>JAWHQI010000024.1:16467500-17667500 GCA_033032865.1 Dactylorhiza incarnata
GGAGTATACCACTCCTACAACTCGGAGTAGAACAACTCCTACAACTCGGAGTAAACCACTCCTACAAATAACTCGGAGTAAAAACTCATACAGAAATCAAATAGAGAAAGAAATAAAATACTTCTTCTAAACCTCAACAGATATTAACTTCAGATCTTGGGAAAACTGAGTCTTCTTCTTCCTTGAGAGAGAAAGCTTGGATCTTGAAAGATTTGGAAGAAAATAGACTTGGCTAACCTGATCTGAATAGGCCCTTTGATTTACTCAAAAGAATCTTCAATATAGAGTGCAACAATAAGATCAAAGGCCTTCTTATCTGAGAAATCTCTAACAACAATGAAGAATAAATCTTGAGCAGCAGATGTTAGGTCTCAGAATACTTGTTCAGCAAAGGAAGAAGAAAACAGCTTTTCTTTTCTGAACAATCGGGTGAAGAAGAGAGATGTGTTCCTTGCCCTAAAAATAAAGGATTATTTATAGGGAGGACTTCAACGGCTCGTGCGACAAAGAAGGGAGGAACGACACGTGTACTGTACATGGCGGCCAACCCTAATTTTCGAAAACGAAACAAAGATTTGAAATCCGTCTGTCCGTCATTCGTCGAGACTTCACGTGAACATTCGACGAAAAGACTTGGCCACAGAAAAACACTGAACAACCCGTGAAAAACACCTTCTGTTTTCATTCGCCGGGATTCGTCGGGAGTTCACGAGAACATCCGACGAATGGACTTAGCTGCAGATTTTTCTTCTTTAATAAGACAAATGGCTTCTGTCTTGATTCGTCCGGATTCGTCGGGAGTTCACGAGAACATCCGACGAATGGACTTAGCTGCAGATTTTTCTTCTTTACACAAGACAAATGGCTTCTGTCTTGATTCGTCGGGAGTTCACGAGAACATCCGACGAATGGACTTAGCTGCAGATTTTTCTTCTGAAAACCTGCTCCACTCCTCAACCTTGAAAACCTTCAGTTATGAGTATATGAAGTACACCCCAAAAGAGAGATTACACATGGACCAACACTTTGTTCTACACAATGAGGGATTACATTGTCCAGAACTGTGTTTGGTGATCCATTGCAACCTGACTTTGGTGTGCACTTAGCATTAAGACCTGTCATAACACATCTAAATAGAAATCATCAAATACATACTCAATTCATTTTAGTTCACTAGGGGACATCTTCAAATCTAGGTGATTGTGGACACAATACCCAACAATCTCCCCCTATTTGAAGATGTCATAACCCTATGCACTAAGTTGAATTGCACAGAAAATATCATAAATAAGAAGTGCACAACCCAAGCAGTAATATTTAAAGAAAAATAGAATAAGACTGAATGTTTAACTTAACACAAAAGAAATGTATATATATATAAGCAAAGAAAACATCATGATTCCAGACTAGCTCAGCTCATTCATGATCTTTTCCTTTCTGCTTTGCAAACAATCTTTCCACTGCCTCAGCTTTCTTCTTCTGTTCAGATTCCATTCTCTCAAAGAATGCCTTTGGCTTAGGCCAATATTTATCAGGAGCAGTCTCTTTAGATCCACCTGTCTTGAAATGAATTCTTCTTTCAGTTGTCCTCTTCTCAAACTTACTCCATTCTTCTGAACTATAGTGATCACTGACTTTTTCATTTTGATTACTGACTTTATTGAAGGCTGTGAGAACAATACTTTTAGAGGTGGGGCTCCAACTTTCTTGGAAGTTTCTAGGAGGAGGCCTATCATAAAATTTTCTAATCCTTTTATAGGGATTAGACCTCTTTACAGATGGCTTGTCATCAAATAGCTTTCTTTTCAAAGACTTTTCAGAGGGTTCAGCAACAGTGGAGCTGTCAGGCTCTTGAGCAGGAATTGGATCATCCCAGAACTCTTGATAAGTGGAGGCAGGGATGTCTTCTTCATCAGAATCAAGATCCTCAACAGGATTTGGAGAAAAGCTTGGAGCCCTGGGTCCTGGAGCACTTGATGAAGGAACATCTGACCCTTTATTTACAACAGAAAATCCAAGCATTCCAGCAACTTCCTTGAACAGCCAGCTTTGTGCTCCATGAGTGTACCAATTCACATCCTTAACATTTTGTAAAATGTTCTCCTTGAGCTCTTGCATTTTTGAAGATACATTTTCATTTAAGTCATTCAACTTACTTGTATTCTCTTCTAACTTTGTAACCATACTCTCCTCCCCCTTTATGACATCTTCATGTAGGAGGGAATAGAGTTTGTTCAGCTGCCTCTCAATTTGATCATCCAGAAAAGCAAGCCCTTGATCATGAGCAGTGTTGAGAGGTGTTTGAGTAGCATTCAGATTTACAACATCTTCACCAACCTGATGCAGGTTCTTTAGAGCATGCCCAACTCCTTGATTGGTGTGGTCCAAAGCTTTTCCTGCTTTTGTCATCCAAGCTTCTTGATCATTCTTGAATTTGCTCATCTCATATCTCATTTCAGCCATTTCTTGCCTCAAAGCACTATCAACTGAATCTATTTTCTTATAAACTTGCTTGATAGACTGATCTAAGTGCTCAGTCTGAACCTTCAGCAAACCTGCAATTGACTTCAGCATAGAAGAGTGAGAGCTATCACCAGTCTCAAACTCTTCAGGAGAGATTTTATCAGCCACAAAACTTGTAGACTGTGCTTGCTTATCAAGCACAGTTACTCTTGGAGATGTGCTACCAGCTACAAGAACTTCTGGAGGGGGCAAAAACAACACAGAAGGAAAGACCTCAGGAAAAGCAGATTCAGCCATGAAAATATCTTCCTGGTCTTTCTCCCCCTCAGCTAGAGACATCTTCTTGGCAAACTCCAACCTAGCACCAAAACTGCCCTTCTCTATAGAGTCAGATTTCCCAGAGGGAACAGAAGGAGAATCTGGCAAGTCTTCATGATCTTCAGAATGAGAATCAACCATTGCAGGTGATCTCCTTGAATCTTCTAGCTGAGCAGCCTCATCTACATCAGCAACATTCCCTGGACCCTCCAGGTCAAGACCAGCATCAGGGACAACATCATTAACAGGATCAAGGGGAGCTTGATCAGCTTCATTGGGAGGAAATTCTTCTGCAGCACCACCACATGCACCAATGTCTCTTAGGGTTGGAAACTCCCCCTCAACATGTTCATCTCTTTCCTGATCAGGAGCTGGACTAAGTCCACTACCCCAGGAGGATTGAACTGCTTCAAGAGTCCTATTCTCATTATGCAGAGGGTCCTCACCATCACTAACAGCAGCCTTAACTCCAACATTCCTTAAACCCTTGGGAATGACCCTTTCCCATTTGGAGAAAATGGAAGAGTTGATTTTCTTGGTGTGGTGGATGGGGATACCTCTTCCAAGATTAAAAAAATCTGGATTGCTACCATTTAGAAGCAGACTGAGAATTCTTCCAAAATTGGGAGCAAGAAAACTCTCTTTAATCTTCTCAAAAATTACTTCACCAAAATTAAAATTTTTCCGACAGATTATAGCAGTGTGAATTTTGAAAGCTTCTTCAGAGAGGTAGTCATGAGAGCCTACCTTACACAATAAGACTTTTCCTAAAATGTCACACAGAAGCTTACCTCCATCATTCATAAATTTCCTTCTGATTTTAGAGCTTTCATCAAGAATACCACAGAATCTCCTGGCTCTGAGAATATCTTCAACAAACAGTTCTTCTGTTTCGACTTCAGGCATCCTCAAAAGTCTGTTGATGCCACTAGCCTTCAGGATGATTTTGCATGACCTAATTGAGCTTTTGATCTTCTTACCTTGATTGGTGATTTTTGCATTTCTAAAGAACTCAAGAACGTCCTGTTCTAGGATTTTAGCCGGCTCCTCCAAAACAAAACTGAGCCCGGCGACATCAAGCATCAAGATAACATTTCGGAACTCATCTGAAGATGTGCGAAATGCACCTCGCACAAGCTCTCCACCTGAATGCAGTCCAGCCTTGGGCGCCATTGAGCTCATCGAAGTCGGGGAAGAAGAACAGAGAAATCGCGAGAGAGACGAAAGGTCGGGAAGGGTTTCACGGAAGATTTCGTGGAATCACGCATTTTCTTTGATTTATATATATATATATATATATATAAATTGAAATGAGGCGCGTACCTGAATGAAGATTAAATCGCATTTAATAAGAATAGGATTCCACGGGAGGCGATCTGAGAATAATAATATTTGACCCGTGAAAACCCGTGTAATCTGCTTGAGAAAAGTCTCAAATTTTACGGGAAATTCCATGCAAATACGTGAAATGCCAACAGTCATGTCTTCAAGTTTCCTTGTTAAGCATTCCAAGTTCCATTTTGAAGAAATTGAATTTGGTTTCGTCCAGAGGCTTCGTAAAAATATCTGCAATTTGTTTGTCAGTATTAACATATAACAAATTTATATCCTTACTCTCAACATGTTCCCGGATGAAGTGGTAGCGAAGCTCAATATGCTTCGTTCTGCTGTGAGAGACTGGATTATTTGCTATGGCAATAGCACTTGAGGAGTCACAGAACATGTGGATTTCTGTGAGCTTTAAGTTATAGTCCTCAAGCTGATTTTTCATCCACAAAAGTTGTGCGCAGCAACTGCCGGCAGAGATATACTCCGATTCAGCAGTCGATATTGCAACGCAATTTTGCTTCTTGCTACTCCAGGAAATGAGCCTTTTTCCTAAGAACTGGCAAGTTCCTGAAGTGCTCTTCCTATCATCTTTGCTACCTGCAAAATCAGCGTCTGAAAAACCAATTAGTTCAAAATCATTGCTTCTTGGGTACCATAAGCCGAGATTTGGTGTAGCCTTAAGGTATCTCAAAATCCTCTTTGCAGTGGCATAATGAGATTCCTTACAGTTCACCTGATACCTGGCACAAACACATGTTGAAAACATTATATCAGGCCTAGTAGCAGTGAGATAGAGCAAGGACCCAATTATGCTTCTGTACTTGGTTTCATCAAAAGGTTTCCCTTTCTCATCCTTGTCCAGAGACATGCTTGAGCCCATTGGAGTCCTCATTGAGGTTGCACTCTCCATTCCAAATTTCTTAAGAAGCTCTTTGGTGAACTTCGTCTGAGAGATGAAAATTCCATCTTCAAATTGGTGCACCTGGAGTCCTAAGAAATATTTCAGCTCTCCCATGATGCTCATTTCAAACTTACCTTGCATCAAGTTAGAAAACTTTTTGCAAAGTTTGTCATCTGTAGAGCCAAAAATAATATCGTCGACATAGATTTGCACAAGCAAAATCTCGCCTTTAACTTCCCTAAGAAACAATGTCTTATATATTGTTCCTCTTGTAAATTTGTTCTCAAGAAGAAATTTAGACAATGTCTTATACCAGGCTCGGGGTGCCTGTTTGAGACCATACAAGGCTTTATGTAAATAATATACATGATCAGGAAAGTTAGGATCTACAAAACCTGGAGGCTGAGCTACATATACTTCCTCTTTAAGGTCTCCATTCAGAAAGACTGACTTTACATCCATCTGGAAAACCTTAAAGCCCTTATATGCAGCATAAGCCAGAAATAATCTGATGGCTTCAAGTCTTGCTACTGGTGCGAAGGTCTGATCAAAGTCAATCCCTTCTTCTTGCCTGTATCCTTGTGCAACTAGTCTTGCTTTGTTCTTTGTGATGATGCCCTTTTCATCAAGCTTGTTCCGGTAGATCCATTTGGTTCCAATCACATTCTGTCCTTTGGGTCTTGGTACCAACTTCCAAACTTTACATCTCTTGAATTGGTTGAGCTCCTCTTGCATAGCAAGGATCCAAGAGGGATCGGTGTTTGCTTCTTCAAACTTCTTCGGCTCAATCAGTGAAAGAAAACTTGAATGTAAAACTTCGTTAGTTGTACCTCTTCTCGTTAGAACTTTGCTTGAAGGATCTCCGATAATCTGATCAGCTGGATGATCTCTTAAATGTCTGATCATTCCAGCATTTAGATGACCATGAGGTTCCTGCACTTCAGGTACGTCTTCATCTTCCTGAGGGTCATCTTCCTCACATGTAGAAGGAACATTTACTTCAATAGATTTTGGAACGTCTTCCTTTACAACTTCTTCTAAGTGTAGTTCTTTGAACCTTGCATCTGCATCTTCAACAAAGACACTAGAAGAGCTGCTTTGAAGCATACTCGTCTCATCAAATATAACATTATAAGTTTCTTCTACAACCAGGGTTTTCTTGTTGAAAATCCTATATGCCTTGCTATGGCTACTATAACCTACAAAAATACCTTCAAAACATTTTTCACTAAATTTAGTTTTGTAATATTTCCCGTTATTAAGTACGAAGCATTTACTACCAAAAATTCTAAAATAAGACAGGGTTGGTTTCTTGCCCTTCAGAAGTTCATAAGGAGTCTTATGATGATTCTTGTTGATCAGTGCTCTGTTTTGCACATGGCAAGCAGTGTTGATGCCTTCAGCCCAGAAGTATTCTGGTAGTGAAGAGTCACTCAACATTGTTCTGCAAGCCTCTACGAGTGTTCTATTCTTTCTCTTAGCTACTCCATTTTTGTTGTGGAGTACGGGGAGAGGAAAACTCATGAAAGATACCTAGGCTTTCACAAAATTCGGTCATAGCTCCAGGCTTGAATTCTGTACCATGATCACTTCGGATTTTGACCACAGAACATTCCAACTCATTCTGGATTTGCTTGACGAATGTGGTGAAAGAAGCAAAGGTGTCTGACTTGTGTTTCAGAAAGAATACCCAAGCAAAACGTGAGTAGTCATCAACAACAACCAACGTATAAGACTTACCTCCTAAACTTCGGATTGGCATGGGACCAAACAAGTCCATATGGAGCAGATATAAGCATCTGTTAGAATCTTTGCCAATAATGCTTTTAAAGGTTGCCCGAGTCTGCTTACCCATTTGGCATGCATGACACGGTCTTTCTTTAATGCACTTAACATCAGGAGCATCACGAACTAAATTGTGAGAAAATAACATACTAATCGTTTTAAAATTTATATGTGCTAGTCTCTTGTGCCACTGGTCACAGAGAGATGCACTATCTTTTGCTAAAAAACACACTGGTGTAGAAGAGTCTAAACATAGAAAATTTAAGCAGAAAATATTTCTACTCCGAGTGTCTATTAAAATAGTTTCTGACGTATCAGTTGACTTTATCAAGCACTTGTCCTTATAGAACTCAACCATAAAGCCTTTGTCACATAATTGACTTATGCTAATGAGATTATATTGTAATCCTTTAACATAAGCTACATCTGTGAAAGAGACTATACCGTTGGTAATCATACCGTAGCTTTTTGTGATTCCCCGATCAGATCCGCCAAAAATAACTTTTGGTCCATCTTTCACCGGGGTATACTCTTGTAATAAACTTCTTGTTCCGGTCATGTGCCGAGAACATCCACTGTCCAAGTACCATATGGGATTTGAGTTGGCCTTTGGACATACCTGCAATCAATAATCAATTGCCCTTAGGAACCCAAACCGATTTGGGTCCTTGGCTTCTTGTTAGATGACCGCCACTTGGAAAGCTAACATTGCGAGGGGTCATTCTTGCATTGTTAATCCGTGGAGTCGAGACATTTCTTGGATTAAACCAACAATCTATGGCAAAGTGACCAACCTTGCCACAACACCAACAATCGAACCGATTGTACCTTCTCTTTGTCTCCTGTTTTACTTTTTGAACGGGAGGTGCAACATGAGTGACTTTCTTAGTAGGAGCTTTCTTAGAAGTGGGGGCCTCATGGTGACAGCAGACACATGGCTCCAACTTCTTCTCAACAGATTTGGGTGCAATCGTTTTAATTTTTGGTGCCTTCTTATGAGCTGATCCGTGAACAAACAGACCTTGATCTTTGAGAATTATTTCTTCATGAGGAGCTTTGAATGGAGAGACGTCAAAGTTTCGTGGTATGCTCCATCCTTGATATCTATTACTAGGTTCAACATATGTTGGTCTAGCAAAATGTCCGTAGGATGAATCAAAGTCAAACGGGTTTGATGGAAAAATTACCTTCCTGAATGAAGATTGACTTTGATTAGCAGCTCCCTTCCCTTTCACGGCTCTTTTCTCAGCAGCCTTACTACTTTCGGCCTCATGACCAATTCCACTACCCTTCGCAAGAGCAGATAACCTACCAATGATTGGAAGAATAGTCTTCGGCTTCGAGAAGCTTTCTACAAGCTTTCTTTCCGCCTTCAACTTATCTTCTAGTTCATTTATAGTTTTCTCTTTTAGATTCAACAACTCAGTGGAGCTTTTCAGTTCGTCTTTCAAGAGTTGGATTTCATCTTTGAGAGGAGTTAATTGTTCAACTTCCTCCCTCAAAGCTAATTCCACTATCTTGAGAGATTCAATTTCTTTTGACTTGGATTTGACGACCTTGCGGCACTTGTCCAATCCCTTCACAAGGGCTTTATACTGAGTTATTAAATCAGAGTCCTCCTCTGATGAGTAGCCTTCATTTGCTACGGATGCAGTCTCATCTTCAGAAGCAGACAGAGGGGTATGAGAGTTTACCTTCCCCTTATAAGAGGAGTCACCTATTTCTTCGTCTAGATGTGCCATTAGCCCAAAGTAGGCTTCTTCATCTGATCTTGACGCATCAGAGTCAATGTCGCTCAGAGTCTTGGCCTTTTTGGCGAGGAGGCTCTTTTCCTTCTTCTTTCCTTTAAAAGTTTTCTTTTCTTCCTTCTTTGATCCTTCTTTCTTTTTGTATGGACACTCGGCTATCACGTGTCCTGGCTTATTGCAGCAATAGCAAATAATGTCAGTGGAATCATATTTGTTCGGTTTAGATTTATACCTGTCATTATTGTAGTCCTTCTTGTGATGATCACCATCACGTCTTGATCTTATGTGATCAAAAGCAGAGGATTGGCCTCTCTTCTGCTTTCTTTTATTCAGAAGTCTTTTGAATTGCTTGGAGAGCAAAGAAAATTCTCCATCAGACATCTCTGAACCTGAGGGGCTGGCACCAGATTCATCCTCATCAGAAGATGATCTCCTGACAGGTGGGAGAGCCTTGCTCTTTCTCGAGCTTTCAGCTTTCAGAGCGGAGGACTTCTCCCTTCCAGAGGCCCTGATCCCCTCTTCTTCAGCTTTGCGGGAGTTCAACTTCAACTCATGGGACAAGAGCTTACCAAACAGCATTTGTGGCTCCGTGGTTCCTAGCTTTCCGAATTCTCTAATGGCTATAACCTTGGTGTCCCATTCTTTCGTCAGGGATCTCAAGAATTTGTCATTTAGTTCGCCAGTTGTGAATTCTCGATCATAGTTCCTAAGACCATTTACGATCTTGAAGAACTTCTCGTAGGTGTCAGAAATGGAGTCTCTTGGATCTTGCTTGAAAGCTTCGTATTCTTGGTTCAGCAATGATCTTCGGTCATCCCTCACTTCTTCGGTCCCTTCCATCAGAACGACTAGAGAATCCCACATTTCTTTAGCAGACTTGCAGTGAAGCAGATTTTGTAACATGGAATCATCAACTGCACCTGCTATGATGTTCTTTGCCTTCTTATCTAGGGCCACTAGAGCGATCTCATCTTTGGTTAGTTCCAACATCTTCTTGGGAATCATGATGGCAGAGTTTATTGAAGATGGTTTCATTGGAACATGGGGACCCTCTTCCACAATCTGAAAGATTCTTGGGTCAGCGGCTTCCATGTAGAATCTTACTCTTTCTTTCCACATAGGAAAGTTTTCTTTGGTGCAGACTGGCAGCTTGACAGAATCCTTGGCTTTGTCCATTCCAGACATACTTGCTTCAGCAACTAGATGAGGAGTCTTGTTCAAGGTGTTAGCCTTATAGCGAACAACCTATCTTTGATACCAATTGAAAGTGTCTAGTTGCGGCCTAAATCACCTAGAGGGGGGTGAATAGGTGGATTCTATGTCTTTACGCGGAATTAAAATATAACACAGAAATGAACACAATAAAGCACAACACAGACACAAGGATTTTATAGAGGTTCCCTGATGTGGGTAGTCCTCTTTCCCGCCTCGCCTATCTAGCACTTCGAGGCTAGACTCGGCTACTTCACCAATCTCAGATTATGAATAATCTTACACCTCGGAGTCAAAACCCCTACAACTCGGAGTATACCACTCCTACAACTCGGAGTAGAACAACTCCTACAACTCGTAGTAAACCACTCATACAAATAACTCAGAGTAAAAAACTCCTACAGAAATCAAATAGAGAAAGAAATAAAATACTTCTTCTAAACCTCAACAGAGATTAACTTCAAATCTTGGGAAAACTGAGTCTTCTTCTTCCTTGAGAGAGAAAGCTCGGATCTTGAAAGATTTGGAAGAAAATAGACTTGGCTAACCTGATCTGAATAGGCCCTTTGATTTACTCGAAAGAATCTTCAATATAGAGTGCAACAATAAGATCAAAGCCCTTCTTATCTGAGAAATCTCTAACAACAATGAAGAATAAATCTTGAGCAGCAGATGTTAGGTCTCAGAATACTTGTTCAGCAAAGGAAGAAGAAAACGGCTTTTCTTTTCTGAACAATCGGGTGAAGAAGAGAGATGTGTTCCTTGCCCTAAAAATAAAGGATTATTTATAGGGAGGACTTCAACGGCTCGTGCGACAAAGAAGGGAGGAACGACACGTGTACTGTACATGGCGGCCAACCCTAATTTTCGAAAACGAAACAAAGATTTGAAATCCGTCTGTCCGTCATTCGTCGAGACTTCACGTGAACATTCGACGAAAAGACTTGGCCACAGAAAAACACTGAACAACCCGTGAAAAACACCTTCTGTTTTCATTCGTCGGGATTCGTCGGGAGTTCACGAGAACATCCGACGAATGGACTTAGCTGCAGATTTTTCTTCTTTAACAAGACAAATGGCTTCTGTCTTGATTCGTCCGGATTCGTCGGGAGTTCACGAGAACATCCGACGAATGGACTTAGCTGCAGACTTTTCTTCTTTACACAAGACAAATGGCTTCTTTCTTGATTCGTCGGGATTCGTCGGGAGTTCACGAGAACATCCGACGAATGGACTTAGCTGCAGATTTTTCTTCTGAAAACCTGCTCCACTCCTCAACGTTGAAAACCTTCAGTTATGAGTATATGAAGTACACCCCAAAAGAGAGATTACACATGGACCAACACTTTGTTCTACACAATGAGGGATTACATTATCCAGAACTGTGTTTGGTGATCCATTGCAACCTGACTTTGGTGTGCACTTAGCATTAAGACCTGTCATAACACATCTAAACAGAAATCATCAAATACATACTCAATTCATTTTAGTTCACTAGGGGACATCTTCAAATCTAGGTGATTGTGGACACAATACCCAACAATATATATGAATTTGATATTACATTCTTTTTCATTATAGCAGTCTGGTAGGTTCCATCTCCATATATGTTTTTCTATTGATTTGATGACTGATATGATTGCTAGCAACATATTAGCTCTATCTCCTTAAATCATCTAGTATTAGTTGTAGAAATTCTATTGTTTGACTGAATGGGCTGCAAATAATATTTAAAAAAATTATGGTGTAGATATAATATTGGATCACTATTAAATTTTCTGGAATGCAAATAGTTTTATTTTTAAACCGTGGCAAATAATAAATTATGTATTTTTTAAAAAACTATTTGCAGTCCAGAAAATTTAATAGTGATCTAATATTATACAGTTTAAAACCGTGACAAATAGTTTTAACAAATATTTTAACTCATTATTAGCCAGGGTTTTAAACCGTGACTAATAGTCAGATTATTTGTCACGGCCAAAAGTCGTGACAAATAGTCCATTTTAATGTTAGAGAGAAGTTTTTGCCGGGGTCTAAAACCGTGGCTAAAGGTGAATGTATTAGCCACGACAGTATTTTTTGTGGCAAATACTATTTGCCACGGACAATCCGTGGTTAAAAATCTTTCTCCACGTGACCTTTAGCCACGAATATTTCCCGTGGCTAGACCGTGACAAAAAATCTTTAGCCATGGATTTAGACCTTTTGACCAAAAATCTATTTTCTTGTAGTGAAAAGGAGTGCAAAATACAGCTGAGTTAATTCTGCGTCAAATGGAAGTCGACGCAGCTTCGACTTCAAGTCGAAGTAACTTTGAATAGAAGTAAGAGAAACTCAGACTGGAAGTCGATGTATCAATTGAAGTCGACGTAACATCGAAAGGTATTCGACGCAGAAGACAGAGTCAGTCAAAGCAACATTTGAAGTCGACGCAACTTCAAATTATATTCGACGCAGAAGGCAGAGCTCAAAGTCTAGGTCTTCATCTCGATGGATATGTCGATAAGGAATCGACGCATCGTCGATATCAGAGTTCAATTCAGAGATGAGGAAGATTTCAAAGCAGCTTGTATTATAACTCAGAGGTACGTCGATAAGAAGACAAATGTATTCGACGCAACGTCTAATACAAACACAGAATTAAAATACTTCCTGGATTCTATTCTAAAGTTCATTCTGACCATATAGAAGGAAAGTTTTTGAATTCTGAAGAGCCGTTGATAGTCAAGAATAGAAAGAAGAATTCCAGAGATACAAAGAATATACATTTGGAAGTTATTCAAATAAGTTTCTGACGGGTTGTCAACAGAAATGGAAAGAGCATAATACTACCTCTTGGATATTCCTATTAGTGAAATAACAGAAGAGGAAAGTAATCTATCTTTATTCGACAGAAGAATTGTATAGGGCAAGAGATAGAATACAGACACAAGAAGAGATAAACAAATTGTTGGGTATATTGCCCTCAATATTACCTTGATTTGAAGAGGCATCACTCTCAATGCTAAGGACATATTGTATTTGATAAAGCTATACTTGTGTAGTATATACAGGTACAGGTGACTCAAAAGAAAGGGCCAAACATGCCCTTAGATGTGAAGAAATCATCTACAAGGAGATGAAGATTTTTTTCAGCAGAACCGCTGAGACGAAGGGTCAAAACCGCTGAGACGAGGAGCCGTCTCAGCGAATCCACTGAGAAGAAGGTGTCTCCGCTGATAAGTTCTTCATACGCAGAGAATCAGCGTGTTCGTTGAACGCAGAATGCCGTTCGTCGAACGAAGGACTAAGTTCGTCGACCGCTGAGACGAGACCAAAAAAGGAGCCGCTGAGAAGGCATAATAGGCGTGTTCGTCGAACACAGAGTGTCGTTTGTTGAACACAAAGTGCCGTTTGTCGAACGCAGAGTTCAGTTCGTCGGCCGCTGAGACGAGATCAAAGAAGGAGCCGCTGAGAAGACACACAAGGCAAGTTCGTCGAACGTAGAGTTTTGCAAGTTTGTCGAACGCAGGATACAACAGGTTCGTCGAACGCAGAGTGCAGCGCGTTCGTCGACCACAGTCCTTTTCTACGGATAAGTAGGGTGGCGGAACCTGCGGCTAGGGCAAGTTGCAGAAAAGCTGTGTGGGGTCCACCAACTTCTCCCATACTTCTCAGAAGTACAACTAAGAGCCGTTGAAGATCAGAGATGTATAAAAGGAAATGCTAGGGCTCATTTGAACTCCTCCGTCGCGTGTAAAAAACAAATCAACTGTTTCATTGACGGAAGCTGCTCTCGACTTTCTTCCTGCTCACTGAAAGAGAAGAAGAATCAGAGAGAAGAAGTTTGCTCCTCCACCAGAAGGGGCAAGGTGATCTTCCATCACTCTATTGAAGAGGAAGATCAAGTTGTTGCTGTAATCAACATCTTCAGCAATAGGAAGCACATTCTGTGCAGGATCTACAGGAGAGTACCTCTACTGTAGAATAACTCTAAATTATTTTTCTGTAGGGCATTTTGCCTGAGCTGTAAGACCATTTGGTCTGAGTTTGTAGGAACCTGAGGGTTCTGAGTTGTAGGGCTGAAGGCCTGAGTGTAGGATCTGTTGATCTGACTTGTAGGGCTTCATTGCCTGAGCTGTAGGAGAAGGAATTCTCTGAGTTGTAGGACCTGCTGAGGTCTGAGGTGTAGGATCAGGAGTTGATCTGAGGTAGGGTTGTTTAGCCTGAGGTAGGACCTGTTGTGGTCTGAGTTGTAGGACCTATTGAGGTCTGAGCTGTAGGATCAGAAGCTGATCTGAGTTGTAGGGCTGCTGAGCCTGCGGTAGGGTTTGGGAAAACCTGAGAGATCCTAAGGGATCTGAGTTGTAAGCTCTAGTTTGGGCCGAGTTTGGAGGAGTTGGCCTTGTCTAACACATTGTTAGAAAGGTGAAGGGGGAAAGAGGACTACTCAAGACACCCTGTATTGAGGAACCTCTATACATACTTGTGTGCTTTCTGTGTTGCTTGATTAGAATAGTTTTAACAGGCTATAATTATCAAGAAAAATTCAAAAGACCTATTCACGCCCCCCCCCCCCCCCTCTAGGTGATTTAGACTACAACCTAATATTCTTTCAAGTAGTATCAGAGGCAGGTTGGTCAAAAAGGACTTGACAGTCTAACCAGATCCTAAAAGGTATAGTCAAGTCAAAACCCAATGGCCTCCAGTGTAATGCAGAAGGAGATGAGCTCAATGAAACTGCCCATATGTAACAAAGCCAACTTTGGCATATGGAAGCAGAGGGTTAGGCTGTACATGGAAGCCTCAGACCCTAGAATCTACATTACTGTTCAGGAAGGCCCCTTCATTATCACAAAACCCTCCTCTGTTGATCCTACCAGGCAAGTAGGCAAACCATACACTGAAATGACCAAGGATGAGATAGCATTGGCTACTATAGATAAAAGGGCTCAAAATATCATAGTCAATGCTATTGATGACTCAACTTTTCAAAATTTAGTGCACTGTGGATCTGCTAAGGAGATGTGGGATACACTGATTGTGTACATGGAAGGGACTGAAGATGTGAGGAATGACAGGAAGTCACTCCTCAATCAGGAATATAAAGCTTTCAGGCAGCAAAGGCAGGAGAGCATCTCCATGTGTTATGAAAGGTTCTTTAGAATAATAAATGAACTAAGAACCTATGAGAAAGTGTTCACAAATTATGAGCTGAATGATAAGTTCCTCAGATCTCTAACAAGAGATTGGGACACAAAAATTTGTGCCATAAGGGAGGCGGCTAAGTTGACTGAAACTCCTCCCCAAACTCTCTATGGAAAGCTGCTCTCCTATGAAATGCAGCTGACTGCCAGGAAGGAAGAAGAGCAGAAGGCAAAGGGTGATACCAGGGAGAATTCCCTGGCCTTCAAGGCTGAAAGCTCAAGAACAGGGAGAGAGAAGGCTCACTCACCTCCCAGAAGATCTGCTGAACCAGAAGATTCTGAGCCTAGCTCATCAAGCTGCTCTTCTTCTGATGAAGAAATTGTTGTTCTTACAAGGCACTTCAGAAAGCTATTGAGGAGGAAGCAATGGAAGAACAAGCCTTCCTCCTCATATCACAACAAGGAGGACAACAAGGAGTCAAAGCATCACTCCAGAAGTGACAGGTATGAGTCTAACTCAAAACATAATTCTTCCAATGTTGTTTGCTATTGCTGCAGTAAGCCAGGGCATGTCATTGCTGACTGCCCTGTGAAGAGAAGAGAGAAGGATGAGAAGAAGGCTCATCAATCAAGAAGCAAGAAAGGAGAGAAATCCTTTCTAGCTAAGAAGAAGAAGAAGAAGAGCTGGAGTGAATTAGACTCTAGCTCATCAGAATCTGAAATGGAAGAAGCCCTCATTTGGCTGGTTGCTGTTGAAGAAACTGTTGTTGGCAGGATTGCAGTTCGGGCCCCTCTATCACATTCAGACAGTGATGTAGAGGAGGATGAGGTCATTCACAATGACCATGGGCTGATGGCTCTAACTGAAGATGAGGACAACCACAATAATTCAGAACATGAGCAGGTATTAATTCATTCCATATCCTCTTCTGATTATGAGACTAATCCAGAATCTGATGCACCTCCATCAATTGATGGAAGGGGCATGGAAGCTGAGGAAGAACTCAATCAATTGATTGAAAAATATGGTGTTCTTTTGGAGGCTCTGAAGAAGAGCAAGAAGCTTGCCAAGAGGCAAGCCCAGGAAATTGTTTCCCTCAAAATGACTAAGGATGTCAACACTGAACCTACCACCCTGGTGGCTCAGATGAGCAGACAAATTAGTCATTTACAAGGGTTAACTATTGTGCAATTAAGCACTATTTCCTTGAAGAACAAGGTCATCCAGGACCTTGAAGAAAAGCTTGAGAAGGAGAAGTGCCTGGTGGCTTAATTCTCCAAGCCCAAATCTGTGCTTCCCCTTATTGACACCTTCTCCTCTCAAACCAATTAGAGAGGACCTGGATTCAACAAGATGGAAGTAGGAGAAGGGAGTGGAGTAAAGAGCAAGAAGAAGGCTAAGCCTCAAACCACCTTTCAAAAGGTGCTACTTCCCTCCAACAGGTATGACCATGAAAGCATCCATGGTCACTGGAAGAATGGAAGGTCCTATAGGAA
Organism: Dactylorhiza incarnata; assembly: GCA_033032865.1. Lineage (NCBI taxonomy): Eukaryota > Viridiplantae > Streptophyta > Magnoliopsida > Asparagales > Orchidaceae > Dactylorhiza > Dactylorhiza incarnata. Next base: position 16,483,883 of record JAWHQI010000024.1, read on the forward strand.
GGAAAACACTCCTTGCAATAGTGAAAGAAAGGGCATGGGATTGAGTGCAATGAAAGCTCCCCATGAGGAAATACAAATGGCCCAATCTGGACCATTTGTGTTTGGTGCCTCAGCACCTTCAGTCAAGAACAAGGAAGCATGCATTTCAAAATCTGCTTCAGCAAAAAGCAAGACTGTTGTCAAATCTGTTGACAAAGCCTGCTGCTCAGTGTCTGATTCCTTCAGATCTTGTATGGCTGCCAAGCCAAAGCAAGTTGAGGCTGTCAGGACAAAGACCAGCAAGACTGTCCACAAATTATCCTTCAGTCAGATTATTGCTGAAAGAGATAGGAAGAATGTTGCAGTCTCCTCTGCTGAACATGTGCACAGTGCTGTACCAATTCCGAAAAATGTTCAGAAAAGGAGATACAATATTCTTGATTGTTGGTGCTGTGGCAAGGTGGGACACTTTGCCATAGATTGTTGGCACAACCCCAATGTACCTAATGCAAAGAAGAGCTTTCCTGCTAGGAGTGTAGCTAGTATGAGGGTATCTCATCAAACTAACAGGCACCTAGGACCCAAAGCTTTTTGGGATCCTAAGGATAACTAAATCCTTCTTTGCAGGGTAGTTCAAGTACCAGTCTCAACAAAATATGGTACTTGGACAGTGGGTGCTCAAGGCACATGACATGAACTATGAGTCTTCTACAGGATTACAAGCCTGTGAAGAATGGACCCAAAGTCATCTTTGGGGGATCAGAAAAGGGAGTCACCAGAGGTTATGGTATGATCACTAATGGCATAGTCTCCTTCACAAAAAGTGGCTTATGTTGAAGGGTTGCAACACAACCTTGTCAGCATAAGCCAACTATGTGATCTTGGCCATGTCATTGAATTTCACAATGATAAGTGCCTCATCAAAAAGTCTAATGACTTGGAGACCATTCTTTCAGGCACTGGGAGTGGAAATGTTTATTGTTTAGATTTCTTCTACAAATCTTTTCCTCTCCTGTATGTCTTGTAGCAGATGAGAGTGAGTCTCTATGTGTTCAATGACACAAGATACTTGCCCACATCAACTACAAGACAATGCATAGACTATTCTCTAAGAACTTGGTTAGAAATAGTCCTAATTTAAAATGTGTTAAAAATGGCCCATGTCATGCTTGCCAAATGGGTAAGAAAACAAGGGCCACTTTTAAAAGTATTGGCTCCAAAGACACTAAGAGATGCCTTTATCTATTGCACACGGACTGTTTGTTCCTATGCCAATTCAAAGCTTAGGAGGGAAGTTGTATACCTTAGTGATTGTTGATGATCACTCAAGATATACATGGGTATTTTTCCTTAGAAAGAAATCTGATACTCTAAATATCTTCATAAGCCATGTCAAGGCCATTCAGAATGATTTGCAATGTTCTGTGGTCAGAACTAGGTCTGACCATGGCACATAGTTTCAATCTGAAGCCATGACAAGGTTTTGTCAAGAACTAGGTTTCATTCAAGAATTTTCCTCCCCAAGGACCCCACAACAAAATGGGGTGGCTGAGAGGAGGAATAGATCATTGATTGAAGCTGGGAGAACATTGCTTAGTGACTCTTCACTCCCAGAATATTTCTGGGCTGAAGCAGTCAATACTGCCTGTTATGTTCTCAATAGAGCTTCCATCAATAAAGATCATGGAATTACCCCCTATGAGATTTTGAAAGGCAAACAACCAACAATTTCATACTTTAGGATCTTTGGATCTAATTGCTACATTCTAAATAATGGAAAAGCTCAGTTAACCAAGTTTGCTGAAAAATGCAACATGGGGATTCTTGTTGGATATAACTCACATAGTAGAGCCTATAGGGTATATAACAAGAAAACCCATGTTGTTGAATAGTCTATGCATGTAGTGTTTGATGAGTCCAGCCTAATCTACAAGGGCTGGCCCAGTTCTTCTATTTTGATAGGAAGTGAAGAAGCAATGGAAGAACTATCCATACAAGAACCTTCCAGCAGCAGTAAAGCAAATCCTGATGCAGAAGTTCAAGAAGAAGCAGAGGTGCAAGATGCTGAAGATGCTGAAGAAGCTACTGAACTAGTGGAAGAAGTTCAGCAAGTAGAGCACAAATTACCTGCAGCTACAAGACATCTAAGGGATCATCCCTTGGAATAGATTATTGGAAATGTCCAGCAAGGTGTGACAACCAGGAGCAGAGCTCATAATGAGGCCTTGTTCCTCAGTTTTATGTCACAGGTAGAGCCTAAGAAGTTTGAAGAGGCCAATGTGGATCCATTCTGGATCCAGGCAATGCAGGAAGAACTTTTGCAATTCAAAAGATGCAAAGTATGGAAATTGGTGCCAAGACCACAAGGACACAACATCATTGACACCAAATGGATCTTTAGAAATAAGATGGATGAGAATGGAACTATCATCAAGAACAAGGCAAGGCTTGTTGCAAAGGGATACAGGCAAGAGGAAGGAATTGAATTTGATCAAACCTTTGCCCCAATTGCAAGGTTGGAGGCCATAAGGCTATTCCTTGCATATGCAGCCCACAAAGGCTTCAAAGTATACCAGATGGATGTCAAGTCAGCATTCCTAAATGGAAATCTGAAAGAGGAAGTATATGTAGAGCAGCCATCAGGTTTTGTCCATCCTACTCTCACTTCTCATGTCTATTTTCTTAAGAAAGCCCTGTATTGTCTTAAGCAAGCCCCAAGGGCTTGGTGTGAGACATTGTCTAGCTTTCTCATCAAGAACAAGTTCTTGAGGGGAAAGATATATATCACATTGTTTCTTAGGGAAACAAGGGGCAAGATTCTCCTAGTCCAAATTTATGTTGATGACATAATTTTTGGGTCTACTGATGACAACCTCTCCAAGAGATTTGCTAATCTAATGCAGGGGGAGTTTGAGATGAGCAGTATGGGTGAGCTCAAATATTTCCTTGGGCTCTAAGTAAAACAGTCTGAGGATAGAATCTTCATTTCCCAGACTAAGTACACCAAGGAGCTCATCAAGAAATTTGGGATGGAGTCTTCTTCCACCATGAGGACACCCATGGGATCTAATGTATTATTAGACAAGGATGAAAAGGGGAAGGCCTTTGATGAGTCCATGTACAGGTGTATCATTGGACCCCTGTTGTACTTGACTGCTAGTAGGCCAGACATTATGTATTCTACATATGTTTGTGCTAGGTATCAGTCCTGTCCTAAGGAGTCTCACTACACCTCTGTGAAGAGGATCTTGAGATACCTCAAGGGAAGCCTGAATCTTGGCCTTTGGTACCCTAGGAACAATGATTTTGAACTAATAGGCTACTCAGCTACAAATTTTGCAGGATGCAAAGAGGACAGGAAAAGCACAAGTGGCACCTGCCAATTCCTAGGGAGGAGGCTGGTCTCATGGAGCAGCAAAAAGCAAACCAGTGTGGTAATGTCCACAGCTGAGTCAGAGTATATTGCAGCAGGTAGCTGTTGTGCTCAACTATTGTGGATTCAACACCAGTTAGAGGACTACAACCTCAAGGTAAGTCAATCTCCTCTTTATTGTGACTCATCCAGTGCCATATCCATTGCTAAGAATCCTGTCTCTCACAACAAGATTAAGCATATTGAGATAAGGTATCATTTTATAAGAGAACATGTTGACTGTAAAGATATCAGCCTTGAATTTGTCCCCACTGACAGTCAAGTGGCTGATATCTTCACTAAGCCATTGGATGAGGCCAAGTTTAATGCTTTCAAGATAGAACTATGGATGTTAAGTGTAGAATAGTACTCACATTGAGGGGGAGCTAGAATGGGATGTTCAATTTGAACAGGATCTGCTATTACAAAAAATAGCTCTCCAATTTAAGGGGAGCAAATTCCCTGCTCAGGATGAGGGGGAGATGGCTAATGCTAAGAGTGTATAGGTTGGCCTATAGGTTGATCCAAAGGGATCTATAGATGTTGCCTCTCTATCCATAGAAGGTTAAGGTTGAAGAAACTAGAAAGGGGGAGATAGGGCCAATGCTTAGGATAGGCCAATGCTAGATAGGGCAAATGCCTAGAGTGTTAGGGCCCATGCTACAGATCATTTGTTGTAATATGTTTTTGCAGTTAATGTACCTTAGCATTGGGGATGTTCTGCCTTCTTCAAATAGGGGGAGATTGTTGGGTATATTGCCCTCAATATTACCTTGATTTGAAGATGCATCATTCTCAATGTTAAGGACATATTGTAGTATATACAGGTACAGTTGACTCAAAAGAAAGGGCCAAACATGCCCTTAGATGTGAATAAATCATCTACAAGGAGATGAAGATTTGTCTCAGCAGAACCGCTGAGATGAAGGGTCAAAACCGCTGAGACAAGGAGCCGTCTCAGCGGATCCGCTGAGAAGAAGGTGTCTCCGCTGATAAGTTCTTCATACGTTGAGAATCAGCGTGTTCGTCGAATGCAGAATGACGTTCGTCGAACGAAGTACTAAGTTCGTCGACCGCTGAGACAAGACCAAAGGAGTCGCTGAGAAGGCATAATAGGCGTGTTCGTCAAACACAGAGTGCCGTTTATCGAACACAGAGTGCCGTTTGTCGAACGCAGAGTTCAGTTCGTCGGTCGCTGAGACGAGATCAAAGAAGGAGCCGCTGAGAAGACACATAAGGCAAGTTCGTCGAACGCAGAGTTTGGCAAGTTTGTCGAACGCAGGATACAGCGGGTTCGTCGAATGCAGAGTGCAGCGCGTTCGTCGAGCGTAGTCCTTCTCTACGGATAAGTAGGGCGGCGGAACTTGCGGCTAGGGCAAGTTGCAGAAAAGCTGTGTGGGGTCCACCGGCTTCTCCCATACTTCTCAGAAGGACAACTAAGAGCCGTTGAAGATCAGAGATGTATAAAAGGAAATGCTAGGGAACATTTGAACTCCTCCGTCGCGTGTAAAAAGAAAATCCATTGTTTCATTGACGGAAGCTGCTCTCGACTTTCTTCCTGCTCACTGAAAGAGAAGAAGAATCAGAGAGAAGAAGTTTGCTCCTCATCCAGAAGGGGAAAGGTGATCTTCCATCACTCTATTGAAGAGGAAGATCAAGTTGTTGCTGTAATCAATATCTTCAGCAACAGGAAGCACAGTCTGTGCAGGATCTACATGAGAGTACCTCTACTGTAGAATAACTCTAAATCATTTTTCTGTAGGGCATTTTGCCTGAGCTGTAAGACCATTTGGTCTGAGTTTGTAGGAACCTGAGGGTTCTGAGTTGTAGGGCTGAAGGCCTGAGTGTAGGATCTGTTGATCTGAGTTGTAGGGCTTCATTGCCTGAGCTGTATGAGAAGGAATTCTCTGAGTTGTAGGACCTGCTGAGGTCTGAGGTGTAGGATTAGGAGCTGATCCGAGGTAGGGCTGTTTAGCCTGAGGTAGGACCTGTTGTGGCTGAGTTGTAGGACCTGTTGTGGCTGAGTTGTAGGACCTGTTGAGGTCTGAGCTGTAGGATCAGAAGCTGATCTGAGTTGTAGGGCTGCTGAGCCTGAGGTAGGGTTTGGGAAAACCTGAGAGATCCCGAGGGATCTGAGTTGTAAGCTCTTTTGAGCCGAGTTTGGAGGAGTTGGCCTTGTCTAACACATTGTTAGAAAGGTGAAGGGGGGAAGAGGACCACTCAAGGCACCCTGTCTTGAGAAACATCTATACATACTTGTGTGCTTTCTGTGTTGCTTGATTAGAATAGTTTTAACAGGCTATAATTATTAAGAAAAATTCAAAAGACCTATTCACCCCCCCCCCCTCTAGGTGATTTAGACTACAACCTAATATTCTTTAACAAATATTCTAATGTTCCCTCTCGTCTGCTCTCTGTCTCTTTCATACAACATACAGAAAACAGATCTCTACACGAGCAACAAGGCTTCTTCTTCCTCTCTCTAACCACAAGAAGCTATCAAATACACAAAGATCATCTTCAAGATCGAAAGCTCTACATTCCTTGCATCTCATCTTCTCAAGCAATGATTCATCTACTGGACAGAGATCTACATAAACACCATAGTGCCTGAATCCTCAATGACTACTGCAGGAGGATTCAATAAGAAGAATCACCTTCCTTTCTTCTTTACTCTTTTATTTCACTTTTGTAAACTGAGTAAAGAGTCCTTATAATCCTTCTTCAAAGGATACAATGGTTCAAGATCTCCTTATCAAAAGATCTAGATTGGTTCTAAGAGTCTCTTTATCAAAAGACTCAGTGGTTCTAAGAGTCTTTTTATCAAAAGACTCAGTCCTTGGTTCTAAGAGTCTCCTTATCAAAAGACTCAGAGGTTCTAAGAGTCTCCTTATCAAAAGACTCAGACACTGTGATAGTGTATTCCTACCAAGGGGGTAGAAGAGTGGACTGCCCATATTTTGGGGGAACCAATATAGATCTTGTCTCATTTGTGTTGTGATTTTCCGTGCTGTCCATTCACTTAATTTCTGTATTCTGTGCTTATTTTATTCTGGATTGGATAGCTGAATGGATAGTTGTTAGAAGTGTTTTATTGTGTTGTGCATAATAAATAGAAAAAGTTTAAACTTTAATTCACCCCCTCTAGAGAATATTCAGAGGACTCACTGTGCACTTTCAAAGTGGTTGCAAGAGGCCAAATGGTCCAAACGTTAGTGTTTTCCATTTTTGACATAAATCATTATAAAAGAGGAAACATCAGCATTTAGGTTAGACCAGTTAAAATAAGATGATAATCCATGGGTAGTAGTTGTGACGCCTGAATGTCCATTAGAATGTAATTCATGTGCTTCAGTAATGAGTTTTTGTCGTAAAGAAGAATCAGGAATATATAAAAGGTATTTAAAAAATTTATCATGTTTTATCCGGTCGATGAGAGATCCTGGCGTTAACTCCAAAGATTTGCAAATTTTAATTACGAATTTGTCGGGTAGATATAGAGTATCTAAATTAGCAAATGTTATGACATTTTATAACTGAGCAGCCCTTGTTTGACTGTTGGCAGTCCCCGTTTCTATTAGTTATAACGCGTCTTTTGAAAATATGCATTATACATGCATAATTGTAGATCTCATCGAGATCTACAACTTTCGTGTTGAACACTTTTTCTAAATATGCACGCACAATGCCCTAAAATCGCCCTGATCGTAATTGTAGCAAATTTTTGACTCGCCTTTTGAAAATACGCTTTGTATATGCATTTTTAGGAAAAGTGTTCAACACGAAAGTTGTAGATCTCGATGAGATCTACATTTTTCGCGTTGAACACTTTTCCTAAATATGCATGTATAATGCATATTTTCAAAAGGCGCGTTATAACTCATAGAAATGGGGGCTGCCAACAGTCAAATAAGAGCTGCTTATATAAATTCCCTTTAATAATTGAAGGGAAACTTGCTCGTTGGGTTCAGCGGCTAAAATTTGGCGGCCTGATTTACACTCTATTGTGAAGTTGAAGCCTAGGATTTTGACCAAAATCATTGTTATTTTGGGGTGGTTAATAGTTGTGTGCTTATGTGGTGTAGAGTCTTATTATCTGTTTGTATTATAAAAGGTGCTCCCAATTGATATTGTCATCGTTTATCTAAAGCACCGGTAATAACTAATCATTCATGTTCATAAGAGGATTTTATGTGTTCTTTGGGAGTTAATTTCTTACTAAAAATGCTAGAGGGTGATTTTTCTGGGATAAAACTGCCGCAATTCCACAATAGGAGGCATCAGTTTCTAAAATGAAAGGTTGGGTAAAGTTCGGTAATGTCCGGACTAGGGCATGAGATATTGTATGTTTAAGTGTTTCAAATGCTTGCGAAGCCTTATTTGCCCCGTGGAATCCATCATTTATTATAAGTTCGTGAGTGGTACGGCGATGGTGACATATTGTTTAATAAATCGTTGTTAATTAGTAGTTCGACAAACCGAGGAAAGTACACGGTTGTTTAACCGACATGCCAATTTATTATTGTTATTTTGGCTCCGTTTGGTACAATGGTGGCTGTCATGAACGCGGTGGTAAAATCGTCATTCATTAACGGGCATCTAAGGAACTTCATCCACTTTTATGACAAAATGCACCTTAGGGGTGTAGTTGTTGTGGGGATGTTACAAATCTCAATAAATAAAGAAAATAATTTCGTCCCCGAAATTGAGATTGGGCCTACGAGTTTCTTGTTTGTGGTAAATGAAAGTAAAACTTCAGGCGAGTTAGGGTGTACCTGTCATGAAGAGTCCCGGGTAACGTTGTTGCATAAGGTCCAAGGGCTCCCATGTATGCTCCTCTTGCCATATGAGGCACAAAATGTCTCAGCAGTGCCTCCTTGAACTCGTTCCATGAGATGTTTGAATACTCGTATCCTACGTAAGTAGTATCCATAACTGACTTCCACCACCTCTTTGCATGGCAAATGATTATCAAAAATTCCTAATAAATTTCCAGAGGTATAAAACTAGATTTTAAATGTTCTTCCAGAATTTCATAATTTTCTAAAAGCTTTTAACCATAAACATTTCAATATTACATAAACGGGCATATTTTGATTAAATCAATTAATTAAGGTTTTAGGTCCCCAAAACTCCTAATTTACTCTGAAGTGATGTGTTAATCCATAACAAGGGCGTGGCTAAAATTTCAGAGGTTAAGACCAAATCAAATGAACTAGGGTCACAAAACACCCAATTGGGCTATATGCACACCACACCTCAACCATGGAATGACATTCAAGTGGATTAACCAAACATGCAGTGGTCCAATTGCATCCAAATTTTTACCAAGGCTAATTGGGGACCTAATATACATGCCACCCAAATTTGGGGTCATTTTGAGTTGTCCAACTCCTTAAACCACATTAACTTGATAAATCAAATAATGGGTAAATCTATAGGAAATTGTTCCCCAAACATTCCAATTTTTTTGGGCAGCTAATAGCTTGGGACTACTCTCAATTATGCCCAAACTCTCAGGTCAACTGGGTAAGCCAATTGGGAGGAGCACACAAATTGGTGCCTAGGGGGGACCTTATGTACATGCTTTACTAAAATGAGTGCACAAGGAGTTATAGTGCTCCAAATGCTACAAACTCAAGACCATATTTCAGGTAAGTACTAGTCCTACAATTTAACTGAAGATAAGTTCCTCTGGTGAGGTCTCTAAGGCAAGTGAAATTTCACATGCAAAAGGGTGTATTTCTAGGGCAATGAAAATCACTATTCATAGATCACATTCATTTCATAAACATAAAATGAGTTCACTAACATGACCACTCATCCAAATATTATGAAATTTTTACGAGAGTCCTAAAACATCAAAACAAAGCACTCACCATAACTTCAATGAGATCCAATGTGGTTTGGTCACCTATTTATCACATACATGAAATCTTAGGTTTCCTACAAAACTCTAGAAATAATTCCCCAAAAATTTTCAAAATTTTACAGGGGTTCTATTAGGGCAGAATACATGCATGCCCAAAATTTCAGCAAGTTTGGAGTTGTAAGACTCCTTAAATGAATTTTCCAAGTTCACAATAATTTTATGTCACATAGAGTAAATATTTTCTAAAACTTAGGAAAAATGTTTTCCAAAAATTCCCAAACTCGGGAAAAGGGTGAGTTGGGGCATGAATCATGCATGTCCAAAATCTCATTCTGTTTGGATTGTAGAACTCCCTAATTTAATTAATTAGTGCTTATGACACTTTATGTACACAGCCCACCAAAATTGGTGCTGAGGGAGCTACAGTACTCCACATTCGGTGAACTCAATTTCTAAAAAATCTACAAAAGGTGGCGGGTGCGTTGGTGAGGCTAAATGACATCACCAAGAACTTGTACAATCAGTGATGCGTTCGAAATGCGGTTTTATGTATATCATGTGGATGCATTCTTACCCGATGATAGCCCGACTGGAGATCTAATTTTGAGAAATGGGTTGGGCTGTGTAATTCGTCGAGTAGTTCATCCACCGTAGGCATGGGAAAAGCGTCATGAACTGTAACGACGTTTCATGCTCTGTAATCTATACAGAATCGCCAAGTCCCATCTCATTTTTCAAAATCAATAAAACTGGTGAACTAAACAAAAAGCTACTTGGTTTGATTAATCTGTTGTCTAACATGTTTTTAACCAAAGTTTTGATTCTGATTTCTTAAAGTGAGGGTATCTATATGATTTTACTTTTATAATTTGTTCTGGTTGCTGGAGCGGGATCTTATGATTAGAGTCACGTATATGTGGTAATTTGTTAGGTTGTTGGAAGATATCGTTATATGTAGTTAATAATTTTGTAATATCTGATGTGATTGTGTTATTATCTTGTTTATTCGATGGTTGGTCAGGGAGAGAGTCTGATTGTATTGATAAGAAACATAGGAAGGTCGTAGAGATGGAGTCTTATGATACTAATTTAGTAAATTGGCTTGGTGAGACTATCTCGATTTTATAATTGGTAGTAATTGGTAGTAATTGGTCCGGTTATTGTGAGGAAACATCATTGTTTTCAGCTTATAATTGGTAGTAATTGGTCCGAGAGATTATAACCAAATCATTCCTAAAATAACGTTAGATTTGTATAAGTCGACCACAAAAAATTTGGTTTTGAAATGAAATCCTTGAATCATTAGTATAAAATTTAAGTAGATTCTTGCGCAGCTCAATGTTGTGCCATTCCCTTTGTGAACCTGATATGGCTTAATGACGGTGATAGGAATATTGAGAAATGTTGTCGTGTGATTGGAAATGAAACTCTCAAAACTTGGACGGTCGTGGCTAACAATTGTCCTACAAAACGCAGAGACTTAGGCTCCGTTTGGGGGGACTTATTTTCACCGGTCAAGCGGTTATGACCGCATGAATCGGACCTTAATTATGATCAGGTTCATGTGATCGTAACCGCTTGACCGGTGAAAATAAGTCCACCCAAACGGAGCCTTACTGGTGAATGCGCCAATAAGTGCGTTGAAGCTGGTTTTTGAGTCCCGAGGTATCGTGTTTTCCTCTGTTTGTTCAATGGGGTTGATAGTTTCTATTAATTTAGTTGGGTCGTCATCAAAATAAAGACAACTAATCATATTCTTACACCGATGACCTAGTAAATATCGTCTGTCACATGTGTAAAAAAGCCCCTTTTCATGTTTAAATTGTAATTCAGTGGGTGTGAGCCGTCTCTGATTAATATTGGTATTCGTAAAAGGTTTGGTAGTTTCGGTGTTTTGGGAAAAGAATGGTTTTGTAGTTTTATTAGTATCCTTCCGTTGGCCTTCAAATAGCTGTGCTAGTGAAAAGGCTTCATCCAATGTGGATGGTCGCTGTGTTAGGTTTAATTTATTAATATGTCCGCGCGTATCAGGACCGACTCGGAACGACCCGATGAGTTTCGTGTCACTAGGGTTAGACTCTACGCTGGAGATACTATATAAGGTCATTCCACATTTGATGAGCCTTAGTGGACTATCTTGAGCGGAGCCTCAACATTCTCAAGATAGGAAATTAGGTTTTCCGCTCAAAGGTTTTCGCCGCTGTCGGCTCTCCCGTTTTCGCGAATTTCCCGTCGCCGCTCTTCCATCGCGATTTCGTCTGTTGGAGATCACAAATCGCTAGCAGTCGCCGATCGGTAAGAGGGTAGATCCAGTCGCTGTTTGGAAAAGGATCGCAAGATCAGGAGGTGCTGTGTGGGTGGGTTTCCTAGCGCCAAATCCTTGTCCAGATCGTAGATCGCCGCTCTTTTCCTGAAGGTCTTCTTCGATCCTAGATCGCGCGTCCAGATCGTAGCCCTAGATCGAGGAAAAGGAAAGGCCAATGTTTTTCCAGATTTCGTTTGCCGATTGTGCTCCCTGCCTGCCGATCGTGTAGGTCTAAGGAGATCCAGAAAACCGCCGCAGATCCGTGTTAGCCACAGATCTCCCGTGGCAAAGATCTGTTTTCCGCCCATACTTCAGATCGTGCTGCAGTTTCTCTCGCCACCGGTGTTGGCCGCCCATAGTGGGTGATTCGTTTTCAGCAAATCGTGAAAATTTCCTGCAGATCTGATGTTGTTTTGGTGCCGCAGTTCGTAAAAGAGACGAAGCCCAGATCTTTGTCGATCGTTCTTTTTGCTCCTGTGCAAATACCGACATCTCTTGCTGAAATCTGAAGTTCAGATCTGTTGTGCTGTCTTTCGACCTTCGATCTCTGTGGCTTAGTGTTGCTCTCAATCCAGAGAAGAGTAATTTCACTCTCTCTTCCTCAGATTTCTGCTGATTGAGGAAGTCATTTGCTGATCGGATAAAGGCCACGGAGATCATTTTCAGCTGGAGAGGAGGAACAAATTCACATTGCTTGATTGGATCCGAAGTTTCACGGTCGTCTTCGCGCGCATCAGGTGATTTGTTTCAGTTTTCTGCTTTTTAGAATTCTGCTACGATGTCGAAGAAAAGTGCGCTCGACGTCGCCAAGCTGCAGTCGTTCGACGCGTCCGATTTCCTCAGTTGGAAAATACAAGTCCAACTAGGAATGAAGGAACGCGACATCTTCTACACTGTCTAGAGCGACTTTGCGTCTTCTGGCGAGGGCGTAGACGAATATTAGTGAAACAAGGATGAGGACTTCTACAGGGACTACCTTTTGAATTCCCTCAATCCTCGTCTCGCACTGACCTACCACGCATACAAGACCGCAAAGGAGATCTGAGATCGTCTCAATGCGCACTTCCAGAAGGAGGAGGTGTTGTCCAAATCGCTAATTGGGGAGAAGTTCTTCAACTTCTGCCTCAAAGCGAATCTGTCGATCACCTCCCAGATCATAGAGCTAGAGAACTTGCAAACAAGCTGGAGGACGATCAGTCGAAGATGGACGATAATCTGTTCGTGTACTTGATTTTGAGCAAGCTACCTGCGGAGTGGCTGACTTTCAAGACTGAGATGCATAGGCGAAAGGAGAAGATTACTCTGGATGAACTCAAAATAGAGGACCAGAACATCGCTGGAAAGAGCGCGGAGCAAGTTGTTCAGCCTCCACAGGCTGTCAACTTCGTTTCTTGACCTAATAAGCCTCCTCGGAATCCCCCGACACCTAAGGGTGACACCCCTGCCCAGTTGGCGGTCAAGAAACCTTCTCTCAAAAGGAAGAAGTGTAAATGCCACAACTGTGGCAAGTGGGGTCATTGGTCCGCTGACTGTAGGGGTTCGAAAAAGCAGAAGTATGAAGCTCCACAACAGGTGGCACACATGGTGGTCAACACCTCTGATCCCAAGTCCTTTGTGGCTATGGTCGGTAGTCGTCATCGCAGTGCATCTTCTGAGTGGTGGCTGGACAGCGGTGCCACTTGTCATGTTACGAATGATGGAGGTCTTCTCACTTACGTCAGAGCAGTCCGAGTCAGAGTTGAGAACTGCAATGGAGGAGAGACAGCCATTACTCATGCTGGGACGGCAAAGCTCGTCCTCTCTTCAGGTAAAATTTTAATTTTGCAGAATGTTAAATTAGTTTCAAATTTAACTAAGAATTTAATTTCTATGAGTTTGCTAGATAAGTCCGTAATTTCTTTCACAACCATAAGCGGTAGAATAACTCTAACTGTTAATTCACATTACTTTGGTTGCGCTTACCTAATCAATGGAATGTATAGACTTAGCCTAGAAAAAGAGTGCATAAATCAAGTGAGTTCGTCTCTGTTAGATCCAAAGCTACTTTACAATAGACTTCGATACGTTCACTATAAGAAGATGCACGATCTAGCTAAGAGTCACTACATTCCGTTAGATTTCTCTATTCGATTTGATAGGTGCGAGGTTTGTGCCCAGACCAAAATAATTAGAAAACCTTATAAGACCGTTTCTAGGAGCACACAACTTTTGGAATTGGTTCATTCCGACCTCTGTGACTTTCATAATCATGCAAGTAGAGGGGGAAGGAAGTGTCTAATTACCTTCATTGATGATTTCTCCTGATTTTGTCATGTCTACCTATTGAAATCGAAAGACGAGACATTCGAGACCTTCAAAATCTTCAAATCTCGGGTAGAAAACTAGTTAAATTTAAATATTAAGAGACTTAGAAGTGATCGAGGAGGAGAATATACTGCAACTAGGTTTAGGGAGTTTTGTGCCACTGAGGGCATAATCCTTAAAACTAAAGCTCCTTACTCACCCCAATCAAATGGCGTTGCTGAGCGTAAGAATAGAACGTTGACAGAGATGTTACATTCTATGCTCCTGGCCGCTAGCATGCCCGATTCCATCTGGGGGAAGCAGTCCTTACTGCAAATCACATTCTGAATAGAGTGCCTCACTCAAAGCTCAGTTCTACTCCTTATGAGCTGTGGCACAGTCATCCTTGTAGATATGACACTCTTAAGAATTGGGGCTGTATCGCCTATATGCGTATACAAGACCTTAAAAGACCTAAGGTGGGACCTAGAATGACAACCTGTGTCTATTTAGGTAGTGCAGAAGACAGTGCAGCTGACCGGTTTCTGGATCTATCCACTAATTCAGTGATAGCGTCTAGAGATGCTATCTTCTTTGAACATAAATTTATCAAAGATCATGGCCTGACCGTCCCTGGATCTACTGACATGATCTCAGAATCTACCGTAGAACCTGAAGCTGGCCCTTCTGGCACTGCTCCCCAACCTCTAGAGGTCGAACCTGTTCCTCTTAGAGTATCTACAAGAGATAGAATCCCTAAGGATTTTGGTGAGAATTTCGTCACCTACCACTTAGAGGATGATCCATTCTCCTACCAGGAAGTGATGAGATAGAGAGATGCATTAATGTGGGCAGAAGCTATCGATGATGAGATGAACTCGCTGCTACAAAATAATACCTGGCATCTAGTGGACCTATCGAAAGGAGCTAAAGTCCTGGGATGCAAGTGGGTACTGAAGAAGAAGTTATATAGTGATGGGTCTATAACCAGATACAAAGCACGTCTAGTAGCTAAGGTTTATAAGCAACAAGGGGGAATTGACTACTTTGATGTCTATTCACCTGTTTGTCACCTTTATACTATTAGAATTTTTCTAGCCTTAGCCTCTATCGAGAATTTCATAGTCCATCAGATGGACATGAAAATAACCTTTTTGAATGGAGAGCTAATTGAAGTGATCTACATGGCACAACCTGAAGGTTATGTCCATACAGAACTAAAGGATAAAGTGTGCAAACTCGATAAATCTATCTATGAGCTTAAACAAGCACCTAAGATGTGGCATATGAAGTTTGATCAAGTGGTAAGGAGCTTTGGATTTTAGTCCAGTCTCTCAGACAAGTGTCTCTATTACCGCTCGATGTCAAACCAAACAGTCATCATATGCCTATATGTGGATGACATGTTGATCCTGGGGTCAGACCTAGCTGTCGTGAGGGATATTAAGTCTGCTCTCGCCAAAGCATTTGATATGAAGGACCTTGGTCCTGTCGATACCCTACTAGGTATAAAAGTAAGAGTAGACAAGGGATATGTCACTCTAAGTCAAGCTCACTACATAGAGCAGATTCTTAATACCTGGGGTTATAAAGATTGTAGGCCCGTTGAAACACCAACTGATCCGAACTTCAAGCTAAGTCTGAATGAAGGGACAAGCGTTGATCAAGTGAAGTACTCAAAGATCATTGGAAGTCTTATGTACGCCACAAGTTGCACTAGACCAGACATTGCTTTCTCCGTAAGCATGCTAAGTCGCTTTACCAGTAGTCCAGGCAAAGAGCATTGGGATGCCTTAGACCAGCTGATGAGGTACCTCAAATGTACTAAAGATCATGCTCTGTGCTACACTGGTCACCCTCTTACTTTGGAAGGGTACTCTGATAACTCCTGGTGTTCAGAAGTTACAAACAGCAAGTCCACAAGTGGATTTATATTCACATTGGGTGGCGCTGTAGTTACTTGGAAGTCTAAGAGGCGGACTTGTATAGATCTGTCATCTATGTAAGCCGAGTTGTTTGCCTTAGCTTTAGCTGGTGAAGAGACAGACTGGATCAGGAATTTGATCTTAGACATTCCCTTGTCTAGACTTCAAATCAACTCTTTAAGCCTGTACTGTGATAATCAGGCAGCAGTCCAAGTTGTTAAGAATGTCATCTTTAACACTAAGAGACGACATGTACGACTGAGATACACTCTTTTGAATTATCTTACAGAACAAGGAATTATTACTTTGGTCGATGTGCGATCGAAAGATAATCTAGCTGATCCATTGACGAAAGGAATGCCCCGAGACCGTTCAATCAAAATAGTGGGGGAAATGAGACTTAAGGCGGTTTGAGACCAGCCTTAGTCCGAATGTTTTGATTCCTTCCTTTGTCAAATCTAGCATGTTGTGCTCCGTTGATACTTTGGTCGCTGAGTACGAATCTAGTTGGTTGTTTCATTCCACATTTGATGTTAATAACCTCATCCAGATTCATCTTCCTTAACTTGGAGAAGAGTGTTATTCCACATTTGATAACACGGTCTGACTTATTTTTGGACCTTCTCCTATTGATTGGTTCCATTCCACATTTGATGAGTTCCAATTAACCATAGAAGAACAGTAACCAGGATATCACGCATAGGAACACAGATATAGCTGCGTTGTCCAGAAGTCTGAAATCGTTTCGTTTGGAAACAGTTAATAGATTCTGCGGTTAAACCTAAGATACTCTACCTATATCCTTTAAGCATAATTAAAGTACTACGTTCTTATATACAGAACTAGATACATGTATATTTTCCATAGTTGAACTCATTCTGAATGAAGTTCTCTATTGGAAATTACACGAAATGTTGCTTCAGGAGGAGCACATGCAGATTGAGATCCTGAGAAGGATGATCTGCTGGATGATGGTTTCTAGAGTATCTGTTTGGTTTTCTTTCTCTGACTTAGAGCACTGTTTAGCTCTCTTTACCTATTTTGTTTGGACTATTTTCTACTCTTTGTTAGTCATGAGACATTAGGTCTTTTGGTACCTATCTCTTTGATTGTACTTTGATTCTGATGTGATGCTGTTTAGTTTATGTTCAATGCTTATGCGTGCATACATACTCCTGCTTCTTTCAGTCCAATATATTATAACAGGTGCTTGCGGACACGGTTGTGTAATGAGTCGCACTGGTTGAACACTACACACACCAACCCCTTTTTCCAACGTCGGTATACCGCGGACATGGGAGGAGATTGTTAGGTTTAATTTATTAATATGTCCGCGCGTATCAGGACCGACTCGAAACAACCCGATGGGTTCCGTGTCACTAGGGTTAGGCTCTGCGTTGGAGATACTATATAAGGTCATTCCACATTTGATGAGCCTTAGTGAACTATCTTGAGCGGAGCATCAACACGTTGTGCCGCGACTGAGCGTCGAATTGAGGGTTTTAGTCCCGAAATGAATGTGGATTGTAATAGGTCAGGGTTTAAAATGCGTTTTTTTTCTTCGAAACTATCCTTATAAGCCAAGACTAATGAAACTTGTGTTAATTTAGTGAATTTACCCATGGGGTCTTCAAACAATGAAGGCCCAAACCTATTGTTGCGGACCACTCAAGGCTCCGGTAGACCGGACTAAATTGAACCGTCTTAGCCTGGGAGCATTCGAGTGTGCAAACAGTCACAGAAAAGGGAAAGCTGACAAGACAATTTTTTAACGTGGAAAACCCATCAACTGGGTGAAAAACCATGCGGTCGGGTTTGTGTAAGCCAAAACTTTCACTATTTGTTGGATATTTTACAGAGTTTTTTTGAAGAGCTCGAGGGCGACAGGCCGCATCTCATTATAATTGTTGAGAGAGAGGTGCTCAGAGGGTGACAAGCCACCACTCACAGAGCTAAGTCTTTTGTCTGCTACCGAGGGGAATGCTGCGTTCTGAGCGCTCTGGAGATTTTGACTGCTGCTTGAAGGTTGGATCGATGTGCTCTGTGCGTCTTTGTCTCTGCAGCTTGTCTCCTGCTGCGCGAGAGGAGTTTGGAGTGTTGTTCTAGCTGGAGGCTAGAGATTTTGTTCTTGAGTGCGCAGAGTGTTTGTTGCTGAGTACGCGGGGTTGCGCTTGGACGGTCTTGAGAGTGAAGCGCGCGGAGGCGCTCTCAGAGCGGTCTTGAGAGCGGAGCGCACAGAGGCGCTCTTGGAGCGGTCTTGAGAGTGGAGCGCACAGAGGCGCGCTTGGAGCGGTCTTGAGAGTGGAGCGCACATAGGCGTGCTTGGAGCGGTCTTGAGAGCGGAGCGTATGGAGGAGCGCTTCAAGCGGTCTTAAGAGCAGAGCGCACGGAGGCACGCTTAGAGCGAAGCGCACGGAGGCGCGCTTCGAGTGGAGTGCACGTTGACGCGCTTGGAGCTTGGAGCGGTCTTGAGAGTGGAAGAAGGCGTTCGAAGGATCTTCAAGGCGCTCGAAGATCTTCGAAAGAGATCTTCGAAGATGAAGGAGATCTTCGAAGAGGAAGGAGATCTTCGAAGGAGAATGAAGATTTTCGTCCGTTTTCGAAGTGCTTGAAGGTTCCTTCAACGACGGCTTCGAAGAGGAGGGAGATCTTCAAGAGGAAGAGGAAGGAGGAGGAGAAAAGGATGGAAATGAGAGATGCCTTGGGTTTTATTTATAGGCCCCAGAGGTGGTTACAGTAGTTATCTGGTTATTCGCAGGCTGTAACCACCATTATTGTTATGCGCAGGCCGGGCTTATACGGTTTGAGACACATTATTCAATGCGTAACCCGATATGATTCTAGACATTTACACCCACCCATAGTGGGTGGTTACAATGGTTATGGTGGTTATGCGGCTACTCGCACACCATAACCAATTTATGTGCTATGCGCACACCCGTTTGGAGGAATTTACTATTTGCACTCCCATGATGGAGGATTTTACTATTTGCACCGCACGGCGAGGGAATTTACTATTTGCACCCTCATGTTGGAGGATTTTACTATTTGCACCGCACGATAAGGGAATTCACTATTTGCACCCCATGTTGAAGGATTTTACTATTTGCACCCCCAGGTTGTGAGATTTTACTATCTATACCGCACGATGAGGGAATTTACTATTTGCACCCCCATGTTAGAGGATTTTACTATTTGCACTCCATGTTGTGAGATTTTACTATCTGCATCGCACGATGAGGAAATTCACTATTTGCACCCATATGTTGAAGGATTTTACTATTTGCACCGCACGATAGGGGAATTCACTATTTGCACCCAACGTTGGAGGATTTTACTATCTGCACCGCGCGATTAGGGATTTCACTATTTGCACCACATGTTGGGTGGTTATGGGGATAATGGGGTTTACTTTGGTCAATCTCATTTCCTCCACCAAATGAGGCGGGTGCTTTGGCAATTCACAACCCGGATTTGTGGGTACTTATCATTTGCCCTCTAAGTCCTGGCAACTTCGTGTCGAAGCGAATGGAGGGCGGAGAATTTTACTCAAAATCTGGATGACACGCATAATGTTTGACGGAGGTGTCC
This sequence comes from Dactylorhiza incarnata, assembly GCA_033032865.1. Classification (NCBI taxonomy): domain Eukaryota; kingdom Viridiplantae; phylum Streptophyta; class Magnoliopsida; order Asparagales; family Orchidaceae; genus Dactylorhiza; species Dactylorhiza incarnata. The sequence goes on from JAWHQI010000024.1 coordinate 16,503,250, forward strand.
GTACGAAATGTCTAAGAGGTGTACAAGATAGGCTAAGCACCGGGCGGAGAGCTTGCTTGCGGTAGTGCGTATAGCAAAATGCACGGGAGGTGCGGAGGAAGGAACTTACACGGGGCGTATCGTGTGCTGGGAATGGTGTGAGGAAGGTTCGTCAGTGGGATGCGTGCACGCGAAAGGGGCTCCCGCGTAGTGCGCGCGTAAGGAGTGCGCACACACGCTATGTGCGTGCGGGCGTGCGCCCGTGGGATGAAGCGCACCTGTGCGCTGTGCGCGCGCGAGGAGCGGTCCCGCGGGGAGTTTGTCCATGCACTGTGCGCGCACGGGGAGTGTACCCCCGCGCTGGGCGCACACGGGACATGCTCCCGCGGGCTGCGCGCTCGGGGGACATGCGCCCGTGCATTGCGAGGGGGGGGGGGGGGGGGTAGGGGGGACATGCACGCAAGCGCGGGACAGACGCCTGCACGCAGGGGGGCTGCCCGCACGCTGTACGCGCGTGGGGCGTGCGCCCGCGCACTGTGCACATGCGGGACATGTGTGTGTGCTGTGGCTCGTACCTGCGGACTTTTGCTCGTGAAAACTCGGGCGATTCTTGGTCCTTCAGGTAGCGAGGCATTGCTCTCAGGGGAAATTGATGCAGTGGCGCTCCTCATTAGTTGTGGAGCATGTTGATGTTTTAAAGTGATGGTGTGGAATACCTGCAAGTCCGGGGGTGATGTTCCCCTTGATATTTTACTAAGGATGTAGTCTTAATCACCTAGAGGGGGGGGGGGGGGGGGTGGATATGCCTCTTTTCTTTTAAGCTAATGTCTAGCTATTTTCTGAATTAATGTTAGTAAGAAATGAAGCACATAGAAAATACACAAGTATTTATAGAGGTTCCTCAAGACAGGGTGTCTTGAGTAGTCCTATTTCCCCCTTCACCTTTCTAACAATGAGTTAGACAAGGCCAACACCTCCAATCTCAGCTCAAAGAGCTTACAACACAGATCCCTCAGGATCTCTCAGGTTTTCCAAAACCCTACCTCAGGCTCAACAGCCCTACCTCAGGCACAGCAGCCCTACCAACTCAGACCTATCAAGAAGTCCAAGCTCAGATCTCCACAGAGATCCTACACTCAAGCTGACTCTCAGCTCTACACTCAGGCCCAACATCCCTACTCCCTCAGGCAAAATGCCCTACAGACTCAGAAAATAATGTTCCTACAGAAGGTAATAATAGTAATGCTTACAACAGAAGATAAACTAATAACTCTTTCAAGCCTTGATCTTCTGTTGCTGTCTTGAAGCTGGGAAGAGAACAATAGCTTCAATCCTGCCTTTCTCTGATCCTTCTCTTCAGTAGATGAATAAGGATCAACTTGCTCTTCTTCAATCACACAGGAAGATCAATCTTTCTCTCCTTTGTAGCTTCAGGAAGCAGGAGGAGAGAACTTGTTGTCAGTCGACAATGTAACAGTAGTTGTGTGTTTTCAATCTCAAAAAGCTTTTCTTTAAAGCCCTAAATTGTTCTTTTATATTTCCCCAATCTTCAATGGCTATCAGATGGCCCCTGACACAGTATGGAGGTGATTGGAGTACCATATTTTGCTTTTCTGCACCTCAGCGGTTTTCCTCTATCTGCAGCTCAGCTGACCCAAACACCTTCTCAGCGGCTTCTAGCCTTGTCTCAGCGGTTCAGCTGAGACTGAGAGCTTGTTTCAGCGGTTTTGGCAGTAAACCACTGAATTTACTCCACACCTTGGAATAACTTAATCCTGCATAGTCATGAGATGAAATAGGGTTTATCAAATACAACTTGTACTTAGCGCTGAGTGTGATGCTTCTTCAAATCAAGGGAACATTGAGGGTAATATTCCCAATAATTTCCCCCAATTTGAATATGACAGAACACCCTCAATGTTAAGGTACATAACACATAAATACTTATCATGTAACTTCACTACATGGTATTCATCATAACATAATCACGTTAACATTATTATGACCTTAAAGATAATATTATAACAGATGATATTCATGACAGGCATAGTACCAACATAGTTAATCAACCCAATAATGTGATTAGATAATCATGTTGTTGGGAATCGTGCCCACATGATTCCTGATTTGAAGAAGTCATCATGTCAAGAATACTTCACTTTGTATTTGACATTCCATCTAGTTCATAATCTCAGGAGAATACAAGTATACAAGTATACAAGTATATATCATCGAGAAGGACTGAAGGGATGGCCGACAAAGTATGCTTGTCGCTGTAATGACAAGCAAAGCAGACGCAGAGAAACTGTCAAAGAAAGACATGTCATCGAGAAGAATGGAGTATCATCGACATCAAAATAGCGGCCATGTCGACAAGACAATACTGCAATTACAATGACAGAATGAACGAAGAAGATTCCAACGACACAGACAAAGGAAGCATATCGTCGTATATGCAGGAACGCCAGCATGTCCCGTATCGTTGAAATACAAGCTTCAGAAGCAGAAGCAAGGAGACCTGAGAAGAAGTTCCAAAGCACAAGGAGCCGACAAAGGGATGTCGTCGAGATACATTCCATGTCGTTGTAATGATGGAATATATCGCCGAGACAAATTCAAATCTCGCGGATGTGCTGTCAGAAATTAATGCCGCCACCTGATTGTCCAATCAGGGGCCTGCTGTGATGGTTGGGCGTCTGACAGGAAAGGAAAGCTAATATGACCGTTATACGGCTTGTCCTATCTATAAAAGACAACAGGGTTGCCCTAGAAAAGAGAACTTCGCGTGCAAGAAAGAACTAGAAAAAAGTATCCCGCCGTTCAATAGAATAGTGCATCCTTGCGGAGAAGAAGAAGAAGTTTTCAAGAAGCAGTCATCCTCACCGACTGCTAAGAAGCCAATCCACATCCGGCTAAGAAAGAATTGAAGAAGAACCGTGCATTCAAGATCTGACTCAGAAGCATTATCTTCATTCTCAAGAAGCCGATCATCATCAGGCTAAGGTTGCCGATCAACATCAGGCAGAAGAAACAGTTTACATCTGTAATCTCTTGTAAGGCTTGCGGGCCATATTGTCTAGATTGAGGGCTGGAGAGCTATGAGGCTTGAGGGCCAGGGCAGTGCACTCGCCGGTGCGACTTGTCGAGCTTGAGGGCTCGGGCGCAGTAGGGGCTTGCGGGCTTAGGCTGTGGGCACAGGACTTGCGGGTCTGCGTGGTGTAGGGCTTGAGGGCCTGAGTGTCGAGCTTGCGGGCTCGGGGGCAATAGGGGCTTGAGGGCCTAGGCTGTTGGCACTTGCGGGTCCATGTTGTAAGGCTTGAGGGCCTCAACCTTTTGGCGGAGTTTGTCGAGCCTAGCGGATCGCTGGGTAGGCGTAGAGGGACAGAGGACTACTCAAGACACCCGGTCTTGAGGAACCTCTATAGATCTTGTGTCGTCTGGTGTAATTTGTTTGTGTGCTTTCTCTTGTGCATTACTTAGTTTCCAATAACTCACGCTTGTAACTCAAAAAACATCAAGATCACCTAACCCCCCCCCCCCCCCCCCCCCCTTATAGGTGAACGTTCCATATCTGACAAGTGGTATCAAAGCGAGGTTGATCAAAAGGAGACCTAACAGTCCGATCTAGATCCGGAACGTCTCACCATGGCTGGTGGAGATCATAATCGTAAAATGAGAGCTATGAAGCTTCCTATTTGCACGAAGGAGAACTTTCCCATCTGGAAGGAAAGGGTCAGGCTCTTTATGGAAGCAGCTGACCCAAGAATCTACCTGACGATCAAGCAGGGCCCCTTCGTCCCTACTGGTGCCTCCACTATTGACCCAACCAGGCAGGTAATAATGAAGTATGAAGACATGAACAAGGATGAGCTGATCTTGGCAGGTCTGGACAAAAGGGCACAAAACATTATTGTCAGTGCATAGATGACTCCACCCTCCAAAATATAATCCACTGCAAAACGGCCAAGGAGATGTGGGACTCCTTGATCGTATATATGGAGGGTACCAATGAGGTAAGGGATGACAGGAAATCCCTCCTCAACCAGGAGTATGAAGCCTTCAAACAGGGCAAAAGTGAAACAATCTCCAGCTGCTATGAGAGATTTTTCAAGATAGTGAATGGCCTGAGAAACTATGATAGGGAGTTCACGAACTCTGACTTAAATGACAAGTTTCTCAGATCCCTCACAAAGGAATGAGACATCAAGATATGCGCCATCCGAGAGATGGGTCAACTGGGCATCATTGAGCCCAAGAATCTGTATGGGAAACTACTGTCCCATGAACTTCAACTCAACACAAGGAAGGCTGAAGAAGAAGAAAGCTCAAAGGCGAGCTCAAGAAAAAGATCGGTGGCTCTAAAGGCTGAGAGCTCCAGAAGATCCAAGGGGAAGATCGCTGCTTCTCAAAATAGATCTGAGAGCAGTGAAGAATCAGGAGCCAGCTCCTCTGGATCTGATGACACTGATAGAGAGGTGGCCCTCCTCTCAAAGCAATTCAGAAAGCTGATACATAGAAGAAGGAGGGATAACAGCAGAAACTCCTCCTCAAGCTCCAGAAGATCTGACCATCGGGACAGATCGAGGGCTCCCAGGGAGGACAGGTATAGGTCTAACTCCAGTAGACATGATTTACATAATACTGTTTGCTATTCTTGCAACAAAATAGGACACATGGCTGCTGACTGCCCCTCGAAGAAAAAGGAATCAAGGAATCATGAAGAGAGAAGAAGCTCTAGGAGCAAGAGAACCTCTGAAAAGGGGTTTGTGGCAAAGAAGATCAAAACATTGAGTGATTCTGACTCAAGTTCCTCCGGGACTGAGGATGAGTGTAACACCTCCCCTGTAATGACCATATAATATGGGTCTGGCCGGGACCCCACATCATATAACCTCCACAGCTTTAGTATTTAAAGATGATATTAACTACCCAATCTCAAAATTCAGATAACACAACGGAAACAACTAAAACCACAGAGATTGTCCACAGTACATAGGAGTCCAACTGGCCTTAAGGCCTTACAAATTACAAAACCAAAGTCCAAAACACCCAACATTCAACACAAAGAGACATCCCAACCAAAGTGGGAATAATAGTTTTCCCTAAACTACCTCGGCATGCAAGCCGGTTACAACAAAATAATAAAGTAGAAGTGCATGAAAACAAGGTAAACACTTCATGAGGCTTTAGGCCTTTTTGGCCGGCGAGCTGGGTCCAGCCTGCGATCCTTGCCCTGCATCCAAATCACAAAGAGCGGTAAACGAGGGTCAGCTATGGCTGACCACAAACGGTGTAACAACATCCCTCCTCCCAGCCGTCCTAGCGGACCCCGGGGAACTACTTCACCCTGCAAGTCAGCACTTCGTATGCAAATGTACATAAAGAAAAGCAACATAAATACAGGCATGAGTGTCACAAACATCATCCACATTTCAATGTCGAACAGATAATAAAAGGGGCCTACCAATGCAAAATGAATGCAAACCCGGGTTTCACCCAAGGCACCCTAAGGCGTATGAATCTAACACATCATCATACATCATCATCACATCACAAACAAAAGGGTACTCATCATTTCCCCACGAGGGCATCGTAGCCCAAGGCCAAGAGATCTCGCTGATACCCACCTCGCCTGGCTCACTATGCCATCGGGCTTGTCTAACAGCTCACCTGCTCAGGCCGCTAACAATACACAAAACCGATGCTAAGAATTCTGGCTTAAGCAAAACGTCCCAAGGCCCTGGACTTACACTCAGGACAACGTCCACCGACTGCCTCGCCTGGCAACCGTTACCGGACTAATCCGTAGCACAAACATTCTCGTCAGTCAACACCGAAGGGACTAATCTTGCCGGGACAATCTCCACACGTGAATCTCAGTCTTCACGGGATAGCCAGCCGACCACAAAGACCAATCGCGCCTTCGCACAACCCTAGACATCACAAGCCCCATATTCCGCTCATCATTTCCCCGCCCAAAACCCGACATTCGTTACCACACGAAGCTACAAGGGCATCACAACGACGAGTTCGCCGTAATCGGGTTTCTAACAAAACCCCTAAAATGCGCGTCAATCAACATCACCGAATCGGACCAACGGTCGCAAATCTGGATTCACCCACAATGGCTAATCCACTAACGGAGCGGATCTCTAGTGCAAAACATGTTGGGGACGGACTCAATCAACCCGATGGTTCCTTTTGAACCAAGGCGACCCGGATCCCTCTCACTCGATGGATCCGGTGCCAAAAATGCAGAAAATAAAAGGATGCCATGCACGCATCCTAAAGACCGGGAGGGGAAATGTCGTTACCTTTTGAGATCTCCTCCTAGCCATGGAAATTTGAAAAGAAACGGAGAAGAAGAAGCGTCTCGACGTTCCCTACGCGCTGCCGGTCTCAGATCGGCGAACGGAGCTCCGAAGCTCCAACAATGGGGGATCTAGCTCTCTTCCTCCTCCAACCCTTCCTCTCTCTCAAACCCTCAAGACCCAACTTAAGAGAAAATGAGGAGGGAGAGCTTCTCAGCCCTACTTAGGGTTCTCCCACGAGCCCCTCACAGCCTTCCGATCGAAATAAAACCAAACGGGCGCCCAAAAATTCGCTGATTACGGATCTATTTCCGTCAGTTTGCGAACGCACGGTCGAACGCACGACCGTGCGTAAAAACGCACGAGTAAATTCAGAACTCCAAATCTTCCGGCCGAAGAGCACGCACGGGCGGATCGATCGTGCGTCTAGGAAACGCACGATCATGCGTTTAAGAAAAATCTGCCATTACGGCAGTTTTCAGCGACGAAGACCTAATGTGCGGCGTTAATTCTCAGATCAGCAATACCGGGGTGTTACAACTCCACCCCCCTTAAAAGAATTTCGTCCTCGAAATTTCAAAACTGAAACAGAAAATTGCGATGCATACCTGATGCAAAAAGTTTTGGGAAGTCCTCCCGCATCCCTTGCTCACGCTCCCAAGAGAATTCGTCTCGCCCGCAATTGTCCCATCGCACCTTTATAAGCCTGACCTCCTTGTTACGCAACTGCCGGACTTCCGAGTCCTCCACGCAAACCGGACGAACTCTCGTCCTCAAATCCTCTGACACCGGCACCGCCTCCGCTTCAACCACGACGCTTGGCTCTACCAAAGCTTTCCTCAGCACAGAGACATGGAAAACATCATGTAATCCACTCAGCTCAGCGGACAATGCCAAACGATAGGCTGCTTCGCCTATACGCTCCGTAACCTCGAACGGGCCCAACAATCTCGGACTCAACTTCTTGAGTCGCCGCACACGCGAAACACCCTTGAATGGCTTAATCTTCAAGTAGACCTTGTCGCCCACTGCAAACTCCACATTTCTGTGGCGCGCATTAAAATACTTTGCTTGTCGATCCCGAGCAACCTTCATGCGCTCCTGAATCGTCCGCACAATCTCGCAAGCATCTTCCACCACTTGCTTTCCCAAAAGCTTAATGTCTCGCACCTCCGCCCAAGACATCGGCGTTCAAAACTTCCTTCCATACAAAGCTTCGTATGGCGCCATCTTGATGCTCGCCTGGAAGCTATTATTATAGGCGAACTCCACCATGAAAAGGTGGTCTTCCCAACCTTTACCAAAGTCGAGAGCACACATCCTCAACATGTCCTCCAACGTACGGTTCGTTCGCTCCGTCTGACCATCGGTCTGCGGATGGAACGCGGTACTAAACTTGAGCTTTGTGCCTAAACTTTTTTGCACTAACCTCCAGTCCTTCGAAGTGAACCGCTCATCGCGATCACTAACGATGCTCTTCAGAATCCCGTGCAACCGCACTATGTTTCGAACATAAAGCTCCATGAGCTTCTCCACGCCATCGCCCTTCTGATTCAGAATGAAGTGAGCCACCTTGGTCAGGTGATCCACTATCACCCAAATCGCATCGTTACCCTACTGCGATCGAGGCAAACCATGCACAAAATCCATAGAGATGTCATCGAATTTCCATTCGGGGATGGGAAGAGGCTTCAAGAACCCGCCGGGCCTTTGACACTCAGCCTTCACCAAGGTACATGTCTGACATCGGCTTATGTACTCAGCTACATCCCGTTTCATCCCAGGCCACCAACAAGATTTCTTCATATCTGCGTACATCTTTGTACTTCCTGGATGAACGGAGTACTTCGTAAAGTGAGCCTCAAACATCAACTCCTCGCGAAGCTTGCCAAAGCGCGGAACATAAATCCTTCCGTCTCTTTTCAAAATCCCACCAACCATCTCCAAAGCAGTGCCTTCGCTTTGCTGAGCCTCCAACACCAACTGCTGGCACTCCTCGTCTGCACTGGTCGCCTCTCGGATTCGATCCGTTATATCACACTGCAGTTCAATCCAGTTCAAACGATCCACGCCAGACTCACCTCTAGCCACACAAGAAATGTCAAGGGACTCCAAGTCTCGAATCAAACGCTTGTCATGCGCCTCCATCCAATTACCTTTCCCGGAGTACTTCCTACTCAAGGCATCCGCCACCACGTTGGCTTTACCCGGCGTATACTGAATCTCCACGTCGTTGTCCCCAAGGAACTCGACCCACCTACGCTGCCGCATATTCAGATCCTTTTGGTCTAGGAGATACCTTAGGATTTTATGATCTGTGAAGATCTCCACCTTCGCACCATAAACGTAGTGCCGCCACAATTTTAGCGCAAAGATTACCGCCGCCAACTCCAGATCATGGACGGGATAATTCCTCTCATGAGTCTTTAACTGCCTTGACCCATAAGCGATCACCTTGCCGTGCTGCACCAGCACGCAACCCAACCCGCAACCTGACGCATCGCTGAAAATCTGAAATCCTTCCGTCCCAGTAGGAAGACTAAGGATTGGAGCAGACATCAACCTTTCCTTCAAATTCTCAAATGCACGGGCACACTCCGGTGTCCATATGAACCTTTGGTCCTTGCGAGTAAGAGTGGTGAGGGGCAACGCCATCCGCGAAAAGTTCTCCACGAACCTTCTGTAATAACCGGCTAGTCCAAGGAAGCTCCGGACTTCCGCCACGGTTCCCAATACAGGCCAATCCCTAATGGCTTCAATCTTCGCTGGATCTACCGCCACCCCATCTCCACTGATCACGTGACCCAAGAATGCCACCTTCTCGATCCAAAACTCACACTTCGAGAACTTAGCATAAAGCTGATTCTCCCTTAGAGTATGCAATACTTGTCTCAAGTGAGACTCATGCTCTGCCTCCGATTTTGAATACACCAAAATATCATCTATGAACACCACCACGAACGAATCTAAGAATGGGCGAAAAACCCTGTTCATCAAATCCATGAACACAGATGGCGCGTTCGTCAGTCCGAACGGCATCACCGAAAACTCGTAGTGGCCATACCGAGTCCCAAACGCTGTCTTGACAACGTCCTCTTCTCGAATATTCAACTGGTAGTACCCCGATTTCAAATCCAACTTGGAGTACACCACCGACCCCACTAACTGGTCGAACAAATCATCAATTCGGGGAATTGGATATTTATTCTTGACGGTCAACTTATTTAGCTCTCGGTAGTCAATGCACAGCCGCATACTTCCGTCCTTTTTCTTCACAAACAAAATTGGCGCTCTCCACGGCGAAGAGCTAGGCATAATGTACCCTTGCTCTAACAACTCTTGCAACTGAACCTTTAGCTCGACCAGTTCCTTCGGTGCCATCCTAAACGGAGGACGTGACACCGGCCTCGCAACCGGTACTAACTCTATCGAGAAATCAATTTCGCGCTGAGGAGGTGCTCCCAGAAGCTTCTCGGGGAATACATCCTCAAATTCTTCCACCACCGGAACTTCTCCAATAGCCAACTTTGTGGAGTGAGTCTCCAACAAAGCTAAAAACGCCTCGCCTCCTTGGTTTACCGCACGCCTCATCTGCATAGCGGAAATCAGGGAGCAAGCCACTCCGCTTAGGTCTTCGAACTTGACCTCTGCTCTACCTTTTCCTCTCAGGGTTACCACCTTCAACTGGCAGTCGATACTAGCTCGCTGCGCTGCAAGCCAGTCCATCCCCAAGATAACGTCGAATTCGGCTAGTGACAGAATCGCTGCTACCAACACGAAATCACAATTACCAATTTGCAACACAATGCGTCCTTTCCTCATGGTAGTCATGAAAGACCCATTCGGCATATGCACGCTCAGCTCCACCTCTGCCTCTATGGACTCAGCACCAATCTTCCGGATAAAACTTTCTGCAAGAAAAGAGTGTGACGCTCCCGTGTCGAACAACACTCGAGACTCGAGAGGGGTAGCCCGAAACTAGCACGAAACCTAACCACGTGCAAAACAAACATGAAAGGCCGCAACCTACATTATAGTAACAAACAAAAACTTAAACTTTTTGTACCTATCACCACGTCGGGTTGACGTATCGCTTCCTGTTGCCCAAGATTATATGCTCTAGGCTGCACTGGAGGGAACCGCGAAGCACTTGACTCCGCCGCTTCCCCCCTCTCTACAACACTGGGACCGAAACGCACCGATTGTTCCTGCCTCGGCTCTGGCTCAGCTCCGCCCTCGGTACAAAACCGACTTATGTGACCCACCTTGCCACACTTGTAACAAGTCAACGGACCTTTGGAGCAAAAATCTCCCGAAGGTGCGCCACTTATCTCCCCAGGCCTACTAGGACCGGGCTTCTTCTTCCATCGGTTGCCCTCGGACTTCCACTGAGACTGAGACTGAGAAGGCTTTCCTTCTCCCTGCTTTGCTGCAAAACCCTTTCGCCGTTGGGTTCGCTCCATGTCGCTCTCCAGTGCGCGAGCGGCTTCGACCAATTCATTAAATCCCGCATTCTTCAAGGCTATGTGTGGTTGCCTTAAATTTTCCCTCAACCCTTAATAGAAGAGATTATCCCTCTCTTCGTCATTTGCCATAGTCGTCCCCGCATAACGACCCAACCGAGTGAACTCTTGCAGATATTCATCCACTGTCTTCTCACGCTGCACCAAATGCAAAAACTGTCGCCGCAGTGCTAACCTTGTCGAGGCCGGAATATAACGCTTGAGGAAAGCGTTCCCGAACACCTCCATGGACGGAACACGCCCAACAAAATGGCGACCGTTATGGTTTGCCCACCACAACTTCGCATCGCCCTCTAACATGAAACTCGCATAGTAAGACTGCCTCTTCTCTGGGGTCTCAGCTGCCTTCAAGAGTTCCTGGATCCTCGAAAGCCAATCTTCGGCATCCGTGGGAGTGCCAACTGTTGGATCGGTCGGCGCCCTTAGAGGGGGGTGAATAAGGGTTTTCAAAAACTTTAGATTTTATTTAGAAAAAACTTTGGAATATTGCAATATTAAAACAAGAAGACAAGTAAAACAAAAAGAGAGACAAGCTTTATTGATATTAAATAAGTTTTACAAAACTTGATCTCAATGTCGCTAGAGATCGGAGGCGAATAATAAAAGCTCTTTTCGTTTTCTATCCCGACTCGCTTCCCCACGAACCGGTGGACCTAGCCTCCTCCTTCCCGGATTCGGCCTCAAGCCGCTCTAGCCAATCCTTCCCCGGATGTGGCCTCAAGCACCCCCTAGAACTAGCCTAGATCTAGTCGCCAACACGAGGCGAATTTCAGCCCTAAGTCTACCCCAGACCTAGTCGCCAACACGAGGCGATTTCACTACCGTTTACAATGATAAAAGAGAAATAAAATAATAACAACTTCCCTTAAGATGAACTTCTGAATATGGAGACGAAGATCCGCTGTAGAATCAGCGTTTGTCGAAGCGGACTTCGTTTGGCTTCGGCGTGATGGAATCCTCCTTCAGAAGTTGGCAGAGCTTCGCCGGGACCTCAAATTTCGGCCAAGATAGGCCTCTGGAATTCTAGTACTCTCTCTCTGAGGTGTATGCAATTGGTGTACAAAAACAAGAGGAGAGGGGGTCCTTTTATAGCCCAAGCGCTACCGCCGGCGCTAGCACTACCGCCGGCGCTAGCCCGGATTAGGAAACATTTTGCGCGGCAGGATCTTCAATCCGCGGCAACATATTGCTCCATGCCTCTTATGCGCCATGCTACCACCAGCGCTAGTAGCTACCGCCGGCGCTATCCCTGATTAAGAAACTTCTTGCGCGGCAGGATCTCCAATCCGCGGCAACGAGGCTTTCATTCCTTCTGTGTTCACCAATACCGCCGGCGTTATCCGCTACCGCCAGGCGTTAGCGCCTTCCATAACAGCTCCCGGAAACGCGCTCATCATCGCTAGTTCCCGGCGCTAGTTGCTACCGCCGGCGCTAGTGAGCCTCTTCGAATTTTGGCCTCAATTTTGGGGGCAGTCATCATGTGTACTCCTTGAGTCATGTAGACCTAGTAAACCTGCACACTTGAACACACAAGATCAAATACACATAGGATTTGTTATTCTCAAACCTAGGAGATGCGGAAGACCATGTTCCAACAAACTCCCCCTTTTGATAATAACAAATCCATTAATGATAAATCAAAGCATTAATAAATAAGCATGATGAAACTATACTTGTGTGTGTGTGTGAGAGTGATGACTTAAGATAATAATTGATTCTAACATGTTAGACTTGCTCCCCCTAAATACATGCTCCCCCTAAGTGAATGCTCCCCTAATATGTAAGCTACTATCATCTTAATTTGTCATGTTGGGTTTTTGATAGCGGGTTATATTTATCATGTTAGTTCTCCCCCTTTTGCATATTATCATGTTAGTTCTCCCCCTTTGTTATTAGCAAAAGTGGGTAGGGAAACAAAGCACTAAAAATGTGTAAATAAAAGATAAGGCATGATCGAGCTTTTTAGGTAAATGATAAGGAGATTTAGAATTGTATTTCATTGAAATAGATCAGAGTTATTACAAAATTTCAGAGTTTTTAGCATAAAAGATTTTTATGTTTGAAGTAACCAATAAAAAGTGTTCCAAGGAATCTATCACTTAATGAAAGATAGGAATTTTTAAGTATGAGTGATGATGCAAATAATACAAGATATGAAGTAAGCATGAAAGCGCAAGGTAAAAAACACTTATATGGTTAAGATGCGGAAGACTTATAGCAAATAGTAATGATAATCCAAAAAATATGAGGTAAAGATCACAAAAAAATGATGTTTTTGGAAATCATTTTGCAGTTTTAAATTTTAGAATAACCAAGCATGAAATAATGTTTATCAAAAAGAGATGACCACAATGTTACTTTAATTCTTAATTTCAAAAACATACAAAAACATTGTAGAACACATGCTAGGTTATCTAGTGCATTTCATAAATAAAAAGTAATATAGAATTAGCATTAGGATCCAATACTCATGAGAATAAGTGTTAAGGAAGATAAGGATGTGCACATAAGTGTAAATTTGAGGAGAGTAAACAAATGTTTTAATAAAAAATACAAGTAATATGTAAAGTAAGAAGCACAATAAAACACAAATAAGATTACTTCCACACACTTTAATGCACAAAAAAATGTACAACTACCAAGGTGCTTTGCACACACAATGCTCATCAAGACTTATCAGGGTGCAAAGTAGTGCTTGGGGGATCACATATTTTATTTTGAATTTTGAGACTTGTGATCCGGTGTACTTAAGAGAAAGTGGTTTTTCTTATTTTTGAAAGAAAGAGTTGATTTGCACAAGACACTTTATTATTCTTTCCAAGGTGCTCAACCTCACAATGCTCATTAAGACTTATCAGGAGGTTCAAGTAGTGCTTGGTGGAGTTATCTTTGTCATTTATTTTATAATTTTATTTTGTACAAAGTTCTCCGAATACACTTGTTTTGCAAATCAATAGATTTTATGAGAAAAAATATAACCACTTTTCTTAATTTTTAAGAGTGCAAAAGAAAGAGTGTAGGTAAGATACTTGTGCAATTTTAATTTATTTGTACTAATACAAAACATACACAAGCATTCATAGATTAAATGCATATGTAGACAATGCCAAAAAAGGGTGAGTGAATATATATCATTATCAAACATAAAACATTTCTCATACTTAGAGGCATGCTAAGCTTGATCCTACACAACTTTTAAACTATAATTGATGCACATTTGAATAGATATATCAAAGCATGAAGAAAGACAATGTCCAAAGTAGTTTGAAGAGAAAAAAATGTAACGTTGTAGAATTTCTAAATAGTAGATTAAATCATGCTTGATTTTACAAGAAAAAATCATAGAGTTTTTTTGATAGTTTTAAAGTTTTATATTTTTGTATTTGATTTTAGCAAATAGAAGCAGATTTTTGTAATTTTTTCTTTTGTAATTTTTGATTTTTGTAAAAAGATGAACTTTAAATAAAGGAAACAACAAAAGCAAACAAAGGAAAAACATATTTTTTGTAATTTGTTTTGTTTTTGTAGTTTTGTATTTGATTTTTGCAGAAAAAAAATGACACACAAAAACAAAATGAAAAACATTGTTTTTTGTAATTTGGTTTTCTATTTTTGTATTTGATTTTTCAAAAAAGAAAAGAAAAGAAAAACAGATGTGCAAAAGCTAAATAGGACATATAGATCAAAATATTTTTAGGAATTTTTAGAAATTTTAAAAACATAGAAATTCGAACCTCGACGCTAGCACCGGCGCTAGCGCTAGCGTGGGAAACAGTAAGTGATTTTTTAGGGTTTTGAAAATTTTGATGTTGGAAGTTGATTAGGTGTCCCAATAGTAGTTCCATGCTGAATTTGCAGAATTTTTGGAAATGTTTTGGATGGTGAAAAATGAAGAAAATTGTATTTGTGAGCATGTTTTAACTTGAAAGATCTAGGACATCTAATTCAAGTCGTAATAAACGAAATCGTGCATCGGGAAGAGGTTTAGTGAATATGTCAGCGAGTTGAGAGTCTGTCCCAATGAAGCTTACTTTTACATTTTCTTTCTTAATGTGATCCCTAATGAAAAAATGACGAACGTCGATGTGTTTGGATCTAGAATGGTGTACAGGATTATATGTGAGGTCTATTGCACTTTTGTTGTCACATTTAAGATCTATGTTCTTGAGATGAAATCCAAAGTCCTCTAGTGTTTGGCTCATCCATAATGCTTGTGCACAACAACTACCAAGTGCGATATATTCGGCCTCCGTGGTGGAGAGTGCAACCGAAGATTGTTTTCTACTAGACCAGGCAACTAAAGAGGGTCCTAAAAAATGACACGTACCGCTAGTGCTTTTTCTATCTAGTGAACACCCAGCGTAGTCCGAATCGGAGTAGCCGTGGAGTGTGAAAGAGTCATTATGTGGGTACCATAATCCTAATTTAGATGACCCAATTAGATAACGAAAAATACGTTTTACCGCTTTTAAATGAGATTCTTTTGGCTCGGCTTGAAAGCGAGCACATAAACATACGACAAACATAATATCTGGTCTAGATGCACTTAAATAAAGAAGATAACCTATCATTCCTCTATATAGTGTTTGATCAATAGAAATTCCAGATTCATCTTTTCCTAGTTTTAAGGAAGCACTCATAGGAGTAGAGGCTTGTTTAAGATTTTCAAATCCAAATCATTTAAGCATATCGTGAACATATTTTGATTGACAAATAAAAATACCATCAGTTCTTTGTGAAATTTGAAAACCAAGAAAATATGATAGTTCTCCTACAAGACTCATTTCAAATTCATTTTTCATTATTAAGACTACTTCATTACACAACTCTTCATTAGTGGCTCCAAAAATGATGTCATCAACATATATTTGTAGAATAATTAATTTGTTATTTTTATGCTTAATGAAGAGTGTTTTGTCTGCACTTCCCATAACATAACCGTGCTCTAGCAAAAACGATGTAAGACGATCATACCATGCACGGGGCGCTTGTTTTAAACCATAAAGCGCTTTTTCTAATTTGTAAACATGATTTGGAAATTTTTCATTTATGAAACCGGGGGGTTGTTCTACATAAACTTCTTCTTTAATAAACCCGTTTAAAAAAGCACTTTTAACATCCATTTGAAATAATTTTATTCTTTTAAAACTCGCAAATGCCAAAAATATTCGTATAGATTCTAAGCGAGCTACGGGTGCAAAAGTTTCTTCAAACTCTACCCCCTCGATTTGTGAATAGCCTTGAGCAACTAATCATGCTTTATTTCTTACAATCGTAGATTCACCATCTAGCTTATTTTTAAAGATCCATATTACGCCAATAATTGGATGATTAGATGGTCTTTCTACTAAATTCCAAACTTTATTTCTTTCAAATTGTCCTAACTCTTCATTCATTGCCAAAAACCAAAATTCGTCATTTAAAGCGGTGGAAACGTTTTTAGGTTCAATTTCAGACACAAAGCAAATATTTGAAAATGTTTCATGAAGAGAGGACCGAGTTCTTACCCCAGTAGAAGGTTCCCCAATGACTAGCTCCTTTGGATGATTTTTGGAGAAGTTTAGAATGCTTGGAGGTACATATTCATCTACTTCGGGCTTCTCCTCCTCTTCTTTGGACGGTTCTTCTTCGTCATGCTCCAAGGATGGCAAAGGTTCATCATCGGTACCTGTAGGGAGCTTCTCTGCACAAGGAACAAACTCATCAAATCTGACATTAATTGATTCTTCAACCTTACTTGATCTTTTATTAAATATTCTATATGCTTTACTAGTTGAAGAATAACCAAGAAATATTCCTTCATCGCATTTTTCGTCAAATTTTCCTAAAGAATCTTTGGTATTAAGAATGAAGCATTTATATCCAAATACTTTAAAATACGATACGTTGGGTTTCTTTTGATAGTAGAGTTCATATGGTGTGATAGATAATGATGGGCGAAGCATAACTCTATTCATTACATAGCATGCAGTGCTACGGCTTCTGCCCAAAAATACTTAGGTAATTTATATTCAGATAGCATGGTGCGTGCAAGTTCTTGTATTGTCCTATTTTTCCATTCTACAACACCGTTTTGGTGGGGTGTGCGTGGAGCAGAGAACTCATGCTTAATACCTAACATGTCACAAGAAGATTTAAAATTTTCATTTTCAAATTCACCTCCATGATCTGAGCGAATGCATTTTATTTTTAAATCTAATTCATTTTGAATGCGAGTACATAATTTTGAAAATTCGCAAAACGCATCAGATTTGGAGGAGAGAAATAAAGTCCAATAATATCTAGAGTAGTGATCTATGAGAACATAAGTGTATAATCTACCACCAAGACTCGTAGTGTTAACGGGACCAAAAAGATCCATATGAATTAATTGCAGAGGTTTTGATGTAGAAATTACGTTTTTGCTTTTAAAAGATGACTTAGTAAATTTGCCTTTTTGGCATGGAGAGCATAATGAAGATAAATTTCCATTTAACTTAGGCAATCCTCTAATCAATTCTCTTTTTGCTAGTTTTAAGATAAGCTTTGTACTAGCGTGGCCTAAGCGTCTATGCCATAATTTTAATTCATCATTTTTCGTTATAAAACATTTTATAGAAGATTTAGAAAGATCACGAAATGAAACTATGTAAACATTGTGAATTCTAGGTGCAGTTAATAACACATCTTTTGTTTTAGGATTAACAATCTTGCAAAGATTAGTGGAAGATTCAAAAAGTACGTCTAAACCTTTATCACAAAGTTGACTTATAGATATTAGGTTATATTTTAATCCTTTCAAATAAAGCGCATTTGATATAAGAAAAGATGCGTTACCCACTATACCAATTCCCATGATCCTTCCTTTACGGTTATCGCCAAACGTCACTATTCCTCCTTTCTTCTTTTTTAGGCTAAGAAATTTTGTTTTATTGTCCGTCATGTGTTTGGAGCAGCCTGAGTCCAAATACCACACGTCTTCTGTTTCCTTAGCCTTCCTGCAAATCTAGAAAGAGGATGAGAGTAAAGACCCAGATACCCAAGAGGTACCACCCATAGAGTAAGTGGATTTCTTAGGTACCCAGATTTGTTTTAATGATCGTTGATTTATTATATTCCTGCAAGAGCCAGACGTGTGTCCAAATTTAAGACAATTAGCACACGAAATAAAGTGGGTTGAGACCCTTTTCTGAGTTTCTATGTTGCTCTTGCTGGATGATGTTTGTACATTAGAAAGACCGTAAAAATTTTTAACATTAGAGCTACCGCCGACGTTAGTAGCTAGCGCCGGGCGGTAGTGTTCACTTTTATATCCGAGTCCGATTTTTCCAGACCCACAACATTGATTACCCAGAAGCATATCCAGGGATTTTTGACCAATCCCGAATTTGGTTATGGCTAAATTGAGATTTTGATTTTGTTTTTTAAGAGATGTATTTTCTTGAACAATCATAACACATTTGTTTTCAAATCCTTTTTTGTTCTTTTCAATTTGTAATATAGACGCTTTCAATCTTCTCTCTAAGTCCCCCTTCTCTTTTGCAATAATTTTGTTTTATGAGAGGGCATTAGAGAGAGATACTTCAACTTAAATAAGGAGTGCTCACATTCTTGACATGAGACTTTTCTTTTTTCAAGAGAAACTATTTTTTTTGTGAGCTTACGATTTTCTTTTATAATAGATTCATTTTCAAGATTTAATAAAACAAATTTATCATAAAGTTCTTCAAAAGTAGGAGGAGATACCTCAGTGTCGCTAAGAACACTGGTGTCGTCATCGTCGCTTTTGGCCATCAAGCACAAGTTTGCTTCCTCCTCGCTACTTGACTCAGATCGTTTGACTCTTCAGAGGAAGAGTCATCCCAAGTGGCGGCCTTCAGCACTTTCTTCTTTTCTTTTGTTTTCTTTTGTTCTTTTCGTTCCTTTTGGTATTTTGGGCACTGGCTCCGAATGTGCCCAGTTTTTCTGCAGTGATAGCATTCTGGAGGCGGCCTTTCTTCTTCGTCATCGCTTCCTTTTTCTTTCCTCGATGAAGAGGAAGATCCCTTTCGTCGAGTGTCCTTTTGGAAGAATTTTCTGAATGTGTTCCTTCTTTCTGGATTCCTGATGAACTTTTTGAAGTTCTTCACCAGGAGTCCTTCTTCATCATCATCGTCCTCTTCGGTGCACTCCTTCTTTGACGTTAGTGCCAATGCCTTTTTCTTCGGCTCTTTGTTGTATTCTTCATTTTGAATTTGCAGTTCTACCTCATGGGTTTTGAGATTTCCAATGAGGTTCTCGATCTGGAGCGTTCTTAAGTTGTGCGACTCCGAGATGGCTGTCACCTTCGGATTGAACCTTGGGGGTAAGGAACGAAGAATTTTCCTCACCAAGTCCCCGTCGGAGTAGGTCTTTCCAAGCGCCTTTGATGCGTTGACAATCTTTGTGAAGCGAGTGTACATGGAGTTGATGTCCTCTTCCGTGTCCATCCTGAATTTCTCGTATTCAGATTCCAGTTAAAACAGCTTTGCATATTTCACCTGTGATGTACCTTCGTGAGTTACTTCTAATTGATTCCAAATATCATAAGCAGTAGTGCATGCAGAAATTCTATTAAACTCAGTCCTATTTAAAGCGCAATATAAGGCATTCATTGCTTTAGCATTATTTTTACACCTTAGTTTATCGTTGTCATCCCATTTATCCTTAGGTTTTGCTAATGTCGCCTCTCCTACTACAGTTGTAGGCGGAGAGTACCGTACTTCTACCATGTTCCATACTTCTACATCCATGGTCATAAGAAAACACATCATTCGATTTTTCCAGTAGTTAAAATCTGACCCAGTAAAGAGAGGTGGTCGACTAACCCCTTGACCCTCAGGAAAAGCGAGATCATGAGACGCCATTATTCCTGGTTGTTAAGCCGATTGGAATAAAACCCCCTCTGATACCACTTGTTGGATCGGTCGGCGCCCTTAGAGGGGGGGTGAATAAGGGTTTTCAAAAACTTTAGATTTTATTTAGAAAAAACTTTGGAATATTGCAATATTAAAACAAGAAGACAAGTAAAACAAAAAGAGAGACAAGCTTTATTGATATTAAATAAGTTTTACAAAACTTGATCTCAATGTCGCTAGAGATCGGAGGCGAATAATAAAATCTCTTTTCGTTTTCTATCCCGACTCGCTTCCCCACGAACCGGTGGCCCTAGCCTCCTCCTTCCCGAATTCGGCCTCAAGCCGCTCTAGCCAATCCTTCCCCGGATGTGGCCTTGAGCACCCCCTAGAACTAGCCTAGATCTAGTCGCCAACACGAGGCGAATTTCAGCCCTAAGTCTACCCCAGACCTAGTCGCCAACACGAGGCGATTTCACTACCGTTTACAATGATAAAAGAGAAATAAAATAATAACAACTTCCCTTAAGATGAACTTCTGAATATGGAGGCGAAGATCCGCTGTAGAATCAGTGTTTGTCGAAGCGGACTTCGTTTGGCTTCGGCGTGATGGAATCCTCCTTCAGAAGTTGGCAGAGCTTCGCCGGGACCTCAAATTTCGGCCAAGATAGGCCTCTGGAATTCTAGTACTCTCTCTCTGAGGTGTATGCAATTGGTGTACGAAAACAAGAGGAGAGGGGGTCCTTTTATAGCCCAAGCGCTACCGCCGGCGCTAGCGCTAGCCCGGATTAGGAAACGTTTTGCGCGGCAGGATCTTCAATCCGCGGCAACATATTGCTCCATACCTCTTGTGCGCCATGTGATGAGTCCTGATCATATACACTTTTATGGACTCATCTGGGCCATTTATTCAGTCATTTCACCGCACTTTAGCCCTGTTATAGTTCATATTGATCAGTCTATGCTAGGTGCACTTCTAGGCCCATTTTGGTGTGATTTCATTGCTTTTCTTCATTAGTAGTTTTCTTGCGTGTTAGGTGCCACTTTCAGTGGCTGGATTCGTGGTTGTGCTGGAATTGGAGTCGTGCAGGTGTTCCCGGTGCAATTCTGCACAGGAACACTGCGCACGATCACCGGTTCTATGGCGCACGACCACTGGTCGTGCGCCACTGATCGTGTGCACTTAACCCCTTTTTCATGAGTTCTGTTTGGTGCAGTGCGCACGACCATCTACGATAGTGCGCACGACCACCGGTCGTGCGCCACTGTTCGTGCGCACTTAGCATCAATTTTATGAGTTCTGTTTCGGCTAGTGCGCACGACCACCTACGATAGTGCGCACGACCACCGGTCGTGCGCCACTGGTCGTGCGAACATTTTATTTTATAATTTCTGTCTTTGCAGGCTCCGTCCAGGCAGAGCGCACGATCACAGGATTCTAGTGCGCACGACCACTGGTCGTGCGCCAATGACCGTGCGCACTGTTTAATTCCAGCGCCTATAAATTCCGCTGCTCGCGATTTAGGTCAGATCCATCGTCTTCTTCCGCCGTTTCCTGCTCCAGAGCGCCCAGTTTCGCCCCTCCATCGCCGCCCACCATCTAGAGGTGCTCCGGGCTTGTTCTTCACGCCAATCTTGAGCCGGAGTTTCCTCTCGGCCTCCTCCTTCATCCAAGAGCTTCAAAGAGAGATCTAGCCGCCATCTCCATCGAGCAAGAGGAAGTTTGCTACCTCTACCGGATCGTGACACGAAGAAGACGGGTCCATTGGAGAGTCGTGACAGCTCTCTCTACCCCGGACGTAGTTGCGGACCGAGCTTGGACGCGGATTGACAACCCGGCGATTCCAACCGTGAATCTACAACGAGACTTCGGATTCGGTAGATTTCTTGCCTTGTTCTCCTCTTATTGATTGTTGTAATAGTTAGATCTTTTGTATTTTGATGAAGAACACTATAGACCTTGCTATTTAAAGTTATTTCATGTCTATGTGAAATACCCTTTTTTGTTTATTTGTGTGCTTGAGGTGCGCCCCATTCCATCCTCCATCCCGCCGTCACGTACGGTGCCGCACTAGCAATTGCTAGTGGCGTGCTTGTCGAAGAGGTGCTTGCGACCCTCATTCCGTTATCCTACTCGCCCATCCGCCTACCGAAGCGTGGCATTGCGGCCCGTGTATTCCATCCCGCCTAACGAAGCAGCGCGCTCAAGGCCTGCATAGTTCGATTCCGTTTGCCTACTCGTCCATCCGCCCTTTCGACACAGCGCGCTCAAGGCCTGCCTGGTCTCCATCCCGCCAAGCGAAGCATTGCATAGCGGCATTGCATAGGAGTAGTTGATAGCTTTTATTTTATTTTCCAAAAGCCAACCCAACTCCCCCGCATTCCATCCGATTTAAGGACTTCAATCTCAAGTCCTTCCTCTAAACCTAACTCCACCTTACTGTGTTCCTCAAGAGACCGACACTCGGGGATTTTCCCCATTATTATTACTTGCGCGACCGGTGCACTTGCCGAATCATCGCATCAAGTTTTTGGCGCCGTTGCCGGGGAACACAGTCGTGTGAGTTTTCTGGAGAGGGAGAATCTGAGAGAGAAGCCCTTCCATTTGTTTATCGCATCTTTTATTTTATTTCTGTTCTCTTTATTCCATTTTCTTGTTTTATAGTAGGTTGCTTTAGTAAATTTTTGTTAGGTGTAGTATTTCGCACAATAGTGTTCTTCTTTTTGAATCGTTTTATCTTCGCACTATGTGGGCACATCTTAATTTCCATTGCCGTAGGTGTGGAGCTACTTCCCACTCTAGTGTTGAATGCCCTACGGAGAATAGTAGGCATAATTCTTATAGCCCAGCATATGGAGCACCGACTTCGTCTGGTACTCCATATGGTGCGCGTAAGTCTTATGGCTACTCTGCTGAGCCTTTACCGTCATACTTCTTTTCGGCTTCAGCACTTGCTGTGCCAAAGAAGCCTGCTAGGCAGTGCCGGTTTTGTCAGAGCACTGATCATGTCTTGAAGGACTGTGCCGAGTATATTCGCCAATTGGACGAGGATGACGAGCCGGACATCCGGATCGTCCCAACTCCTAACTCTGGCGGCACACCTTCAACATCCGGTTATGTGTCTTTGTCACCTTCACATCTTGAAGGGTATGGCATGGATACGGTCACCGGATGTGTGGCTGATCTGGGCACCGACATTGCTGAGCCCATTCTCCCAGTGCATCCACCACCTCTAGTGGATTCGATTCTTTGTGAGGAATCAGTGCTCGACTTTTATCCGAGCACTATTCCTCTCCCTGTTGTGCATACTACACTCGTCCCTGACGACATTGTTGATGATGTGTCGCAAGAGGAGGCGGTTGATCTTAGTATTGTGCCTACTCCTATGGAGGAGGACAACCTTCTAGGTGAAGAGGAGTTTTCCTCAGCACCGGTGGAGGAAGTCCAAATCCTAAGCTTGGCCACCGTTGATCCCGCCGAATCTTGTAGCATTGATGACAATGCAAACATTATTTTACTTCCCCAACCTAATGGGAGTGAGACCGGGACCACTCCCCCGATTTTTGATTATTTATGTCATTCTTCTCTTTTATTTCCTGACCCCCCTTCTTCATCTGAGCCTGTGCAGGTTGAGTCTTCGCAGGTACATCAGGAGGACTTGGAGCATGATGCTCAAGTCAATGATGAGAGCATCCTCTCATGTGAGGAGGTTAATCCCCCCTCCATTGAGGAAGCTCCACTCATTGCCTTTTCCTCCTGCCGCCTCCCTGTTGACGATACCTTGCTAGGCAAGGATGTGTTTTGTGAGATGAGTGAGGACCAGGCCTCCTCCTTTTCTTACATTCTCTACCCTCTACCTGTGAGGAGCAGGTATCTATATTTAGGTAGAGGGGTGACTGTTCTATCATTGTATCGGTACCCGCAACCGACACGGATATTAGGCCAGTTACCTGTCCACTTCTCCTTCCATAGGCCCATTAGCTAGAACTCTTAAAGTTTGAATAAGTCGTGCTGGGAGGACAATAACCCCAGTAGTTATCTTTCTTTTCTGCATTTTTATTTCCTCTAATCATGTTTAGTTAGTAGTATTTTCTTTTCAGTTTTCTTTTGTCTTTTGTTTTTGCGGAGCTGACCCCTGCAGGTACTTATTCTGGATGGCGGATGCTGCAGCTTCATTTTAGCTTACACGCCAATCTTCTGGTATGCTCATTTCTGAGCATTGGGTACTCTCTTTCCCTAGCTCTTTTCTGAATTTCATAGATATATATTGTGTGTATTGTCTAGTTTAAGTCTGGGGGAGAGTAGTTTTGTTTACCCGCTCACGTGCACTATTGCACTGCATGCTAGAAGATTTCATTTAAATTGTTGTTCATTTTCATTGCACACCACCGCACCCACTTGAGCACGTACCCGCCTGTATGCATGCTCTGTAGTGAATTTAATTCTTCTGCTTATGTGGGAAAGTCTAGGTGATGGTTTAGGACTATGTAGCAGAGTAAAATGTTGACTCCCGTAGTGCTCCTAGTCGAGTGCTCGGTTGCATAGAAATTTGTGTAGAGTAGACTTCTTTTTATACTATGGTTTTATATTTTTCTCTATTAGTGTAAATGTTGTTTACTCTACTCAAATGGTGAATCCGGTGTGAATCAAACGGTAGCGTAGGGATGTGTGTAAACGATCGCTAGACTCATATTGCTTGAGTCGGGAGAAAGGAGAATCTTTCTCGGTGGCTAGAACTTGCCCCAAGCGATTCTTGAAGCATGGGTATACGGTTAGTCAATTGCGTGAATGTGATATAGGCCATCATTTTGGCCCGGTTGAGCCTTTGTGCCGATCCCTACCGCTATATCCTCGCTAGCCCAGTTGTGCCTACCCGTTCTTTGATTCAGCCCCACTTTTATTTCACCAAAGCCCAAAAGCCAATCCTAGTCGCACACCCAAATCTGAGCTTTAGCTATTTATTATTTTCATGAGTTGGGTTGTTGATGTGGTAATATGTTTGTGAAGATGTGGATGTGTCCTTTTGTTTATTTGCTGAAAATGATAAGAAAAGAAAAAAAAAGAAAAAAAAAGAAAAGAAGTTAAAAAGAAAGGAAAGAGAAGGAGTGTTTAATTGAAAATCTTTATGTATAGATTTATGTTTGGGAGTAGGCGGTGCACGCACCCATGCTGTTAAGTCCAAGTCTGGGGGTGTTGTGTACCCGTGTGTTTGTGTGGTGAATGAGGATAGTTTCCTGCATTAGCTCATTTGGGTTTAGTATTTGAACCATCGTCTTTATCATTGTATACCTCACCTAAACCCAAGCCCCATTTAAAACCTAAAGTCCTATTGATTCACGCATTTGAGTCAACCCAGTGCCGGGAGAGAATGTGACCGGGCGAGCCTATGGTCACCGACACCGATGGATTTCGGTGGAGTTTGTTTGGCATCCCAATCTTGAGCAATGCTCATCTCAGCGTTTAGTTTACTTTCTCCGTATGCAGGACCGAACGATTCACCGTAGTTCACCATTTTGAGTAGTTGCAATATGCTTTTACTCTTTTAGAAATACATAGACTGTTTATATAATCAGAAATCTTCTCTACTATTCTTCTTATGCACGCGAGCATGCGACTTCACATGGTACTCTGTATTGTAGTTTTAAGCCATCTACTATTCTTTCCTAGTTCGCTTAGAATTTGTTTGCTCGGGACGCGCAAACAGTTAAGTCTGGGGGTGTGATGAGTCCTGATCATATACACTTTTATGGACTCATCTGGGCCATTTATTCAGTCATTTCATCGCACTTTAGCCCTGTTATAGTTCATATTGATCAGTCTATGCTAGGTGCACTTCTAGGCCCATTTTGGTGTGATTTCATTGCTTTTCTTCATTAGTAGTTTTCTTGCGTGTTAGGTGCCACTTTCAGTGGCTGGATTCGTGGTTGTGCTGGAATTGGAGTCGTGCAGGTGTTCCCGGTGCAATTCTGCACAGGAACACTACGCACGATCACCGGTTCTATGGCGCACGACCACTGGTCGTGCGCCACTGATCGTGTGCACTTAACCCCTTTTTCATGAGTTCTGTTTGGTGCAGTGCGCACGACCATCTACGATAGTGCGCACGACCACCGGTCGTGCGCCACTGTTCGTGCGCACTTAGCATCAATTTTATGAGTTCTGTTTCGGCTAGTGCGCACGACCACCTACGATAGTGTGCACGACCACTGGTCGTGCGCCACTGGTCGTGCGCCACTGGTCGTGCGAACATTTTATTTTATAATTTCTGTCTTTGCAGGCTCCGTCCAGGCAGAGTGCACGATCACAGGATTCTAGTGCACACGACCACTGGTCGTGCGCCAATGACCATGCGCACTGTTTAATTCCAGCGCCTATAAATTCCGCTGCTCGCGATTTAGGTCAGATCCATCGTCTTCTTCCGCCGTTTCCTGCTCCAGAGCGCCCAGTTTCGCCCCTCCATCACCGCCCACCATCTAGAGGTGCTCCGGGCTTGTTCTTCACGCCAATCTTGAGCCGGAGTTTCCTCTCGGCCTCCTCCTTCATCCAAGAGCTTCAAAGAGAGATCTAGCCGCCTTCTCCATCGAGCAAGAGGAAGTTTGCAACCTCTACCGGATCGTGACACGAAGAAGACGGGTCCATTGGAGAGTCGTGACAGCTCTCTCTACCCCGGACGTAGTTGCGGACCGAGCTTGGATGCGGATTGACAACCCGGCGATTCCAACCGTGAATCTACAACGAGACTTCGGATTCGGTCGATTTCTTGCCTTGTTCTCCTCTTATTGATTGTTGTAATAGTTAGATCTTTTGTATTTTGATGAAGAACACTATAGACCTTGCTATTTAAAGTTATTTCATGTCTATGTGAAATACCCTTTTTTGTTTATTTGTGTGCTTGAGGTGCGCCCCATTCCATCCTCCATCCCGCCGTCACGTACGGTGCCGCACTAGCAATTGCTAGTGGCGTGCTTGTCGAAGAGGTGCTTGCGACCCTCATTCCGTTAGCCTACTCGTCCATCCGCCTACCGAAGCGTGGCATTGCGGCCCGTGTATTCCATCCCGCCTAACGAAGCAGCGCGCTCAAGGCCTGCATAGTTCGATTCTGTTTGCCTACTCGTCCATCCGCCCTTTCGACACAGCGCGCTCAAGGCCTGCCTAGTCTCCATCCCGCCAAGCGAAGCATTGCATAGCGGCATTGCATAGGAGTAGTTGATAGCTTTTATTTTATTTTCCAAAAGCCAACCCAACTCCCCCGCATTCCATCCGATTTAAGGACTTCAATCTCAAGTCCTTCCTCGAAACCTAACTCCACCTTACTGTGTTCCTCAAGAGACCGACACTCGGGGATTTTCCCCATTATTATTACTTGCGCGACCGGTGCACTTGCCGAATCATCGCATCACCATGCTACCGCCAGCGCTAGTAGTTACCGCCGACGCTATCCCTGATTAAGAAACTTCTTGCGCGGCAGGATCTCCAATCCGCGGCAATGAGGCTTTCATTCCTTCTGTGTTCACCGATACCGCCGGCGTTATCCGTTACCGCCAGGCATTAGCGCCTTCCATAACAGCTCCCGGAAACGCGCTCATCATCGCTAGTGCCCGGCGCTAGTTGCTACCGCCGGCGCTAGTGAGCCTCTTCAAGTTTTGGCCTCAATTTTGGGGGCAGTCATCATGTGTACTCCTTGAGTCATGTGGACCTAGTAAACCTGCACACTTGAACACACAAGATCAAATACACATAGGATTTGTTATTCTCAAACCTAGGAGATGCGGAAGACCATGTTCCAACACCAACTCCCTTGAATGTCGGAGGGTGGAAACTCAAGAAGTACTTGATGAATCGATCACCCATCAGAATAGCTCTCTCCGCTAAAAGCTCTGCTTGCCTCACTTCGACATCCGGTGTATCCGGCGTAGCCGCCGGAGTAACAGGAGTCGCAACTTGCACCACGGGCGTAGGAACCCGTGGCATCGCTCCAGCTTGAGCCGCTACCATTGCTTCCGCTAGCATGCGACAGAAATCAGCTGGGGACATGCCCACATTCATGAGGCCCGGAGCAGTAGCACTGCTTCCCGAAGGCTCCTCTTGCCTCCTCAACGTCCCCGCATCGTCGCCAACATCCTAGCATAAGCAAGGAAAAAGACTTATCAAGCTCTATTCGCAATACTCAAACACATGGTTACTCGTGATCCCGCACAATGCTCCTATGTGGACAATCTCATACGCGATCCAAATACACTAGACCTCGCAAGAATACTCAAACCTAGCTCTGATACCAAATTGTAACACCTCCCCTGTAATGACCATATAATATGGGTCCGACCGGGACCCCACAACATATAACCGCCACAACTTTAGTATTAAAAGATGATATTAACTACCCAATCTCAAAATTCAGATAACACAACGGAAATAACTAAAACCACATAGATTGTCCACAATACATAGGAGTCCAACTGGCCTTAAGGTCTTACAAATTACAAAACCAAAGTCCAAAACACCCAACATTCAACACAAAGAGACATCCCAACAAAAGTGGGAATAGTAGTTTTCCCTAAACTACCTCGGCATGCAAGCCGGTTACAACAAAATAATAAAGTAGAAGTGCATGAAAACAAGGTAAACACTTCATGAGGCTTTAGGCCTTTTTGGCCGGCGAGCTGGGTCCAGCCTGCGATCCTTGCCTTGCATATAAATCACAAAGAGCGGCAAACGAGGGTCAGCTATGGCTGACCACAAACGGTGTAACAACATCCCTCCTCCCGGCCGTCCTAGCGGACCCCGGGGAACTACTTCACCCTGCAAGTAAGCACTTCGTATGCAAATGTACATACAGAAAAGCAACATAAATACAGGCATGAGTGTCACAAACATCATCCACGTTTCTATGTTGAGCAGATAATAAAAGGGGCCTACCAATGCAAAATGAATGCAAACCCGGGTTTCACCCAAGGCACCCTAAGGCGTATGAATCTAACACGTCATCATCACATCACAAACACAAGGGTAATCATCATTTCCCCACGAGGGCATCGTAGCCCAAGGCCAAGAGCTCTCGCTGAGACCCACCTCGCCTCGCTCACCATGCCATCGGGCTTGTCTAACAGCTCACCTGCTCAGGCCGTTAACAACACACAAAACCGATGCTAAGAATTCTGGCTTAAGCAAAATGTCCCAAGGCCCTGGACTTACACTCGGGACAACGTTCACCGACTGCCTCGCGTGGCGACCGTTACCAGACTAATCCGTAGCACAGACATTCTCGTCAGTCAACACCGAAGGGACTAATCTTGCCGGGACACTCTCCACACGTGAATCTCAGTCTTCACGGGATAGCCAGCCGACCACAAAGACCAATCGCGCCTTCGCACAACCTTAGGCATCACAAGCCCCATATTCCGCACATCATTTCCCCGCCCAAAACTCGACATTCTTTACCACACGAAGCTACAAGGGAATCACAACGACGAGTTCGCCGTAATCGGATTTCTAACAAAACCCCTAAAATGCGCGTCAATCAACATCACCGAATCGGACCAACGGTCGCAAATCCGGCTTCACCCACAATGCCTAATCCGCTAATGGAGCGGATCTCTAGTGCAAAATATGTCGGGGATGGACTCAATCAACCCGATGGTTCCTTTTGAACCAAGGCGACCCGGATCCCTCTCACTCGACGGATCCGGTGCCAAAAATGCAGAAAATAAAGGGATGCCATGCACGCATCCTAAAGACCGGGAGGAGAAATGTCGTTACCTTTTGAGATCTCCTCCTAGCCATGGAAACTTGAAAAGAAACGGAGAAGCAGAAGCGTCTCGACGTTCCCTACGCGCTGCCGGTCTCAGATCGACAAACGGAGCTCCGAAGCTCCAACAATGGCGGGATCTAGCTCTCTTCCTCCTCCAACCCTTCCTCTCTCTCAAACCCTCAAGACCCAACTTAAGAGAAAATGAGGAGGGAGAGCTTCTCAGCCCTACTTAGGGTTCTCCCACGAGCCCCTCACAGCCGTCCGATCGAAATCAAACCAAACGAGCGCCCAGAAATTCGCTGATTACGGATCTATTTCCGTCAGTTTGCGAACGCACTATCGAACGCACGACTGTGCGTAAAAATGCACGAGTAAATTCAAAATCCAAATCTTCCGGCCGAAGAGCACGCATGGGCGGATCGATCGTGTGTTTAAGAAAAATCTGCCATTACGGCAGTTTTCAGCGACAAAGACCTAATGCGCGGCGTTAATTCTCAAATCAGCAAAACTGGGGTGTTACAATGAGGCACTCATTGGACTGATGGCTATTAATGAAGGTAACCAGGATGACAACTCTCCTGGAAAGGTAAAACACAGAACTTCTCTATCTGCCTTTGATTCTGAATCAGTAGCAGATTCCTTGCATGATGATGAGGAGGTGTCTGCTGCCAACAACACTGCCTCAAGATCCCAATATGAAATTGAATCTGAACTGATAAGGCAATATAAAGCCTTATGGAAAGCCTTCAAAGGCAGAAGAAACTCATCAAGGTGCAAACCAAGGAGTTAGATTCCTTAAAACCTGTCCAATCCAAGCTCCATGAGACAGCCGAGAGGCTAACTTCCATGAGCAAAGAAGTGGACAAACTTAAGGAAACCATACGGCTTAAGAATGCTGAATTAGGGCAGAAGAACAAGGTCATTAGGGACCTTGAAGAATTGTTGCTGGCTGAGAAGAATCTTGCTTCCAGCTTCTCAATGCCCAAAACTATCCTGCCGATTATTGACACCTTCTCTGGACAGTTCAGAGCTGGTATCGGTTCTCATCAGGAGCCAGTCATGGGCAAAGATCCTGAAGCCAGACCTTCTAACAAGAAGGTGCTGAGAGCAAGTTCTTCAGCCCACAGATCTTCGGCAACATCAGCTAAAAGTATGGGAGAGGCTGTTATCACAAAGCCTGCTCCTAAGAAGGTAAACCAAAGGGTTGTGAAGCCAATTTCTCCCCCGACTCACACACATGAGGTTCACCCTAGATCTGTAAGGCAAGAAATATTCTCTTCTGCTCATCAACACTGCCACACTACACAGATGAGGAGGCAGAAGAGAAGATACAACATATATGAGTGCTGGTGCTGTGGGAAAGTAGGCCACTTTGCATTGGACTGTTGGTTCAATCCAACAGGGCTCAATGCAAGGAGAGTGCAGAGTCCTCATGAGTCTGCGATTCCGTTCTATCATCCTAACAGGAACCAAGGACCCAATCCTCATTGGGTACCTAAGGGGAAGTAATTTATTTTGCAGGTAAGTCCAAATACCAACCAATCTCCAATTTGGTATTTGGACAGTGGCTGCTCCAGGCACATGACTGGAATCAGAAAGTATTTGAAAGAATTCATCCCTGTGGAGAATGGACCGACCGTCATCTTTGGAGGTTCAGAAAAGGGAGTTACCAGGGGCTACGGAAATATCTCTAATGGGTTAGTCACCATCACAAAGGTGCTGTGGGAAAGTAGGCCACTTTGCATTGGACTGTTGGTTCAATCCAACAGGGCTAAATGCAAGGAGAGTGCAGAGTCCTCATGAGTCTGCGATTCCGTTCTATCATCCTAACAGGAACCAAGGACCCAATCCTCATTGGGTACCTAAGGGGAAGTAATTTATTTTGCAGGTAAGTCCAGATACCAACCAATCTCCAATTTGGTATTTGGACAGTGGCTGCTCCAGGCACATGACTGGAATCAGAAAGTATTTGAAAGAATTCATCCCTGTGGAGAATGGACCGACCATCATCTTTGGAGGTTCAGAAAAGGGAGTTACCAGGGGCTACCGAAATATCTCTAATGGGTTAGTCACCATCACAAAGGTAGCCTATGTGGAGGGGTTGAGACATAATTTCATAAGCATAAGTCAGCTTTGTGATCTAGGTTTTGTCATTACCATCCACAAGGATAAGTGTCTGATTAAGAAGTCCTCAGATTCCGAGACTGTCTTAACTGGCACTCGGAGTGGGAATATTTATTGCTTAAATTTCCTGAATATAAATTCTTCCATGCCCATATGTCTAGTAGCCGATGGTAAAGAGGCTCTATGTGTACAATGGCACAAGAGACTTGCACACATCAACTACAAGACAATAGGCAAGCTTTTCTCGCAAAACTTAGTCAGAGATGGACCTGATATTAAGTGCATCAAAGATGGTCTTTGTCAAGCCTGCCAACTTGGAAAGCAGACTAGGACTAGCTTCAAAAACATTTCTAACAAAGAGTCGTCAAGGTGATTATTCTTATTGCACATGCATCTATTTTGTCCCATGTCAGTTCATAGCTTAGGCGGGAAGGCCTACACCCTTGTAGTTGTTGATGACTATTCAAGGTTCACTTGGGTCTTCTGAAATCAGATACACTAGACATCTTGAAGAATTTTGTCAGACAAATCCAGAATGAGATGAACTGCTCGGTGGTCAAATTCAGAAGTGACCATGGGACAGAATTTCAGTCAGGGGCCATGACAGAATTCTGCCAAGACCTAGGCATCTCCCAAGAATTCTCCTCCCCCAGAACTCCTCAACAGAATAGAGTTGCTGAAAGGAAGAACAGAACATTGATAGAGGCCAGCAGGACAATGCTGAGTGACTCCTCATTACCAGAGTACTTCTGGGCCGAGGCTGTCAACACTACTTGTCATGTGATAAACAGGGCCTCAATCATCAAAAATCATAAGAAAACTCCCTATGAGCTAATGAAGGGCAGAAAACCAACTCTATCCTACTTTAGGATCTTTGGTAGCAAATGCTATGTTCTTAATAATGGGAAATCCAAACTTACTAAGTTTGCTGAGAAAAGTAGTTAGGGTACTTTCGTTGGATACAGCTCCTACAGTAGGGCATACAAAGTATACAACCTCAATACCCAAACAGTGGAAGAATCTGTTCATATTGTATTTGATGAGACCAGCCTTATACATAAGGGTTGGTCTAGTTCTTTAGTGAATGCAGGTACAAGGGAAAGATTGGAGAAGCTTTCCATTGCAGACAATGCTGACACCCCACTCAACTACAAGAATCAGTCAGTAATGGTGGAAATAGAAGTGGAACCTGCAGAAGATACAGAAATAGCTGAAGAATTGCAGAATGGAGAAGTAGCTCATACTGATATACCCAGAATATTACCAACTGCACTGAGACAAGTAAGAGATCATCCTCAAGAGCAGATAATAGGAAATCTCAACCAAGGTGTGCTGACAAGAAGTAGAGCTGCAAATCAAGCATTATACCTGAGTTTTCTTTCTCAAATTGAACCCAAGAAATTTGAGGAAGCAAATCAGGATCCATTCTGAATTACTGCAATGCAGGAGGAACTGAATCAATTTAAAAGATGTAAGGTGTGGAAATTGGTTCCAAGACCCCAAGGACACAACATCATAGGAACCAAATGGGTCTACAGGAACAAAATGGATGAAAATGGAGTAATCACCAAGAATAAAGCAAGATTAGTAGCAAAAGGCTACAGACAAGAGGAGGGAATCGATTTTGATCAGACATTTGCTCCAGTAGCCAGACTGGAAGCAATCAGATTATTCCTAGCCTATGCAGCATTCAAAGGCTTCAAGGTCTACCAAATGGATGTGAAGTCAGCCTTCCTAAATGGTGACCTTAAAGAGGAAATATATGTAGAGCAGCCTTCAGATGCAGATTATGCAGGATGCAAGGAAGATAGAAAGAGCACCTCCGGAACATGTCAATTCCTTGGATGAAGACTGATTTCCTGGAGCAGTAAGAAGCAGACGAGTGTGGCAATCTCAACCGCAGAATCAGAGTACATCTCTGCTGGCAGCTGCTGTGCCCAACTGTTATGGATTCAACATCAACTTGAAGACTATAACCTAAAGATGACCAAAACACCCCTGTTTTGTGACTCTTCAAGTGCTATCTCAATTGCTAAGAACCCTGTATCTCACAGCAGGACTAAGCATATTGAGATTAGGTATCACTTCATCAGGGAGCATGTGGAGAATGAAGATATCACACTTGAATTTGTCCCAAAAGACAAACAAGTGGCTGATATATTTACCAAGCCCCTAGATGAAGCTAAGTTTAACTTCTTCAAATTCCAATTGGGGATGTTAAACTTAGAGTGAAACTCAACTCTATTATTTACTATTGCCTTTCTAGATGAGCTGTTAGAAATTCTCACAGGCCTTCAATGAATCATGACTAAGCAAGGGGAGCCATTCCATACCTAGAGAAGCAGAAGGCAAGAAGTCAGAAAGGGGGAGAAAGTGTGCTCAAAGAAGAGACATCAAATCAAAGAGTGCTCAAAGAAGATACATCAAATCAAGGGGGAGCTACAAAATTGATGTACTCAAAGTTTGCCCTAAGGACAGGGGGAGCAAATCAAGGGGGAGCTGGCTCAAAGATAAGTTATATCTTGACACACCTTCTGTTAAGATTATGCTATTTATTGTCATGTGAAGTAGTCTTGAAATGAGATTCTGACTTCTTTAAATAGGGGGAGATTGTTGGGAATCGTGCCCACATGATTCCTGATTTGAAGAAGTCATCATGTCAAGAATACTTCACTTTGTATTTGACATTCCATCTAGTTCATAATCTCAGGAGAATACAAGTATACAAGTATATATCGTCGAGAAGGACTGAAGGGATGGCCGACAAAGTATGCTTGTCACTGTAATGACAAGCAAAGCAGACGCAGAGAAACTGTCAAAGAAAGACATGTCGTCGAGAAGAATGGAGTATCGTCGACATCAAAATAGCGGCCATGTCGACAAGACAATACTGCAATTACAATGACAGAATGAACAAAGAAGATTCTAACGACACAGACAAAGGAAGCATATCGTCGTATATGCAGGAACGTCAGCATGTCCCGTATCGTTGAAATACAAGCTTCAGAAGCAGAAGCAAGGAGACCTGAGAAGAAGTTCCAAAGCACAAGGAGCCGACAAAGGGATGTCGTCGAGATACATTCCATGTCGTCGTAACTATGGAATATATCGTCGAGACAAATTCAAATCTCGCGGATGTGCTGTCAGAAATTAATGTTGCCGCCTGATTGTCCAATCAGGGGCCTGCTGTGATGGCTGGGCGTCTGACAAGAAAGGAAAGCTAATGTGACCGTTATACGGCTTGTCCTCTCTATAAAAGACAATAGGGTTGCCCTAGAAAAGAGAACTTCGCGTGCAAGAAAGAACTAGCAAAAAGTATCCCGCCGTTCAATAGAACAGTACATCCTTGCGGAGAAGAAGAAGAAGTTCTCAAGAAGCAGTCATCCTCACCGACTGCTAAGAAGCCAATCCACATCCAGCTAAGAAAGAATTGAAGAAGAACCGTGCATTCAAGATCTGACTCAG
Source organism: Dactylorhiza incarnata (assembly GCA_033032865.1). Taxonomy (NCBI): domain Eukaryota; kingdom Viridiplantae; phylum Streptophyta; class Magnoliopsida; order Asparagales; family Orchidaceae; genus Dactylorhiza; species Dactylorhiza incarnata. The sequence continues at coordinate 16,538,253 of JAWHQI010000024.1, forward strand.
AAGCATTCTCTTCATTCTCAAGAAGCCGATCATCATCAGGCTAAAGTTGCCGATCAACATCAGGCAGAAGAAATAGTTTACATATGTAATCTCTTGTAAGGCTTGCGGGCCATATTGTCTAGCTTAAGGGCTGGAGAGTTGTGAGGCTTGAGGGCTAGGGCAGTGCACTCGCGGGTGCGACTTGTCGAGCTTGAGGGCTCGGGCGCAGTAGGGGCTTGCGGGCTTAGGCTGTGGGCACAGGACTTGCGGGTCTGTGTGGTGTAGGGCTTGAGGGCCTGAGTGTCGAGCTTGCGGGCTCGGGGGCAATAGGGGCTTGAGGGCCTAGGCTATTGGGACTTGCGGGTCCGTGTTGTAAGGCTTGAGGGCCTCAACCTTTTGGCGGAGTTTGCCGAGCCTAGCGGATCGCTGGGTAGGCGCAGAGGGACAGAGGACTACTCAAGACACCCGGTCTTGAGGAACCTCTATAGATCTTGTGTCGTCTGGTGTAATTTGTTTGCGTGTTTTCTCTTGTGTATGACATAGTTTCCAATAACTCATGCTTGTAACTCAAAAAGCATCAAGATCACCTAAACCCATCCCCTCCCCCCCTTATAGGTGAACTTTCCATATCTGACACATGTTAATGCAACACAGATTAACTTAAGTAATAACACAGAGTAAAATTAAGCTATGACTGAGATTAGCTTACTACATAAAGTAATAAATTCAATAACTCATACATTTTTATTTCAGATAAAGTGATGAGACATTGTTCAATTCACATTTAGGTATTCATAAAACATAAATACATTTATTTAAATTTTTCTCTTCTTAGAAGAAGTTGAGCACTCAGCAATGTCAGCAACAACTTCTTTTCCTTTGGTTGAGGCCTCTTGGTCTGCTGCATTAGCCAAATTTTTAGCAACCACTTCTTTTTCTTGTGCTGGGATATCCTTATCTTCAGCAGCCACATCCATGTTTTCAGGAAGATTAGTGGCAGTGTCTTTTTCTGCATTAGCTGCTTCTATTTCAACTATCTTCTTCCTATTTTCCTGCCTTTTGAAGTACAGGATTGGCTTAGGAATGTACTTTGAGGGCATCCTTTTTGGGTTGTCCTTTCTTACCAGATTGGCTTTGAATATTCTATCTCTCTTTGTGTTTCTTTCTAAATTCTTTATCCACTCTTCAGATGGATAGATCTTATCAATATCTTTGCAGATTTGAACATGGCTTAGCCAGGCATTCAATATAATGCTTTTGGAGTCTTCACTCCAATATTAAAAATTTGGATCTCTACACTGCTCATCCCTTTGCTTGGCCATGAATTCTTCCACTAGCATTAGGTGCTCTCTTTCTCTTCTCTTTGCCAATCTAACATTCTGAGCAATTTGCTATTGTCTTGGGAAATTCCAATCTTCTTCTCTATTTCTGTCCAAGAGGGGAAGGTTTAAAGCTAACCTAGTTCCTTGCAGAACTTTGAGAGCTAGTTCAGAATTGGTTACAACATTGTTATCCTCCCCCTTTCTGGCTTCTTCAAATATATTTTGATTTATATCCTGTTGAGCAGCAGTTATGGAGCCAGAAAGTGTTTGGAAAACATTTTCAATATCAGCTTTTAGCTCATCCTTGTTCCTGTCAGCCTCACCATTCAGCTGCAGAGCAGTGGAGTATACATATTCTTGTAGATGGTTTGAGGCATTTTTTATTACCTCATCTGTCTTGCAGACATAATTCTTGACATATGTCATATCCTACTCAGACAATTGAAGGTGTTTGTCCATTGATCTTAGAATTGTGTTCTGAGACACCACTGTCTTCTCTGCCAGATCAAACCACTTTGTCATTTGTCTATTAAGGATGGTAGTGTCTTCCTTGATTTCCTTCACCTCAGCCATCACTGCAGATTTCACATTGAAGATGGACTGATCTATATATGCTTTAACTATAGAAGCTGACTTGTCTACATAATCCTTCATAGATGTTAGATGAGTATCTAACATGATTTGAATGGCATTGAGAATGCTCTCATTAGATTGTGATGAGTTGGAGGTTGAAGCTTGCTGGACAATGATTAGGGGTTGTTTATCCTGAATGGCAACTGTTGGAAGCTCCCCCTCATCATGATGACCCATTCCTTCAATAGATTTGGCTGTAAGATCAGTGTTGGCAGGAGCTCCAACATTATCATTGTCAGCATCATTCTTATTCCCACCATCATCATTCTCATTATCATCCTCATCCTCATTATCAGCAGCCTCCTCATCATCAGCATCATCCTCATTGTTTGGAGCTGATGAGTCTAAGAAATTTAGAGCATCATCAGGTTGACTGTGACCTGGTGAATCCCAGAGAGCAGGTTCATTATCAAGAATACGCCGAATTCTTCTTTCAAGGTTTAAGAAGATTGTGTCAATCTTACTTTGTATGTCCTCAGGAGAAGGCACCTTGTCCTCATCCATCCCATGAGAGACAGCTTCACTATCAGTATTTTCATGAGCAACATCCATAGCAGATTGTTCTTTTTGTTGCTCCCCCACAGATAAAGCATCCACTTGGCCTTGAGGAGTTGTGGTCCACATTATTTAAGAGTCATTAGGGATTAACTAGTAGATTGGTTATGATTAGATAACATTATTAGTGATGTGGAGTTTAAGGATTAATTACTAGGTGTGCTAACTATTTTGAAGTCCTATGGATGGACAGGATCAGCAGGCATGTCATCCAGATGATCATCCTTGTCAGGACTGCTGTGTGATCCAAGATCAGCAACAACATCCTCATTCTTTCCAGATAGCTCTGACTCAGAACTCGAAATGACCATTCTTGGCTTCTTTACTACTTTGGATTTCTTTTTCTCTTTCTCCTTTACCTCAGAGGGCTGGCTCATGGAGAGCACCTTGGTGAACCTATCTAGGGTTTGTATATCCATCCTCTTCAGATAATGGATATTTGATCCTTTCAACCCTTTATACTTTTCAGGATAGGTTTGTGTTAAATAAAGGGATAGAATTCTACCCATGTTAGGTACTTGCAAACATTCCATAATTCTGTGAAAAATGAATTCTCCCCAGGAAGTTTTCTTTGTCAAAATTATTCTTGTCATAAGGTCAAACATAGATTGGGAGATTGTGTCATGAGACCCAAGTTTGCAGAGAATTGATTTCCCCACTATGTCAGATAGAAGTTTGCCTCTTTGGTTGAAGAATTTCTTTTTCAATGATCCTGTCTTGGCATCACTGTACTCAGCCCACTTCAGAGCTTTCTTCTTGTCCTTGTCAGAAATTTCTTCCTCCTCATCCTGACTGCATGAGGGAATTTTGAGAGCATTCTCAATTTTTGCTGAGGAGATTTTCACTCTTTCTCCTCCTATCTTAGACTTTAGAGAGGACTTAGAAGAGGACAATTTTGCATTGCTGAACCATTCTAGAACTTCAGTTCTGAGAATGACTGTAGGTTCAGAAAGAATATACTCCAGGACTTGTGCTTCCAGGAGTTGAATCACTCCCTTTATGTCTTCTGGAGCATGGGCAAATCCATTCCTTACTATTTCATATCCCTCCAAAAGATCCTTTGAATTCTTTGGCGCCATTTTTACTGTAGAAGAAGGCGTTGAACGAAAGAGAATATGATTCATCTCGGTGGCTAGGGAGTAAGGGTTGTGTATCTTTCATTAATTTACAATTGTCTATTTATATGACCTGAATCTATGTTGTGATTAGCCCTAATAATTAAAGTTAAGTGAACTTATTATTGTACTGAGATTTAGGTCATTTGGGGTTGCATTTAGACAAACTATAATGGGGCCAGCCCGTCTCAGCGGAACCGCTAAGACAATGACCGAAACCACTGGGACAGAGCACTGTCAACTCCTGGGACAATTTAGCTGTCTCAGCGGTTCAGCTGAGATTTTTCCCAACTGTCTCAGCGGCTCAGCTGAAACAATCTTTTCTGTTTTAGCTGGCCTTACTACCTAATCATTAATTCTTTTGAAATTGGATTGTTTTATGACCTAACCACGTTACTAGGAGTATTGATGTGACAATATTTTAAATCAAAACATAACATGCATAATATCATGGATGACAGATAATTTGTTACTATTCAATATTTAACATACCTAGATCAATTTTGAAAGTATTAAATTTAGCCTCATCCAATGGCTTTGTAAAGATATCAGCAACTTGATTGTCAGTGGGGACAAATTCAAGGCAGATATCTTTACATTCAACATGTTCTCTTATAAAATGATATTTTATCTCTATGTGCTTAGTTCTGCTATGAGAGACAGGATTCTTAGCAATAGAGATAGCACCGGATGAGTTACAATATAGAGGAGACTCACTTACCTTGAGGTTGTAGTCCTCTAACTGATGTTGTATCCATAAGAGTTGTGCACAACAACTACCTGGAGTAATATATCCAGACTCAGTAGTGGATATTTCCACACTTGTCTACTTCTTGTTGCTCCATGATATCAACCTCCTTCCTAGGAATTGACAAGTACCACTTGTGCTTTTCCTGTCTTCTTTGCATCCTGCAAAATCTGCATCTGAAAATCCAGTTAGTTCAAAGTCATTGTTCTTAGGGTACCAAAGGCCAAGATGTAGGCTGCCTTTAAGGTATCTCAAAATCCTTTTTGCAGCTGAATAGTGAGATTCCTTAGGGCATGCCTGGTACCTAGCACAAACACATGTAGTATACATAATGTCTGGTCTACTAGCAGTTAGATACAATAGGGATCCAATAATACACCTGTACATGGATTCATCAAAGGCCTTGCCCTTCTCATCCTTGTCCAGGGAAATGTTGGACCCCATGGGAGTTTTCATTGTGGAAGCTGATTCCATCCCAAACTTCTTGATAAGCTCCCTATTGTACTTGGTCTGAGAGATGAATATCCCCTCATCAGACTGTTTCACTTGAAGGCCTAAAAAGTACTTGAGCTCTCTCATACTGCTCATCTCAAACTCCCACTGCATAAGGTTGGCAAACCTTTTGCAGAGGTTGTCGTCACTAGACCCAAATATTATGTCATCAACATATATTTAGACTAGAAGACACTTGCCCTTTGTTTCCCTAAGAAACATTGTGTTATCTATCTTTCCCCTCAAGAACTTGTTCTTGATGAGAAAGCTAGACAAGGTCTCATACCAAGTCCTAGGGGCTTGCTTTAGACCATATATAGCTTTTCTAAGTAAATACACATGAGAAGAGAGGCTTGGATGTACAAAACCTGATGGTTGTTCAACATATACCTCTTCCTTCAAGCCACCATTGAGGAAGGCTGATTTGGCATCCATTTGATATACTTTGAACCCCTTGTGGGCAGCATAGGAAAGGAATAGAATAATTGCTTCTAACCTTACAACAAAGGCAAAGGTTTGATCAAAGTTTATTCCCTCTTATTGTCTATAGCCCTTGGCTACCAATCTAGCCTTGTTTTTGATGATGATCCCATTTTCATCCAACTTGTTCCTGTAAATCCATTTGGTGCCAATGATGTTGTGTCCTTGAGGTTTTGGCACCAACTTCCATACCTTGCATCTTTTGAATTGAAGAAGCTCTTCTTGCATGGACTGAATCCATAATGTATCTTGGTTGGCTTCTTCAAACTTCTTGGGCTCCATTTGAGATAAGAAGCTCAGGAATAAGGCTTCATTATGAGCCCTGCTTTTGGTTAGTACACCTTGGTTCTGATCTCCAATGATTTGTTCCCTTGGATGATCCCTTAAGTGTCTTGTTGCTGCAGGAAATATGTCCTCTATTTGTTGTACTTCTTCTACTAGTTCAGCAGTACCTTCATCAGCCTGCACCTCTTCATCTTCAGGAATTGCAGCATCTGTATAGGCTTTGCTACTGCTGGGTATGTCTTGCACAAACATCTTTTCCATTGCCTTTTTACTCCTGTTAAAAAAGAAGAACTATGCCAGCCCTTGTAGATTAGGTTGCTCTCATCAAATACCACATGCATAGATTCTTCTACAACATGAGTCTTCTTGTTATAAACTCTATAAGCTATGCTATGTGAACTATAGCCAACAAGAACCCCCACATTGCATTTCTCTGCAAACTTTGTTAATTGAAATTTTCCATTGTTTAAAATGTAGCATTTTGAACTAAAGATTCTAAAGTATGAAATTGTTGGTTGTTTTCCTTTCATAATCTCATATGTGGTAATTCCATGAACCTTATTGATGGAAGCTCTATTGAGATCATAACATGCAGTATTGGTTGCCTCAGCCCAAAAATATTCTGGGAGTGAGGAGTCACTAAGCAATGTTCTCCCAGCTTCTATCTAGGTCCTATTCCTCCTCTCAGCCACACCATTTTGTTGTGGAGTCCTTGGGGAGGAAAACTCTTGGTTGATACCAAATTCTTGACAAAACCTTGTCATGGATTCAGATTGAAATTTTGTGCCATGGCCAGTCCTTCTCCTGACCACAGAACATTATAAGTCATTCTGAATTGCCTTGACATAATTTATAAAGACATTTAAAGTATCTGATTTCTTCTTAAGGAAGAATACCCATGTATATTTTGAGTGATCATGAACAATCACCAAAGTATACACCTTCCCACCTAGGTTCTAAATTGGCAAAGGACCAAACAAGTCCATGTGCAATAGATATAGACATCTTTCAGTGTCTTTGGAGCCAATACTTTTAAAGGTGGCCCTTGTTTGCTTACCCATTTGAAAAGCATGACAGGGACCACTTTTAATATATTTCAAATTTTGACTATTCCTAACAAGGTTTTTAGAGAATAGTCTATACATTGTATTGTAGTTAATGTGGGCAAGTCTCTTGTGCCATTGAACACGAAGAGACTCATTTTCATTAGCTACAAGACATACAGATGAAAGAGAATTATTGCATATAAAATCTAAGTAATAAGCATTCCCGCTCCTAGTGCCTGAGAGAATGGTCTCTAAGTCATTAGACTTTTTGATCAAGCACTTGTCATTGTGGAATTCAATGACATAGCCTAAATCACATAGTTGACTTATGCTTACTAGGTTGTGCTGCAACCCTTCAACATAAGCTACCCTTGTGATTAAAACTATGCCAATGGAGATCATACCATATACTTTGGTGATTCCCTTTTCATATCCACCAAAGATGACTTTAGGTCCATTCTTCACAACTATGTAGTCCTGTAGAAGACTTCTGGTACCTGTCATGTGCCTTGAGCACCCACTGTCCAAGTACCATATTTGTTTGAGAGTGGTACTTGAACTAACCTGCAAGAAGGAATTTAGTTACCCTTAGGATCCCAATTAATTTTGGGTCCTAGGTTCTTGTTAGCTTGATAGGATGAAGTCACAAATGTTGCACCCTTTGCAGGAAGGCTTTTCTTTGCACTTGGCACATTGGGATTGTGCCAACAATCTATGGCAAAGTGTCCCACCTTACCATAGTACCAACATTCACGAATGTTGTATCTCTTCTTCTGAACATATCTTGAGGAAAGATCATTAATATGCTTGTGTTCAGGAGGGGAGAAAACAACATTTTTCTTGTTCCTTTCAACAATGATTTGGCTGAAAGTCAATCCGTGGACAGTCTTAGCAGCCTTTGTCATAATGGCATCAGCTTGCTTTGGCTTGGGAGCTAGGCATTCTTGGATGGCATCAGACACTGAGCAGCTAAGCATGTCAACAGATTTGACAGCAGTCATATTCTTTGCTTGAATGAACTTGGAAGAGCTAGCTCCCTTACTCTTGGATGATGGAACTGAAGTGCCAAATACAAATGGTCCAGGTTGGGCCATTTGAATTTCTTCATGGGGAGCCTTCATAATACTCATTCCCATGCCCTTTCTTCCACTATGGGAAGTGTTGGATCGTGAGGCGCCCTTAGAGGGGGGGGGGGGGGGTGAATAAGGGTTCTAAAAAACTTATACTTTATTTTTAAAACATTTGTAATTAGAAAAGAAAAAATCAAGTGATATGAAAGAGAAACATGATTTTATTAATTCTTGAGATATGAAATTACAAAACTTGATCTCTTATGACACTAGAAATCGTGGGTGATAAATATGAAAAATCCTTTTTGTTTTCTATCCCGACTCGTATCACCACGAACCGGTGGCTTTAGCCTATCCTCCCCTGGATATGGCCTCAAGCCACTCTAGCCTTTCTATCCCCATAAAATGCCTCGAGCACCCCCTAGATCTATGCCCTAGACCTAGTCGCCAACACGAGGCAAATTCACTCCACGATGGTAATAAAAAGAGTTACAAAAGAAAAATACAACATATAATAAAAACTCCTTATAAAGAATTCTGGAGAAGGTGAAGGCTCGCTGGATGTTCTTGAAGTCGAAGCGTGCATCCTTCATGTTGCATAAGCATTGATCCGGCTCTCCTTGAATTTTTTGCTTGAAACTTGTGTGGGAGAAGATGGTCTGGAAATATGGCCCTTGCAGAGATTATCAAGTGCTAGAATAAGGCTCTCCAAAGTCAGTAGTAAGAGACGTCGAAATCATCCAATTTATAGACTTTGAGCTAACGATGGTGTTAAGTGCTAACGCCGGGCGTTGACCATGTATAGCAACATATTGATGGCTCAGATCTTCAGAAGAGGAAGGAGATTCTGCACTTTAGGAATTGTTTTATTTTAGGCAATACTAACGTCGGCGTTAAGGCTAACGCGAACGTTGGGCAAATCTTTCCTAAAGTTCCTCCTGCAATCACGGCTGTTTCCTCCTTGCTATAATCGTCGAACGATAACGCCCAGTGTTAAGACCTAACGCCTGGCGTTGAGTTTCTTTCTCCTTTTAATCAGTTGGCAAGCCATCCCGTCGATCGGCATCTCATCCCGTCGATCGGCATCTCATCCCGTCGATCGGCATACCGTCCCGTCGATTCGCTAGCGCCCAATGTTAAGACATAACGCCTAGCATTAGATAACTTTTAATCCTTCTGCTTGTGGATAGTGCCAGACTAGTATTGCAGCAACCTGGTGTCATATCTGTCCAAACCTGCATGCTAAAAACACAATGACAAACAAGATCAAATACAAGTAGGATTTGTTATTCTCAAATCAAAGGGATGCGGAAAACCATGTTCCAACAATCTCCCCCTTTTGATAATAACAAATCCAATAGAGATAAATCAGATTCATAGATAAAGAATTTGTGTTTTTATAAAGATATATGACACTAAGCAATTATAAGATAATGATAGGAATTATAGATCATTTAAGAATGCTCCCACTATAAAAATGCTCCCCCTATAAAAATGCTCCCCCTTAGTGTATACTCCCATATACTAGATACATGCTCCCCCTTAATATAGTGAATCCTACTCCGTTTAATCAATATGAATTAGCACTTTATTCTCCCCCTTTTGTTATTAGCAAAAGAAGGTGGAGTTTAAATTAAAAACTAGAGAAAGGAAGACACAAATGAGGGACAAAACTAAGAGAGAATTTAAAAGTTTTAGTTTAAACATAACGAAAGTCGTGATCGAGCTAAGGAAGAGAGTAATACAGCGGAAATAGATATGATAAGCGTAAATGAACATTATTCTAATCCATTGTTTTTTTTACTAGAAGAAACCACATACTTTAAAAAAATGTTTATAAGCTTGTTTGCAAAAAAGTATGAAAAAAAATTCCTAGAAGTAGGCATGATAAACCATATGAACACATAACATAGTCAAATAGGAATGCAGAATAAGATTAGGCATATAAATATAGAATAATTTTTTGTTAAGAAAGAATATGTTTGACACTAGGTATTTCACAATAGAGCAATAACACTGAAAGTTCTTATAACAAGTAGGCAACCTTGATTGATCATACACAACAAGATACTATCTACAATGAAATCAATTCGAATTTCAAGTGAAGAAAACATTGTAGAAATCATGCATTACAATCTAGTGTTTTTACTTGAGTTTTTAGAGAATGTTGTGGTTTTGCAATAGGTTCCAATTCTCATGAGTAGAAATTTTATAAAATCAATGATGTGTGCATAGAGTGTTTTGATAAAAGTATACAAATGATATAATCAAAACACATGACATATATAATGAAATAGAAATAATACTATTAAGAATGTAACCTTATGTTTACTTTCACATATCAACACAAGAATAGAATTTCAAGGCACAACAAAATGGGTACAACAACCAAGGTGCTTCGCCCACACAATGCTAATTAAGACTTATCAGGGAGCGAAGTATTGCTTGGGGGATCACTGAAGTAATTTTATTGAATTTTTATTTTTAGTGATCAGGTGTACAAATAGAAGTGATAAAAAATAATGTGTTTACACAAGACACTTTACAATTCTTTCCAAGGTGCTGAACCTCACAATGCTCATTAAGACTTATCAGGAGGGTGAGTAGTGCTTGGTTGAGTTATCTTTGTCTTTATGTTTCATATTAGTGTAATAGTGGGCCAAAGGTCTCGTAATTCACTTGTTGTTGTAAACACAATATATTATTTTTCGAAAGTAATCACTTCTATATGTGCAAGAAATTTATTGTTTGAGTGAAGGTGTTAGTAATGTAGACAAATATCTTAGTAGATTTAAACTATTACATTACACAATCATGCAAATTGAAGATTATGAACATATGTAGATCATCAAAAAGTGAGTGTATGGATCATTGATTAGCATAAAATATTGCTCATGCTTAGAGGCATGCTAGGCAAAATATGCACAATTATCTATAGACTATTTCATTGCACATAATTAGATTAAGGTCAAGGCATGAAAAATAGGACAATGTTTAATAAATTTGAAATTAAAATTGCTCATTTAAGAAACTCTTTTTGTGTATGCCCAAATAAGATTGACCATTTGAAACATAGATGATTAAGATGTTGTGCTCATGTGAAGACATATAGTCAAACAATAATTTAATATAGATAAGCAACAACACATAAAAAAAGTTTTTGGATTATATATATTTTTGTTGAATTTTAAAATAGACCTAACAAGAAAAAATATGGAGAAACAATAACCAAAATTTTTTTTTGGCAATAACCCCAAACAAGTTTTCACATTTATAAAAGAGGGCTAACGACTAGCGTTAAGTAGTTAACGCCGAAACAGGACACTGTTTTTTAAAGTTTTTGAAAAAAAATTTGTTGGAATAAATAACATGTATATATGCCTTCATAGTGTAGAAATTTTAGATAATTTGGAAGATACTAGAAGGCAAATCAAGCATGTTTTTCTGTAAATTTTTAAAATGGGTATATATATATATATTTTTGTTGTATTTTTGAGGTGAAAATAACAAATTAAGAGGCAAATTAATTTAAGGAAATAGAAGTAGAGAAATACCAGAAATATGGCAGAGAAGACATAATTTAAATCTAATCAAAAAGGCTAACTCCTGGCGTTAACTAGTTAGCACCGGGACAGTACACGATTTTTAGAGATTTTTGAAAAAAAAATTCTATGGGATAGGGAGTATGTACATAGACCTTCTTAGGGTGGAATTTTCAAAGAAAATGGAAATGAGTAGATGGCTTATTTAAGCATATTTTGGTGGTTTTAAAATAATTTTATCTTTTGTATTTAAATTTTTTATTTTTCAATAAAGTGGGGGTAAATAGGGTGTAACTATATATATTATGGTTCATAGAAAGATATGCAGCAAGGCGATTTTGCAAATGTGTAGAAAATGGGACAATGCTTGGCATTATAGACAACGCCGGCGTTAAGTTTACTTTATATAAAAAGCCCTAAATCGAGTTCTTTCCTTTTTCCCATTATTTTAACCCATTTCTCTTTAGGTTTCGCCGACTGCACTTCTCAGATCTAGATAAAATTCTTACTTTTCCTCTTCTATTTTGTGATTAAAGCATTTCTCTTTCCCTAAAATGAAATCCTTTAAAGTATTGAAGTGTTTTGATATGGTATATGATAGATCTATGGTAGTAAGATCTAGGGTTTTCAGCTTTTGAGTTGAAGAAAGGATTTTTTGAGATTTTTAAGGAAAATGAGTCTTTCCATTCCCCTTTTTTGTTGTTTTTGAGTTGTGATGGTAATTTTCTAATTATCCCTATCATTTTACAAATTTTTTTTATTTATAAGTGTTTCTGAAGGCTGTCATTGTGTACTGGTAGTAATAGGAAATTTCAGAGCATGCGCTAGGCATTGAAAATAATGCCTGGAGTTGATAAGAAAGTTTTGTTGATGTTTTGTTGTGTGTAGGTTTATGGCTTCTTCCAGTGGTCATGGAGTTCGTGCCAGAAAGTCATCAGCCCATCCACCACAACAGTCTTATCAATCATATGTGGGGATTGAGAAGGCGACAGTTGGGGTAGGCATGGTGTTATAGATAGACCTCCCACGTCATGCTCATATTAAGAATCTTCTAGCTGCATCAGGAGTGTTATCCGTGATTTCAGATGATTGTTTCTCTACGGATTTTGTTCGGGAATTTTATAATAATTTGATGGATCTGTTAGAGATAGACCTCTGAGGAGGAGTGATGTCATTGATGCAGTTTGAGGTTGTTCAAATCATGCATGAGGATCTCCGGTATGAGTTTGGGTTAGTAGAGAGTGATAATCGTCTAGATGTGGTAGAAAAATATAGGGCTGAGTGTGACTGGACAACATTGAATCTGGTATTGCATGGGAAGGAGACAGGAAATCAAATTATGAATGTTTCTTCACTTAGGGAGGAAGCATTAATAATTCGGAATATTTTATGACATACAATTATGTTGAAGTAAGGAGACACAAAGAAGATCACTGCACAATTGAGCATAGTGACATATCATATTATGCAGAAATACTTTTTGATGTGGCAGATCTTATACTTTCTCAGATTTGTTATACCTTTAAGTTGAAGGATCCTAGACGGTCTCGACTCAATGCTCTTCCTTTAGGAGGACTTATACAATGAGTGTTAATGGAGAAATATGAGTATATAATCAAGACTAACTACATTAATGATCTTATTCCTGAACTTTATTCTACTATGACCCTTCGAGTCCCTCGACCACGTGATATACCATCATCTTCACGGCCACCCCTACGACGAGGAGTTTCACTCCGTGAGACGAATCGGGAGCATCAGGAGTCGTTTGAAGAATTTAAAGAGAATGCGACACGAAGGATGTCATGGATCGAGAAAATGATGTGATACATGATCAGGGCCCTGAAGTTGAAACTGACAACGACAGAAGAAAGGGATTGGGAGGTTCCCATGGAGGATCCGCCACATCGCTCGACTCGCGATACTCAAAGGTCAATGGAACGAGGCAGTTCAACTACTGGAGAATCAGACTCACTTAGTGAGAGTAGACAATTTTAAAGTGCTTTTCAGTTTTGTAATCATAGTGTTTAGTATTTGGACAATATTGTCTAACGCCAGGCATTACTGATTGCGCCCAGCGTTAGCTGTTATCATGCTTTTCCTTTTATTTTTGTTTTTATCTATTCTGTGAACTGTTTCTGTGGTGTGTTCTAATATTTATCCAGGATTTCGTAGTTTTAATTTTGAAACACAACAAATTTCACTTAATCTTTGGTGAATTTAAAAATCTATGGTATTTTATAGGCATGGATTAGAGTATCGAATTGTTTAAGGATGTAATAATATGGTGTTCTAGTTTTAAATTTGTTTAATGACTCGTACGGATAAGCATTGGTGTGACGCTTTATTTTATGATTTTGTATTAGGGTTTCAACAACACTCCTAATTAATTTTTGAGTTTTGAATAATCATTTAATATTATAGGATACTCATGTCTCATGTGATAATAGATTGCTCATTTAAGAGATTGAAACTTGACTTTTAATTTGATTTAATTTTTAAAAATAAAAAAGGTTCAACTTTCAAATATTAAACAAGAAACTTAAAGTATATCATGAAGTAGATATTTGCACATTCTATAAAAAAATGTTCTACTTCATGCATTTGATGATTCTTAATGAATTTGAGATTTAGGTATCCAAAGAGGACCAAGAGGGATGGTTCCTTTGGGTACCCAAATAAATCGTGTATGCTTTTGGGAAGGGAAGGATGAGTGGACCCATTCATTTGACATTTGTGCATCATTCTTAAGTATGGGTCTCCATTCATACCTTGGGTTAATGTTTTTATAATTTAAATTTCCATGATGTTTTTTTAACACATTGTTTATAGGAAATTTGTTCATTTTCAATTTTATGTTTTGAGAAGAGTTTTGTTGTAAATGATAATGATGATAGTGTTTTGTAGTTTCATTTGCAAGATTTTGATGTTTTCATTTCTTTTGTTTGGCTTAGATAAATTATGAAAATTCACATTCAACTTGCTTTTGGATTTTGCTTGATATTGTGTTTTGAAAATATTTCCTTATAGTTTCCTTAAGCAAGTTGACTTTATTTTCTAATTCATAGTTTTTAACTTTGAGATTATGTCTATCTTTATTATACGCAATTGTGCTATTTTTAAGAGTGTAAACAATTGAATCAATATGATTTTGATATTTATTTCTATATTCCTCAAATGTTTCATCCATCTCTTCAATTTCAATTTTATACTCCTCACATTTAGCACAGTCATTTTTCAAAGAAGGGTTTCTAAACATAATCTTTCATGTTGTTCTTTTACAAAAATAAATTCTTTTTCAAGTTCTTTGTATTTTTCTTGTAATTCATTATAATCAATAAAAGGTGTGGAGTTTTCAAATGAAGAGCATGGTGGATATTTAAACACATCATTTTTGGATTTTACATTCACATTTGCTTTCAAAGTTTTATTTTCTAAACGTAGTTTTGCATTAGCCCTTTTTAATTTCTTAATCTTACGTTTAGTAGTTTGTAGCAATGAAATGTAGAAATAGAGGTACAAAAATGGATTTTGATTTCCTTACATTGCTTGTGGACAATGCGATATTCGAACATATAGTTCTTTTGACATCTTGTTGGCACTCCTCTTCCAAAGATAAGATTTCTTCTTTTCCATTTGATGTGCACTCCATTGATCCATCATGAGAGGGGCTTTCTTGATCATTTGAGCAATCTTGTATGTTCTCCACTTCTTGCATTTATTCCATACCTATAGATGGAGAATCATACATTTCTTCAAGAAATTTCCATACTTTGTATGCACTAAAAAAAACAATATATTAATTTTGAAATTTCGTGAGATAAAGCATATAAAATACTATTTAAAGCTTTTGCATTTAGTTGACGTTCCTGTTTATTTGATTCATCTGCTGGTCGAACTATTGTTGTATCCCAAGCATTGATATCTAAATTTTTAATAAACCTTTCCATTAAAAATTTCCACCCTTTATAATTTCTCCCTTCGAATAAAGGTGGTTTAAGAGATTTTTCTTTTTCTTAAAAATTTACCCCACTACTAGAAGCGAGATCATGAGACGTCATTATTCCCGGTTGTTAAGACCATTTTGGAATAACCTGGATCTGATACCACTTGTTGGATCGTGAGGCGCCCTTAGAGGAGGGGGGGGGGGTGAATAAGGGTTCTAAAAAACTTATACTTTATTTTTAAGACATTTGTAATTAGAAAAGAAGAAATCAAGTGATATGAAAGAGAAATATGATTTTATTAATTCTTGAGATATGAAATTACAAAACTTGATTTCTTATGACGCTAGAAATCGTGGGCGATAAATATGAAAATCCTTTTTGTTTTCTATCCTGACTCGTATCCCCACAAATCGATGGCTTTAGCCTATCCTCCCCGGGATATGGCCTCAAGCCGTTCTAGCCTTTCTATCCCCAGAAAAGGCCTCGAGCACCCTCTAGATCTACGCCCTAGACCTAGTCGCCAACACGAGGCGAATTCACTCCATGGGGGTAATAAAAAGAGTTACAAAAGAAAAATACAACATATAATAAAAACTCCCTATAAAGAATTCTGGAGAAAGCGAAGGCTCGCTGGATGTTCTTGAAGTCGAAGCGTGCGTCCTTCACATTGCATAAGCATTGATCTGGCTCTCCTTTAAATCTTTGCTTGAAACTTGTGTGGGAGAAGATGGTCTGGAAATACGGCCCTTGCAGAGATTATCAAGTGCTAGAATAGGGCTCTCCAAAGTCAGTAGTAAAAGACGTCAAAATCATCCAATTTATAGACTTTGAGCTAACGCCGGCGTTAAGTGCTAACGCCGAGCGTTGACCATGTATAGCAACATATTGATGGCTCGGATCTTCAGAAGAGGAAGGAGATTCTGCACTTTAGGAATTGTTTTATTTTTGGCAATACTCACGCCGGCGTTAAGGCTAATGCGGGCGTTGGGCAAATCTTTCCTAAAGTTCCTCCTGCAATCACGGCTGCTTCCTCCTTGCCATAATCGTCGAACGATAACGCCCAGCGTTAAGACCTAACGCTCGGCGTTGAGTTTATTTCTCCTTTTAATCAGTTGGCAAGCCATCCCATCGATCAACATCTCATCCCGTCGATCGGCATCCCGTCCCGTCGATTCACTAGCGCCCAGCGTTAAGACCTAACGCCTGGCGTTAGACAACTTTCAATCCTTCTGCTTGTGGATAGTGCCAGAATAGTATTACAGCAACCTGGTGTCATATTTGTCCAAACCTGCATGCTAAAAACACAATGGCAAACAAGATCAAATACAAGTAGGATTTGTTATTCTCAAATCAAAGGGATGCGGAAAACCATGTTCCAACAGGAAGGAGTGTTTTCCTTCCTTTAGGAGTTTCCATTCTTCTAGTGACCATACATACTGTCATGGTCATACCTGTTAGAGGGAAACAATACCTTTTGAAAGGTGGTATGAGGCTTACCTTTATCCTTGCTCTTTTCTCCACTCCCTTCTCCTACTTCCATTTTATTGAACCCTAGTCCTCTTCTATTGGTTTGAGAGGAAAAGGTGTCAATAATGGGAAGCACAGATTTGGGCTTGGAGAATTGAGCCACTAGGCTCTTTTCTTTAAGAAGCTTCACCTCAAGGTCCTTGATGACCTTGTTCTTTTGGGATATGGTGCTCAATTGAACAATTGTAATCCCCTTTAGATGGCTTATTTCTCTACACATCTGATCCACCATGGTAGGTGACTCAATTCACTCTTTCTTATCTAACTTAAGGGAAGCAATTTCTTGGGCTTGCCTCTTGGCCAGCTTTTTGCTCTTTTTCAGAGCTTCCAAGAGAGCACTATACCTGTCAATCAATTGATTGACATCTTCCTCAGATTCTGAATTACTTCCACCAATTGATGAAGGTGCTTTAGATTTTGGTCTTGTCTCATAATCAGAAGAAGCGATGGAATTAATCAGTACCTGTTCATTGTCAGAATTGTTCTGACTTGCTTCCTCATTAGTGATGGCCATAAGGCCTTGCTGATCTTTGTCCTCTTCATCCTCCTCAATATCACTGTCTGAATGTGATAGAGGGGCCCTGATTCCAATCTGGGCAGCAGGAAGATCTTCATCCTCTTCTGCTGCAAACAACCCAAATGTAGGTTTCCTCTTCATCATCTGAATCTGAAGTTGAGGATTCAGATTCACTCCAGCTCTTCCCATTCTTTGCTAGGAAGGATTTTTTACCCTTCCTTTCCTTTTGGTGATGATGTTTCTTATCACCCTTCTCCTTCCTCTTGACTAGACAGACAGCAATGACATGTCCAGGCTTGCTGCAACAATAACATATGATATTATTTGAAACATGTTTACCAGGTTTATGAAAGTGCACAGTGTGCCTCTGAGAATCCTCTAGAGGGGAGGTGAATAGAGATTTAAAAAATATTCCTATTATAGTTGTGCAAATACAATAAACCTAAGTATTATGCTTCACAAGATATATCTCAGAATAAAGTGGTTGCAGTTTAAGTAATGAAATGAAAGACAAAAAGAAATCTAATCTATAAGGGACAACACATAAAAGCAATCCAGAAGACACACAGAATTTTTTATAGAGGTTCCCCAAAATGTGTGTACTCCCCTCTTCTACCACCTGGTAGGGATGCAACACTGTGCCTGAGTCTTTTGATAAGGGGACTCTTAGAACCACTGGTCTTTTGGTAAGGAGATCATGAACCACCAGATCTTTTGATAAGGAGATCTTGAACCACCAGATCTTTTGATAAGAAGATCTTGAACCACTGAATCCTTTGAAGAGGGATTAACAAAACTCTTTTACAGAAGGGAATTAGAAGAAGAAAGAAGAAGATGAAGAGTGTACGAATTCTGTTTTCAGAATTCTTATGATGGTTGTATGAAGAACAGCTTCTTGTATCTTTTCACAGGTTCTGCTCTTGATGAACTTCTGCTTATGATGGTGATGATTTGCAGAAGCTATGATTGTCAGATCCTTCTATCTTCTTTCTGATTGAACTCTGGCTGCTATAAGATTGTGTTGATGAGCAACCTTGTTCTGTTCCACTCTTATAGAGAAGGAGAGCAGCAGATATTCCTTCTCTGTATTTTCTTCTATACAGGGTTTCTGTGAGAGAGAAGAAGAAGAAGGAGACCCCAATGGAACAGTATGGCCGATTGTGATAAGTGCCATACTTTTCTCTTTCTTTTGTTTCCTTTTATTGTCCCACTGTTGAATTTGAATTTGTTTACCCTTCAGATAGGTCCTCAAAGGGTATATTTGTCTAGACAATAAATCCTTCCTTCCTACTTTAATTCCCAACCCGTCCACCAACATTTAAGTTTATTTCCAAGAAAGCTTTTCTCTGACCTCAGTTAATTCTTTATTCCATTTGAGGCAATTAAGGAGGAGCCACTGGGGAACAGCCTTGAGAGAGGTGGGCCATGAGAGAGGGTCAAAAATGACAGCTGAAAAGGTTTCCCTTTTCAGACTGTATTCGACGTAGCGTCAAGTTCACTTCCTCTCTTATCGACGCACCTTCGAGTTCTTGTAGGAGCAGCTTCGAATTCATCCTTGCTCTGACTGAACTCTGCTAGTCGACGTTGCGTCGATACCCAATCGACGTAACCATCGAGTTGAAGATATGATTCTGAGCTTTATTATCTGCGTTGTGATGAAGTCGACGTTGCGTCGACTTTAGATTACTTCGACAGATACTTCCTTCTGCGACGAGTTGAAGTAGAAGTTGCGTCGACTTCCTCAAGTGCTCCGACAAGGCCATGGCCACTGCGTCGATATCTATTCGACGTACCGTCGACTTGGGATACTTCAACAGAAGGGTGACCTACTTGGACTTCTAGTCAGAATAGCGTCGACAATAATTCGATGTTGTGTCGATTTCTATTTGACGCAAATGTTAACTTTGCCCATATTGTGCTTCTCTTGATCTGGTCTTGACACCCTAGGTTGAGTGTGACATCCTAAGACATCTAATGACCAGATTACCCTCACTATATAATGCGTAATTCAATCCTAAGAAATAAAATCACTTTTAGGTAATTTGTTAAGTTAAATCAAATGGGTTTTTCCCAACAATCTCTCCCTATTTACCTTAACAAATTTTATAAATTGAATAAAGTGATTTTACTTATTTCTTTGCATAAATAAACATAAATGCATACAAGACATCTTGGACATAAGAATATGTAGTACATACAAGACAACATTGGTATATATAGAAAATAACATATTGTTTTTCACAGACCATTCTAATATCAAGCAATATGTAGATATCCAGAGCTGTTTTTCAGGAAAAATATTTTCTTACAGAGTACCTGAGCCTCATTGCTCCTTCTCAGGAGTTTTTCTTTTTCTTGAAAATACTTTTGAGGAGACTTTCCTTGAGGCAATCTGCAAAGGCTCATCATTTTCTTCAGTAGTGTCTTTTGGAAGCTCCCCCTGACTTTGTGCATTTATTTCAGCTTCCCGGGCAGCTTCCTCAGCTATCTGAGCTACTTCATCCAATGGATCTTTATCCTGAATTTCATCCTGATGTGCTTACAGTTGCAATATCTGTATCTAGGTCCCTTTGAACATCTGGGGTAGGCTCCCCCTATTTTACTGCATCAGTTTGCTCAACATTTATCCTTTCTGGGGGCTCCCCTTCATCTGTCAGAAACTGCATGACATCTGCCATATCTTTGTCGATT
This sequence comes from Dactylorhiza incarnata, assembly GCA_033032865.1. Lineage (NCBI taxonomy): Eukaryota > Viridiplantae > Streptophyta > Magnoliopsida > Asparagales > Orchidaceae > Dactylorhiza > Dactylorhiza incarnata. The sequence goes on from JAWHQI010000024.1 coordinate 16,558,202, forward strand.
ATCTCCCCCTAAACAGATGGGAGGTCACCTTGATCTGCTTCTTTTCTTTCAAATTCATTCAGCTTTTCTGTAAGCTCCCCCTGATCTGCTGGAAGCTCCCCCTGATCTTCTTGATTGGATTGTTCAAGATTTAACTTTTCTGGGAGCTCCCCCTGAATCTGTGCATCCTGAAATGTGGTCACTTTGTCAGGAGCAGGCTCGTTATCAGCATTCCTTTTATCCTGTCCACTCATATTAAGAACATGTCTTTCTTCCTCTAAGATGTTCTCCCCCTTCTTGACCTTGCTGGCCAGTGAGGTTAAGAATTCTTTTGTGACTATGGAGGAAGATATAAAATCCATTAGGCTCTGAAGAGTTCTTTTAAAAGTTAATAGCTCAGCCTCCATTTGAGAGTATTTCCTATCAAATTTTCTTGCCTGAGAGGCCACCTGATCTGCAAATATGGAGGAGGCAATGCCAACTGCCTTTGAGATGATTTCCTCAAGATCAACTTTGGGGAGATGAGAAGTAGATGGAGAAGGTGATGGAGGGAGTTCTTCTTGGATATGTGAAAGAGGATGGTAAAAGTCAGGTGAGAAATGAACTGATGGAGGTGGAGGAGGAGTAGGTTGATAATCTGGAATGACAGTGGATGGTAGTTGATGGGATGATTGAGGAGATGGCTCAGGAGCTGAGGAGGATTGGTGTTGTTGTTGTTGCTGTTGAGGTGAATGTTGGGCTGTAGTATCATCCTGATGGATATTTGGAACAGCTACTGCCTGGGGATAGCATCGTGGGATGAAATTTTACATAGCATAACCTTTCCCACAATGTCAGCCAAAAATCTGTACTCTTCTGCCACATCAATCTTTTTAAGATTAATTGGCTTCTCCTTCTTGAACTGCATTATTTCCAGGACATTCTTTATTTCCTCTCCTGATAGTTCATCTGGGTCATTCCCAGTGGGCAGATCAAATGTTTGGGAGAGTATCTCTTCAGATATGCTGATGTCTTGACCAGAGATTGTCCCTTGGAAAGAACCACCATCTACTACTGAAATAGTATCCTTGAATTCTATTTGTTCTACATCTAGAACCTTACATCTTGTGGAGATCAGCTTTGTCAAACCAACAGAATGAAATAGACCAATGATGGCCTTTAAGCTTTCTATAGCAGCATTGAACGACTCGATGTCCACATCAAATCCAGAGTTAATCTTGGGTGGAGTCATTTGAATTTGGATGTACCTGCAAACACAAAGAAAACGAGATAGGGAGGGACACAGGAGAGCAAGAGAGTAAGAGAAAGAGAATTCGAAAGCGTAAATGTTTCGACGTAGTAATTACTTAAAAGCAGATGAATCGCCGCTACTTAGGGTTTAGGTCGATGCACCGTCGATAACACTTATTATTTGTCGCGCAAAGCTGTGTCGAGATTGCTTCTAGAAGCAATTCTGCACGCCCTGATATATTGACGTTGCGTCGACTAGTACTCGACGTAGCTTCAAGACTATTCAGAGACCCTAAGTCGACGTAGTCCTGTCGATGTTACATCGATTTCCAATCGTTGTAACTTCAAATTTAATCAGCGTTTAATAAATCGACGTATGCGTCGATATGAACTTGACGCTGCGTCGAATTCTATTAGAATTGTATACTCTGAGTGCTTCTTGACGCTGGCGTCGAGTAGAAGTCGATGGTACCTCTTAATAAACAGATCTATTTCCTTAGAAAATTCTTGCTGTTTTTCCCAGCAATCATATTTATTGAAAATAGATCATAATATAATGTAATAAATATTAAGGAGGATTCAAGGTAGAAATTACTCCCTTGAATAATTCTTGTTCCTTAATCAAAATCTACATCTTTCTTCCCACTCCATTTTCTCCTGAGTGGGACCCTACCTCATCCTGCACAGGTAATTCATACATTAGAAGGAACCCAGGTTACCTTGGGCCCTTTGCTTTTACCATTATAGGGTTCAATGAAAGAATAGAAGGGTCATTCATGATACCCTTTGGGATGACAAGGAATGGATTTCCCAAACCTATTATTTTTGTACATGAAGTGAGTATAAAATGTATCTAAATGAAGGAGATCAACAGAGTGCTTTATTAACTTAGGTCTAGCTTTAACCTTTTGGTTGTGGTCTTTTAATTTCTTTACCTTGTTCTTGCCTAGGGGCCTTTCTTTCCTATTTAGATTTATTTTGTTGGATTCATCTATCCTGTCTGAACAACTAGCAGTTTTACCCTTAGATGATTTTTTTCTCATTTAATTGGTACTCACTAGGTCTAACAAATGACACTGGATTTTTCCAGGCAGGTTTCCTAGGTGCTTTCGTGCTAGTGGAGGGCTCTGCTCCTAAACCTAGGTGATTAAATCTCATAGAGAGATTTTTTGTGATATCCTTGAGCTTCTGACTCCTCCCATTGAGTGAGTCCTCAAAGGCCTTTGCCTTTGCTAACTCTTCTTTTAGTTTTGTGTTTTCCTCTCTAAGCTTAATCAATTCTAACTCTTTATCATTAATTTCATTTGTTAGATTTTGATTAATTAGGTGCATTTCATTTTTCTTAAGGTTCTCTAGTTCAGTTCTAGCTATGCCTAGTTCTTTTTCTACCCTAAGATGTTCAATGCAGAAATCTTTGAAGCATGATTTAAAATATTCTGAAGTAAAATCAAATTCATCAAAGACAGATACCTGATCATCTTCATCATCTGATGCCATCACAAGAGCCATCATGCAGGCTGCTACTGCTTCTTCTTCATCAATACTTTCAGATGATGAGGAGTCTAACTATGCTTCAGAATCACTCCATGTTTCAGCAATGAAGCCTTTGGATTTCTTCTTGTCCTTTCCTCTGAAGGACTTCTTCTTCTTCTTCTTCTTCTTCTTCTTCTTCTTCTCCTCTTTATTGTTGCTTCTTTCCCTCTGCTCTTGTGGGAATTCAGGGGCAATGTGCCCTGGTTTGCTGCAGGTATAACAAATAATCTCCTTCTTTGGAGTTTAATCATACCTGGGCCTTGAGTCCCTTTCTTTTTTCCTTGAGTCCTCAGTCTTCACCCACTTCTTGAATATTTTTGCCAGCAGACTGAACATTTCATCCTCAGGAGTGGAGGGCTCTCCTTAAGCAGCTTTCAGAGCAAGGGACCTTTGGACAGGAGCTGGAGAGGTCTCCCTTTCTTTAGCCTCAGCCCTGTTCTTCAGAAGCATCTCATATAACTTAAGCTTTCCAAGCAAAGCTTCAGTTGAGATTTCTCTGTGGCATCTGGATTCTCTGATTACCCAGATCCTTGAATCCCATGAGCTAGGGAAGAACATGAGAACCTTATCATTAATTTCAGTCAAGGATATTTCCTTGTCTAAGCCTCTGAGCTCATTAATGATAAGACTGAATCTGTCATACATATTAACAACATATTCTTCAGCTTTCTTTTGAAAGTTCTCATACTGGATATGAGAAGGGACTTTTTGTCCTTCCTTTCATCAGCACTTCCTTCCACCATTGTGGCGAGTGAGTCCCAGATTTCCTTTGCTGATTGGCACTTAGCAACTTTCTGGAAAATATTATCTGACATTGTTGACACCAGAATATTCATGGCCTTGGCATCACATACCTTCACCTTCTTCTCAGCCTCTGTCCATTCCTTTCTTGGGACAGCCTCAGCTGTTGAGGTTTCTCCTTCCTTTTGTCTAACTGGAGCAGGAGGACCTGTGAGAAGAACATTATAGATGTCTTTATCAATTGAATTCATGTAAAGCTTTATCCTGGCCTTCCAGAGTGTGAACTTATTCAAGTTACACACTGGGGGTCTTGTGGAAGCATAATCCTTAGTACACATTTGATGAGTAGTATTTATGTGTATTTTAATTATAGTATTTAGTTTAGTTTTAATTTAAAATTGCAAATATTATTTATATTTTAGTTTAAAATCACTTCTTTTATAATTTCTGTTCTAAATTTAGTTTAACTTTTATTTTTGCAGGATTTTAGAAAAAATTGGAGAAAATCATAAGTCACGCCCTCAGTCACGCCCGTGACCAAGGGCGTGTGACCTAAAGATCTGCGTTCGATGAAATTGCCCCTGCGTTCGACAAAATTGGAGCTGCGTTTGACGAAAGATCTCTGCCGCTGCGTTCGACGAAATTGGAGCTGCGTTCGACGAAAGATCTCTGCCCCTGCGTTCGACGAAATTAGAGCTCTGCTCGATGAACGCTCTCCGCCTCTGCGTTCGACGAAGCCTGAGCTAAGTTCGACGAACGCGCTCTGTCGTGCTGAATTCTATCCCACGCTGCATTAATTGAAGCCACCCAGGTACATGCCCGTGACCCGAAATGTCATGCCCGTGACTTTCCCGCGTGATCCCTGCACACTGCCGCGCCGAATTCCAGCCCATGCTGCATTTAATGAAGACGTCCAAAGTCACGCCTGTGACCCAAGTTACACGGGCGTGTAATATCCGAATTTCTCCTGCCGTCACGCAAAGTCCACGCCACTGTCAGATCCGATGTCAGTAATGTTTACACGCCCTAGGTCAAGCCCGTGACCAAGGGCGTGTAACTTGAAAATTTTTGCTATAAATTCAGAGTCTCTCCTTGAGTCCAGAGTTTAGAATTTTGGAGATGGGGAGGTGCTGCTAGAGCTGTTAGTGAGATTTTCAAGTTCATGTTCATGTTTTTCTTAAGCTTTCATGTTCTCTCTTTTCTTTTCATGCAATGTTTTAATGTAACTTTCATGTACTAGTTTTTTTTCTTAAGCTTGTAATCTTAATTTCCCTAGCTTTGTACTCTTTAATTAAGGTTTGTAATAGTTTTGGTTTTCAATAAAATTAAGTTTGCTCTCTTTCATGTTCTCTTTCTCCTTAAGTACTTTTCCTTTCATGCAATGTTAATTTTTCTTTCCTTTTTCCCCTCCACTATGTTTGAGCATTAAGCCTTTTATTATCGTTTAAATCCTTCACTTAGGGTGCAAATTGTCTCTTTTTAGCTAAGTAATCAAAACCTCCAAAAAATCATTAGATAAGATAATAGTGACTTTCCTCGAAGTAGAAGCACTCAACGCGCCCCGTGGAATACGACCTTGGTATTTCTAATATCCTATACTATAGACGATAAGGTACACTTGCCTTAATCGGATATAGTTTTGGAGAAAATCTTCAACCCTTCACTTAATTTCAAAGCATGAAATTTCTATATCAAGTTTTTGGCGCCGTTCCCGGGGATTTTGCGTAGATATTTTGAAAAAAGGATAGCTATTAATTTTATCATGTTTTTTTTTTGTTTTCTTTTGTTTTTTCTAAATTTCAAAAAAAAAAAGTTTTTCCTCTTCCTTTCTTCTCTTTTTAGTGTATGACCCGAGGTAGCGCTTCGATTATTCCTTTTGATCCAGAGATAGAGCGAACCTTTTTGAGGCACCGCCGTTCTCGTGATCAGGAAAATCAAGTAGAATTCGAAGAGTCGATCGGGGACACTAACACAACGAATATGGATCATAATCTTAATCCTCCTAATCTTAACGAGCCAAATCCTAATGAGGACGCGCAACGGACCATGTCCTATTATGCGTGGCCGAATTTGGAAGGCACACAATCGAGTATTGTTCGGCCCACGGTGGCGAACAATAATTTTGAGATCAAGTTCAGCATCATACAAATGGTGCAACAATCGGTGACCTTCGATGGTCAACCAGACGAGGATCCAAATTCGCATATTTCTTACTTTCTTGAAATTTGCGACACTTTTAAGATCAATGGCATCACCGATGACGCCATTCGATTACGTCTTTTTCCTTTTTCTTTGCGGTCTAAGGCCAAGCAGTGGCTGGGCTCCCTACCTAGGGGGTCCATCACTACATAGGCTGAAATGGCGGAAAAATTTCTCAATAAATATTTCCCGCCTTCAAAGACCGCTAAATTGCGCACGGATATTGCGTCATTAATGCAAATCGACTCGAAGACTCTCTATGACACATGGGAGCGCTTCAAGGAGCTTTTGCGTAGATGCCCTCACCACGCACTTCCCACTTGGCAACAAGTGCAAATTTTTTATAATGGCTTAAATCTCTCAACGAGATAAATGATTGATGCGTCTGTCGGGGGTACATTAAATAACAAAACCCCGAACACCGCTCAAGAGCTTTTCAAAGAGATGGCCATGAATGCGTACCAATGGAACATGCCCCGAGCGCGGCCTAACAAGCCAGCCGGAATTTTTGAAATCGATGCAAACGCAAATTTGGCTTTACAAGTTGAGCACTTAACAAAGCAAGTGGCGGAGATGTCTGCTTCCTCCGCCACTCCTCCTTGGGCTAATAACGTTTTAATTGAAGAACATGTTGACTACATGGGAAATCCGCCTCGGCCTTCATATAACCCCAACACCGCTCCGTATAACAACACATACAATGCGGGTTATAGGAATCATCCGAATTTCTCGTGGAGAAACCAAGGAAATGCTCAGCTTCCTATGAATCTAAATCAACCTCCCCCTAATAAACTTCTTAACTTAACTCCGCCTCTAAATTTAATTTATCAAAATTTTAATCCACCCGGTTTTCCACCGCAACAGCAAAAACTCTCTCCGCTTGAAAAGGTTTTTGCAAAATATGTTGCTACAAATGAAACGAACATCCAGAATCTTACCGGATCGATCAAAAATTTAGAGAATCAAGTGGGCCAGCTCGCAAAGATGATTTCTGAGTGTCAACAAGGAGCACTACCGGGGAATACATAGCAAAATCCAAAGGAGAGCGCGCACGCGATTACACTCCGAAGCGGGAAGGAGGTGGTTTCAAAACAGGATGAACCCAAGGTAACTCCCTCTCCTCCTCCTACTCTTAATTTATCTTCGAATTTGCCCGCTACGTTAGCTCCACATGCTTCTATTTTAAATCTGCGCGCTTCTACTTCTAATATTCCGTATTCGTCTAAATTTAAAAGCGAGTGCGCCGAAAAAAAATATAAAATTTTTTTAGACATTTTAAAGCAAATTCATATTAATGTACCCTTCTGTGAGGCTATCTCTCAAATGCCTAAATATGCGAAATATCTTAAGGAGTTACTCTCCAATAAGAAAAAGTTAGAAGATATTTCGCATATTTCTTTAAACGCAGAATGCTCCGCGGTTGTACTCAACAAATTGCCTAAAAAGCAAATGACCCGGGATGGTTTTCCATCCCATGTCTATTTGGCAATTCGTTAGTAAAACACGCCTTAGCGGATCTTGGAGCAAGCATCAACCTTATGCCATTTTCATTGTTCAAAAAGCTAGGTCTAGGAAATCCTAGCCCCACTCGAATGAGTATTCAATTAGCGGATCGTTCTTTAAAATATCCGGTATGAATAGTGGAGGACGTGCTCGTCAAGGTTGACAAATTCATCTTCCCGATGGATTTTGTCATTCTTGACATCGAAGAGGATGCCGAAGTACCCCTCATACTCGGCCGCCCCTTCCTTGCCACCTCCCGCGCTATTATAGACGTAAGTAACGGAAATCTCCTCCTACGGATTGGAGACGATGAAGTTACTTTCGTCATAAATTCCTCGATGCGGAACTGTAACACCCCAAAGATCGTGGTTCAGCGAGGTAGGCGGAATGGTGGTGTTGCGCTCGGGATAGGCTCAAGATTCCAGATCAGGTCAATGCGCACGACCATTGTCCTCTTAGCGCACTACCAGTGAGCGTGCGCCAATGATCATGCGTAACCCGCAAAGAATCGGAGTTCTGTCTCGGCTTATGTGCACGACCATTGTCCTCTTCGCGCACGACCAGTGATCGTGCGCCAGCGATCGTGCGTTAATTCAGAAGAGAATCGAGTTCTGTCTCGGACAGTGCGCACGACCATTTCCCTCTTCGCGCACGACCAGTGATCGTGCGCCAGCGATCGTGCGCCCTGTTTATTCTGTTCCGCGATTTTGAGCGGAGAAGAATATCGGACCGTCCAAATCTTTTGGGATTTGATCCAACGGCTAGGTTTAGTTGCGGGAGACCTTTAGGGCTGATGAGAGGGGGTTAAACCTCATATTCTCTAAGTCATTCTCTCTCCAAACCCTAGAGAAAGAAGGAGGAGCCAAGGAAGAAGAAGGGAGATTCCGCCATTGACGGAGCTCCGGAGCTCCGTTTCGCGAACCGTTTCCAGATCTGGAGAGTGCAGCCCGGTGCGGTCATTTCCCTCCGTCTAGAATCTCGGATCCATGGCGAAAAAGAACGCTCCTAGGGTAACGATTTCTTCTCCCGTTGTTTGGACTTGTCTTTTGTCCTCTCCTTCGTTTCTCTATGCTTACATGAGGGATCCCTTTCACCAAATGGGTGAAGTGTAGGATTCCCTCAAGTTCTCCGGAACTCCGGGTCGATTGTGTCCGTCCCCGGCATATTGCATGTAGAAAATCCGGTAGTCGTGCGGATTTAGGCATTTTGTGTGAAGCCTATTCGTGGTCGTGAGCCCGAATCGGTGATGCTTGGATTGCGACGTTGCATTTAGGTTAAGCCTAGAATGCGTGCCGGAGAATGACTCCGTGAAATCATCTATAGTAGTGCGGGATTTAAGTGTAGGCGTCTTGTGAAGATCCTAACGAAAGCCCCATGCTTTGAGATTGGATGAAGGCAAACCTTCACCGCGAAATTGATGCGGAGCGTATTATACCTCCCCTTTTTGAGTATTTGTAAAGCCTAGATCCTTGTGAAGGGATTAGGTGCGTAGCTTATATTTGTGTAGCACTTGAAGGTGCTAAACCCTTACGGGCCGAGGCGAAGCCGTACCCGCGTCGTGCGACAGATCGCGACGATTAGAGCACAGGCAAAGCTAAACCGAACCCGTTTCCATGCAGATCGGTAAGAGGTCCCTACCTCATGTAGCCGTGTGATCATGGGAGAGGTCGTGGAAGGTGGTTTACCTAGACCGACCAAAAGCTCTTTTTCCCACATAAGGCGATGGCCTTTACGGTGGAGTGTTTGTGGAATTGATGTTGTTAGCCTCATGCGGTTGTTTAGGCGGTTGCGGGGAACCTTCGGGTGAACCCAACCAACATCATGTGCATACCTAGGTTCCCTCCTTTTTGATGCTCAACCTAGAAGATTGAATGTGCTTGAAACCTCACCTTGTGTAGTTGCACTTTCTTTATTTTAGTACTTGTGCTAGTGTGGCTTGCTTGCAGGGTAGAATCTCCGCCACCCCGGGAAAGGGGTGGGGTCGTTATAATTTGGTCAGCTGTGCTGACCGTTACCTTGTTTGCCACCGTTTGGTGGAATGTTCTTATGCAGGTGCAGGTGAGCCTAGCGGGAAATAGCGGGCGGTGGCCCCTTTTGCTGAGTTGGCCCTTGAAGGCCAGCCTCTTTTTTTAGCTTTCTCATGTATTGTCGGCCTGCGTGCCGATGTATGTTTTGGAGTTTTGGTACATTTGTTAAATGTAAGGCCTTAAGGCCATAACTCTCTTTCTTGGTTTCATTCCTATAATAGTGGACAATTCTAATGGTAATGTTAAATCTTTATGCTTCCGCTAGTGTTTAGTATACTCTGTTGTAGTTTCTTTCTGTTTATCACCTTTTAACTCCTAGCTAGTGTGGTTAGTATGGCGTGGGGTCCCGGCCGGACCTACTGTTATATTATTCGTACTGGCAGGGTGCTACAGGAACACATTAGAAAACGACGATTCGTGTTTTTACTTGGAAGAGTGTTGTGAGTTTGATTCATCCCCCGAGTTAGTCTCATCGGCAAGTAGTGATCCCGAGCTCGTCGAGCTTTTTTATCTTGAAGAAGAAGTCTCTCATCCCACACTACCCGAACCACTATGTTTAGAAAATTAAAAAATTAAAACTTCTTATGAAGAGCCACCCGTGTTAGAGTTAAAACAACTTCCCCCTCACCTTAAATATTTGTTTTTAGAAAAAGAGTCTAAGCTACCCATCATCGTTTCATCCGATCTTAGCAACTCAGAAATTTCTGAGTTGACTATAGTCCTAAGAAAGCACCGCCACGCAATTGCGTGGCAAATATCGGATATTAAGGGTATAAACCCTTCTTTCTGCACTCATAAAATCTTTCTCGAAGAAAATTCCCGCAACTCAGTCTAGCCTCAACGACGACTAAACCCGAACATGAAAGAAGTCATTAAGGCCGAAGTTTCAAAACTTCTGGACGCGGGAATCATCTACCCGATATCGGACAGTACTTGGATTAGCCCAGTACAAGTCGTGCCGAAGAAAGGTGGCGTCACGGTAGTTGCAAACGATAATAATGAATTGATCCCAACCCGTACTATTACGGGTTGGCGGATGTGCATCGACTATCGAAAACTAAATGATGCCACCCGTAAGGATCACTTCCCTCTACCATTTATCGACCAAATTTTAGAGTGCCTTTCGGGTCACTCCTACTACTGTTTTCTCGATGGTTTGTCCGGATATTTCCAAATCCCAATTTCGCCCGACGACCAAGAGAAAACCACTTTCACTTGTCCCTTTGGCACCTTCGCTTATCGAAGGATGCCATTCGGTCTTTGTAACGCGTCAGCTACATTCCAAAGATGTATGCTGGCAATATTTGACGAGTTAGTAGAGGAGGTGATGGAAGTGTTTATGGATGACTTCTCCGTGTATGGAAACTCATTTAAAAACTGTTTAAAACATCTCGAGCGCGTGTTGCAGCGATGTGAGGAAACGAATTTAGCGCTTAATTGGGAGAAATGCCATTTTATGGTCAAAGAAGGATTAGTCCTTGGCCATAAAATTTCGGGCAAGGGGATCGAGGTCGATAGGGCCAAGATAGAAGTAATTGAAAAGCTGCCCCTCCAACAAACGTAAAAGTTATTAGAAGTTTCTCAGGCCACGCGGGGTTTTATCAGCGCTTTATACAAAATTTTTCCAAAATCACAAAGTCGTTAACCCATCTTCTCGAAAAAGAATCCTCCTTTATTTTTAACGATGAATGCCATTTGGCCTTTAAACTTATCAAAGAGAAACTTATAAACTCCCCGATTCTAGTCGCCCCAGATTGGTCGCTCCCTTTTGAAATCATGTGCGACGCGAGTGATATTGCGGTTGGTGCCGTTTTAGGCCAATGGGTGAGTAAGTATTACCACCCGATTTATTATGCGAAAAAACCGTCACGTCGGCACAAGAAAACTACACCACTACCGATAAGGAACTTATAGCAATCGTTTTCGCTTTTGATAAGTTTAGGTCGTATATCACGCTTTCCAAAGTTATTGTCTTCACAGATCACTCCGCGCTTAGGTATCTCTTAAGTAAATCGGACGCCAAGCCTCGTCTTTTGGGATGGATCCTCCTCTTGCAGGAGTTTGATTTAGAGATCCGGGATAAAAGGGGAGCCGAAAACTTGGCGGCCGATCATCTTTCTCGATTAGAAAATCCCTCCTCAGAAGCATTAATAGAAGCCGACATTAACGATAAATTTCCCGAAGAGCGCCCCCTTGCTCTCGAAAATATTAATTCATCTTCTACCCCCTGGTTTGCGGATTTGGCTAACTATTTAGTAGCCCGGGTCCTGCTAAAAGAATTCTCGAGTCAGCAAAAGAAGAAATTCTTTTCTGATTTAAAGAATTATTTTTAGGAGGACCCCTTTTTATTCCGTGTTTGCGCAGACCAGGTGGTGAGAAGATGCGTCTCAAGTGAGGAAGGCCTTAAAATTTTACGTCATTGTCACGAGGGACCAACCGGTGGTCATTATCAAGCAAACCGAACCGCGAGGAAGGCGCTGGAGGCGGGCTTTTATTGGCCCACACTCTTCAAAGATGCTCACACCCTTGCGAGTACTTGCGACAGCTGCCAGCGGTCGGGGAACATCTCCCGCCGAGATGAGATGCCCCAAAATATTTTCTTAGAATGCGAAATTTTTGATCTTTGGGGTATTGATTTTGTTGGTCCTCTCCCTCCCTCTTATTCAAACAAATATATTCTCGTTGCGGTCGACTACGTGTCGAGGTGGGCGGAAGCGCAAGCTCTCCCAACCAACGATGCGCGAGTCGTCGTTAATTTCTTAAAAAAATTATTTTCTTGATTTGGCACGCCGCGCGCTATAGTGAGTGATCGGGGAACCCATTTTTGCAATAGTCAATTTACAAAAATCTTAGCAAAATATGGTTTCACGCACAAATTATCCACTGCATATCACCCACAAACGAGCGGCCAAGTCGAAGTTGTTAATCAAGAATTAAAACGGATTTTAGAAAAAACTGTTTTAATTAATCGGAAGGATTGGGCAATAAATCTCGATGACGCGCTATGGGCCTATCGAACGGCATACAAGACCGCTATCAGTTGTACACCGTATCGAATGGTTTATGGCAAGGTTTGCCACCTTCCGGTCGAACTACAGCACCGCGCATTTTGGGCGCTTAAATTTTTAAATCTCGATTCCACTTTAGCGGGCGAACAAAGAAAATTCCAAATGAACGAATTAGATGAGTGGCGCGCGAATGCGTATGAGAGCAATAAATTATATAAGGAGAGAACAAAGTTTTATCACGATAAACACATAAAATTTCCGAAAGCTTTTTCGCCGGGCGACCTCGTCCTCCTTTATAATTCTTGCGTTCGCCTTTTTCCGGGAAATCTAAAATCCCGATGGACCGGACCCTTTATTGTTAAAGAGGTTTAGTCCTATGGGACAATCCTAATTTCCCACCCGGAAAAAGGTACCTTCAAAGTAAATGGGCACCGCCTTAAGTTATATCTTCCGGGAGAGCTAGCTAACGAGATGAGTGAATCATTATCTTTTCATCCTATAATATGATCGGCAAGTGGCTCAAGCTACGCGACCTTAAACAAAGTGTTTTTGGGAGGCACCCCAAAGTTATCTTTTTACTATTTTCCTTTTTATTTTAACATGTTTTGTAGGTAACCGACGCTTCCCCCGCATCTTCATAACCAGGGAAGCCCTCTTAACCTCTCCTTCGTTTCTATTATTATTTTTGTTTTGTCTTGCACTTTATTTTCTTTTACTTCATACTTAGTTTTAAACATTGGGGACAATGTTTAACTTTTCGTATGGGGGTGTAAATAGTTCATTGTAAATAGTTGTTAAATTAGAAATAAAAAAAATATATTTTCTTATGTTTTCTTCTATTTTAGCACTTGTAAAACAAAAAAACTCAAAAAAAAAAATTTAGAAAATTGAAAAATTTAAATCTTGGAAATGGACGTTTGGGACCTCACCCCATCTCACCTCCTAGTACCGTGAGAACCCTTCACGGGGTATACCTCGGGAAGTCCAAGAATAAACAAATTTTTTTTAAGCTTTTTAGTATATGTTTTTATTGTTTATTTCTTATCAAAAATCCAAAAAAAAAAGATAATATCAATATTCAAAAAAATATATGAAAAAACTTAAAATATATATTTTTTTAAAATCTTATACCTCTCCTATTTGTTGTTTTTGTGATTTCTTAGAAATCTAGTTGAGAATGTTTATAAGCATGTTTAAGCTTTTAATTGGCTAAAATTTTGCTTATCATAGTTTGTTAATTTTAAATTTGAGGTAATCTTGATTTAAGAATCATCTTATGATTTTAACTTGATTAGAGAATTTATTTAGCATGACTTCTCTTTTTATTTTTAAATGGCTTCATTTTGTAGTGAATTTGCTAAACCTCTTTAGATTTCAATTATATTTTCTTCTAACTTTTTAGATCTTAGGAAATTTAATTTTACTAGAATTTGCTCTCAATATAATTTAAAGCTAGCTAGATTTATTTTTTCTCTACCCTACCCCTTTGATGGCATAAAAAAAAATTTTAAAAGATCATTTGTCATGGGAATAAGAGGATAAAATTCATTATTCCTTAAACATATGCACCCAAAATATTTGAAAAGATTATATGGCATGGAGTAAGAGGATAAAATTCATTACTCCTAAACCATATACATTTTGGGTTGTTATTAGAAGAGAAAAAAAAATATAGAGGTGAGAGGATAAAATTCATCACCTCAAATCAAAGATCTCTTCTTATGCCAAATTTTATGAAATCCCCCTTAGCCAATTATCATAGTTCTAGATTTAGTTTGAGATTATGGAGAGAGCAATATTTAGTAAGTTAATTTTCCTTAAGTTTCTTTTAAGATAGAGTTCTTATAATTTTAATTTAATCTCGTTTTATAATTTCTACAATATTGTTAAACTAATTAATTTTCTTGAGAAGTCCTTGCCTAAACATTTTTCCTCTTTTCAAATCATCATCATAATTTAGGACTTAACTCCTCCTTGAATTTACTCTTAACTTAACTTTTGGTTTAAATGAAATTTTAGTTTAAAATTACAATTTTTTAAGGATGTCTTATAAATTATGTCTCACACTTTTGCTCTGGAATAGCAAAATCTCGAGTATGGGGGGTATTTGATGAGTAGTATTTATGCGTATTTTAATTATAGTATTTAGTTTAGTTTTAATTTAAAATTGTAAATATTATTTATATTTTAGTTTAAAATCACTTCTTTTATAATTTCTGTTCTAAATTTAGTTTTACATTAATTTTTGCAGAATTTTGGGAAAAATTGGAGAAAATCACAAGTCACGCCCTCAGTCACGCCCGTGACCAAGGGCGTGTGACCTAAAGATCTGCGTTCGACGAAATTGCCCCTGCGTTCGACGAAATTGGAGCTGCATTCGCCGAAAGATCTCTGCCGCTGCGTTCGACGAAAGATCTCTGCCGCTGCGTTCGACGAAATTGGAGTTGCATTCGACGAAAGATCTCTGCCCCTGCGTTCGACGAAATTGGAGCTCCGCTCGACGAACGCTCTCCGCCCCTGCCTTCGTCAAAGGCTGAGCTGAGTTCGACGAATGCGCTCTGCCACGCCGAATTCTATCCCATGCTGCATTAATTGAAGCCACCCAAGTACACGCCCGTGACCCGAAATGTCACGCCCGTGACCCGAAATGTCACGCCCGTGACCCGAAATGTCACGCCCGTGACTTTCCCGCGTGATCCCTGAACACTGCCACGCCGAATTCCAGCCCATGCTGCATTTAATGAAGCTGTCCAAAGTCACGCCCGTGACCCAAGTTACATGGGCGTGTAATGCCCGAATTTCTCCCGCGGTCACGCAAAGTCCACGCCACTGTCAGATCCGATGTCAGTAATGTTTACACGCCCTAGGTCACGCCCGTGACCAAGGGCGTGTAACTTGAAATTTTTTGCTATAAATTCAGAGGCTCTCCTTGAGTCCAGAGTTCAGAATTTTGGAGATGGGGAGGTGCTGCTAGAGCTGTTAGTGAGCTTTTCAAGTTCATGTTCATGTTTTTCTTAAGCTTTCATGTTCTCTCTTTTCTTTTCATGCAATGTTTTAATGTAACTTTCATGTAGTAGTTTTTTTCTTAAGCTTGTAATCTTAATTTCCCTTGATTTGTACTCTTTAATTAAGGTTTGTAATAGTTTTGGTTTTCTATAAAATTAAGTTTGCTCTCTTTCATGTTTTCTTTCTCCTTAAGTACTTTTCCTTTCATGCAATGTTAATTTTTCTTTCCTTTTCCCCCTCCACTATGTTTGAGCATTAAGCCTTTTATTATCGTTTAAATCCTTCACTTAGATTACAAATTGTCTCTTTTTAGCTAAGCAATCAAAACCTCTAAAAAAATCATTAGATAAGATAATAGTGACTTTCCTCGAAGTAGAAGTAATCAACGTGCCCCGTGGAATACGACCTTGGTATTTATAATATCTTATACTATAGACGATAAGGTACACTTGCCTTAATCGGATATAGTTTTGGAGAAAATCTTCAACCCTTCACTTAATTTCAAAACACGAAATTTCTATATCAACATTTCCTTTATAAAATATGTTTATAGAAAAGAAATAAGAGTAGGATGTCTTTTTGATCAAGGTGTTAACCTCTTAATGATCAACCTCCCTCTGATACCAATTAAAAGTGCACAGCGTGCCTCTGAGAATCCTCTAGGGGGGGGTGAATAGAGATTTAAAAAAACATTCATATTCTAATTGTGCAAATATAATAAACATAAGTATTATGCTTCACAAGATATATCTCAGAATAAAGTGGCTGCAGTTTAAGTAATGAAATGAAAGACAGAAAAAGAAATCTAATCTATAAGGGACAAAACATAAAAGCAATCCAGAAGACACACAGAATTTTTTATAGAGGTTCCCAAAAATATGTGTACTCCCCTCTTCTACCACCTGGTAGGGATGCACCACTATGCCTGAGTCTTTTGATAAGGAGACTCTTAGAACCACTGATCTTTTGATAAGGAGATCATCAACCATCAAATCTTTTGATAAGGAGATCTTGAACCACCAGATCTTTTGATAAGGAGATCTTGAACCACTGAATCCTTTGAAGAGGGATTAACAAAACTCTTTTACAGAAGGGAATTAGAAGGAGAAAGAAGAAGAGGATGAGTGTAAGAATTCTGTTTTCAGAATTCTTATGATGGCTGTATGAAGAACAGCTTCTTGTATCTTTTCACAGGATCTGCTTTTGATGAACTTCTGCTTATGATGATGATGATGATTTGCAGAAGCTATGATTGTCAGATCCTTCTTTTCTAATTGAACTCTGGCTGCTATAAGATTGTGTTGATGAGCAGCCTTGTTCTGTTCTATTCTTAGAGAGAAGGAGAGCAGCATATATTCCTTCTCTGTATTTTCTTCTATATGGGGTTCATGTGAGAGAGAGGAAGAAGAAGGAGACCCCAATGGAACATTATGGAGGATTGTGATAAGTGCCCTACTTTTCTCTTTCTTCTGTTGCCTTTTATTGTCCCACTGTTGAATTTGAATTTGTTTAACCTTCAGATAGGTCCTCAAAGGGTATATTTGTCTAGATAATAAATCCTTCCTTCCTGCTTTAATTCCCGACCCGTCCACCAACATTTAAGCTTATTTCCAAGAAAGCTTTTCTATGACCTCAGTTTATTCTTTATTCCATTTGAGGCAATTAAGGAGTCGTTGGGGAACGGCCTTGAGAGAGGTGGGCCATGAGAGAGGGTCAAAAATGACAGCTGAAAAGGTTTCCCTTTTCAGACTGTATTTGACGTAGCTTCGAGTTCACTTCCTCTCTTATCGACGCACCTTCGAGTTCTTGTAGGAGCAGCTTCGAATTCATCCTTGCTCTGACTGAACTTTGCTAGTCAACGTTGCGTTGATACCTAATCGACGTAACCGTCGAGTTGAATATATGATTCTGAGCTTCATTATCTGCGTCGAGATGAAGTCGACGTTGCGTCGACTTTAGATTACTTCGACAGATACTTCCTTCTGCGCCGAGTTGAAGTAGAAGTTGCGTCGACTTCCTTAAGTGCTCCGACAGGGCCATGGCCTCTGCGTCGATATCTATTTGACGTACCGTCAACTTGGGATACTTCGACAAAAGGGTGACCTACTTGGACTTCTAGTCAGAGTAGCGTCGACAATAATTCGATGTTGCGTCGATTTTTATTCGACGCAAATGTTAACTTTGCCCATATTGTGCTTCTCTTGATCTGGTCTTGACACCCTAGGTTGAGTGTGACATCCTAAGACATCTAATGACCAGATTACCCTCACTATACAATGGGTAATTCAATCCTAAGAAATAAAATCTCTTTTAGGTAATTTGTTAGGTTAAATCAAAGGGGTTTTTCCCAACAGTTTAGATTCATACATGTCCCCCTTGGTGTGCTGTCTTTCATATCTGCTGAGATCCCTTTTGGAATGTGAGGAGGAGTGCTTATTCTTCCACTGCTTCCTCCTCCTCATCTTCTTGAACTGCCTTGAGAAGGAAACAATCTCCTCATCAGATGAAGAGCTATCTGAGGTGTTGTTCTCAGATTTCTCTGATTCAGCAATCCTTCTTGGAGGAGACATCATCCTGGCTTTGCTCTTCTTGGAGCTTTCAGCTTTGAGAGCAACAACTCTCTCCCTTGCATGAGCCTTGGTGGAATTTTCTTCTTCCTTCCTTGCTGATAACTGCATCTCATAAGAGAGCAGCTTCCCAAACAAATTATGGGTAGGAGTTTCACCAGCCTTGGCCACTTCCCTGATGGAACATATCTTTGTGTCCCAATCTCTAGATAAAGATCTTAGGAACTTGTCATTTAGCTCATAGTCACTGAATACTATTTCATAGGTTCTTAGTTCATTAACTAGCCTAAAGAACCTTTCATAGCAGATATAAATGCTTTCCTGGCTCAGCTACCTGAAAGCTTCATATTCTTGATTGAGGAGTGATTTTCTATCATCCCTCACCTCAGTTGTCCCTTCCATATACAACACAAGTGTATCCCACATTTCCTTGGCTGTTGTGCAGTGCACCAAATTTTGAAAGGTGGAGTCATCAATTGCATTAACAATGATATTTTGGGCTCTTTTGTCCATTGTAAATAATGCAAGTTCATCCTTGGTCAAGTCATTAAAAGCCTTGACCACTCTCTTAGTTAGATCTATGGAGGAGGTTGTCTGAAAGGTGAAAGGGCCCTGCTACACAGTGATGTAGATCCTTGGGTCTGATGCTTCCATAAACAACCTTACCCTTTACTTCCATATGCCAAAGTTTTCTTTATTGCATATGGGAAACTTCATGGACCCCATCTCCTTCTGCAATCCAGTGGAGGCCATTGGATTCAGATATGACTACTCCTTTATAGGATCTGGTCAGACAGTTATGTCCTTCTTAACCAACCTACCTCTGATACCACTTGATAGTTTACTAAGGATGTTGTCTTAATCACCTAGAGGGGGGGGGGGGGGGGGGGGGGGGGGGGGTGAATAGGTCTCTTTTCTTTTAAGCTAATGTCTAACTATTTTCTGAATTAATGCTAGTAAGAAATGAAGCACACAGAAAACGCACAAGTATTTATAGAGGTTCCTCAAGATAGGGTGTCTTGAGTAGTCCTCTTTCCCCCTTCACCTTTCTAACAATGAGTTAGACAAGGCAAACACCTCCAATCTCAGCTCTAAGAGCTTACAACACAGATCCCTCAGGATCTCTCAGGTTTTCCAAAACCCTACCTCAGGCTCAACAGCCCTACCTCAGGCACAGCAGCCCTACCAACTCAGACATATCAAGAAGTCCTACTTCAGATCTCCACGGAGATCCTACACTCAAGCTGACTCTCAGCTCTACACTCAGGCCCAACAACCCTACTCCCTCAGGCAAAATGCCTTACAGACTCAGAACAAATAATGTTCCTACAACAGGTAATAATATTAATGCTTACAACAAAAGATAAACTAATAACTCTTTCAAGCCTTGATATTTTGTTGCTGTCTTGAAGCTGGGAAGAGAACAACAGCTTCAATCCTGCCTTTCTCTGATCCTTCTCTTTAGTAGATGAATAAGGATCAACTTGCTCTTCTTCAATCACACAGAAAGAGCAATCTTTCTCTCGTTTGTAGCTCCAGGAAGGAGTAGAGAACTTATTGACAGCCGACAATATAACAATAGATGTGTGTTTTCAATCTCAAAAAGCTTGCTTCTTAAATGCCCTAAATTATTCTTTTATACTTCCCCAATCTTCAACGGCTATCAGATGGCCCCTGACACAGTATGGAGGTGATTGGAGTACCATATCTTATTTTTCCGCACCTTGCGCCAAAAGCAAAACCCGCCAGCACATTTGAATTTGTCTCAATGGTTGGGCTGAGTCAGCTTCCAGTCTCAACGACTACCTCTGCCCCGTCTTAGCAAATCCGCTGAGACAAACAGTTGTCTCAGCGGTTTTCCTAAATCTGCAGCTCAGCTAGCCCATATCCCTTCTCAGCTTCTTCTGGCCTTGTCTCAGCGGTTCAGCTGAGACTGAGAGCTTGTCTCAGCGGTTTTGGCAGTAAACAACTGAATTTACTCCACACCTTGGAATAACCTAACCCTGCATAGTCATGAGATGAAATAGGGTTTATCAAATACAACTTGTACTTAGCATTGAGTGTATGCTTCTTCAAATCAAGGGAACATTGAGGGTAATATTCCCAACACCCCTATACGACGGTGTTGTCGCACCGTTGAGATATAACTGAGGTTGATATCGGAGGTCTCTTCAAGGGCGTGAGAGGGCTCTGGTGTTGATGTAGATGAGGCGTGGCTACACCCTTTCTGTTTCTTTGCACATTTGCATCATGCAGTAGCTTTGTACTTTGTTTACAGAGCTTTGGCCATTCTTTGAGCGTTGCTTGATTGTTTGCCCACTATTCTAGCTTTGAGCACTTGCTTGTGATAATAGAGCTTTTGTGGTGTTGGAACCGAAATTTTTGCGAGGTCAACTGTATTTTGCTTCTTTGATGTTGGCGGTTAGAGGACGAGACCCAGATGGTTTTGGAACCTACTACGTGGGCGAATGGCGAGTGATTCAAGCCGGGTAGTGGGAGGTTAGCGTTACCGACCTGCGGGATGTCATTGATTGTAGAGGACGAGACCAAGATAATGTTGGAACCTACTACGTGGGCGAATGGCGAGCGATTTGAGCAGAGTAGTGGGAGGTTCACGTTACCGTCCCGAGGGATGTCGTTGATTGTAGAGGACGAGACCCAGATGGTGTTGGAACCTACTACATGGGTGAATGACGAGCGATTCGAGCAGAGTAGTGGGAGGTTCGCGTTACCAACCTGGGGTATGTCGTTGATTGTAGAGGACGAGACCCAGATGGTGTTGGAACCTACTATATGGGCGAATGGCAACCGATTCAAGCTGAGTAGTGTGAGGTTCGCATAACCGACCTGGGTGATGTCGTTGATAGTAGAGGATGAGACCCAGATGTGTTGGAATCTACTACGTGGGCGAAT
Organism: Dactylorhiza incarnata; assembly: GCA_033032865.1. Classification (NCBI taxonomy): domain Eukaryota; kingdom Viridiplantae; phylum Streptophyta; class Magnoliopsida; order Asparagales; family Orchidaceae; genus Dactylorhiza; species Dactylorhiza incarnata. The sequence continues at coordinate 16,578,908 of JAWHQI010000024.1, forward strand.
GGCGAGCGATTCGAGCCGAGTAGTGGGAGGCTCGCATTACCGACCTGGGGGATATCGTTGATAGTAGCGGTGAAGGGTCAATTCTTCGAACCGTTTGCGAGCTCGAGGGGTTCAGGCCCTGGCGACACGGTTTAGAGGACGAGACCCAGATGGTGTTGGAACCTACTAGGTGGGCGAATGGCGAGCAATTCGAGCCGAGTAGAGGGAGGTTCACGTTACCGACCTTGGGGATGTGTTGATAGTAGTGGTGAAGGGCAGACGCTTCAAACCATTTGCGAGTGCGAGGGGGGCATGCCATGGTGACGTGGTTTAGAGGACGAGACCCAGGTGGTTTTGGAACCTACTACGTGGGCGAATGGAAAACGATTCGAGCTGAGTAGTGAGAGGTTCACGTTAACGACCTGAGGGATGTCGTTGATAGTAGCGGTGAAGGGAAAATGCTTCAAACCGTTTGCGAGCGTGAGGGGGCAGGCCCTGATGACGCAGTTTAGAGGATGAGATCCAGGTGGTGTTGGAACCTACTACATGGTAGAATGGCGGACGATTCGAGCCGATTAGAGAGAGGTTCGCGTTACCGACCTGAGGGATGTCGTTGATAATGGCGGTGAAGGGCGGACGCTTCGAACCATTGCGAGCGCGAGGGGGGAAGTCTCTGGCGACGCTGCAACCTACTGCTTGGAGAAGGGATAACCTTCGATCAATGGCAGTGAGAGGTTGATGTGAGCGCGCTGCCAGGAGGCAGGTGCTGTTAATATAGCGCACTACCCGGAGGCAGTTGCTGTTAATATAGCGCGCTTCCTGGAGGCCATTGCTGTTAATATAGCGCGCTGCCCGAAGGCAGTTGCTGTTAATATAGCGCGCTGCCCGGAGGCAGTTCCTATTAATATAGCGTGCTGCCCAGAGGCAGTTCCTGTTAATATAGCGCGCTGCCCGGAGGCAGTTGCTGTTAATATAGTGCGCTGCCCAGAGGTAGTTGCTGTTAATACAAATAGACGTCCTCTCATTTGGGCGCTGTGAAAACTTAACTTTGGTAGCGCGGACGATGATTGTCTTATACATGCCTTTCTCTAGGGACATTCGTCTTGAGGCTTGCCCCCCCAGTCCTTTCTAATGGGCTGCTAGATGATCTCCTGCTGGTCGAATTGGTGCCCTTCAAAAATTATGAACTTCTTCACGTGTGAGCCTTCTATCTGCAGGCTCATGGCTTGCCGCTTCAGGGCGATTGCGGTGATACTGAGCCTCAGTTCCTCTGTTAGGATGGGCCCCGCGGTCTTGGACATTCGTTCTGGAGAGCTGTCCTTCGGGTTTGCTGATAAGCGAATGGAGAGGAGCTAGATCAGCATGCCCCAGGGGATTGATCCTTTACTTGTGCGAACGGCTTTTCCTGCCATGATCTCTAGTCACGAGTACCGTTGTGCAGCGGGTACTGTCTTCAGAGTCTACTTCAAGCTTTGGGGGAACTCTTTCCCACAGACAGCGCCAAACTGTTGCGGACAACTCAAAGCTCCAGTAGACTGGACTAAATTGAACCATCTTAGCCCAGGAGCGTTCGAGTGTGCAAACAGTCACAGAAAAGGGAAAGCTGACAAGACAATTTTTTAACGTGGAAAACCCCTCAACTGGGTGAAAAACCACGCGACCGGGTCTGTGCAGGACAAAAATTTGACTATTTGTTGGTTGTTTTACAGAGTTGTTTTGAAGAACTCGAGGGCGAAAGGCCACATCTTGTTATAATTATTGAGAGAGAGGTGCTCGGAGTGTAACAAGCCACCACTCACAGAGCTAAGTCTTTTGTCTGCTGCAGAGGGGAATGTTGCGCTCTGAGCGCTCTGAGCGCTCTGGAGATTTTGACTGCTGCTTGAAGGTTGGATCAATGTGCTCTGTGCGTCTATCTCTCTGCAGCATGTCTCCTGCTGCGCAAGGGGAATTTGGAGTGTTGTTCTTGCTGGAGGCTGGAGATTTTTTTCTTGAGTGCGCGGAGTGCTTGTTGCTAAGTACGCGGGGTTGCACTTGGACGGTCTTGAGAGTGAAGCGCGTGGAGGCGTGCTTCGAGCGGTCTTGAGAGCGGAGCGCACGGAGGCACTCTTGGAGCGGTCTTGAGAGCGGAGCGCACAGAGGTTCGCTTGGAGCGGTCTTGAGAGCGGAGCGCACGGAGGCGCGCTTGGAGCGCCTGGAGGCACGCTTGGAGCGGTCTTGAGAGCGGAGCACACGGAGGCGTGCTTAGAGCGGAGCGCATGGAGGCGCGCTTGGAGACGAGCGCATGGTGGCGCGCTTGGAGCGTAGCGCACAGAGTCGCGCTTGGAGCGGAGCACACAGAGGCACGCTTGGAGCAGAGCGCACGGAGGCGCGCTTGGAGCAGAGCGCACGGAGGTGCGCTTGGAGCGGAGCGCGCGGAGGCGCTCTTGGAGCAGTCTTGAGAGCGGAAGAAGGCGTTCGAAGGATCTTCAAGGCGCTCAGAGATCTTCGAAGATGAAGGAGATCTTCGAAGATGAAGGAGATCTTCGAAGATGAAGGAGATCTTCGAAGATGAAGGAAATCTTCGAAGAGGAAGGAAATCTTCGAAGGATAATGAAGATCTTCTTCCGTCTTCGAAGTGCTTGAAGGTTCCTTCAATGGCGACTTCGAAGAGAAGGGAGATCTTCAAGAGGAAGAGGAAGGAGGAGGAGAAAAGGATGGAAATGAGAGAAGCTTTGGGGTTTAATTTATAGGCCCCAGAGGTGGTTACGGTAGTTATCTGGTTATTCACAGACCGTAACCACCACAATTGTTATGCGCAGGTGATGAGTCCTGATCATATACACTTTTATGGACTCATCTGGGCCTTTATTCAGTCATTTCACCGCACGTTAGCCTTGTTATAGTTTATATTTGATATTCCATGCTAGGTGCACTTCTAGGCCCATTTTGGTGTGATTTCATTGCTTTTCTTCATTAGTAGTTTTCATGCGCTGTTAGGTGCCACTTTCACTGGCTGGATTCGTGGTTGTGCTGGAATTGGAGTCGTGCAGGTGTTCCCGGTGCAATCCTGCACAGGAACACTGCGCACGATCACTGGTTCTATTGCGCACGACCACTGGTCGTGCGCCACTGATCGTGTGCACTTAACCCTTTTTTCATGAGTTCTGTTTGGTGCAGTGCGCACGACCACCTACGATAGTGCGCACGACCACCGGTCGTGCGCCACTGTTCGTGCGCACTTATCATTAATTTTATGAGTTCTGTCTCGACCAGTGCGCACGACCACCGACGATAGTGCGCACGACCACCGGTCGTGCGCCACTGGTCGTGCGAACATTGTATTTTATAATTTCTGACCTTGCAGGCTCCGCCCAGGCAGAGCGCACGATCACCAAATTCTAGTGCGCACGACCACTGGTCGTGCGCCAACGACCGTGCGCGCTGTTCAGTCCAGCGCCTATAAATTGCCCTGCTCGCGATTTTAGGTCGGATCCCAATTTTCTGCCGCCGTTTTCTCGCTCCAGGGCTCCGATTTCGCCCCTCCATCGTCGCCCACCATATGGAGGTGCTCCGGGCTTGTTCTTCACGCCAATCTTGAGCCGGAGTTTCCTCTCGGCCTCCTCCTTCATCCAAGAGCTTCAAAGAGAGATCTAGCCGCCTTCTCCATCGAGCAAGAGGAAGTTTGCAACCTCTACCGGATCGTGACACGAAGAAGACGGGTCCATTGGAGAGTCGTGACAGCTCTCTCTACCCCGGACGTAGTTGCGGACCGAGCTTGGACGCGGATTGACAACCCGGCGATTCCAACCATGAATCTACAACGAGACTTCAGATTCGGTCAATTTCTTGCCTTATTCTTCTCTTATTGATGTGTATATGTTTTAGATCTCATTATTGTGATGAAGTGGCACTTAAACTAGTTGTATTTCTATTTATTTCATGTCTATGTGAAATATTTGTTGTTTGAGTTGCTTGAGGTGCGCCCCATTCCATCCTCCATCCCGCCGTCACGTTCGTGTGCCGCACTAGCAATTGCTAGTGGCGTGCTTGTCGAAGAGGTGCTTGCGACCCTCACTCCACTAGCCTACTCGTCCATCCGCCTACCGAAGCGTGGCATCGCGGCCCGTATTCCATCCCGCCTAACGAAGCAGTGCGCTCAAGGCCTGCACTGTTCGATTCCGCTTGCCTACTCGTCCATCCGCCCTTTCGACGCAGCGCGCTCAAGGCCTGCCTAGTCTCCATCCCGCCAAGCGAAGCATTGCATAGCGGCATTGCACAGGAGTAGTTGATAGCTTTTATTTTATTTTCCAAAAGCCAACCCAACTCCCCCGCATTCCATCCGATTTAAGGACTTCAATCTCAAGTCCTTCCTCGAAACCTAACTCCACCTTACTGTGTTCCTCAAGAGACCGACACTCAGGGATTTTCCCCATTATTATTACTTGCGCGACCGGTGCACTTGTCGAATCATCGCATCAAGTTTTTGGCGCCGTTGCCGGGGAACACAGTCGTGTGAGTTTTCTGGAGAGGGAGAATTTGAGAGAAAAGCCTTCCATTTGTAAATTGCATCTTTTATTTTATTTTTGTTCTTTTTATTCTATTTTCTGTTCTAATTAGGTTGCTTTAGTAATCTTTGTTAGGTGTAGTATTTTGCACAATAGCATTTTTATTTTGAATCGTTTTATCTCCGCACTATGTGGGCGCATTTCAATTTCCGTTGCCGTTGGTGTAGAGATACCTCCCACTCTAGTGATGAATGCCCTACGGAGAATAGTAGGCATAATTCTTATAGCCCAGCATATGGAGCACCGACTTCGTCTGGCACTCCATATGGTGCGCGTAAGTCTTATGGCTACTCTGCTGAGCCTTTACCGTCGTACTTCTTTTCGGCTCCAGCTCCCGCTGTGCCAAAGAAGCCCGCAAGGCAGTGCCGGTTTTGTCAGAGCACTGATCATGTCCTGAAGGACTGTGCCGAGTATCTTCGCCAATTGGACGAGGATGACGAACCGGACATCCGGATCGTCCCAACTCCTAACTCTGGCGGCACACCTTCAACGTCCGGTTATGTGTCTTTGTCACCTTCACATCTTGAAGGGTATGGCATGGACATGGTCACCGGATGTGCGGATGATCTATGCACCGACACTGCTGAGCCAATTCTCCATGTGCATCCACCACTTCTAGTGGATTCGATTCTTCCCCCTGTTGTGCATACTACACTCGTCTCTGACGACATTGTTGATGATGTGTCGCAAGAGGAGGCGGTTGATCTTAGTATTGTGCCTAATCCTATGGAGGAGGACAACCTTTTAGGTGAAGAGGAGTTTTCCCCAGCACCGGTGGAGGAAGTCCAAATCCTAAGCTTGGCCACCGTTGATCCCGCCGAATCTTGTAGCATTGATGACAATGCAAACATTATTTTACTTCTCCAACCTAATGGGAGTGAGACCGGGACCACTCCCCCGATTTTTGATTATTTATGTTCTTCGTCTTGTTTATTTCCTGATCCCCCTTCTTCTTCCGAGCCTGTGCAGGTTGAGTCTTTACAGGTGCCCCAGGAGGACTTGGAGCTTTTTGCTCAAGTCAATGATGAGAGTATCCTCTCATGTGAGGAGGTTTATTCCCCCTCCGTTGAGGAAGCTCCACTCATTGCCTTTTCCTCCTGCTGCCTCCCTGTTGACGATACCTTGCTAGGCAAGGATGTGTTTTGTGAGATGAGTGAGGACCAGGCCTCCTCCTTTTCTTACATTCTCTACCCTCTACCTGTGAGGAGCAGGTATCTATATTTAGGTAGAGGGGTGACTGTTCTATCACCGTATCGGTACCCGCAACCGACACGGATATTAGGCCAGTTATCTGTCCACTTCTCCTTCCATAGGCCCATTAGCTAGAACTCTTAAAGTTTGAATAAGTCGTGCTGGGAGGACAATAACCCCAGTAGTTATCTTTCTTTTCCTGCATTCTTATTTCTTCTAATCATGTTTAGTTAGCTGTAGTTTATTTTAGTTTGTCTTTTTCTTTTGTTTTTGCGGAGCTGACCCCTGCAGGTATCTTCTCTGGATGGCGGATGCTGCAGCTTAGTCTTGGTTTAAACGCCAATCTTCTGGTATGCTCACTTGCTGAGCATTGGGTACTCTCTTCCCCTAGCCTTTGCTGATTTTCATGTCATATATTATGCGGATTGTTTAGTTTAAGTCTGGGGGAGAGTAGTTTTGTTTACCCGCTCACGTGCACTATTGCACTGCATGCTAGAAGATTTCATTTAAATTGTTGTTCATTTTCATTGCACACCACATCACCCACTTGAGCGCGTACTCATCTGTTTGCTTGCTCTATTGCGAATTTAATTCTTCTGCTTATTTGGGAAAGTCTAGGTGATGGCTTAGGACTATGTAGCAGAGTAAAATTTTGACTCTAGTAGTGCTCCTAGTCGAGTGCTCGGTTGCATAGAAATTTGTGTAGAGTAGACTTCTCTTTATACTTATGGTTTTATATTTTTCTTATTAGTGTAAATGTTGTTTACTCTACTCAAATGGTGAATTCGGTGGAATCAAACGGTAGCGTAGGGATGTGTGTAAACGATCGCTAGATTCGTATTGCTTGAGTCGGGAGAAAGGAGAATCTTTCTCGGTGGCTAGAACTTGCCCCAAGCGATTCTTGAAGCATTGACATAGGATAGTTCTAGTGCGTGAGAATGACGTAGGCCATTATTTTGGCCCGGTTGAGCTTTTTATTTCATGCCTATCATCTACCCTTGCTAGCCCCTTTGTGCCTACCCCTTCCTCTTGATTCAGCCCCATTTTTTTCACACCAAAGCCTAAAAGCCTAACCTAGTCGCACACCCAAATATGAGATTTAATTATAGTTATATTTACATTTTGGGGGGTGTTGATGTGGTAATTTTTATAGTGGAAATTGTGGGTGTATTCATTGATATTTGTGCTGAAAAAAGAAAAGAAAAGAAAAAAGAATGAAGTAGAGAAAGAAAAGAAAAAAAAGGGGGGGATTGTTATGAAAAAGTTGAATTGAAAATTTTGAAATTTTGGTATTGGGAGTGGGCGGTGCACACACCTATGTTGTAAAAGTCCAAGTCTGGGGGTGTGGTGCATTTGTTTATTATCGTCGTGCGGGTAGCTCTATCTTGTGCTCATGTTGGGTTAGGTGTGCTGAGCCCTTTTGTTTATCATTGTTTACCTCACCGTAACCCAAGCCTCAATTAAAACCTAAAAGTCCTACCGACTCACGCTATGGACCAATCTAGTGTCGTGGAGAGAATGTGATCGGGCGAGCCTATTGTCACCGACACCGATGGATTTCGGTGGAGTTTGTCCGGCACCCCAATCTTGAGCAATGCTCATCTCAGCGCTTAGTTTACTTTCTCCGTATGCATGACCGGTTGATTCACCGTAGCTCACCATTTTGAGTGGTTGCAATATGCTTTTACTCTTTTAGAAATATATAAACTGTTTGTGTATAATCAGAAATCTTTTCTACTATTTTTCTTATGCACGTGAGCATGCGACTTCGCATGGTACTCTGTATTGTAATCTTAAGCCATCTACTTTTCTTTCCTCGTTCGCTTAGAATTTGTTTGCTCGGGACGCGCAAATAGGTAAGTCTGGGAGTGTGATGAGTCCTGATCATATACACTTTTATGGACTCATCTGGGTCTTTATTCAGTCATTTCACCGCACGTTAGCCTTGTTATAGTTTATATTTGATATTCCATGCTAGGTGCACTTCTAGGCCCATTTTGGTGTGATTTCATTGCTTTTCTTCATTAGTAGTTTTCATGCGCTGTTAGGTGCCACTTTCAGTGGATGGATTCGTGGTTGTGCTGGAATTGGAGTCGTGCAGGTGTTCCCGGTGCAATCCTGCACAGGAACACTGCGCACGATCGCCGGTTCTATTGCGCACGACCACTGGTCGTGCGCCACTGATCGTGTGCACTTAACCCTTTTTTCATGAGTTCTGTTTGGTGCAGTGCGCACGACCACCTACGATAGTGCGCACGACCACCGGTCGTGCGCCACTGTTCGTGCGCACTTATCATTAATTTTATGAGTTCTGTCTCGACCAATGCGCACGACCACCGACGATAGTGCGCACGACCACCGGTCGTGCGCCACTGGTCGTGCGAACATTGTATTTTATAATTTCTGACCTTGCAGGCTCCGCCCAGGCAGAGCGCACGATCACCAAATTCTAGTGCGCACGACCACTGGTCGTGCGCCAACGACCGTGCGCGCTGTTCAGTCCAGCGCCTATAAATTGCCCTGCTCGCGATTTTAGGTCGGATCCCAATTTTCTGCCGCCGTTTTCTCGCTCCAGGGCTCCGATTTCGCCCCTCCATCGTCGCTCACCATATGGAGGTGCTCCGGGCTTGTTCTTCACGCCAATCTTGAGCCGGAGTTTCCTCTCGGCCTCCTCCTTCATCCAAGAGCTCCAAAGGAAGACCTAGCCGCCATTGCCATCAAGCAATAGGAAGTTTGCAACCTCTACCGGATCGTGACACGAAGAAGACGGGTCCATTGGGAGGTGTGACAGCCCTTCTCTACCCCGGACGTAGTTGCGGACCGAGCTTGGACGCGGATTGACAACCCGGCGATTCCAACCGTGAATCTACAACGAGACTTCGGATTCGGTCGATTTCTTGCCTTATTCTTCTCTTATTGATGTGTATATGTTTTAGATCTCATTATTGTGATGAAGTGGCACTTAAATATTTCTATTTATTTCATGTCTATGTGAAATATTTGTTGTTTGAGTTGCTTGAGGTGCGCCCCATTCCATCCTCCATCCCGCCGTCACGTTCGTGTGCCGCACTAGCAATTGCTAGTGGCGTGCTTGTCTAAGAGGTGTTTGCGACCCTCACTCCACTAGCCTACTCGTCCATCCGCCTACCGAAGCGTGGCATCGCGGCCCGTATTCCATCCCGCCTAACGAAGCAGTGCGCTCAAGGCCTGCACTGTTCGATTCCGCTTGCCTACTCGTCCATACGCCCTTTCGACGCAGCGCGCTCAAGGCCTGCCTAGTCTCCATCCCGCCAAGCGAAGCATTGCATAGCGACATTGCACAGGAGTAGTTGATAGCTTTTATTTTATTTTCCAAAAGCCAACCCAACTCCCCCGCATTCCATCCGATTTAAGGACTTCAATCTCAAGTCCTTCCTCGAAACCTAACTCCACCTTACTGTGTTCCTCAAGAGACCGACACTCGGGGATTTTCCCCATTATTATTACTTGCGCGACCGGTGCACTTGTCGAATCATCGCATTCCATCCGATTTCACTATTTGCACCCCATGTTGGGTGGTTACGGGGCTAATGGGGTTTACTTTGGTCAACCCCATTTCCTCCACCAAATGAGGTGGTTGCTTTGGCTATTCGCAGCCCGGATTAGTGGGTACCTATCACCTATGAATTAGGGCTAATTTAAAATCTAGCAAATTAAAATATGCAGGTCTCAGGCTTACCGATTGACGCCAACGTGAAGCTGGGAGGTCAAGGTGCCCGGAAACTACCAACATAAAATCCTGATAGACTATATTATAAAAATGAAAATAAGCTTCTGCTTTATTAAGCCAATCTGTCAGATCGTTGGAAGCAAAATGTAGAAAGCAAAATTTTACCTGACCTTGAGTAGGGAGATGTGCGAGTTGAATTTGAATACCTGGGGCATGTTGGCCCATTGACTGTTGTGGTGGCTACATCTTGGTTGTTCTTATCTGAGGGGTGGAGGATGTTGGGGCATGTGAAATGGAAACTGTGTTGTATTTGTTGCGCCTTGGAACTAAGACCGGAACGGTGTATTATAAATATGTTGACATTGTTGGTTGCTATGAAACTTTGAGGAGGCCTGTAATTTGTTGTCCCGTCCTATGGTGATAAAACATTCGTACCCATTGGAATGTCAATTCCAACATGAATGTGTTGGGATGCTGAGTATAAAACAGAGAAATGATGCCTGACTGTGCTGGGGAAATATTTGTTGGTATAGCTGCGTTATGGTGGTATTGCGAGAATTATGACGGTGATCCCCACGGTCTGACCGATGAGGAAGTGGGGAAAATAGGATCGTCAGCCTGAGATCTTGGGAGGGAATGCCCACCTTCGAAAGATCCACTTCTTTTGATTTGGACAAAGTATTCTGGTGGTTCACAATGAACGACCAATGATTAGGTAGACGTAAAAGTATCCGCAATCTAAGGTGTAAGACCCCCCTCACCCTTACTAGGAGGGATACCCAGGTCTTATGCCCAGATCCACCACCTTACGGATCGCACCAACACACGGGTTAGTCTCCACAGCAAGACGCCAATTCTACCGGCTAATTCGATCATTTAACCATTAGGCCAATAGAAAATAGAATAAGAAATAGTAATAAGCAAGTCCACATCACAATATTTCATAAAGGAAACATAATAGTCCAGCAATGAGCACAAAAAGAGAGTAAGGGCTTATGCCCGATACATAACCAAATGTAATACAACAAAATAAACTCTCTCTCTCAACAACTCTACGCGGAAGTTAAACACTCTCATTATCCAGCACCTGTCACGTAGTGGAAGTAATGCGCGGCTCCTGCTCGTTAGTTCCTGCCACCCTGTCTGTCTGGTCGTGCTGGTGCTCCATCTCCTCGGGCTTCTATGGTCACAACCGACCGTTAGTCATAACGAAAAAGCCAATTTTGTTCCCGCCTCCCCCCGCGACTCCTAGGCACCGAGCGGGAGGAAGGAAGCGGAGGACAACAAAGTGGAATAACAAATGCAGGTGACAAGGGAATCTATACTAGCAAGTATATACATAACAAGGTACTATTCTAGCAGTATAAGCATGTAAGCAGTAACGAACGGTAAAAGAAGTAAGTAAAGTAGTGCGCGCAAGAACAGTAAACAAGTAAAGTATTCTACTCATACGTATCTTAACTTATATTAATGCCCATACAAACTTATAAGTTAAGATTTCTAGAAGTATAACTTATCATATAAAAGAGCCCATACTAATTTATATGATAATGGTCTACAATTAATGTTCTATGGTTTATGTATGTTATGACATGCATGTTATGATATGATCCATACAAGTACAACTCACCCACACGACTCTGTGATCACAGACCTTTTGTTACCAATTTTTGGAGCTAGCTTCACTCTCTGGTACCACCATTGTGTCTACGGCAGCAGTGGAGCGGGTGCCTCCACTTTCTAGGATAGTATACACACTACCAGGCCTAGACCCTTCGTACGTCTTTGTACACGTCCTAGGTGCACTCTAGAGTCTTGCATACTCTTTGCTGGTGTTGGAACCAGTATCTGGCCCAACAAGGAGTTCGGACCCCCATGAAGGGGGCAGCTAGCGCTTACTGATCCCACGGAGGAACCTGACCGAAGACTTAGAACGAAAGACACGACCCTTGGCAAAAGTATGGAGGTCCCACCACACACCCGGAAGATCTTTTGAGCGCTTCCCCTCCCAAGCCAAGACTGTAGTCGGGCATCTTGGAGAGCTGAAGGAGCTAACCAAAGAGAACCTGAGCAGAAGAAAAGATCTAGAATCTTCTCCCAAGGTGCCCCAAATGGTCTATTTATAGTCTTTCCAAACTGGTCTGCCAATAGCGGGATTCCGCATTTCGGTTTTGCTATACGCACCCCGAAGGGGTCTGCTAACAACCAAACTATGTTATTCTGGATGGCTATTGGCAGCCCATCAAGGATATCAGGGTAAATTCACATGCACCCTTGTCGGGCGAGTGGCCCTTGGAGGCGTCACTCGCTGGCCTCCTTGCGAGTTGGGCTCGCGAGACCTCCTCTTGTGCGTAAAGGCAAGCCTCCACTCACCTTGCCAAACTAGCTCCGCGAGACCTTACCTGACTCGCTCTGGATAAATACACCCCAGAGCGGTTCTGTACAACACGTTAGGCCGTCACCGCTCGGTACTCACGGGCGAGATCCCGATTTGCCTCGCCTTGCCCTGGCAGGGTGCTCGCCGCGAATCGGTGAGTACTCACTGAATAGCCTATGATTTATTTCTCCGCGGGTCGGCGAACACTGGGTTGTACACAATCCACGCTCTTCGCGAGATTAAGCTAAGTTCGTGAAGAAACATTCAACCATCCATGTTCATCGGACGAGGATGAGCTGACACGAATCTTTGGTGTGCCCCATCCCCAGCGCTATAAATACCAGCATCTCTGGGTGATGGTGGACCTTTTCTTCCCCTCTCTTTCTTCGCTACTCGATACCGCACTTGCCAAAAATGCCTCTCTCGGAAGAAGCTCAAGCATGCTTGGCCACGTCCTGCGCGAGGGAGCGTGCTGTTGTGAATCAGCTCGTTCCTTGGGGCGCCTGGCGGACCCCTCCGTCCCTCCCCATGGTGAAGAGGGGGAAGGCGGTGCGGCAACACTTCGGGACAGGTTGTTACTCCCTCTGGACATGCTGCATGACTCCGCACTTGCTGGATAGGTACTCGGACTCGCGTGCCCTTCTCCCCTATTTTTGTTGTTGACATATTGATTTTCAGAGCGCGTCTCTGGCGGGAGTCCCCACGAGCGAGACCCTGAACGGTACTCGCCTTCATTCTCCTGGGGGAAACAATTCTTCGGTCCCCCACGTGGAAATACTCGACCTGTCTACCTCGCCGCGACCTGGTGAGATTCTGACATTATCCTCTTCGCGAGTTCCCCAACTGACTTTTTTCTTGTGCTCCTTGCAGAGGACCTCTCAACGACCCCCAAAAGGTGTGCCACTCCACCGGGTTCTCCTCCCCCTCTGGATTCTCCGCCCCTGTCGGGCTCGCAGCCTCCGCCAGGCTCACAGCCCCCTCTTGACTCGCTGCCCCCGCCGAACGGGATAGTCTCCATCCCCGGGTTCAAACTTCTGGGCCATCGAAGCCCCGACAGCTCCCCCCCCCCCCCCCCCCCCGCCGACACCCGGGTTATGAGCAGCCTCCGCTAGGCTCCCAGCCCCCTCTTGACTCGCTACCCCCGCTGAACGGGATAGTCTTCATCCCCGGGTTCAAACTTCTGGGCCATCGAAGCCCCGATAGCCGCCCCCACCCCCCGCCGACACCCGGGTTATGAGCAGCCTCCACCACGCCCCTGGCCTGGGTAAATTCGTCACGGTGAACTACACGGAGGCCTTCCAGGGGAAACCGAGCTCCTCCCGCCAATGACCTGGTAAAGCGACCACAACCTCGTCAGGTTGGTCGGTTATAATCAACAGATTGCTTCTCGCTATGTTCTCTAATTCTCTCTTCGCAGATATCCAGGAGTCCTCCGCCGAGCTGGAGCTTGGAGAGGAGGAGATGTCGTCCGTGCCTTCGCCGGACAAGATTGTTGACTTCCACGGTGATCCTCAGGACCCCGAAGCGATGAAGCGGCGAGTCACTGAAGTGCTCCAGAAGCAAGGGTACATGCTGCGAGAGTTGTACAACCAGGCGGGCGAGGAAAGATTGGCCTCCGAGAAGCGGTTCGCCGCGATCGATGATGAGTTGGTGAGAGTTCTCGCCGAGTTGCAGGCCGACACCTACTGTGAGGCCACCTCTCCCGGGGTGCACCTCTCGCAGATAGAGGATCAGATCCGCCTGCTGCAGCGTGAGCTCCGCGCGGTCCGCGCATATCATTACCCGCGCGTACCGCTGAGCTCGGGGGTGCGGGGACAAGGCCGATGGAGGTGGATCCAATATTGATCCCTTCCGCACTCTCCTGGCGAACTAAAATGATAATGTCATTAACTTTTATTGTTATTTTCTTCTGGACAATCTGCGAATGATGCTGTTAGTTTGATGCTTCCCGAGTATTTGCGAGATTTTCTTTCTTTTTGTCATTGCTCGTTATGTTATTGCCGTCTATAGTACTCGCTCTTTTTTCATTCAATTCCTTTTTCTCACGGCTTGCATGGGACTGGTCTCGCCTGGCGGCGAACCATCCTTGCTGAATCACGGCGAGTGCGCGGGGAGTGGGTCGGTTCAAGTACCGAGGCGTATCGCCCGGAGATCCTGCTAATCGCACCCCACGACTCCTCAATTCCTTCCCTCCGCCTTTAGCTTCTTATAAATAGACCTGTCATCAATAGTCAACCACTACATTCAACTCCCTCAACCTCTGCTGCCTTCATTCTCCCGGACTCGCCTTCTCGTTCTCGCATTCGCATCCTTCTTGACAGCCATGGGTGGTGATGGCGATACAGAAGGCCGGGCCAAGTGCGCGTTCACCTTCTGCGACCACTCATTTTTCACATGCTCGCTTACAGAGAGCGAGTACCAATCTACCGTGGCGAACTACATCTCGCCCGCATTCCCTGCTCGCCGCCCTACGAAGACTGAGGCCATCAATGACCTCCACACATACGAGCTCGCCATCTCGGTGGCCCACTTCGAAGTGGGCCTGCGACTTGCCCTCTGGCCGGAAATCAGCCAGGTATTCGCTCGATCCCTTTTTCCTTACTCGCATTCGCTTATGGTCTCTTTCTAATTGCTTTTCGCGAATCCTTCAGCTGCTGAAATATTACGGCGTCATCCCGGGCTAGATGACCCCGAACTCCATCGCGATCATGGTGGGGTTCGCGTGCTACTTGTGCGAAGAGCGCATCGAGTTCAGCTTGCCGGTCTTTCGCAAGCTGTTCTCCTTCCGGGCAAATAAGGATGGAACAATCATCTTCGCGAGCCAGCACGCCAAGGTTCACGAGACGGTGAACAAGATCCACTACTGGACACAGAAGTTCGTGTTCGTCAAGGGGCCCTTCGACAACAACCCTTTCTCGCCCGTCCAGCAGGACGAGCATACTTACCATCCCCCCAAGCTCGGCGGCCATGAGGACGAGCTCATCTAGTACATGTCCATTTACTTTGAGGCGGTCTACCTCCAAAGGCATGTGGACTCACTACTCCCCGTGCTGCCCGGGACATGTTTGACTCGCGATCTCTTCCCGTCTCGCGTTATACCCTTATCAATTTTTCCTAACCCACTTTTTGCCATTCGCAGGGGAGCGAGATCTCCCACTCCACCTGTCACAACCCGCATTTTTCCCGGAATATTTTATGATATCAGAGCAAAGGGAGAAATACGCGTCGTGATGCCGCGTCCTGCAGGGGACAACTTCAGACGCTCAGGCAATCACTCTAATCGAACATCTTGTAAGAAAATAGGTAATTTCAGTTTAAAACAATAACTTTTGACATTGCACTTTTGATTTCTAGACCGTGTCCCTCGGTCATGTAGCCTACATAGCCACCAATAGAAAATATACGTACGTAGCGGAAAAATAGATTCATTTATCTTATTAAAGCATGGAGACCAAGCTGGTCACCGAGGCTATCGCACATCTAGATTTACTATATACATATATATATAAGAAAACATTGGTACGACTTTCAAAATAGATGCTACATAATAATAAAAGACATGATGTGCAATTTTATCACAATAGCCAAATAACTAGTATCCTACACATTTCCCAGAGAATAAGGGTATCATCTATCTCAAAATAATACACAAGTAGTAGCATAAGACAAGTAAACCGGGATAAAAACCACGCGGGCGCCAATAACTGACACGAACCCGCAGAAAAGAGAGAAGACAATCCAAAAGAGGAGACTACAGCCAACAAAAGAAAACTGCATCCTTACTTACAAGGGAGGAAAGGCCTCGATAGGGAACTGAAAGTCCCCGCTCTAACTTCGGCGACAGCTAAAAACCTGAACCTGAGGCATTCATAAGAAAAGAACGCCTCAGCCCAAAGGGTGCAAGAAAACAGCATGATTATCAGTAAGAGCAGCCAAGGTAACAATTAGCCTAAACCGGTCTGAAAGGAGTATATAAATACATATATATGTATATATATACATATATATAACTATATATATACATATATATAACTATATATATACATATATATAACTATATATATACATATATATAACTATATATATACACTTATATAAAGATTTCAGCAGTAGAAGATTAAGAAGATCCCGCATAGAACCAGCCCGATAAGCAAGAGCACAATCTAAATTTAGCACACAGTGCAAAATGGACCAGTGGTGGCGGACCTAAACAATGTCACTATCCACTCACATAAAGGGGACATTCACCCCAAATAAAAAAAAGGCGTCGTGGTGGTGGTCTCATTGTCCTACCAACTACTATTAAAAGAACTGTGATGGAGGACCCCATTGTTCCCTTTACCCATCCTTCCAGTTCAAACAAGTCCATCCATATCCACTGTGGAGGTGGCCTCATTGTCCAACCAACCCACAATCTTATATAATAGCAATAGAACAAAATCTCGAGACTAGCTGTTGAGCAAAAGTGACCACCAATTATATAACAGCAAATTCTAAAATGCATGGCCTACTATTCTAGATGTAGAGAAAACAATAGTGGCTTTATCGCCTCCATTTTGAAGCGAATACAAATGATTTTAGTCAAAAAATACTGGCTCGAATGCACGAGAAAATTGCGTCCATCAATCCCTCCATATGACTTGTATTACAACTAGTGAGAGCTTCATGCACTAGATACATCTTTCTCTCGTACACAGATGTTAGATAATGTCTAGTTATAGTTGTGTTCTTATGTCTAGGTTCTAACCACTCAATCTTTCTTATGATTATAAGTATAAAATTAATGGAACTTAGAATTTTTCAAGTTGTATCAAAAAAAGTCTTCAAAGAGATACAAGAGGTCGAAAGAAACATTAGAAATATGGATTTATATAGTTCATATTCAAAGTTTGAATTTCATGGCCAAATTTTTCCTCTTAGAACATAGACTCAAATTTTTTGAATTTAAAATTCAATCCAAACTCAGTTCTAACACACAAATAAGCATAAATCAAATAT
The DNA here is from genome assembly GCA_033032865.1 of Dactylorhiza incarnata. Taxonomy (NCBI): domain Eukaryota; kingdom Viridiplantae; phylum Streptophyta; class Magnoliopsida; order Asparagales; family Orchidaceae; genus Dactylorhiza; species Dactylorhiza incarnata. Next base: position 16,595,706 of record JAWHQI010000024.1, read on the forward strand.
TTGAAATATTTAAACCTTTCGGAAGGGAGTAAATGAAGAACTTCCAAAACTTTAATTGTAAACAACCAAAACACAGAGGAAAAAAAAACAATAAATGTCAGCAACTAAATAAACATAAAAAGATCAGGCTCAGAAATCTTTATCCAGTTTGAACTCATGAACTCCTCAGTCATTGTCCTTCAAGCTTGCCAGTTTGAACTCATGAAAAGGAGAGGGGGTCGGGAGAGAGCTTGTCAGTCCAATTCGCCTCCTGATTTTCTATATCTACTCCTAATGCTCTTGAGTAAGCTGGATCAAAAGCATGTTCTGCATCGACTAGCATGACATTGCCTCCTGATTTCTGAAGATTTACCATATCAACAAAAATGTAAAAGATATACATCGACATTAAATGAAACTCACAAATATTGCATCGCTGAGCATATCATAAGTGTTTTTGAGGTAAAATATTACAAATAATAGTTGTATAAAGATATAACAAACTTGCACTTCTGTCATTGCATGTAGATCTAGAGTGGTTTTCCCACTACTTTCTGGACCAAATATCTATTTTTAAGTGCCATAAAATCAGTCATTCACTAGAGATATGCTCATCAATATGTTCTACATGTCAATACAAGTGAAATAAACATGTTCTTGGATATAATGGTTAAAATAGTAACATAAAATAGAATGATAACTCATGATTTACAGAATAAAATTTAACTGGGCTTATGAGGCAACAAAGCAAACACAAAATTGAGATAAAATAATACATAAGTATTTTTCATAATTTCCAAAGCACGTGCACGTATATGGCAAGTTTCACTTTCAGTAGAAGTGTGAGTAATCATTTTAGAGGGGCGATGAAAGAATAAAAGGATGAATGAAATTAAGGCGCGCTGTTACTGGCAATCTAGCATTGGGGTTGATGTAGTTTTTTGATCTGTACATGAGTGGATCGATTTGAAAAGAAGAAAAATCACACACAAAGTAATTAATGGAGATAAAATTTAAACATCAGAAACAATGAGTAGTGTCTGAATGGATTGTTCTGAAATTGAATATGAGTACTATCTCAAGAGCAAGAAGATGTTGAGTTTTGAAGTGAGCTAATGCCCGGCGTTAGAGCTAACGCTGACGTTATCTCCTTCTCGCTGAGCTAACGCCAGCGTTATAGCTAACGCCAGCGTTATAGCTAACGCCAGCGTTAGCTCCTTCTCGCATCTTCCCCTTATTTTTGTCTATAAATAGAGGGGTACCCCCCCCCCCCCCCCCCCCCCCCCCCAAAAGAGGATGCATTCTGAAAGTGGCGAGTATCCTCAACTTTGAGCGAGTTAGAGATACCAGAGTGCTACCCGACGAGCATCGAACTTGGAGTAAGTTCGGCAAGCGACCTAGGGAGAGTTTCCTACTCGCGAGTTAACGCGGGGCGTTAGGAGCTACGCGGGGTGTTGAGTGTGGCGAGTAGCGAGCTTCGTCTAGGTGCGACTAGGGAGCTGAGGAGTGCGAGCAGCACGCTTGCGAGTTAGCATAGCTAACGCTTGGCGTTAGAGTCAACACCGGCGGTAGCGAGGAGCGAGTATCACCTGCGCGGTGTGCTCCAGAGGAGAAGCAGACCTTGTCCGTGACCAAGTTCTTTTCTACTTTTGGCTGTCGTGAATCAAGTTGGATGCAACTTGTATTCAGCCCTGTCCATTTGTAACTAGCTGCCAAGAGTTATTTTTTGTGAATGCTTGTGTTCATTTCTTGGTGTCCTTATTCTCCTGTTGGTTGACGTGTTCTTCCGACTTCAAATATTTCACAGAAGAATACTCTAGTGTACACATGATTACATAAAGTTGGTGAACATGCTGTCGTTTTTTAAGTTTGTATACACTAAAGCTGGAATACTCTGTTAAAAAAATCATTGCTTCATGCTAGATTTGATTAAATATTGTGATCAAATAGGTCAAAAAAGTGACTTTCCACTAAAGCAATATACAGGGCAGGAAGAAAAGAAGAAAAATCACACCTAAAGTAATTAATGGAGATAAAATTTAAACATCAGAAATAATGAGTAGGGTATGTATTGAAAATTGGTCTGAAACATATTTAATTGAGACTTACAACAGGATCTTGATTATGTCAAAGATAGGCAAACCCAAAGGGAAAAGAAGCAGAACAAAAAGACCTACACTAGAAAATCCACACCTAGACCCCACTATTTCAAACATGTGTGAGGGAAATCTCTCGTTAGCCTTGGGTCCGAGGAATTTTAAATTCGGTGGTCTTAGTTGTTGTTTGTTTTCCACTTTTTAGGGTTTATCTTGTCTTATCTTATCTTTGTATCCCCCTTTTTATTTTCAATAAAAATTTGCCTTTCATTTAAACAAAAGTATCACAAATTCTTGAGTTTAAGAGTCATAATATGAGTTGAAGCTTTAAATTTTCTTTAGTGGGTTTATATTTTTAGGTTTAGGGTTCAATTTATTATTCTCTTCTCATGCACTCGTTCGTCATTTCGTTCTTGTAGGCTCTGTTTGGCATGACTTATTTGCTCTGATGAGTTAGGATAAAAACGCACATCATTGAATGTATGTTTACCATATCAATGGTTATGACCATCACCAAGAAAGAAACTAGTTTTGAACATAAAAGTGGATGAAGTTTCTTAGGTGAGGTCGGGCGTTCACGAATGATGGTTTATAGGCCATCGTGTTCACGACCGCCACCACCGCGCCAAACGGGGCCGTAATTAAGATTCTCCTCTCGTTGTCTTTGTAGTATTACAATTACAAAAATATTCAAGGACATCCGCAAAAAGATCTCATACACCGACCTTCTCCCACGGCGTCGAACGCTTTGCGGCGGAAGCTGCGGTGGCAACCGCAGGCAGCGTATTTGAAACAACAACTCTCTCCACGAACGATGGTTTCATAACCACACAGCGAGCATCGTGCGGCCACATGGATTCCAGTTATTTAAGTAACTTAAAATGAAATAACTTGAATAAAAATAATATCAGTCCGATACATTTATAATAATAATAATAATAATAATAATAATAATAATAATAATAATCGGTACTTCATTGGGAGTCCAGAAGTTAATAATAATAATATTATTATTATTAAATACCAGAGAGTCATTATTGGCTTGGTATCAGGCTCTGTAATTATGTATTGGGAGTAGTGGCATGATTTAAACCGTCAGAGCGCAGAGATTATTAATGCCGGAAATAAGACTGAAATTATTTAAAAATAATTTCAGTTGTACTAGTGTGAATACCGACCGGGGGGGGGCGCCGGGTTCTACTCTGGTATGAGGGGGGAAAAGGGGGGAGGGGGAGAGAAGAGAAAGAAAAAGAAGGGGAGGAGAAAAAAGAAGGGGAGGAGAAAGAAAGGGGGAGAGAGGAAGAGAAAAGAGGGAAATGAAGAAAAAAATGGAGGGAGGGAGGGAGAGAGGAATGCTCTTTGCATTGACAATTCTTATCACCGCGATGACAATTTGGATCTCTGCGGAGAGTCATTTGGATCTCCGCGGAGATCCAAATGACAGTCCGCGGAGATCCAAATGACAGCCCGCGGAGATCCAAATGGCAGCCCGCGGAGATCCAAATGACAGTCCGCGGAGATCCAAATGGCTCTCCGCGGAGATCCAAATGGCACTCCGCGGAGATCCAAATAACTGAGATTCGATAACAACTCTAGATTTTAACTTCCAAAATAAATAAAAAACTGTATGTTTCTATCAGCTCAAGTATATCTATCAAGTGGATGAATTTTGTTTGTTAGTTTTTAAGAGGGTGAGATTAGAACATATGTTAGATGTAGAGAATACAATAGTGGCTCTATCGCGTCCATTTTGAAGCGAATACAGAGGATTTTAGTCAAAAAATACTGGCTCGAATGCACGAGAACATTGCGTCCATCAATCCCTCCATATGACTTGTATTACAACCAGTGAGAGCTTCATGCACTAGATACATCTTTCTCTCGTACACAGATGTTAGATAATGTCTAGTTATAGTTGTGTTCTTATGTCTAGGTTCTAACCACTCAATCTTTCTTATGATTATAAGTATAAAATTAATGGAACTTAGAATTTTTCAAGTTGTATCAAAAAAGTCTTCAAAGAGATGCAAGAGGTCGAAAGAAACATTAGAAATATGGAGTTATATAGTTCATATTCAAAGTTTGAATTTCATGGCCAAATTTTTCCTTTTAGAACATAGACTCAAATTTTTTGAATTTAAAATTCAATCCAAAACTCAGTTCCAACACACAAATAAGTATAAATAAAATATTTGAAATATTTAAACCTTTCGGAAGGGAGTGACTGAAGAACTTCCAAAACTTTAATTGTAAACAACGAAAAGACAGAGGAAAAAAACAATAAATGTCAGCAACTAAATAAACATAAAAAGATCAGGCTCAGAAATCTTTATCCAGTTTGAACTCATGAACTCCTCCGTCATTGTCCTTCAAGCTTGCCAGTTTGAACTCATGAAAAGGAGAGGGGGTCGGAAGAGAGCTTGTCAGTCCAATTCGCCTCCTGATTTTCTATATCTACTCCTAATGCTCTTGAGTAAGCTGGATCAAAAGCATGTTCTGCATCGACTAGCATGTCATTGCCTCCTGATTTCTGAAGATTTACCATATCAACAAAAATGTAAAAGATATACATCGACATTAAATGAAACTCACAAATATTACATCGCTGAGCATATCATAAGTGTTTTTGAAGTAAAATATTACAGATACTAGTTGTATAAAGATATAACAAACTTGCACTTCTATCATTGCATGTAGAGCAAGAGTGGTTTTCCCACTACTTTTTGGACCAAATATCTGTCTTTAAGTGCCATAAAATCAGTCATTCACTAGAGATATGCTCAACAATATGTTCTACATGTCAATACAAGTGAAATAAACATGTTCTTGGATATAATGGTTAAAATAGTAACATAAAATAGAATGATAACTCATGATTTACAGAATAAAATTTAACTGGGCTTATGAGGCAACAAAGCAAACAAAAAATTGAGATAAAATAATACATAAGTATTTTTCACAATTTCCAAAGCACGTGCACGTATATGGCAAGTTTCACTTTCAGTAGAAGTGTGAGTAATCATTTTAGAGGGGCGATGAAAGAATAAAAGGATGAATGAAATTAAGGCGCGCTGTTACTGGCAATCTAGCATTGGGGTTGATGTAGTTTTTTGATCTGTACATGAGTGGATCGATTCGAAAAGAAGAAAAATCACACACAAAGTAATTAATGGAGATAAAATTTAAACATCAGAAACAATGAATAGGGTCTGAATGGATTGTTCTGAAATTGAATATGAGTACTATCTCAAGAGCAAGAAGATGTTGAGTTTTGAAGTGAGCTAATGCCCGGCGTTAGAGCTAACACCGACGTTATCTCCTTCTCGCTGAGCTAACGCCAGCGTTATAGCTAACGCCAGCGTTAGCTCCTTCTCGCATCTTCCCCTTATTTTTGTCTATAAATAGAGGGGTACCCCCCCCCCCCCCCCCAAAGAGGATGCATTCTGAAAGTGGCGAGTATCCTCAACTTTGAGCGAGTTAGAGATACCAGAGTGCTACCCAGCGAGCATCAAACTTGGAGTAAGTTCGGCAAGCGACCTAGGGAGAGTTTCCTACTCGCGAGTTAACGCGGGGCGTTAGGAGCTAACGCGGGGCGTTGAGTGTGGCGAGTAGCGAGCTTCGTCTAGTTGCGACTAGGGAGCTGAGTAGTGCGAGCAGCGCGCTTGCGAGTTAGCAGAGCTAACGCTGGGCGTTAGATTCAACACCGGCGGTAGCGAGGAGCGAGTATCACCTGCGCGGTGTGCTCCAGAGGAGAAGCAGACCTTGTCCGTGACCAAGTTCTTTTCTACTTTTGGCTGTCGTGAATCAAGTTGGATGCAACTTGTATTCAGCCCTGTCCATTTGTAACTAGCTGCCAAGAGTTATTTTTTGTGAATGCTTGTTTTCATTTCTTGGTGTCCTTATTCTCCTGTTGGTTGACGTGTTCTTCCGACTTCAAATATTTCACAGAAGAATACTCTAGTGTACACATGATTACATAAAGTTGGTGAACATGCTATCGTTTTTTAAGTTTGTATACACTAAAGCTGGAATACTCTGTTAAAAAATCATTGCTTCATGCTAGATTTGATTAAATATTGTGATCAAACAGGTCAAAAAAGTGACTTTCCACTAAAGCGATATACAGGGCAGGAAGAAAAGAAGAAAAATCACACCAAAAGTAATTAATGGAGATGAAATTTAAACATCAGAAATAATGAGTAGGGTATGTATTGAAAATTGGTCTGAAACATATTTAATTGAGACTTACAACATGATCTTGATTATGTCAAAGATAGGCAAACCCAAAGGGAAAAGAAGCAGAACAAAAAACCTACACTAGAAAATCCACACCTAGACCCCACTATTTCAAACATGTGTGAGGGAAATCTCTCGTTAGCCTTGGGTCCGAGGAATTATAAATTCGGTGGTCTTAGTTGTTGTTTGTTTTCCACTTTTTAGGGTTTATCTTGTCTTATCTTATCTTTGTATCCCCCTTTTTATTTTCAATAAAAATTTGCCTTCCATTTAAACAAAAGTATCACAAATTCTTGAGTTTAAGAGTCATAATATGAGTTGAAGCTTTAAATTTTCTTTAGTGGGTCTATATTTTTAGGTTTAGGGTTCAATTTATTATTCTCTTCTCATGCACTCGTTCGTCATTTCGTTCGTGTAGGCTCCGTTTGGCATGACTTATTTGCTCTGATGAGTTAGGATAAAAATGCACATCATTGAATGTATGTTTACCATATCAATGGTTATGACCATCACCAAGACAGAAACTAGTTTTGAAAATAAAAGTGGATGAAGTTTTCTTAGTTGAGGTCGGGCGTTCACGAATGATGGTTTATAGGCCATCGTGTTCACGACCGCCACCACCGCGCCAAACGGGGCCGTAATTAAGATTCTCCTCTCGTTGTCTTTGTAGTATTACAATTACAAAAATATTCAAGGACATCCGCAAAAAGATCTCATACACCGACCTTCTCCCACGACGTCGAACGCTTTGCGGTGGAAGCTGCGGTGGCAACTGCAGGCAGCGTATTTGAAACAACAACTCTCTCCACGAACGATGGTTCATAACCACACAGCGAGCATCGTGCGGCCACATGGATTCCAGTTATTTAAGTAACTTAAAATGGAATAACTTAGATAAAACTAATATCAGTCTGATACATTTATAATAATAATAATAATAATAATAATAATAATCGGTAGATAAAAATAATATCAGTCCGATACATTTATAATAATAATAATAATCGGCACTTCATCGAGAGCCCAGAAGTTAATAATAATATTATTATTATTATTAAATACCAGAGAGTCATCATTGGCTTGGTATCAGGCTCTGTAATTATTTAAAAAATAATTTCAGTTGTTTCAGTTGTACTATAGAGTGACGCCCGATCGGGGGGGCCGCCGGGTTCTACTCTGGTATGAGGGGGGAAAAGGGGGGGAGGGGGAGGGAAGAGAAAGAAAAAGAGGGGGAGGAGAAAAAAGAGGGGGAGGAGAAGGAAAGGGGGAGAGAGGAAGAGAAAAGAGGGAAATGAAGAAAAAAATGGAAGGAGGGAGAGAGGAATGCTCTTTGCATTGACAATTCTTATCACCGCGACGACAATTTGGATCTCCGCGGAGAGTCATTTGGATCTCCGCGGAGATCCAAATGACAGTCCGCGGAGATCCAAATGACAGCCCGCGGAGATCCAAATGGCAGCCCGCAGAGATCCAAATGGCAGCCCGCGGAGATCCAAATGGCAGTCCGCGGAGATCCAAATGGCTCTCCGCGGAGATCCAAATGGCTCTCCGCGGAGATCCAAATGGCTCTCCGCGGAGATCCAAATGGCTCTCCGCGTAGATCCAAATAACTGAGATTCGATAACAACTCTAGATTTTAACTTCCAAAATAAATAAAAAACTGTATGTTTCTATCAGCTCAAGTATATCTATCAAGTGGATGAATTTTGTTTGTTAGTTTTTAAGAGGGTGAGATAGAACATATGTTAGATGTAGAGAATACAATAGTGGCTTTATCGCCTCCATTTTGAAGCGAATACAGAGGATTTTAGTCAAAAAATACTTGGCTCGAATGCACGAGAAAATTGCGTCCATCAATCCCTCCATATGACTTGTATTACAACCAGTGAGAGCTTCATGCACTAGATACATCTTTCTCTCGTACACAGATGATAGATAATGTCTAGTTATAGTTGTGTTCTTATGTCTAGGTTCTAACCACTCAATCTTTCTTATGATTATAAGTATAAAATTAATGGAACTTAGAATTTTTCAAGTTGTATTAAAAAAAGTCTTCAAAGAGATGCAAGGTGTCGAAAGAAACATTAGAACTATGGAGTTATATAGTTCATATTCAAAGTTTGAATTTCATGGCCAAATTTTTCCTTTTAGAACATAGACTCAAATTTTTTGAATTTAAAATTCAATCCAAAACTCAGTTCTAACACACAAATAAGTATAAATAAAATATTTGAAATATTTAAACCTTTCGGAAGGGAGTGACTGAAGAACTTCCAAAACTTTAATTGTAAACAACGAAAAGACAGAGGAAAAAAAACAATAAATGTTAGCAACTAAATAAACATAAAAAGATCAGGCTCAGAAATCTTTATCCAGTTTGAACTCATGAACTCCTCCGTCATTGTCCTTCAAGCTTGCCAGTTTGAACTCATGAAAAGGAGAGGGGGTCGGAAGAGAGCTTGTCAGTCCAATTCGCCTCCTGATTTTCTATATCTACTCCTAATGCTCTTGAGTAAGCTGGATCAAAAGCATGTTCTGCATCGACTAGCATGACATTGCCTCCTGATTTCTGAAGATTTACCATATCAACAATAATGTAAAAGATATACATCGACATTAAATGAAACTCACAAATATTGCATCGCTGAGCATATCATAAGTGTTTTTGAAGTAAAATATTACAGATACTAGTTGTATAAAGATATAACAAACTTGCACTTCTGTCATTGCATGTAGAGCTAGAGTGGTTTTCTCACTACTTTCTGGACCAAATATCTGTTTTTAAGTGCCATAAAATCAGTCATTCACTAGAGATATGCTCAACAATATGTTCTACATGTCAATACAAGTGAAATAAACATGTTCTTGGATATAATGGTTAAAATAGTAACATAAAATAGAATGATAACTCATGATTTACAGAATAAAATTTAACTGAGCTTATGAGGCAACAAAGCAAACAAAAAATTGAGATAAAATAATACATAAGTATTTTTCATAATTTCCAAAGCACGTGCTTGTATATGGCAAGTTTCACTTTCAGTAGAAGTGTGAGTAATCATTTTAGAGGGGCGATGAAAGAATAAAAGGATGAATGAAATTAAGGCGCGCTGTTACTGGCAATCTATCATTGGGGTTGATGTAGTTTTTTGATCTGTACATGAGTGGATCGATTCGAAAGGAAGAAAAATCACACACAAAGTAATTAATGGAGATAAAATTTAAACATCAGAAACAATGAATCGGGTCTGAATGGATTGTTCTGAAATTGAATATGAGTACTATCTCAAGAGCAAGAAGATGTTGAGTTTTGAAGTGAGCTAATGCCCGGCGTTAAAGCTAACGCCGACGTTATCTCCTTCTCGCTGAGCTAACGCCAGCGTTAGCTCCTTCTCGCATCTTCCCCTTATTTTTGTCTATAAATAGAGGGGTACCCCCCCCCCCCCCCAAAGAGGATGCATTCTGAAAGTGGCGAGTATCCTCAATTTTGAGCGAGTTAGAGATACCAGAGTGCTACCCAGCGAGCATCGAACTTGGAGTAAGTTCGGCAAGCGACCTAGGGAGAGTTTCCTACTCGCGAGTTAACGCGGGGCGTTAGGAGCTAACGCGGGGCGTTGAGTGTGGCGAGTAGCGAGCTTCGTTTAGTTGCGACTAGGGAGCTGAGGAGTGCGAGCAGCGCGCTTGCGAGTTAGCAGAGCTAATGCTGGGCGTTAGAGTCAACACCGGCGGTAGCGAGGAACGAGTATCACCTGCGCGGTGTGCTCCAGAGGAGAAGCAGACCTTGTCCGTGACCAAGTTCTTTTCTACTTTTGGCTGTCGTGAATCAAGTTGGACGCAACTTGTATTCAGCCCTGTCCATTTGTAACTAGCTGCCAAGAGTTATTTTTTGTGAATGCTTGTGTTCATTTCTTGGTGTCCTTATTCTCCTGTTGGTTGACGTGTTCTTCCGACTTCAAATATTTCACAGAAGAATACTCTAGTGTACACATGATTACATAAAGTTGGTGAACATGCTGTCATTTTTTAAGTTTGTATACACTAAAGCTGGAATACTCTGTTAAAAAATCATTGCTTCATGCTAGATTTGATTAAATATTGTGATCAAACAGGTCAAAAAAGTGACTTTCCACTAAAGCGATATACAGGGCAGGAAGAAAAGAAGAAAAATCACACCTAAAGTAATTAATGGAGATAAAATTTAAACATCAGAAATAATGAGTAGGGTATGTATTGAAAATTGGTCTGAAACATATTTAATTGAGACTTACAACAGGATCTTGATTATGTCAAAGATAGGCAAACCCAAAGGGAAAAGAAGCAAAACAAAAAGACCTACACTAGAAAATTCACACCTAGACCCCACTATTTCAAACATGTGTGAGGGAAATCTCTCGTTAGCCTTGGGTCCGAGGAATTTTAAATTCGGTGGTCTTAGTTGTTGTTTGTTTTCCACTTTTTAGGGTTTATCTTGTCTTATCTTATCTTTGTATCCCCCTTTTTATTTTCAATAAAAATTTGCCTTCCATTTAAACAAAAGTATCACAAATTCTTGAGTTTAAGAGTCATAATATGAGTTGAAGCTTTAAATTTTCTTTAGTGGGTTTATATTTTTAGGTTTAGGGTTCAATTTATTATTCTCTTCTCATGCACTCGTTCGTCATTTCGTTCGTGTAGGCTCCGTTTGGCATGACTTATTTGCTCTGATGAGTTAGGATAAAAATGCACATCATTGAATGTATGTTTACCATATCAATGGTTATGACCATCACCAAGACAGAAACTAGTTTTGAAAATAAAAGTGGATGAAGTTTTCTTAGTTGAGGTCGGGCGTTCACGAATGATGGTTTATAGGCCATCGTGTTCACGACCGCCACCACCGCGCCAAACGGGGCCGTAATTAAGATTCTCCTCTCGTTGTCTTTGTAGTATTACAATTACAAAAATATTCAAGGACATCCGCAAAAAGATCTCATGCACCGACCTTCTCCCACGGCGTCGAACGCCTGCGGTGGCAACCGCAGGCAGCGTATTTGAAACAACAACTCTCTCCACGAACGATGGTTCATAACCACACAGCGAGCATCGTGTGGCCACTTGGATTCCAGTTATTTAAGTAACTTAAAATGAAATAACTTAGATAAAAATAATATCAGTCCGATACATTTATAATAATAATAATAATAATAATAATAATAATAATAATAATAATAATCGGTAGATAACTTATATATATTTATACGAAATGCATATATGAAAACTTATATAGGCTTATGCGAGGACCTTAATACACGCATATAAATCTTTACCTACAAATGCGTCCCTATACGGAAACATGATTGTATAACTTTACCCATACACGGACCCATATACACGTGTATATATATATACATACTCGCAAATAAGCCTCTTCCTAGAACCGAAAACGTCGGACGACGACGACTCTCCCGCAACGATAACGCCCCTTCACATCGACACTACGCAAACGATAAATTTCAAATTTAAGACCTTATCATCTCGCATTCCCCGCTTAAAAGACTATAAGAAAACCTGAGGCGTTACACCCCCCCCCCCCCCCCCCCCCCCCTTACGCAAAGGCCGCGGCTATCACCCGGACGTCCAGCTCGCCTCCGCCGCCGCCGCCGCCGATGCCTGTCGCAAGGCCCCCATCACTTCTTCCGCCTACAAGAAGCGGCCTACACCCGCGAGCCGCGGGTCGTCCCACAGTCCTCCGCCGCCAAAGAAGCAATGGCCCTCGACCCTCGCCAAGGGGAAGGGGATCGTTGAAAGCTTGACCAGGGCTGAGCCCCCAGTGGACACTCCCGCTGATAAGGGAGTCGGGGAGACCACCGAGGTGGCCGCCAGGGTGCCGACCGCACCCGCACCGGCGGGCCACCGAAACTTCTGTCTCGGCAACAAGCATCGAGACGCGGCCGGCGAGCCCATGTTGGAGTGGGACTCAGACTCCAACAGGGTTTCAATCTCCACCCTTACTCCCTCCTGGGTGGAGCAGGAGAACATCGGAGGAGAGGCTTTCGCCTTGTCCTTCGGTCTCTATGGGCGGGAGGATGTTGCGGACTTTCATGTCCTCACCTCATGAGCGCTCGCGTACGAGAGCACACGAGCTCAGCTTTGCGGGCTGGAGCTCGCCCACATGGCCGGTCGCCGTTGCCTAACGACGGAGAGGAACTCCGAGGAGCTGAAGCACGAGCTGCAGGAGGCGAAGAAGGAGCTTGTCGACCTAAAGGAAAAACATGTGTTCTACGAGGGCTTCCTCGAGAGCCTCAAGGATGGGATGGTAAGTCTGCCGAGAACTCGATTACTTCCTTTCACAACGTTCATTTTTTATTTGGTTTCTCGTTACATCGTGTATGGCCGGATCTTGGAGGTTTCGAGTTCTTCTCGGTTTATTCCTTCTCCTTCATTTTAGTTGTATTGTATGTTTGAGAAACTTGAAATATATATGATCTCTGCTTGCACAGTTGACGTACCCATTTCATTTTTTCGGGGAACCACTTTAAATTTTGGTGTTCTTCTCTTTTGTGGTGCTTGTTTTATTTCCTTTATTTTTGTGCATTATCATTTTGCGTAACCTCGTTTGGCTGCTTGTGCATTATCCGCACTCGGATCGACCGATTTTCATAACAAGTGGTATCAGAGCTAGGTTAGATCGGCGACCGTTTGTATGTTCCGTTTCGAGTTGGGTCAACGGTAGACGACGACATTGGTCCGCTCCCTATCTTCCCAATCTTGATCCGTGAATTTATTCGGTCCCTTCGATCTCTGTACAATTTTTTATTTAGTTTGATTTCTATGGCGACTTCCATACCCGGTGCCAAGTTTGAAGTTACGAAGTTTGACGGAAAGCACAATTTTGGCCTGTGGCAGGCCAAAGTCCGAGCGCCACTGATTAAGGAAGGATTACACTGTGTCCTATTGGGGAAGGCTGATAAGGCTGTTGAGGTTACCGATCACATGTGGGATGATTTGGATCTAAGAGCCTTGTCCACCATACAACTTTGCTTACACGACGATGTGTTGTATGTTGTTCTTTCAGAGACGACTGCATCTGGTCTTTTGGCAAAGCTGGAGAGTATCTACATGACGAAGTCTCTCCCCAATCGCATCTACCTCAAGCAGCAGTTGTACAAGTTCAGCATGAAGGAGAGTTCCTCTCTACATGACCACCTGAACAGTTTTAACAAACTGTTATCTGAGTGTCTCAGAATGGATATCAAGGTGGAAGAAGAGGACAAGACAGTTATTCTACTGAACTCTCTTCCAAAGTCCTACGAGAGCATGATCACTACTCTCACCTACAGTAAGGACGTTTTGGACATGGAAGAGGTCACGACAGCCTTACTCTCAGATGACATCCGAAAGAAGTCGTCCGGCTCAAGCGTTGTTGAAAGCTCAACTTTATTATCTCGGGGTCAGTCTGGTTCAGGCATAGGAGGCAAGCCCAAGAAAAGTTCAGATAGTCACTGCAATTACTGTAAAAAGAAGGGTCACGGAATAAAGGACTGCTGGAAGCTTCAGAACAAGGAGAAAGAAAAAATCCCTTGGTGATGATAAGGGAAAGTCTGTTGTATCTCTATGCCTTGAGGATGTCGATGATGACATCCTTTAGTACTTTTCTCACCTATCTTTTTCCCTTGCTTTATCTGTATTTTTCTTCCTGCATTTTTTATCTTTTTCATTCTATTTTTTTATCCCTTCACTTGCTCACCATCATTTTCCCTCTATTTTTCTTAGTCCTTCTACATCAACGCTTGTGTCTTTTATAACTTTTATTCTGAGTTATTTTTTTTTCCTGGTCAAAGATTTCATTATTAAATGCATTTTGTCCCCCTATTACCTTAGCCCTTTCATTATTACTCCTTCGTTCTACATGGGCTTAGAGTGTGTCTAATCAATCCCTTTCTGATTAGTTCTCATAGGGGTTTCATCTTTCTATGCTGAAGACAGTTGTTTGCATTCTTTTCTTGATGTGTGCATTTATCAATTTCTCTCCCGCACGCACATCAATGGCCAGAAGTCTTGAAAGGTTCATTTTTGCTATGGGAGACCACCGCTGGAGGTGGAGCAGTTGAAATTTAGCTTCAAGGTGGAATGTTTCTGAGACAGCCACGTTAGTCCAGTTTGTGTGCTACTTATGATTAAAGGAGTTTCTTTTCTCGTGATCCGTTATCGGCCGAAATTCATTCAGTTGGTTTTTTCTTTGGCCTTGGATCGTGGTGACCCCAAGGAGAGGGGATAGTTTTCCGGAGGGAGAAGATCCAAGCTGCAGGTGGAGCATTTCTTGCTTGAGGCGTCAAGGTGGAGATTGTTGGGATTGGTGACACCTCACCGATCCGTGTGCCTAAGTAATTCCTGATTTGGAGGAGACTTATATTTGGAAGAAAGTCTTTATTTTCATCTGGTCCTAGATGACAGCTTCCTTCTATCGCCTCTGCCTTATTTGGCAGTTATTTATCTTCATCCTATTTCCTTCCGTTTCTTCTCCATGCATGCTATTAATGGATGGTCTCCTATTCATCTATAAATAAGGGGGCTATCTTAGGATCTATGTGCAGAGAAAAGGTTGAGAGCGAGTTCTTCTTCCCGGCGAGCGTTTTTTCGGATTCTCTTAGCGGCATCTTCCTCTCGGTCGGCGAGCTCCTCTCGCCGCCGTGTTCTTCCGCCGCCGGCTTCGTCTCTCGTCGCCAATTTTTTTGTTTCTCGTCACATCGTGTACGGCCGGATCTTGGAGGTTTCGAGTTCTTCTCGGTTTATTCCTTCTCCTTCATTTTAGCTCTATTGTATGTTTGAGAAACTTGAAATATATATCATCTCTGCTTGCACAGTGGACGTACACATTTCATTTTTTCGGGGAATCACTTTAAATTTTGGTGTTCTTCTCTTTTGTAGTGCTTGTTTTATTTCCTTTATTTTTGTGCATTATCATTTTGCGTAACCTCGTTTGGCTGTTAGAAATTTATTTGGAACAGAAGAATTTTTATCCGCACTCGAATCGACCGATTTTCATAACACTTTTCACCGTCACCGATAATTTTGCCGTCCATATTAGCCTCTCTTAAATATTCTCATTTTCTATACGCCAGTGCTTAAAAACCTGAAGTTGACCATTGATGACCAACACAAAAACGAAGAAACAGTTTAGACAAGGTACTGAATCAAACTGACTTTATGCCAAAACATCACCTGGCCGGATTAAATTGTTAAAACTATATATAAAGAGGAGTTAAAGCCATAAAGCATTGACCTAGAAGAATCACCAAAGTAATAAAAAGAGATGAAAATGAAATAAAGTCCTCCCTGTGACTTTGATTTCAACCCTACAGAGAGAAAACCTAAAAGAAACTCACACCCCTGGGGTTTATCACAGATGCAAAAAGCGCTAAGTCACCTGCTTCAATTCGGCAACCAACTAAGCCGCAACCGTTTGAGTTGGCTTTTTTGCTCCGGTGAGTTTGGACAAAAACGCAAATGTATGTTTGGCAAAACTAGTTTTCAACATAAAAGTGGACGAAGTTCCTTAGGTTAGGATGGCCGTTCACGAACGACGGTTCACCGCCTTCGTGACAGCCACCGCCACACCAAACGGAGCTTAAATTTGAAATAGATTCGTGAAAAGTTCTCATATTAATCCAAATATTTTATGCTAAGTATGAAATATAAGCTTTAAACAATTTCAGTTAAATTTTTTAATAGTTTTAGATGGTGTGATGCAGCTGAGACTATGATACTACGGCCCGACGCAGATGTGTATATTTAATAATATGATAATATCATTTCATTAAAATATTGGTTTAAATGTCAGGTTTTTATTCTCATTTTAAATAAAATAATAATATGAAATATTTATATTAGCACTAAATATGTTAAAATTTAATGGAAGTTAATTGAATGATCTATTTTAAACTTGGCTTAAACTATTGAAACAAATATGCTGGGAAAATTAATATTTTCAACTTAGGCTAAAATTAAGAGATTGATATAATTAATTTACAAAAAAAATGTAGTTAGAACAAATGTGAAGGTTGCATAGAATGCTCTGAGCATGCAAAGCTGGAGTCTTTGAGTGATTCACAGAAAAAGTCTCTAGTTTTCGATCTGACAACCCAGGATAGACTTTAAAAAGACAAGCTTTTTTAGGCATGTCTTCTTATTGCCAACTTGCCAGCATTTTCTCTGCATTAGTGGCTAACTTTTTTGCTTCAATCTGGGACTCCAATATATAGCTGTGATCACCATTTATTGGTGAAGATTGGAAATGATAGACGAAGAAAACTCAAATCTTTTTCGTCTAGAAATGAAGAAATGCAACAAAAATGATCATATTGCGACAAAAGATGACCGTGTAAAATGATCACAGGCGAAGAAAATGATTATATGCGATTACAAAACAAAATTATGCTCACGGGCTAAGAAAAATGATTGTAATTGGCAAAAATGAGCCCTCTGTTGATTGCGCAACGTGGAATGGACGGTGATGTCAGAGCGTGTGCCGCGGCTTGCTAAAAGGGGTGGTTTAGTCCCACCGTCCAGCTAGCGTGCTCCTTGGTCCTGGGTGTATAAGCGGGGTGGTCACTCCTCCCCTAATCCCGTGGTTTTGGGGAGTGACGCCACATTGCTTTACATGGTATCAGAGCAGGGGGCGCGTGGCAAGCGGGGGTGTTGGAACCTTAGTTTTGATTTGAGTTAGGATCCACCTTTAATGTCTAAAGTTTATATCATAACATATTGTATAACTTAGATCAAATCCTATTAAGTTAGAAGGCTGAAAAAAAATATATATATATAAATAATATACTAAGATATATATATATATATATATATATTAATAGGCAGAAAATAAGAGAAGAATAAAAAATACATAAGTTCTCTGTGTTCGACGAACGGCTATCTGCGTTCGACGAACGACGCTCTGCGGTCGACGAATGGTATTCATTCTGCGCTCGACGAAATCCAGCGGCTCAGCGCTCGACGATCCCGCCTCAGCTCAGCGGTCGACGAACAGACCTCAGCTCAGCGGTCGACGAAATCCTGCGTTCGACGAACTCAAGTCTGCGTTCGACGAACAACTCAATATTCAGCGGTCGACGATTGACGCGCGATTTCAGCATTGCTAATTATCAAGTGCGAAATGCGGTACGACGGCAGTGCACCGGTCGTTGTCAAGTAATAAAAGTAGGGAGAAATTCCCCGAATATCGTTCTCAAAGGAATGCAGGATGTGGTGATAAGAAAATAGAGTGAGTCGATTGTTACACGAGCGAATATTACAAGGGCGTTGTGATGGTGTCCTAAGCTATTGCAGAAATAAGAAATGCGGGTCAAAACTCCGCTTCGCAAGGCGGGATGGATGCAACGGCCGCGATGCCGTGCTTCGAAAGGCGCGTGGACGGAAAGTAACTGTGACGATTGAGGGTCGCACACACCTCTTCGCAAAGTGGGGGTGAGTGCAGCGGCCGCGATGCCGTGCTTCGGTATGTGGGTGAAATGGCCACAGTGCGGGGTTTTGTGAGGGTCGAAGGCATCTCTTCACTCTCACTTCTATCTTTTGCTAGAGTGAGCTAGCTAGAACGTGTGTATGGAAGTGGAGTGGAGGCGGAGCGCATCACAACAAAGCATCAAATGAAGAACGAAACAAGAAAAAGCTTCTATTCATAGACAAATAGAAAGCAATCCAGTTCATTACAACAATCAAAAGTACATTTCCAAAAAGAGAGAGAGGGTAGAGGAAACCACGAGATGAGAAGCCTCGACGTAGATCTTGGTCGGAATGGGGGATCGTCACGCCTCCTCCGAGCTCAGTCCTTGGTTGCTTCCGGGGTTCAGAGGCTGTCACTACCTCTAAACATCATCCATCTTATTCTCAGAGCTGGGTCTCTTCCACTTAGCTCAATGGAGATGTCTCACCTTCAAATGCTTGTTGTAGATGGCGGAGAATGCTTATAGGACCCTTGATGGAGCTTAGGATCGATGGATTAAGCTTTCCCATGGAAGAGGAAGGATGGATGGAGCTTGGAGAGGGAAAATGATGGAAGCTTGCGGAAGAATTCGCGCCCAAACTGTGCTGGCTTGCCCTAAAATCACGGAGCCGGTCTTTAAATATGGAGCAGAGAAAATACAGCGCACGATCAGGGGCGCACGACCAGTGGTCGTGCGTGAAGGAATGCTTGTGATCGTGCGCGGTCAACCTGTAGCAGAGGGGAAGATAGGAAAATAACGCACGGTCAGTGGAGCACGACCAGTGGTCGTGCGTGAAGAAGTCATATGTTCGTGCGAACCGCTTTGTCAGTTAAGGGCAATTAACGCACGACCAGTGGTCGTGCGCCTGATCGTGCGCGAAGGAAAACACACGATCAGTGGCTTTTTAGGCTAAAATTCACCCCAAACCATTCCGAGCGTTAACATGATCATTGCACCTGCAGCAAACTCAAACATACCCACTGGGGTATAGAAACAAAGCTCCCCAGCGACATAAAATATGCACTAAAAAGAATAAAAGGGAACCATCCAAGATAACACACAGAACTAGGCTATGGAAGGTACTATCTACGCAAATGAACAACTAGTCTAATATGATCGATAATCAACCTAATATGCAGTACCTATGCATGATAATAAGCCCAAATGAGTCCTAAAACATGTATATAATGGAGACTCATCATGTAACATCCCCCAAACAGCTAGACCCCTAAGTTGGTTTTGTCATGACTAGGACATGACAAAACCATAGGAAGAGCTCAAGACCTTGTGAACATAGGTGAGAAGGAGAAAACCCAAGTGGTCTGCAAAAAGCAATTTTTAGATACCAAGCCTAGGGTTGGACTTAAGGACCCCACCTTGAACCTTGACCCCACAATATCATCCCTAACCCATTAGAGGTCACCTTGAAGCACCAGTGACCCATTGGGGTTAACCTAAGAGGCCAATTTGACTAAAGTCAACCTTAACCCTAAATTGGTCAAACTAGCACAATTAAGGTCAATTGGCCCCCACCATGCCAAATTGACCATGCCCCTACTCTTTTATGGGTACTAGGATCCTAATGGACCAAAAATCCCCATCATGGGGCCTCCAATTTGACCAATTTGCCCTAAACCCTAAATTAGTCAAAGTGCCCTAATTAGGGGCAATTCACCCTCACCTTGTCAAATTGACCCTACATAAACCTTCCAAACCTTTAAGGGAAGTCAATGGAGCCCAAGACACCCTTTGGGGTCAACCCAATTGGTCAATTTGACCAATGTCAAACTCAAGCTTAATTTAGGTCAAAATACCCCAATTTAACCTAATCTAGCCCAATCTATTTGGGCTAGGCCCAATTAAGGAGTTCCACCATCTAGTGGGCCTGCTGATTTCTGAATTTACCTCTTGGAATCTGTGTTTGGTGACTAGGAGAGAGAAAAGAGAAGTTTCCCCCAAATTGGAGAGAGAGAAAGAGAGCATTCATGGAGATTTATTATAATTGATCCTTCATTTCCCTCCCAATTGATGAGCATTCACCTTCCCCCATCAGTTACAAACGAAATCTGGGGTTTCTATGGCCAGGGGGGCTGTATTAAGAGAAAATTGGAAGAAACCGAAGTCTGGGTTAATGGCCATTAATGTCTATCAGGAATAAAGCTATCCCAGCCCGATTTGAAAATCCCATTTCCTTCAGTGCTCAGAGAGGAAGAGATCCCCCATTTTTCCAGTGAGTTTCGTGCAGAGAAATCCTAGATCGGCATGGCACCGAAAGCTCCAGCACCATCAATGGCGACTCGCCGGAATTTGCGCAACCAAGCCCCCACTCAGGTCCGATCCTCTTCTCCTCCCTTAGTGCTAGATCTTTTCATATTTCGGGGCTTGATCCGTGCACAATAGGTCTCGAATTGTGTTTCCGAAAGAGTACGTTTCGTACTCTTTTTCCTCCTCTAAAAAAAACTAGATCTGACCACCTCCGGCCGGCCAACCACCCCTATCGCCGGCCACCACCTCAACGGAGGTGGTGGTGGCATTGGCCGGCCGGAAAGAGGTGTAGGTGGCCGGGAAATCACCCTGTAAAGAGGCCCAAGACGGGATGTCGCGAGCCGTCCAAATATTGGGGACGATGATAGAGAGCCGTCAGATCTTTATATGAATGTTTACGGTTATATCATTTATTTAGTCGAGCGCTGTTATAATAGAATTTAGTTGACCGCTGTTATAATAGAATTTAGTCGAGCGCTGAATATTAAAATTTAGTCGAATGATAGGTTTTAGTCGATCAATGTTTAACACTGTATTAGTCGAGCGCTGTTATGCTTTAATTTAGTCGAGCGAATATTTCGTCGAACTCTGGTGTGTTCAGCGTTCGTCGAGCGCTGTTATACATTAACTTAGTCGAACACAGTTAGATGTCAACTTAGTCGGCCACAGGAAATAATTCGTCAAACGAATAATTCGTTAAACAGTAGGCTACGACCTTTTTAGTTAGATATGTATATAGTTTGTGCCTCTTTCCCTCAATTCTGTTCCGCTGTGTGATTCTGTGCCTGACAAGGCAATCAATTAGTGCTTGAGAGGGAGGGCCGTCGCCACCCATGAAGCGCTGGGTGCCCTTCTTGGGCAATAAGACCCTCTCTCCTTGAACCGGGTTCAGATTTGGGGGGGGGGGGGGGGGGGGGGTCTTACAAATAGATTAGAGCTACCACGATCCGGCCACATGGGGTAGTCTTTTGATCCTCCCTTCCCGGGTTCCGTTTCTTGGTTTGGGACGAACCTCACAGCGGAAGCCTGGTGGACCCTTAGGTGTAAGGTTTAAGGATCCTAGACGACATAGTAGTACATCCACACGCTTTCCACTTCCGTTTCAGTCAGTTCTGCAAAATTCCCTAACTTTTGCATATACTGATGTTCGTTTGTTACTTCTCCATATACCGGAGTCCAGTAACGGAAGGTCTTCCTCTAGGGATCAGTACCATCCTACCACTCCACCACCAGCTCTGGCCACTCCAGCTGTAGTCCCTTTTACCGAGACCGACTTGGGATGGACACTAACAGCTTTGGTGGCCACCTTTCAGATGGCCATTCTACGCTCACCCCAGCAGGCCACCGTACCCATTGACCTTCTGACGACCTTCCAGGGGCTAAGGCCTCCTATCTTCTGAGGTACCGAGTCTGCCATATAGTCAGAAGAGTGGGTAGAGAGAGTATAAGAGCTCTTAGTTGGTATGATGTGCCCCGTTGTGGCCGCAGTGTCCTTAGTAGTGAATCTACTGGAGGGCTATGCCCGAGACTCAGCATGATCCTATGGGGAGAGTTTTACGAGGCCTTCCTAGATTACTTCATCTTAGACGCTGACCGAGTTGCTCTCAAGGAGCAATTCTTGCATATCCGTCAGGGAGAGAGGACGGTGTCGGAGTACCAGCGGGAGTTTATTCACTTAGCCCGATTCGCTGGGACTTTGGCGACTACAGATGGGGACAGAGCTGCTAGATTTTACCGGGGACTACGAGATGACCTCTGACAGGTATTGATCATGATCTCACAGTCGACCTTCCACAAGATCACTACACACGCTGCAGCATTGGAGATGGACCAGAGGATGGTGGCCCAGCAGCGAAGGGGACATATGGATGTTCTCCGGACTCAGGGCAGAGAGAGAGAGGGACAGGCCCTCACAGGCAGGACCGAGATAGGAGAGCGTCTCTGCCATCAGCCATACAGGCAGGCACCCCAGCCTCGACAGGCACCTCCAGCCCCAGCACCCCGACCAGCTCCAACACCTCAGCCCGCCCCAGCTGCACGACGAGATGTTCCCTTTGCGGGGAACTGCTTTCTTTGTCAGAAGCCTGGGCACATTCGAGCTTTCTGCCCTCAGGCTATAGGTAGGCCCGGCTTAGGAGCAGTGCAGGGAGCCGCAGAGAGAGGGTGAGGACAAGGAGGTCGCAGAGGATGACCTATAGGAAGGAGGGACCAGGCCAGACAGTGTGAAATTTTTTCCGGACCTTGTGAGAGCAAGCAGGAATAACAACTAGAGTTACAAGCCAAAACAACCAGAAACAATTTGGGGCAAACAATTGATCTTTATTGATTTTCTAACTTCAGTTACAGGGCAAGACATGCTTGACGAGACATGATTTCGTCAGCACAACACTCCAGAACCAATACAGAGAAGAATACTGAAAGGCTTCAGACCGCACAACCCGCGCGACCTCTCTTGCACAGACCGCGCGATCTCCCTTGCGATCTCCTCCTGTTGCTAGACCGCAACACCCTGCCGACCTCAGACCACCACCAAACCGCTGCACAGACCGCTCCCTTCTTTCGACCTCCTGATCTTCCCAAACTCCAGCAACACAACTCCAAGCCGCAGACCGCCCGAACACTTTCAGAGGAAGAGGTAATCGCTGCTGCCCGCACTATCCGCAGAAGCTGCACAAGAAGAATTCGATCAGAGACCGCCCGGTCAGAAAACACAGACCGCAAGAAAGACGCGAACTCAGCTTACACTTGGTGTGTTCTTTTTGCTGCTACAGTGGCCTCCTATTTATAGGCATGCGACCTGATCCAATCACCACCCTATGAGATAGGATCACCACCCCTCAGACCGCGTGACCAAACCGGTCAACCCGCGATCAGCAGCCGAACTCCTGCTTCATTTTGGTGAACCCGCCAGCTTCACACATCAGCCATGAGAGACCGCTGCTCTCACGGCAGATCGCGACTTCAACGAAGATCGCCAGACTGCCCGAAGCTGTTCACCACCTGTGTTCGCACGAGACCGCGAACACAGTCAGTTCGCCATCAGACCGCGAACTCCTGTCCGCATGCCGATCTCCTCCTGAGACCGCGAACAGCAACCAGCTCGCAAGCCAGCCTCCTCCTGAGACCGCGAGCTGAGACCGCGCGACTAAGACCCTTAGTCCGCGAACTCTCCCAGAAGGCCCGGTCAGCTATCAGACCGCATCCTGAAGAGAACCTTGATCAAGCTGTGCGGTCACACCAGACCGCCACAGCCTTGAAGAGGACAGCCTGCCACGCGATCACGCACAGACCGCGCGGCTCCTCCTTCAGCAGACTTTGGACCAGACCAACAGTCAACCCGGGAGACCGCGACTAGGCACAGATCATGCCAAACCGCCGATCCAGACCGCCAAGTCGGCAAACTCGCCAGACCGCAGAATCAGACCGTTAGTTCGCGCGAACTCGCCAGACCGCCCGACCTCACCCAGACCGCCCAGATCCAAAAGCCTCCAAACTTCCACTTCAAAAATTTCAACAGACAGGGCAGAGCAGCACCGCTTGAGGCTTACGCGTTAGATCTTCAGCATGGACCTGCACCAGACGTAGTGATAAGTACATATTTTTGTTAGCGATGCTAGACTAAGATTATATGATGTATGATATAACATTTTAGTTTAGATTATGTAGTTACTCCTCCTGTATATATGTAAAGAGCATGTAATCATATTATATGTATATATGTTACCAGGTTTACTTTTGGTAGAAGGTCATCCCGCTAAAACGCTATTCGATACCGGTGCCACACATTCCTTCGTCTCTCGGGATATCATCGCAGACAAAGGGAACACCGTACGATCATCTGGAATGTCAATACGAATATGAATCCCGGAGATCAGACATGGTATCCACCAAGAAGTGTTCTTTCCAGGCGATGCTGGGTGACATGGAATTCGAAATCTTTGCAACTATTTTAGCAATAACTGGAGTCGACATCATCCTAGGAATGAACTGGTTGGCCGAGCACAATGCCCAAATCAATTGCTCGACCCGAGAGATCAACCTCCAGAACCCGAATAGGCAATCTATCACTCTGGCAATTATACCATCCGTCACCTGCATCATTCTAACGTCCACCCCAACAGTCAAAGCAGTCCGACGAAAGGAGGATATGTATCTGATCCACTTCGAAATGGAGGACAAGACACAAGTACTCACCAAAGTGCCCGTAATCTGAGACTTCCTAGACGTCTTTCCTGAATTCCTTCCAGGGTTGCCCCCGCAATGAGAAGTAGACTTCCAGATTGAACTAGCCCATGGAGCACGACCAATATACCGAGCACCTTATCAGATGGCCTTGAAGGAACTGGCCGAACTCAAAATACAATTACAGGAGCTAATCGATGCAGGTTTTGTTTGTCCAAGCACCTCACCCTGGGGAGCCCCAGTACTGTTCGTCAAGAAGAAGGACGGATCATTACGTTTGTGCATCGACTATAGGGAACTAAACAAACTCACCATCTGAAACACATATCCACTCCCTAGGATAGATGAATTATAATTGCAAGGCGCTTCCGTCTTCTCCAAAATGGACTTAAGGTCTGGCTATTACCAACTTCGAGTACGGGAATAGGACAACCCCAAGACAGCCTTCAGGTCCCGCTACGGGCTCTACGAATTCATGGTGATACCGTTTGGGTTGACCAATGCCCCGTCCGCCTTTATGGCCCTAATGAACAAAGTATTCGAACCCTTCCTGGACCACTTTGTGATAGTGTTCATAGACGACATACTCATCTACTCAAAGAATAAGACAGACCATTCCAGGCACCTCCACATGGTGTTACTCAAGTTGCGGGAACACTTACTTTTTGCCAAATTCAGTAAGTGTGAATTCTGGATGGAAGAAGTTGGATTCCTTGGGCACACGATCAACAAAAATGGGGTAGCAGTAGACCAGACCAAAGTGCAGGCAGTACGAGACTGGCCACCACTTAAGTCAGCAGCAAATATCAAGAGCTTCCTGGGTCTCGCTGGCTACTACCGCAAGTTCGTGGAAGGTTTCTCTAAGATCGCTTTACCCCTCACCACCCTCACCAAGAACGATACTACGTTTCAATGGGCATCCGAATGCGAAGCAGCGTTCATGGAGCTAAAAAACCGGCTAACAACTACTCCGATCCTGACCCTCCCCTCAGGCACCGAGGGCTTCCAAATCTACACTGATGCATCGCTAAAAGGGTTGGAGCCGTGTTAATACAACATGGCAGGGTAGTCGCCTACGCATCACGATAGTTGAAGCCACACGAGCTAAACTACACAACCCATGATCTGGAGCTGGGTGTTGTGGTGTTCGCGCTAAAAGTCTGGAGGCATTACCTATACAGGATAAGGTGCGAAATCTTCTCCGACCTCAAAAGCCTCGAATACATCTTCACCCAGAAGGAGCTAAATCTTCGACAACGCCGATGGTTGGAATTCCTATGTGATTACGACTTCACCCTCCAATACCACCCCGACAAGGACAATAAGGTTGCAGATGCCCTAAGTCGGCAACCTCCGACGACCGGGAATTGGCTAGAGGTGATACCAGAAGAATTAGTCAAGTCCTTGGTAGACTTGGATATCATCCTCATCACCCGCAGAAACCCGATGGACTACCAAGCCCAGCTATATTGGATGGAGATATAGTGCAATATTAGGGACAAGATACGAGAGGCGCAGAAGATCGACGCGGAAGCGGATCCAATCATCCAGACCTTACGACAAGGCGCGCAGGAAGACTACAATCTGTGTGATGGCAACCTACAGTACAAGCACCGTATATTCATCCCCTCTGCCAAAGAAATCTGGGAAGAGATACTCCGCGAAGCACACCAATCGAGGTATTCAATACACCCGGAAGTAGTAAAAATATATACAAATTTACGAAGAACGCTATAATGTCCAGGTATGAAAAGGGACGTCACCAATTAAGTGGCGCACTGCCAGACCTGTCAGATGGTCAAGGAAGAATGTCGCAGTCTAGGAGGTATACTACAGCCCCTACCTATACCCGAATGGAAATTTGAAGATATCTCCATGGACTTTGTCCATGGCTTGCCCCGATCTCGCGCAGGAAACGACTCAATATGGGTCGTGGTGGATCGCCTCACAAAGGTGGCCCGTTTTATCCCAAACCGCCAAGGTGACGGGGTCGATATCTTAGCCCGACTCTTTATAGAGCAAGTGGTCCAATTTCATGGGGTACCCAAGTCGATTGTATCTGATCGCGATGGACGCTTCACTTCGAAGGAATGGAGAAGAGTCCAAGCACATCTGGGAACCAGATTGGCATTCAGCACCGCGTTCCATCCTCAGAAAGATGGGCAAACAAAAAAGATAAATCGGACAATGGAAGACCTCCTCCGACTATGCATAGTTGGAACACAACGAACCTTGGGAACAGGTGCTGCCCTTAGTAGAGTTTTCATACAGCAACACCTTTCAGGAGAGCATCAAGATGGCACATGATGAGGACCCAGAAGCTTTAGGGGTCACTTACAAATATGACACCACAACGGCAATAAGGTTAATCCGAGACAGAATGTTAGAAGCGCAGAGTCGCCAAGAAAAATACTACGACGCACGTCATCGACTGGTGGAATTCAACATAGGAGATATGGTATTCCTGAAGATTAAACCGATGTATGGGATCTCCCGGATAGAGAAGTAGAAAAAGCTGGATCCCCACTACCTAGGCCCGTATCAAGTCATAGAGAAAATAGGCCTTGTTGCCTATAGACTGGCCCTGCCAACTGAATTGGGAAATCTTCACGACGTATTTCACATCTCCTCACTAAGACGTGTCCTTCGCCAACCAGAGCAACATCTTTCTACGCCACAAGTGTCACAACCCGCATTTTCTCTGTATTAAATAATACGTCAGAGTAAGAGAAAATACGTGTCATGATGCCACATCATGCAAGGGACAACTGCAGACGCTCAGACAACTTTACCTTCACACTTTTCTTTAGAAATCCATAAACTTTATGTTCAAAACATAATTTAAGTTTAAAGTTTTCAAACACCGTGTCCCTCGGTTTAATGGATCAACTAGTCCATAAATAATAAAATATAGGTTTTCGCAGCGGAAAATACATAATTTATTTCATTTTACCCTATATGAGCATGATGAACTGACCAGCATTTTGATGATATTGCTATATTTAGTATAAGAAAAAAAGGATTTCTTTTACGAGCTTCACAATAGAATGATATTAGTCTAAAATGAGATGTCATGTAGTAAGAATTATGCAGTTTTGTACGTAAAATATCTACTATGCAACCTAACATAAAATCTTCCCAAGAGCATTTGCACTAATAGCAAGGCAACAGTAGTAGCATATACATGGCAAGACAAAGTCTAATACAGAAGAAATTAGGCTATGTGCGTTAACAAACTGACACGAACCCATCACCTTAACAAGTTTTCAAAAGAAGCCAAAAGTCTACCTCTCAAGCGAGAGTAAGAAGACAACTAGCAAATCTGAAGAAGACAGATATTGGTCAGCTCCATCTTCTACTGATCCGAACCTGAGGCATTCGAAAGAAAAGAATACCTCAGCACAAAGGCATGAAAAGACATCATAACAAAAAGTGAGAGAAAACTCAACAAAAGAGGGTTATCAACCAAATCAAGAATAGCTGTGAACATCAGCAAATCAAATAAATGAGTATTAGCATTCAACAAGGAAAGACTGGGAGAAAGTGCGGTCAAAGTTGCATTGCAACAACATCCAAAAGGGAAAGTGTTGAGTTGACCAAGAAGTGAATTCCTATCCCAGCCATAAAATAGCACTGAGGCGGAGGCAATATTTCCAACCATCCATTAGACCAAGAAAATATCCAAGGCACAAAGCACTGTGGCGGTGGTTGCAGCCCACCAACCAACAGTCTACACGTCCACGGAAAAAATACTGGCACTTCTAGAAAACATTACATATCCGATTCCACTTAACTTAACTTCTGGACGAATTCTACTTTAGCATAAATGACGTATTCTACAAGACTACTACAGAAATCTTGCTGAATAACTGAACACATTACATATCATTTCTCTAAGAGGAAAAAAAAGAATAAATAGTAAAGGGGAAAAGGAGCGTGCAAAAGGGGTTTAGTCCACCACTTGCCTAGTTTTCACCGGAAATGTTCTCCGAACAACACCTCGTCGCAGACCGGCCGCTAGAAAACTTCGAGGAAGAATCTCTGAAATTTTTGGAACGAAAAGGAGGGTTAGGGCTACCGGCTCTAACCTCAAAAATCTATGAAACTCAAAATACTTACCGCACACGCGAAGAGCTCGGCGAGAGCTTTTCAAATCTATGCTCCGACGAAGATTTCGAGCTGCGGTGCTCTGGTGGCGGCGATCTGAAGGCTCGCGGAAGGACGTTCCGCTCTCGGTTCGCAAAAGTCGGGAAGAAAGAAGATGAACAGGGCTTTTCTTTTCTGTTTTCTTACGGAGGAATAAGAGATCAATGAGTATATATATATATGAATATCATATTAATAATAATAATAATAATAATAATAATAATAATAATAATAATAATAATAATAATAGAGTCAATCTTAACAGGAGGAAGGAAATAAATTTCACAGGAGATGAATAAGATTTCTTGGGAAGTATAAGATTTCACGTGAAATATATGATTTTTCGTGAAGATGAATAGGATTTCTCAGAAGTATAAGATTTCACGTGAAGTATATGATTTTATGATTATATGATTTTACGTGAAGATGAATAGGATTTTTCTCGGGAAGTATAAGATTTCACGTGAAGTATATGATTTTATGATTATATGATTTTACGTGAAGATGAATAGGATTTCTAGGGAATTATAATAGTAAATGTAATATATTTTTATTATTATGAAAAACTAAACGAACGTCGAAGTCGACAAAATTCGCACCAAAGGTGAACGGCTGCACTACGAATCCAACGACGAAGTCGGAATCAAAATCCGACGTACCGTTCTAGAGATATAAACTTCCAAAGTTTACGACGATGTTAAAATATACAAATCTTTGACAATTCACCGATGCTTCAATTTTGCTCGGAACGCCACGAAACTTTAACAAATTTTTTTTCTAAAATTAAATAATCTAATTTCCTAACGTAAAATTTTTCAAATTCCGGGCCGTTTCAAAATTTGGTTGACTTGACCGAACGGACGCGAGAACGCGCAAACGACGGCGCACCGTTAACTCCGCACTAACGTAACGCCCTTACATCATTATGACGTCGATAATATATTTCCAAATAATAGCAAAAAATTCAGGGGCGTTACAACCACTCCCACTAAAAAGAAGTTTCGTCCCGAAACTTTGACAAATAATTCGAATACCAAAGATAGAAGAGTGTAGCTAAAAGCTACGAATGAAAACACTAACCCAAGAGATCTAGGAGAAAAGATGAGGATGAGATGTCCTCATAACCGATTCCAGTTCCCAAGTTGGGCTCTCGACGTCTTGGTTCCGCCAAAGGACTTTGACCATAGGAATCATCTTCTTTCGCAACACGCGATCCTGTGTCTCTAGAACACGAACATGCTCTTCAACATAAGACAGATTAGGTTGCAACTGGGGCACCGATTCAAGGACATGACGATCACTATGCACGCACTTTCTCAATTGACTCACATGAAACACATCGTGAACACATGTGAAAGAAGCAGGAAAATCCAGCCTATAAGCGGACACTCCGATGCGCTCAACAACTTGGAAAGGTCCCACATACCGGGGTTCCAACTTGTGGTTCCTTCCAAATCTTTTAACACCTGGCACCAGAGAAACTTTCAAGAACACCATGTCCCCAATTGCGAACTCCAGATCAACCCTTCTCTGATTAGCATACTTCTCATAACGCTCCTGAGCAATGTGAAGCTTCTCGCGGATATGAGTCACATCAACATTCATTTCTTCCAAAGCTTCAGGACCTAGCAACGGACTCTCACCAACCTCGGCCCAAAACAAGGGAGTTTGACAAAGTCTCCCATACAAAGCTTCAAAGGGGGCCATCTGCAAACTCTCCTGATAACTATTGTTATATGCAAACTCCATTAGTTCAAGACGCTTATCCCAAGCTCCACCATGATCCAAAATATAACATCTGATCATATCTTCCAAAATCTGATTCACTCTTTCTGTCTGACCATTTGTCTGAGGGTGGTAAGCGGAAGAGTATCTAAGGTCAGTACCCAAGGCTCCCTGCAAACTCTGCCAGAAATGAGACATATACCTAGAATCCCGATCTGACACAATACTCACGGGCACACCGTGCAATCTGATGACCTCATCCAAATAGAGCTCTGTTATTTTCTCCATAGAATAACCAATCTTGAATGGCACAAAGTGAGCACACTTTGTCAATCTGTCAATTATGACCCATACCGAATCATGTCCTCCGGGAGATCTCTGCAACCCAGTAATGAAGCCCATCGAAATACTCTCCCACTTCCAGCTTGGAATATCCAAAGGCTTCAATTTACTTCCAGGCATCTTATGATCCCCCTTAACACGCTGGCAGGTAAAACATTCAGAAACATACTTGGCTATATCGTTCTTCATTCCTGACCACCATACAATCTGCTTCAGGTCTTTATACATTTTCGTGGAACCAGGGTGATAGGAAACACTAGAATCATGCGCTTCACTACAGATCTTTGTTCGAATGCCCTCAAACGCGGGAATACAATATCTACCTCGGTACTTCAAAGTATCATTATCATCAATTGAAAAATCTGGTAGTTCACCTTTTTCAGTTCTATTCTGGAGATGCTGTAAATCATGATCTTCCTTCTGATGCAGTCTGGTAAGGGTAATCCAAGAAGGCTCTTCAACTTCTAAACTCGAAGGCGAGGTACTACTTCCGACTGAGATATCTATCAGCATAAACTCCTCCACTAAGGACTGAACAAAAAGGTTGAAGACGTGCGCGGTCTTTCTACTCAGGGCATCAACCACCACATTAGCCTTACCCGGATGATATAGGATGTCAACTTCATAATCCGCAACATACTCCAACCATCTGCGCTGGCGCAAATTTAGTTCTTTCTAGGTAAAGACATGCTTCAAACTCTTATGGTCTGTGAAAATCTTGCATGACACTCCATATAACAGATGTCTCCAAAGCTTTAAAGCATAAATCACTGCCGCAAATTCTAAGTCATGCGTAGGGTAATTTCTTTTATGAACTTTCAGTTGTCTTGATCCATACGCGATCACCTTTCCTTATTGCATCAAAACACAACCAAGACCAACGTGAGATGCGCCTACATAAATGGCATACTCAACTCCCTCGGTCGGTAAAGCCAAAATAGGAGCACTGCATAAACGCCTCTTTAATTCCTGAAAAGCTTCTTCACAGGAATCACTCCAAACAAAAGATGCATTCTTCTGGGTAAGCTTAGTCTGAGGTGACGACAACACCGAAAATCCTTGTACAAACCTTCTATAATAACCTACCAACCCTAAGAAACTCCTTATCTCCTTAGGCGTTGTAGGCGTCTTCCAATCCAAGACAACAGAGATCTTTGCTGGGTCTACAGAAATTCCATCTTTGTTCACAACATGACCCAGAAAAGACACTTGCGAAATCCAGAATTCGCATTTACTCAACTTCACATACATCTTATTCTCTCTTAGAGTAGCCAATACTATGCGCAAATGCATAGCATGCTCTTCAACACTTCTAGAAAACACCAACACATCGTTGATGAAAACTACTACAAAATGATCTCGGAAGTCTTTGAACACTCGGTTCATCATATCCATGAACACAGAGGGTGCATTTGTTAAACCAAATGACATCCCAAGAAATTTAAAATGACCATAACGGGAACGAAAGGCAGTTCGAGGAATGTCTGACTCACGAATCCTCAACTTATGGTAACCTGAATGAAGATCAATCTTTGAAAACACCGAACTACCACGCAACTGATCGAACCAATCATCGATTCTCGGAAACAGATATCTGTTATTTATGGTTACCTTATTCAACTCCCTATAGTCTATGCACAACCTCATAGAACCATCCTTCTTTTTCACGAACAATACTGGAGCACCCAAGGGCGAAGAACTTGGCCTAATGAATCCACACTGCAACAATTCATCTAACTGGGTATGCAACTCTTCCAGCTCACACGGGGCCATACAGTACGGTGCCTTAGCAATAGGACGAGTACCAGGCTCAAGATCAATAACGAAGTCCACCTCTCTCTCGGGAGGAAGACCAGGAAGACTAACAGGGAAAACGTCAGGAAACTCTTGCACCACAGTAACATTCTCGATACACGGCAAACCACTAACAGTTTCTAACATAGAAACAAGGTAATAAAAACCACCGGAATCTAAAAGTTTCCGAGCACATACCGCAGAAATAATTGGGGAATCCTGGCACGGAAAGCCATACATACTCATGAGTTGACCGTTGTCCATCTTGAAGTCAAAATGTTTAACCTTGCATTGGATAACCACATCATATCTGGACAACCAGTCCATGCCTAAAATCTCATCGAAATCTTCCAGGTCTAGCACCTTTAAATCAGCAAATGCTAAGAAGTCACCTAAGAGGATTGGACAATTATGGATACCTGATGAGTCCAAATTATATACACTTTTATGGACTCATCTGGGCAAGTTTTCACGCACTTGCACTTCATTTTTAGTTCATTAAAGCTTATATTTCACTTGTTCATTCTTCTCAAACTAAGTGCTCATTTTGGCCCATTGTGGTGTGCAATTGCGCACTATTCTGCTGGGGGTAAGCACATGATGCTCCCCATGTCTTTATTTTGTTGTTATTATATATTTCTGTGTGCTGGTGGTATGTTCCCCAGCTTGTTGGTTTATATTGCAGGTGGGCAGATCTTCATTATATGGGAATTGTAACCTAGAGAAATCGCACGGTCGTGCGATTCCTTGACGTACGATTTCAGCGACCGTGCGATTCCTACAGTACTTATAAATGGTGATCTGCCCCGGCTCGTGCGTTTTTGTTTGCGCACGGTCAGTTTTGATCGTGCGTGAGCAAAATCGCACGAGTTTCTCTCTTTTATCTAAGAATTTATGTCATTTTGCAATTTTCCAGAACGCACGGTCGTGCGTTTATCCTTCACGCACGATCTGGTTGATCGTGCGCGTTCATTTGCGGCCCAAAATAGCATTCTGAATTTGGTCGTGCGTTTTTACGCACGGTCATGCGTTTGGTTGTGCGTTTTTACGCACGGTCGTGCGTTTGGTCGTGCATGAACAAAATTATGCAACTTCTCTATTTAAACTGCGATTTTTAGGTTTTCAGAACCCGATTCAGCTTCGCCATTTCCTCCGCAAGGAGAGCTCCAGCTCTGTTTTCTTCCACCCTTCCATGAGGGCTTTGCCCTAGGCCGCCTCCATCATCCAAGAGCTTCCAAGGAGAGGGATCTAGCCCTACATCCATCATCATCCAAGGAGAAGGAAGCTTTGGTCTTGTGGCTGGATCGTGAGACAAAGAAGACGGGCCATTGGAAGGTAGTGACAGCCTTCTCTACCCTGGACTCAGTTGAGCACCGAGCTTGGACGCGGATTGACAACACAACAATTCCAACCGTGAACCTTCGACGAGACTTCAGATTGGGCCGATTCCTTGCTTTCTCCCCTTTTATTTTTATGATTGTATAAGCTACATTCTTCTATCTTTTGATGATGTGCACTATGAATCTTGCTTTGTAATGTTTAATTCATGTTTATGAGTTCATATTATTCATATGTGTGTATGAGGTGCGCCCCATCTATTTTCCATCCACATCCATCATCACCTTCCACTCCATTACGCTAGCCTACTCTTCCATTCCGTAAGACTACTCTTCCATCCGCCAAGCTAAGCGGTGCTAACGGCCCGTGTAATCCACCTCGACCCCGCCGGTGCGAACCATTCCATCTACAAGCCTTCTCGTCCATCCGCCTTGTGAAGCGTAGCATAGCGGCCCATGTATTCCATTCGCCTAACGAAGCAGCGCGCTCAAGGCCTGCATAGTTTGATTCTGCTTGCCTACTCAGCCATCTGCCCTTGCGAAGTAGTGCGTTTAAGGTCTACGTAGTTTTCCATCCCGCCTGGCGAAGCATTGCATAGCGGCAGTGCATAGGAGTAGTTGTAGTTGTTTTCTTTTATTTTCCAAAAGCCAAATCAACTCTCCCGCAATCCATCCGACCTAAAGGACTTCGATGTTAAGTCCTTCCTCGAAACCTAACTCCAGCTTACTGTGTTCCTTCGAGATTCGATACTCGGGGATTCACTCCTCGTTTTATATTACTTGAACGATCGGTACACTGCCGTTTCGTGCCGCATTCTTGCTACCGCCTATAGCGCTGTGCTAAGATTTGCGCATCAAGTTGTTGACACCATTGCCGGGGAACACGGTCGTGTGAGTTTGCTGTAGAGGGAGATAAGAGATAGTAGTTCTTCCAGTGTTTATAGCCATTTTTTTATTTTGTTTGCTTTTTAATTATATATTGTTTGTTATTATTTCTTTCTCTCCTATTTTAAAGTTCTAGGCAAGTTTAATCCAAGGAGTTCTTTTAGTTTGTGTAAATTTCCTTGCAAAGAATTTCGGTTTCGTTATATCTGCTTTATTTATTGAAAATGTCATCATGGGATATTTCTCCTAGCACTTACGTCAAGATGGTTTATTATATAGACCAAATGAAGGAGTTGAATGCTAGGCAGTGTAGGAACTTTGTTTGCTTGTTGTGTCGAGGAGAGGGTAATGAATTGAAGGACTGTCCTAGTCTTTTCAATCCTGACCGCTGCTCCTTCACTCATGACAACATGGTCCCTATCACTCATTCTTTACCCATGGAGACAATCGTGCCCTCTACCACCAAGCTTGTCTCGTGCATGAACTCCTCACTCCCTGTGTATGGCTTCACTCCTAGTGATGACGATCACTCATCTGTTGGACAACAAGAAGAGGAATGGGAGATCCTAGACGAACCTGAGTGGGATGAGGAAAGTATTCTTTCCATCGGGGAGGCTTTAGCGGATCTTTTTGCGGAGGAACCAAATCTTTTTGTTCCTCCAGTTTCTTTGCAAGATTTTTCTACGCACATTTTTTATGATCCTGTCGAAGTAATTAAGCAGGGTGATGATTCTGAGCCTGAGGCTGCTCCCCGGTGGGATGATGAGGGTACTCTTTCTGATGAGGAGGTTTGCACTTCCTCATGGGATGAGGAGGTCCAACTCACCACTGAGGCACTTGAGTTCACTGGCCCCCTTGCTATGATACTTGCGATGATGACAGTGATCTATCCTTGGAACTTGCCGGGAGTGAAACTGGGATCACTCCCTCAATTGTTTTTTCTTCATGTTCTTCTTCTTATTTATTTCTTGATCACCTTTCTCTATCTGAGCTTGTGCAGGTTGAGTCTTCACAGGTACTTCAGGAGGACTTGGAGCATTCTGCTCAAGTCAATGATGAGTGCATCCTCTCATGTGAGGAGGTTGATTCCCCCTCCATAGAGGAAGCCTCATTCATTGCCTTCTCTTCCTGCTGCCTCCCTGGAGATGACACCTTGCTAGGCAAGGATTTATTTTGTGGTGAGATGAGTGAGGACCAGCTCTCCTCCTCTTCTTACTTCCTATTCCCGCTACCTGTGTTCAGCAGGTATTTTTATTTAGGTAGGGGAGTAACTATTCTGTCGCCGTATCGGTACCCGCTACCGACACGCATATTAGAACAGTTACCTGTGCACTTTTCTTTTCATACTCCCATTAGCTAGAACCTTTACTATTTAAATAAGTCGTGCTGGGAGGACAATAACCCTAGTAGTTATCTTACCTTTTTCCTGCATTTCTTATTTCATCTTGTTTAGTTTAGTTAGCTGTATTTTATTTTATTTTTGTATATTTTCTTTTGTTTTTGGCGGAGCTCACCCCTGCGGGTCCTTCTTCTGGATGGCGGACGCTGCAACTTTGTCTTGATTCACAAGCCAATCTTCTGGTATGCTCACTTGCTGAGCCTCGGGTACTCTCTTTCCCTAGACTTCATTTTGAATTTAATGGTTATATATTTTGTTGGATTGTTTAGATTAAGTCTGGGGGAGAGCTGTTGTATTTGTTACCCACTACACATGCACAGATCATTTGCATACTAGAAGTACATTTTAGTTCAGTTTTATAATTATTGTTTCATATGCACCGCACACCACTACACCCACTTTCGCGCGCACTCGCTTGTTTGTATGCTCCTGTATATTCAATTCTTGGTTGTGAGGTAGAAATTGCCGTATTAGCCAAAATAATTGCAAGATGGAGTGGAATGTTGACTCTTGTAGTGTTCTAGTTGAATACTAGTGTCTTGCCTAGGAATTCGAGTAGAAATTGTTTTTATTTATGCTTCTAATTTATAATTAGTAGATTTGCGTAGATTTTAATTTATTTTACTCAAAATGGTGAATGTGGTTGAATCTAGTGGTAGCGTGGTATTTTGTGTAGGCGAGCACGAGGTTCGTGTTGCTCGAGTCGGGAGGAAGGATTACCTTTCTCGGGGGCTAAGAACTTGCCCCAAGCGACTCTCGAAGCATGGGTGCGAACGATTTGCAAGTTGAGCGTGATGTAGGCCATCTTTTTGGCAAACCTGAGCTTTGTTTTACCTTTCCTATATGCTAACCATTGCTAGCCTATTTTGTGCCTACCCGATCTTTTGGTTCAGCTCCACCATACTTCACCAAGGCCTAAAAGCTAATCCTACTATCGCAACCAAAATTAAGCTAAAAGCATTTATGAATTGTAATTTTCCAATGCGGTGCGGTGATGCGAAACTTCAGTGTTGATGTGGAAGTTTTAAAAAATTCTATGTGCTGAAAATTGTGCTATTAGATATGGGGATGAAAAGAAAAGAAAAAGAAAAGCAAAGTAAAAAAAATAGATTTATATCCCCAGCATTTTAATTGAAACATCTAAATAGTATTGATTGTTGTAGGCCGTGTGCACACCCGGTTTCAAAGTCAAGTCTGGGGGTGTGTTGCACGTGTTTTATTGGGGGCTGCTATGATTTAGCACTTTTGTGAGCTCATTTGGGTTGCGATTAGCCTTCACGTTTATCTTTGCATTCCAAACCATAACCTAAGCCTCGTGTAAACCCAAAGTCCTATTGATTCATCTTGTGAGTTCACTAGCGCCGTGGAGAGAGTGTGACATGGCGAGCTTATGGTTCTCGATGTTGATGGATTTCAACGAAGATAATTCCGAGTTCCGGTCTTGGGTAACATTTACCTTCGCGACTTGCTTACTTTCGTACTAAGTGTGACCACGAGATTCACCAACATTCCATTCTTGAGTAAAAATAAATTTCTTTTTACGCATTTACACTGTTATAATTTAGCTAGCATATGTTGAAACTTCTTCTAATGAACTTCTATGCACACCTGTATGCAACTTCGCATTCTATTCCATGCTTGCAATTTTTTGGCTAGCTATGCTTTTCCTACTCCGCCGGATTTGTTTGCTCAGGACGCGCAAACAGGTAAGTCTGGGGGAGTGATGAGTCCAAATTATATACACTTTTATGGACTCAGCTGGGCTAGTTTTCACACACTTGCACTTCATTTTTAGTTCATTAATGCATATATTTCACTTGTTCACTCTTCTCACACTAAGTGCTCATTTTGGCCCATTGTGGTGTGCAATTGCGCACTATTCTGCTGGGGGTAAGCACATGATGCTCCCCATGTCTTTATTTTGTTGTTATTATATATTTCTGTGTACTGGTGGTATGTTCCCCAGCTTGTTGGTTTATATTGCAGGTGGGCAGATCTTCATTCTATGGGAATTGTAACCTGGAGAAATCGCACGGTCGTGCGATTCCTTGACGCACGATTTCAGCGACCGTGCGATTCCTACATTACTTATAAATGGTGATCTGCCCCGACTCATGCGTTTTTGTTCGCGCACGGTCAGTTTTGATCGTGCGTGAGCAAAATCGCACGAGTTTCCCTCTTTTATCTAAGAATTTATGTCATTTTGCAATTTTCCAGAACGCACGGTCGTGCATTTATCCTTCACGCACGATCTGGTCGATCATGCGCGTTCAATTGCGGCCCAAAATAGCATTCTGAATTTGGTCGTGTGTTTTTACGCACGGTCGTGCGTTTGGTCGTGCATGAACAAAATTATGCAACTTCTCTATTTAAACTGCGATTTTTAGGTTTTCAGAACATGATTCAGCTCCGCCATTTCCACCGCAAGGAGAGCTCCAGCTCCGTTTTCTTCCACCCTTCCATGAGGGCTTTGCCCTAGGCCGCCCCCATCATCCAAGAGCTTCTAAGGAGAGGGATCTAGCCCTACATCCATCATCATCCAAGGAGAAGGAAGCTTTGGTCTTGTGGCCGGATCGTGACACGAAGAAGATGGGCCATTGGAAGGTAGTGACAGCCTTCTCTACCCCGGACGCAGTTGAGGACCGAGCTTGGACGCGGATTGACAACCCAGCGATTCCAACTGTGAATCTTCGACAAGACTTCGGATTGGGTCGATTCCTTGCTTTATCCCCTTTTATTTTGATGATTGTATAAGCTACATTCTTCTATCTTTTGATGATGTGCACTATGAATCTTGCTTTGTATTATTTAATTCATGTTTATGAGTTCATATTATTCATATGTGTGTATGAGGTGCGCCCCCATCCATTTTCCATCCACATCCGTCATCACCCTCCACTCTATTAGGCTAGCCTACTCTTCCATTCCGTAAGACTACTCTTCCATCCGCCAAGCTAAGCGGTGCTAGCGGCCCGTGTAATCCACCTCGACCCCGCCGGTGCGAACCATTCCATCCACAAGCCTTCTTGTCCATCCGCCTAGTGAAGCATGACATAGCGGCCTGTGTAATCCATTCGCCTAACGAAGCAGCGCGCTCAAGGCCTGCACAGTTCGATTCCGCTTGCCTACTCATCCATCTGCCCTTGCGAAGTAGTGCGTTTAAGGTCTACGTAGTTTTCCATCCCGCCTGGCGAAGCATTGCATAGCGGCAGTGCATAGGAGTAGTTGTAGTTGTTTTCTTTTATTTTCCAAAAGCCAAATCAACTCTCCCGCAATCCATCCGACCTAAAGGACTTCAATCTCAAGTCCTTCCTCGAAACCTAACTCCACCTTACTGTGTTCCTTCGAGATTCTATACTCAGGGATTCACTCCTCATTTTATATTACTTGAACGATCGGTACACTGCCATTTCGTGCCGCATTCTTGCTACCGCCTATAGCGGTGTGCTAAGATTTGCGCATCAATACCCTGGTTCGACACCACGGAGTCGCCAGAAGGAAACTTAATGTGAAACGCATCGCCAATCTGATCGAGGATCAAACGATGACGCTCTACAAAAGTCCTAGCCACGAACGAGTGGGTAGCACCAGAATCGAAAAGGACACGCGCCCAACGCTTCCTTACCTTAAATTCTCCTATAAAAGTCAGATACATAACTAGCGGAACAGAAATTGAAACTAAAGATGAAGGCTAAGAGTTAAATTAAGGTCTAACCTGAAATACCTTGGGTGGAATTCTGTGCTTCTTCCCTAGTCACCACATTCAACTTGTCGTTTCCTCCATCCTGATGCCGCGGTTGCGGCAGCAGCAAAGCCTGATGTGGCACGGGCTGTAGAGGCGGCTGGAAACGCGGGCATTTAGTCTTAACGTGCACCTTCTGACCGCACTAAAAACACACCTTATCTTTAGACCAGCAATGGGCAACATCATGCCCATTTCGCTTACAGAAGGTACATGCCAGATCTCCTCTGGGAGCGCTCTGTATTGCCGATACTTGCCGATGCTTCTTAGCTCCCAACCTTTTGAAACATTTCTCGAACGAATGGCCCGGGCGACCACAGAAGCTACAAATTTCGCCACTTCTTTTCTTTAGAGTAGGGCTAGATACCTTGGGGCCTTCCCCTTCTTTGACCTTCCTCTTATCCTTTCTCATCAACACGCCTTTATTCTTGGCATTATCGATGGCCTCGACTTTTAGCGCGACTTCTACTACTTCAGCATAGCTTTCAGATCTGTATGCGCTAGCCAGTTGCTCGATGTCACTACGAAGTCCTCCGAGAAATCGCTTCACTCTTCCTGCTTCTAAAGCTACTAAATCTGGAGCAAATCTGCACAACTTACTGAATTCAATCTCATACTCACTAACCTTGAGTTGTTTTTGCTTCAGGTGCAGAAAATTATTCATCAGACGGTCTTGCTCGACCGACGGTAGAAACTTCTTTAACACCATTGCCTTAAATGACTCCCACGAACATCCATCTACAAGACTTTCTCTCTCCCTGCTCCACCAGCTCTTAGCAAGTCCCTTCAGCTGGTAAGCAGCGACCATCACTTTTTGGTCCGCAGAGATTCCCGAGTACATGAACATCTCTTCAATGGCGACTAGCCAGTCATCCAACGCCATGAAATCAGCTCTTCTGTCATACGTAGGAAGTCCTAATCTCTGGAAGTGCGATATGAAGTTCATCTCTGGTGGCAGCAGAACTGGAGGCACCAAAGGAGCGGGAGGAACGGGCACAGTCTGACCCACTACAGGGTCCTGCACCATAGGCTGCTGCACAATGGCTGCAGTCATCAACGTCTGAATCTGCGATTGCATCGCAACCAACTGCCTGGACAGAGCCTCATTACTTTGTCGCAAACTTTCGATCATAGCCTCACTCTGCGCACCCAAAGACTCACCCTCCGATTGGGGATTCAACCTCGTCGCAACACGTCTCAGCGGCATATCTATAAGTACAAACAAACGACTCATCAAACTCTAGCTTGGAACTAGAACTACTCAGCTTAGCTCAAACCAAACAGGAAAAGTCACTTGCTCTAGCTACTACCTTGCTCTGGGATTTTATACAAATGATGCTATGCTTTAACTTGGGATGATATATTATCATCCTTTGACTCTTGTGCATATCACATGCATGCATGAATGTTTAAATCTTCATTTTAAATCATGTGTGTATAAGTGTCATCATGTAAATATGTAGCTTTACACGGGTGCTTTATGCGATTATATGATATGTATGTTGTGCTATGCATTCTAAGAAAAGCCTTAATGCATGTTATGCGCAACGTACACATGAAATATTATGCACCCCATAATACATAATATCGCATGCAACGAAAATAAAATCGAGCTAATGGACATCCATGGGGCTGGTATTATGCATCCCATTTGGATCTGTAGGCGCCCTTAGAGGGGGGGGGGGGGTGAATAAGGGTTCTAAGATTTATGAGAATATTTAAATGAAAAACGATTCTCTGTTGCTATCGCGAGCGATAGTGTTACCGCTCGGCATTAGTGACAGAGAAAATCTATTTATGTTATAGTAATGGAAATCAGAGATCACGAAACAGAGATGAAGAAAGACATACTATCATTAATAAACTTGATTACAAAATTTGATTTCTATGACACTAGAAATCAAAGCGAATAATATGAAAACCCTTTTTGTTTTCTATATCGACTCGTATCCCCACGAACCGGTTGGCTTTAGCCGATGTCTCCCCAGATACGACCTCTGTTGGATCGGTAGGCGCCCTTAGAGGGGGGGGGGGGTGAATAAGGGTTTTCAAACAGTTATATTATATTTTAAAAAACTTTAAAATAATGCGAGATAAAAACAATAAGAAGTCAAGTAAAACAATAAAGTAGAGACATGCTTTATTAATATCAAATAAGGTTTTACAAAAGTTGATTTCTATAATGCTAGAAATCGGTGGCGATGAATAGTAGACTCTTTTTGTTTTCTATCCCGACTCGCATCCCCACGAACCGGTGGCCCTAGCCTATCCTCCCCGGATTCGGCCTCAAGCCGCTCTAGCCAACCCTTCCCCGGATATGGCCTCGAGCACCCCCTAGACCTAGCCTAGATCTAGTCGCCAACACGAGGCGAATTTCCACCCTAAGTCCTACCCAGACCTAGTCGCCAACAGGAGGCGATTTCACTAACCGTTTACAAGAAATAAGAAATGAAAATAATTAAAACTCCCTCTTGATGAACTTCTGAAGTTGGAGATGAAGATCCGCTGTAGAATAAGCGTTGTAGAAGCAGATTTCAGATGGATCCGGCGTGATGAGATTCTCCTTTAGAAGTTTGCAGAACTTTGGTAGGACATCAACTTACGGCCAAGGTAGCCTCTGGAATTCTAGCACTCAATCTCTCTCTCTGATGTCTCTATGAAACGAGAGAAGAGGGGTCCTTTTTATAGCCTCAGCGCTAGCGCCCGCGCTAGTGGTTCCGCCGGAGCTATCCCATTTTAGGACATATTCTGCGCGGCAGAATCTTCAATCGGAGGAAACATTTCTCCCTTGCCTACTGTGCTCCATGCTATTGCCTGCGCTATCGGATACCGTCTGGCGCTATCTCCTTCTATAAGTACTCCCGACATTTGCGCTTAAGTAAACATTTCGTCGATCAAAATTTCGTCGAACGCAGCTAAGAGTTTG
Organism: Dactylorhiza incarnata; assembly: GCA_033032865.1. Classification (NCBI taxonomy): domain Eukaryota; kingdom Viridiplantae; phylum Streptophyta; class Magnoliopsida; order Asparagales; family Orchidaceae; genus Dactylorhiza; species Dactylorhiza incarnata. The sequence continues at coordinate 16,638,234 of JAWHQI010000024.1, forward strand.
TCGATCGAATTTTCGTCGAACGCAGTTATAAGCATTTCGTCGAGCGCCGCTAATAGTTCGTCGAACGACAGCTAGCGCCCGCGCTAGGACTGCCGCCAGCGCTAGTAGGAGATTTGGATTTGATGGCTCAACTTTGGGGGCAACCTTCTTATGTAATCCTTGAGTCATGTGGACTTTGTTATCCTGCACACTTTAACACACAAGATCAAATACACATAGGATTTGTTATTCTCAAACCTAGGAGATGCGGAAGACCATGTTCCAACAAACTCCCCCATTTGATAATAACAAATCCATTAATGATAAATCAGAGCATTAATATATAAGCATGAAGAAACAAACTTGTGTGTGTGTGAGAGTGATGACTTAGGATAATTATCGATTTTAGTATTTAGAATTGCTCCCCCTAAATACATGCTCCCCCTAAGTGAATGTTCCCTTAATATTTAAATATCATCTTAATTAAGCATGTTAGTTTAGTTTTATATTTTGATAACAGATTATATTTATCATGTTAGTTCTCCCCCTTTTGTTATTAGCAAAAGCGGGTAAGGAGATACCACTTAAAAGTTGACAATAAGATAAAGGCATGATCGAGCTTGTAGAGAAGGAAATGATAAGGAGTTTTAGAATACTTTTCATTGAAATAGATCAGAGTTTGAGTATTACAATATTTTCATAAATTAGAGTTTGTAGCATTAACATATACAAGGTAAATGTAAAGTTGCAGAAGACTTAGAAAAATACAAGCAAACATCTTGTGTAAGACATGAGGATTCAAAAAAGATATAGGCGTTCAATTTTATAAAGAAGATGTTTTGTAAATCATTGTTCAAGTAAAATCTTTAAATTCAATAATAAGGTAACCAAGCATGAAATAATGATATCAAAAAGAGAGTACTACAATGTTATGTTAATTTACAATTTCAAAACATACTAAACATTGTAGAGAGCATGCTAGGTTATCTAGTGCATTTCATAAATAAAGAGTAGTATAGAATTTGCAATAGGATCCAATACTCATGAGAAGAAGTGTTATGGAAGATAATGATGTGCACATAAGTGTATTTTTGAGTAGAGTAAACAAATGTTTTAATCAAAAATACAAGTAATATGTAAAGTAAGAGCACAATAAAACACAAATAATTTTACGTCCACACACTTCAATGCACAAAAAAATGTACACTACCAAGGTGCTTTGCACACACAATGCTCATTAAGACTTATCAGGGTGCAAAGTAGTGCTTGGGGGATCACATATTTTATTTTTAATGTTGAGACTAGTGATCCAGTGTACTTCAGATTAAGTGGTTTTTATTTTGAAAGAAAGATTTGATTTGCACAAGATACTTTACTATTCTTTCCAAGGTGCTCAACCTCACAACGCTTATTAAGACTTATCAGGAGGTTCAAGTAGTGCTTGGTGGAGTTATCTTTGTCACTTTATTTTATGATTTTTGTTTTGTACAAAGTTCTCCGAATACACTTATTTTGCAACCAATATAATTAATGAAAAAACATAACCACTTTTCTTAACTTTTAAAAGTGCAAATAAAGGAGTGTAGGTAAGATACTTGTGCAATTTTAATTCATTGTACTAATGCATAACATACACAAGCATTCTTAGATTAAACACATATGTAGACAATGCCAAAATAAGTGAGTGAATAAAGATCATTATCAAACATAAAACATTTACTCATACTTAGAGGCATGCTAAGCATAGTTTTACACAACTTTTAAACGATACTTGATATATTAATAGATATATCAAAACATGATGAAAATAATGTTCAAAGTGGTTTGAAAAGATAAATTACGACATTATAGAAGTTCTAAATAATAGATTAAATCATGCTTGATTTTCATATGAAAATCCATACAGTTGGTTTTTGATAGTTTTAATGTTTTATATTTTTGTATTTGATTTTTGCAAAAAAAATAAACTTTAAACAGATGGCAAAAACAAAAAGGCAAAACATAAATTTTGTTGTAATTTGGCTTTTGTATTTTTGTATTTGATTTTGGCATAGAAAATAGGCTTTAAACAAAAAGGCAAAACATTTTTTTGTAATTTGGCTTTTCTATTTTTGTATTTGATTTTTCAAAAATGAAATATAATCAGAACTGCAAAAATAAATAGTACATATAGATTAATATATTTTTAGGAATTTTTCAAAATTTTAAAAATACAGAAAAATGAATAAGTACGCTAGCGCTGGCGTTAGCGCTAGTGCGGGAAACAGTACACGTTTTTTTAGGATTTTGAAATTTTTAATTGTTGATCTTGATTAAGTGTCCCAATAGTAGTTTCATGCTGAGAGTTCAGAATTTTAGGAGATGTTTTCGATGGTTAAAAATTACAAAATTGCGTTTGTGAATGTGTTTTAACTCGAAAGATCTAGGACACCTAACTCAAGTCATAATAAACGAAATCTTGCATCGGGAAGAGGTTTAGTGAATATGTCAGCGAGTTGAGAGTCCGTGCCAATGAAACTTACTTTTACATGCTCTTTCTTAATGTGATCCCTAATGAAATGATGACGAGCATCGATGTGTTTGGATCTAGAGTGGTGTACGGGATTATATGTGAGGTCTATTGCACTTTTGTTGTCAAATTTAAGATCAATGTTTTTGAGATGAAATCCAAAATCCTCTAGTGTTTGGCTCATCCATAACGCTTGTGCACAATAACTACCAAGTGCGATATATTCGGCCTCCGTGGTGGAGAGTGCAACCGGAGATTGTTTCCTACTAGACCAAGCTACTAAAGAGGGTCCTAAAAAGTGACAAGTACCGCTAGTGCTTTTTCGATCTAGTGAACACCCGACGTAGTCCGAATCGGAATAGCTGTGGAGTGTGAATGAATCATTGTGTGGGTACCATAATCCTAATTTAGATGACCCTAATAGATAACGAAAATACATTTTACCGCTTTTAAATGAGATTCTTTTGGATTGGCTTGAAAGCGAGCACATAAACATACGGCAAACATTATATCTGGTCTAGATGCACTTAAGTAAAGAAGAGATCCTATCATTCCTCTATATAACGTTTGATCAATTGAAATTCTGGATTCATCTTTTCCTAGTTTTAAAGAAGCACTCATAGGAGTAGAAGCTTGTTTAAGATTTTCAAATCCAAATCGTTTAAGCATATCGTGAACATATTTTGTTTGGCAAATAATGATACCATCAGTTCGTTTTGAGATTTGAAAACCAAGAAAATATGATAGTTCTCCTACAAGACTCATTTCAAATTTATTTTTCATCACTAAGACTACTTCATTACACAACTCTTCATTAGTGGCTCCAAAAATGATATCATCAACATATATTTGTAAAATAATTAGATCGTTATTATTATGCTTAATGAAGAGTGTGTTGTCGGCACTTCCCATAACATAACCGTGCTTTAACAAAAACGATGTAAGTCGATCATACCATGCGCGGGGCGCTTGTTTTAAACCATAAAGCGCTTTTTCTAATTTGTAAACATGATTAGGAAATTTTTCATTTATGAAACCGGGGGGTTGTTCTACATAAACTTCTTCTTTTATAAACCCGTTTAAAAAGGCACTTTTGACATCCATTTGAAATAATTTTATTCTTTTAAAACTCGCAAATGCCAAAAATATTCGTATAGATTCTAAGCGAGCAACGGGTGCAAAAGTTTCTTCAAAATCTACCCCCTCTATTTGAGAATAGCCTTGAGCAACTAATCGTGCTTTATTTCTTATAATCCTAGATTCACCATCTAATTTATTTGTAAAGATCCATTTTAGGCCGATAATTGGATGATTAGATGGTCTATATACTAGATTCCAAACTTTATTTCTTTCAAATTATCCTAACTCTTCATTCATAGCCAAAAACCAAAATTCGTCATTTAAAGCGGTGGAAACATTTTTAGGTTCGATTTCGGAAACAAAGCAAATATTTGAAAATGTTTCATGAAGAGAGGATCAAGTTCTTACCCCGGTAGAAGGTTCCCTAATGACTAGCTCTTTTGGATGATTTTTTGAGAAGTTCAAAACGCTTGGAGGTACATATTCATCTTCCTTGGACTTCTCCTCCTCTTCTTTGGAAGGTTCCTCTTCATTGTGCTCCAAAGATAGCAAAGGTTCATCATTTGTACCTGTAGGAAGCTTCTCCACTGTACCAACTCCCATGATCCTTCCTTTACCGTTATCAGCAAACGTTACAATCCCTCCTTTTTTCTTTTCTAGGCTAAGGAATTTTGCTTTTTTGCCCGTCATATGCTTGGAGCAACCTGAGTCCAAGTACCACACGTCCTCCGTTTCCTTAGCCTTCCTGCAAATCTAGAGAGAAGATGAGAGTAAAGATCCAGATATCCAAGAGGTACCACCCATAAAGTAAGTGGATTTCTTAGGTATCCAGATTTGTTTTAACGATCGTTGTTTTATATTCCTGCAAGAGCTAGACGTGTGTCCAAACTTAAGACAATTAGCACATAAAATAAAGGGAGTTGAGTCCCTTTTCTGAGTTTCTACGTTGCTCTTGCTGGATGATGTTTGAACATTAAAAAAGCAGAAGATTTTTTAACACTTGAGCTACTGCCGGCATTAGTGGCTAGCGCCGGGCGGTAAGGTTCACTTTTATATCCGACCCTAAATTTTCCAGAACCATAACATTGGTTTCCCAAAATTATATCCAGGGATTTTTGACCCATCCCAAATTTTTTTATGGCTATATTGAGGTCATGATTTTGTTTTTTAAGAAATGTATTTTCTTGTACAATCATAACACATTTATTTTCAAATCCCTTTTTGTTATTTTCAATTTGTAAAAGAGTGGTTTTTAGTTTTATCTCTAAGTCCCCCTTTTCTTTTGCAATAGTTTTGTTTTGTGAGAGGGCCTTAGAAAGAGAAACTTCAAGTTCTTTTGTCATAAATAAAGAGTGCTCACACTCTTGACATGAAACCTTTCTCTTTTCAAGGGAAATCACCTTTTTTGTGAGCTTATGATTTTCTTTGATAATAGATTCATTTTCACGATTTAATATAATATTATCTTTTATACTTTGATCATAGGATTTGCAAGTTAGAACAAATTCATCATAAAGTTCTTCGAAAGTAGGAGGAATTACCTCAGTGTCGCTAAGAACACTGGTGTCGTCATCGTTGCTTTTTGCCATTAAGCATAAGTTTGCTTCCTCCTCGCTACTTGACTCAGACTCGTTTGAATCTTCAGAGGAAGAGTCATCCCAAGTTGCGGCTTTCAGTACCTTCTTCTTCTCTTTTGCTTTGTGTTGTTCTTTTTGCTCCTTTTGATACTTTGGGCACTGGCTCCGAATGTGCCCGGTCTTTCTGCAATGGTAGCACTCTGCTGGTGGTCTTTCTTCTTCATCTTCACTTCCTTTTTCTTTCCTTGATGAAGAGGAAGATCCCTTTCGTCGAGTATCCTTTTGGAAGTATTTTCAGAATGTGTTCCTTCTTTCCGGATTCCTGATGAACTTCCTGAAGTTTTTCACCAGGAGAGCTTCTTCATCTTCATCATCATCTTCGATGCTCTCGTTCTTTGATTTTAGTGCTAGCGCCTTTTTCTTTGGCTCTTTGTTGTATTCATCGTGTTGAATCTGGAGTCCTACCTCATGGGTTTTGAGATTCCCAATAAGGTTCTCAATCTGGAGTGTTCTTAAGTTGTGCGACTCCGAGATGGCTGTCACCTTTGGATTGAACCTTGGAGGTAAGGAGCGAAGAATTTTCCTCACCAAGTCCCCGTCGGAGTAGGTCTTTCCAAGTGCCTTTGAAGCGTTGACGATCTTGGTGAAGCGAGTGTACATCGAGTTGATGTCCTCTTCGGTATCCATCCTGAATTTTCCATATTCAGATACCAGTTGGAATAGCTTTGCATCTTTCACCTGCGATGTAACTTCATGAGTAACTTCCAATTGATTATAAATATCATAAGCAGTTATGCATGCAGAAATTCTATTAAACTCAGTCCTATTTAAAGCGCAATATAAAGCGTTCATTGCTTTAACATTATTTTTACACCTTAGTTTATCATTATCATCCCATTTATCTTTAAGTTTTGGTTATGTCACCTCTCCCACTATAGTTGTAGGAGGAGAGTACCGAACTTCTACCATGTTCCACACTTCTACATCCATGGTCATAAGAAAACACATCATTCGATTTTTCGAGTAGTTAAAATCTGACCCAGTAAAGAGAGGTGGTCGACTAACCCCTTGACCCTCCGGAAAAGCGAGATCATGAGACGCCATTATTCCCAGTTGTTAAGCCGATTGGAATAAAACCTCGCTCTGATACCACTTGTTGGATCGGTAGGCGCCCTTAGAGGGGGGGGGGGGGTGAATAAGGGTTTTCAAACAGTTATATTATATTTTAAAAAAACTTTGAAATAATGCGAGATTAAAACAATAAGAATTCAAGTAAAACAATAAAGTAGAGACATGCTTTATTAATATCAAATAAGGTTTTACAAAAGTTGATTTCTATAATGCTAGAAATCGGTGGCGATGAATAGTAGAATCTTTTTGTTTTCTATCCCGACTCGCATCCCTACGAACCGGTGGCCCTAGCCTATCCTCCCCGGATTCGGCCTCAAGCCGCTCTAACCAACCCTTCCCCAGATATGTCCTCGAGCACCCCCTAGACCTAGCCTAGATCTAGTCGCCAACACGAGGCGAGTTTCCGCCCTAAGTCCTACCTAGACCTAGTCACCAACATGAGGCGGTTTCACTAATCGTTTACAAGAAATAAGAAATGAAAATAATTAAAACTCCCTCTTGATGAACTTCTGAAGTTGGAGACGAAGATCCGTTGTAGAATAAGCGTTGTAGAAGCGGACTTCGTTTGGATCCGGCGTGATGAGATTCTCCTTCAGAAGTTTGCAGAACTTTGGTAGGACATCAATTTTCGGCCAAGGTAGCCTCTGGAATTCTAGCACTCAATCTCTCTCTCTGATGTCTCTATGAAACGATAGAAGAGGGGTCCTTTTTATAGCCTCAGCGCTAGCGCCTGCGCTAGTGGTACTGCCGGCGCTATCCCATTTTAGGGTATATTCTGTGTGGCAGAATCTTCAATTGGAGGAAACATTTCTCCCTTGCCTACTGTCCTCCGCGCTATCGCCTGCGCTATCGGATACCTCCTGGCTCTATCTCCTTCTATAAGTACTCCCGGCATTTGCGCTTAAGCAAACATTTCGTCGATCGAAATTTCGTCGAACGCAGCTAAGAGTTCGTCGATCGAATTTTCGTCGAACACAGTTATGAGCATTTTGTCGAGCGCTGTTAACAGTTCATCGAACGACAGCTAGTGCCTGCGCTAGGACTACCGCCAGCGCTAGTAGGAGATTTGGATTTGATGGCTCCACTTTGGGGGCAATCTTCTTATGTAATCCTTGAGTCATGTGGACTTTGTTATCCTGCACATTTAAACACACAAGATCAAATACACATATGATTTGTTATTCTCAAACCTAGGAGATGCGGAAGACCATGTTCCAACAGCCTCAAGCCGCTCTAGCCAATCTATCACCAGAAAGGCCTCGAGCACCCCTAGATCTACTCCCTAGACCCAGTCGCCAACACGAGGCGAATTCCTCCCTAAGTCCTACTTAGACCTAGTCTCCGTGTGGCGAATTCACGGACCGATTACAATGATAAAATAAAAGACAAATACAAAACAAAAAACTAAAAACTCCCCCAAAAGAAGAACTTGATGTCGATGTAGATGCGATCGGATCGGTCTTAAAGTTCTTTGTGTTCACGAACATTGACGGAGTTCTTCGGGCTGCTTGGGGAAGGCTCTCACGAGTGCTCTGAATATATGGCTTCAATTCCTTCTGTAACAGCAAGCAACAACGGAGGAAGCGCGCGTATTTAAATAAAATCAGCCGCTACCTCCTGCTGTAGTACTATCGCCCCGCGGTAGCCACATTAGGCAATGATCAAGCACACGAATCGTGGCAGTTTAGGCAACTTTTAAGCGCCAAACTTTGAGCTCCGACTAGCGTGCCGCGGTAACGCTAACGCTCCGCGATAGCGAGATAACCTTCCTTCAGCCAATATATCCTTCCACATTTGCTCCTCAATCACATGCAGATGGGAGGATTCCAAAATCTACCGCCGGCCAGTAGACATGCCGCGCCGCGGTAGAGCACGCTAAATATGTATCCGAGCAATCATTCCTTTTTCTCCACTGTTTCCTTTTCGTCAATTGTTTCCATTTATGCTAGCGCCAGCGGTAGTTCTAACTCTACGTGATAGAGCACATCTCATTTCGTCGAACGCAACTTCGTCGAACATGAAAGTGCAATTGAGCATCAGTTGAAGGTGATCAATATAATCAGCCTTACTTTGATACCAATTGAAGGAGAGTTTAGATCTTAATATTACTCTAGAGGGGGGGGGGGGGGGGGGTGAATAGAGTATTAAAACTTTTTCCCTTGATTTTATAACGGAGTTAAATTAGTGATCTATATATGTGTATAGAGTAAGTGATTCACAAAAACTAAATAAAAACAAATCTGCACAGCAACAAAAACACAGAAATTCACATGCACAGAGACACACAGATTTTATAGTAGTTCCTCAATAAATTTGGGTACGTCTACTCTTCTACCACACTTGGTAGGATCCACAAGGATTTTGATCAGGTGCCCTAGCACCAAGGGATTTTTGATCAGGTGTCCACACACCAAGGAGCTTTTGATCAGGTGCTCTAACCAAACCAAAGGTTTTTGTTCAGGTGCCTGATGAGTCCCAAATATATACACATTTGTGGACTCATCTGGGCCGATTTTCTAGTCTATGCACTTCACTTTAGACATGTTTTCACTCATATTTGATACTCCATGCTAAGTGCACCTCTAGGCCCGTTTTTGGTGTTATTTCATGTTCTGCATCTCTAGTAGTTTTCATGCATTGTTAAGTGCCACTTTCAGTGGCTGGATTCGTGGTTGTGCTGGAACAGGAGTCGTGCAGGTGTTCCCGGTACAATTCTGTACAGGTATACTGCGCACGATCACTGGTTCTATTGCGCACGACCACTGGTCATGCGCCGCTGATCGTGTGCACTTAACCCTATTTTTCGAGTTCTGTCTCGGGTAGTGCGCACGATCACCTACGATAGTGCGCACGACCACCAGTCGTGCGCCACTGTTCGTGCGCACTTAACATCAATTTTATGAGTTCTGTTTCGGACAGTGCGCACGACCGCCTATGATAGTGCGCACGACCGCCTATTATAGTGCGCACGACCACCGGTCGTGCGCCACTGGTCGTGCGAATATGGTATTTTATAAATTGCTTACATTGCAGGCTCCGTCCAGGCAGGCGCACGATCACAGAACTATAGTGCGCACGACTACTGGTCGTGCGCCACTGATCGTGCGCACTGTTTATTCCAGCGCCTATATATTGACTTGCTCGCGAATTAGGGCAGGGAGATAGATTGGAACTCCGTCCAGTCCGCCGTTTTCTCCCCTTCCACAGGTTTTTCACCCCCCTAGGCATCCTCTGTCATCCAAGGGTTTCAAGGAGGAGATTCTACACTCATCTTCATCGCCAAGCAAGGAGTTCTTCGCATCGGACGTGGCCGGATTGTAAAATGCTGGAGAAGACGGGTCCATTGGGAGGTGTGACAGTCCTCCTCTACCCCGGACGATAGTTGGGACCGAGCTAGGACGCGGATTGACAACCTGGTGCTTCCTACCGTGAATCTACAACGAGCCTCCGGATTCGGTCGTATCTCTTGCCTTTTCCTCTCCCTTTTGTTGATGTGATGTTTGTAATCTCTAAATTTTGATGATGTATGCTATGAACTATGCTTTGTAATGCTTATTTCATTTATTTGGAATTATTTAGTTCATATGTGTTAAAGAGGTGCGCCGCCATCCATTTTCCATTCCACCATTGTGTTCGGTGCCGCACTAGCAATTGCTAGTGGCATGCTTGTCGAAGAGGTGCTTGCGACCCTCATTCCGCTAGCCTACTCGCCCATCCGCCCAACGAAGTAGCGCGTTCAAGGCCTACGTAGTCTTCCATCCCGCCGAGCGAAGCTTTGCATAGCGGCATCGCATAGGAGTAGTTGTAATATTTTATTTTATCATTCACAAACCAAATCCCTTTCGTCCGCACTCCACCTATCGCTGGACTTCGATCTCAAGTCCTTCCTCGACATCTAACTCCACCTTACTGTGTTCCTTCGAGATTCGATACTCGGGGATTTACTCCTCGTTTTATATTACTTGAACGATCGGTACACTGCCGTTTCGTGCCGCAGTCTAGCTACCGCCTATAGTGGTGTGCGAGATTTGCGCCATCAGTGCCCTGTCACCAAAAGGTTTACTTTTGAAGGGAGTAAGAACCCTGTACAAAGTGTAATAAAGAGGTTAAGAAGTTCTTCTCTGTCAACAATCTGAGAGAAGACTCTAGTGGATGATGGTGTAAAGCTCCCCCTGTCTGATTGAAATTCTTGACAGCTTGAGGATTGAGCTTTCTCTTGAATGCAAATATCTTCCTTGATAAGCTGATGAATCTGAGAGACAGATGTTCCTCAGATTATTGTTGCTCTATAGAAGATATGAAACTTTGCAGCAGAAAGACTGAGAGATTGATCTTGAAGATGTTCTCAGAGAATGAGATGCTGCTTGAGGAAGATGAACTTTTCTTTTTTCCTTTCTTAATATTTTCTCTAGACTGAAGCACTGATATTTTCTATCTCTGTGTATGTATATCTTCTTCTTGGTATTCTATTTTCTTTTTGAGAAGATAACTGATTTGAAATTCAAATCTCTCTGAATAGGAATAGAATAACTGCAATAAATCTTTTCTTGGAACTTCCACTGATTCAGCCAATCTTAATTCCTTTCCTTTTCTATAATAAATGATATCCTTTTCCAACAAGCCAAAGGCTATTTTAACTCGGGAGAAGGAATTGGAAAGAGAATACAATTAAAGGAAGGATAAAACATGTCTTATTTGGAAGAATAACTCCAAATGAAGAATAGAACTGAATCCAATAGATGAACTGAGTTCAGAGAAATAGAATGACTGATCTGAACAATCTGAGAGAAAATTCGTCGAGCTCAGATAAGATTTTGTCGACCTGAAGGAAGAGTTTGTCGAACTGAACATCTGATAGAGATTCGTCGAACACATACTGGAGTTCGATGATTTCAATATAGAGTTCGTCAAACTGAGGAATTCGTCGACTGCTGAGACGCTGAGCCGCTGAGTCTTGAAGATCGTCGACCGCTGAGACTGGAGCACACCGTTCGTTGAATGCAGAGAGAAGGCCGTTCGTTGAACGCAGAGAGCAGTTCGTCGAACCCAGTATTGAGTTCGTCGAACGCAGAAACTTGGAGAAATTCTAAGTTCTAGCTATCTTATCAGCCTAAAATTATGACCCTTCGACTATACAATGGGGGTCAACTTGATCCTAGTCAAAACATAGTGATCCTAGCCCAAATCAGTAATAGGGTTGTTCCAACAATCTCCCCCTATTTGGGTTAGGATACTATTTGACAAATTTCAAATAATAAATAACAGAAAAACATCAGAGCATAAATATATCTGACAGAATGAACAACCATTTCAGCAGATAAAACAAGTAGTGCTCTGAGTTTAACAACTTTACAATAAAATATAAATATCATCAAAACTGAATAGATTAAAACCTTTTACTTCTCTGCAGAGGGAGGTTTGAAAATAATTTGTCTGTTTGGGTTTTCTGATACTTTCTTACTTATATACAGATCCTGAGCTCCCAGAATGGTTTGAGATTTGGTATGAGGAACCATAGCTTCTGGGTGCTTCTCTAAGTATTCTTCAACATTGAACATATTTCTATATTTGTACTTTTCAAATTCCTTCTTTCTGAACTCTGACATAGTTGAGAATTTGGAGTAATCTTTACCTTTAGCTTTAGCTTTGTTGATCTGGTCAACTGCAATGGATTCTCTGAATCTTGCCATTTGAGATATCCTTTCTTCTTCTTGATTGGGAGAAGAAGGGCTATACTCAGAAATGTTATCTTGAACATAAGAAGTATATTGAGGATTTTTGATTCTGTGAGTTGAGCCATCAGAGATATGAAGCTTATATTCTGAAGATATTGGTCTTGAGGAGCCTGAGAGAGGTCTTGAAGACCTAGAACTTTGAGAACAACTAGAACTAGCTGGTCTCTTGGATTGCTGGGAGGAGTATCTTTGATAGGAAGAGGAGAACTTTCTTGATCCAGCTGCACCTGCTGCTGGAGGAGGAGGAGGAGGATGGTTATACTTGATAGGCTTGTCAGAGTAATAACCAGTCTTCTTCATTTTCTTTCTTCTGTTTGCTTCATTCCTTGAGATCTTCATCCAAGTAGGAGAATCCTTGGTGAGAGTGATATTGTGCAAAATATAGTAGGGAATGTCATTGTTGGGGTTAGGGGGCTTAGGAGCAGCCTTTGACATATGCTTGGCTTTTCTTTTCTATGATGATCTATCATCAGAATCATCAGAATCATTATCATCATTATCACTGTCATCAGATGATGGAGGATTATCATAAAGGTCATCAATCATTTTCAGGACTTTAGAAATATCTTTCTCAGCATTAACTGGAGCTGGAGGAGCTGGACTTTCTACAATAGTTGGAGCTTGAACTGGAAGAACTGAAACTGGAGGAGCTGGACTTTCAACTGAAACTGGAGGAGCTGGAACTGCAAAACTCTTGAGAATTTCTTTCAATATAACTTTATTTATGGGAACTGTATAAGGAACAATTGCCTTTGAGTAACTTTGAAACTCTGGCAAACCACTGAAAATTGTACTGAACTTGGAAAGCAAATAAGTAATATCTATAGATGAATTAATAGAGATATTATTTATTTATTCTATTGCTGAAAGAGCTGCATCTAACATCTCAGAATCTGTCTGAACTGAATCTGCATTGAGAGCTGTGAGAGTTGGAGCTTCTTCATCAGACATCTCCCCCTGCCTAGCTTCAGGAATTCCTGAAGCTAGGCCCCTAGAAGAAGGGACAGATAAGGAGGGTGAAGAGAAGGAAGCTATTTTTGCAGAAAGATCAACAAGGGCTTGAAGAACTGGAGCAAGTTTTGCATCCAGTAAATCATTGAGCATTGGAGCAAGATGTTGATATATTTGATCTGCAGCAGATGAGAATTCAATGTAAACAAAGTATTGATGAGAGTTAGAAGAGGATGGAATGGAGTATGGGAAGGATATGTTAGTCACATGAGCTATGGGTGGATGAGAGTGAATAGGGCAATGAGGGTGGATAGGTGAAGGTGACTGAAGATGAATATGAGATTTTGGATGAATAGGTGAGTGAGGTGGAGAGATATCTTGAGGGATAATTTGTGTAGGAGATTGAGGAAGAGAGATATCATGAGGGATAATGGGTGATTGTGGAAGGGTTGGTGATTGAGAATCAATGTTAATGTTGGTAGGAATGTCATTGAAGGATGAAGGTTCTTCAGATTGGTGAGACTGAAGAATAGGAGAAGGTGGCAATGAGGAAGAAGGGATAATGAGAGAGTTTGGAGGAGGAATTTCTTCAAAAGAAATAGTTGGTGGAGAAGGGAGAGGAAGAGGAGAAACAATAGGAGAAGCTTCTTGAAGAATTGGAGGAGTGACTTGTACAGTCCTTGTGCCTTCTGAAGATATATCTGATGGTTCTGCTCTACGAGTCCTTTTAGGGATGACCCTTTCCCATCTTCCAAACAAGGCTGAGGTCAGCCTTTTACTGGCATTGATAAAAACCTTTGGAGAGACCAAGAGGTCTGGATGCCTTTCCAAAATTCTACCTTAACCAACATTTACCTTACTTATCTTCTTCCTGATTGATTCAAAAATGATCATTCCCCAATTGATCTTCTTTTTCTCAACCAAGGCCACCATCTCAAGAAATTGGTGCCTTATAATGTAGTCATGGGCAGAAGTTTTCCCAAGAAAAACCTTGCCTACTACATCAGCCAAAAATTTATACTCCACAGATAAATTTTTCTTTACAAGATGGTTAGGGTTTCCACCAGAATAACCCATTTTAACCAATGCAGCATAAAATTCATCAGATGTGATTTCCAAATCATCATCTCCATTTACTAAATCAAAAACCTCAGATAATGTTGCTGGGGTTAGAATAACCTGGTTTCCTGATATTGTTCCTGATAGAGTATTGTCCTCTGGCTTGACTGTATAAGCCCATTCCTTGATTTCAGTGACTGGCAATTTGATTCTAGTTGTCATGATCTTCTTTAACTGTTGTTCTTCAAACAGATGAAGAATGTACTGGAAGACTTGGTCAGAATGTTCAAAAGACTTGAAATCAATGTTGAATCCAGCGTCGAACTTCATTGAGGAAAGCACTGCTTGCGAAATCGCCATTTTTACCTGCAAAAGAAAGAGCGATCAAGTGCAAAGGGAACTGGAGGGAAAGAGTAAGTTCTGTAGGTGCAAAGATGAAATAAGATAAAAGATTTGATTATATAGAGATCGGAGAAGGGTGCACACTTTCGTAGAACAGGGTTCGGCTAAACCTAATAGAATCAGAAGTCGAAAAGACTTAGGGCTTTGTCTGACTGCGTTCGATGAAAAATTAATTTTCATCGATCTTCGTTTGACAATCGCGCTTGTCTTTGTCGATCCTGACTTATTAAGTATCGTCGATCTCCGTTCGACGAACGATAGCATTTCGTCGTTCTCCGTTCGACGAAATTAGGGGATAAATAGAAAATTTAATTTTTATCATATTGAATCTCCATCTATCATTCCTAACTGATTTATAAAGAAAATATGTTTCTTTTCATCCAAGGGTTTGGTGAAAATATCAGCTCTTTGCAAATCAGTAGAGATAAATTGTAGGCAAATTTTATTTTTATCCACATTATCTCTGATAAAGTGGTGCCTAATTTCTATGTGTTTAGTCCTACTATGGAGAACTAGATTTTGTGCTATAGATATTGCACTAGTATTGCCACAAAATATAATTGAATTATTTAAGTTGACACCATTGTCTAGGAGCTGATTTTGTATCCACAATATCTGTGAGAAGCAACTGCCTGCAGCTATGTATTCAGCTTCAGCTGTTGATGTAGACACAGATGTTTGTTTCTTACAAAACCAAGACACAAGCCTATCACCAAGAAACTGGCAAGTCCCTGATGTGCTTTTCCTGTCTACTCTGCATCCAGCATAATCTGAATCTGAGAATCCAGTTAATTCAAATTCAGATGTTGTTGGATACCAAAGTCCTAGATTAGGATAACCCTTTATATATCTCAAAATTCTTTTGAGTAAAATTAGATGAGATTCTTTAGGTTTAACTTGAAACCTAGCACAAATACAAGTAGCAAACATTATATCAGGCCTACTAGCTATTAAATAAAGTAATGAGCCAACAATTGCTCTATAAACTTTCTGATCAACAGATTTCCCTGATTCATCAACATCAACAGCAGCATTTGAGGGCATGGGTGTTTTCATGGTGGAAGCATCAGACATACCAAACCTTTTCAATAATTCCTTAGCATACTTGGATTGTGAGATGAATATGCCATTGGGAGTTTGCTTCACTTGCAGACCATGGAAGTATGATAATTCACCCATACTACTCATTTCAAATTTAGATTGCATTAGATTAGAAAATCTTTTGCATAAGTTTGAATCAGTAGAGCCAAAAATTATGTCATCTACATATATTTGAACTAGTAATGATTGATTTTTATGTATCTTGAAAAATATGGTTTTATCTACTATGCCTCTACAGAACTTGTTTTCCAAAAGAAAATTAGCTAAGGTCTCATACCATGCTCTGGGAGCTTGTTTGAGACCATAGAGAGCTTTATTAAGCTTAAATACATAGGAGGAGTGAGATGGAGAGATGAAACCTGGTGGTTGTTCCACATAGACTTCTTCTTTGATGTCTCCATTCAGAAATGCACTCTTTACATCCATTTGATATACCTTGAATTTCTTGAATGCAGCAAAGGCCAGAAAGATCCTTATAGCTTCAAGTCTTGCAACAGGAGCAAATGTCTGATCATAATCTATGCCTTCTTCCTGCGAATATCCTTGAGCTACCAATCTTGCTTTATTTCTGACTATATTGCCTTGATCATCAAGCTTGTTCCTAAAGACCCATTTGGTGCCAATAACTGGATGGCCTTTTGGTCTTGGAACCAAATCCCAAACCTTGTTCCTTTCAAATTGGTTGAGTTCCTCTTGCATTGCAAGAATCCAGTTTGGATCTTGCTCTGCATCTTTTATAGCTTGAGGTTCAACTTGTGATAGGAAATAAGTATGCATCTGATTTTGGTGTAGTTGATGCCTTGTTTGAACACCTGCTGAAATATCACCAATCACTTGTGATATTGGATGATCTCTAACTGTGATGTGGTCAACAGTTGGAGTTGGTTCAGCAATGATATCCACTTGGGGAATTTGTTTAGCTGTCACTTGATTTGAGCTATCAGCAAGATCTGGATGATTTCTTCTTCACTGTCTTCAAGATTTTGTGTTGATGGAAGTAAAGAATCTTCTTTCTGTAGATCTAGTCCATTTAGCTCTTCACATAGAGCTGGTACCTGCAAAATATTCTTGGTAGAGGTGGTGTTCCTCTCCTCAATTAACATGTTAGTCTCATCAAAGGATACATGCATGGACTATTCTATCTTAAGAGTAGATTTGTTGTAAACTCTATATGTCTTACTAGAAAGAGAATATCCAAGGAAAATGCCTTCAACAGCTTTTGCTTCAAACTTCCTGAGATACTTCTTATCATTGTTATGCACATAGCATTTACATCCAAATATCTTAAAATAGTTAACCTTAGGCCTTTTATTCTTAAGTAATTCATAGGGAGTCTTCCCCTTAAGCTTATGTATAAGGCTTCTGTTCAACACATAATTAGTTGTGCTCACTGCCTCTGGCCAAAAAGAGAGTGGCAAGTTTGCATCAACAAGTAATGTAGTTGCTGATTCAATAAGGGTTCTATTTTTCCTTTCTGCTACCCCATTTTGTTGAGGAGTTCTAGGAGCAGAGAAACATTGCCTGATCCCTTCTTTTCCATAGAATTCTCTCATCAGAAGAGACTCAAACTCAGTGTCATAATCACTTCTGATCAATGCAACTACAATAGAGTACTCAATCTTAATGGACCTGAGAAAGTCTGTCAGAACACTGAAGGTGTCAGACTTGTTCCTAAGAAAGAACACCCAAGTGAATCTTGAGAAGTCATCTACAATCACTAAAGAGTAATGCTTCCCTCCTAAGCTTTGTATTGCAGTAGGTCCAAAAAGGTCCAAGTGCAACAAATACAAAATCCTAGGTGAATCACTCTTGGATAAAGACTTAAAACTACTTCTAGTTTGCTTACCTAATTGACAAGCCCTGCAGAGTCCTTCCTTCATGTTTGAACCAGATGGGAGTCCTCTAACAAGATTATCTTTAGAAAGCTTAGATATAGTTCTAAGATTAATGTGTCGAAGACTTTTATGCCATAATTCATTAGTTTTACTTATAGAATTAAATAAGCAAATGTCAGAATTGGCAGAGTCAAAGTTGACTAAGTAAATATTTCCATGTCTAATACCAGATAAAACATTAATGTTTTTATTATTGGTAATAAGACATAAGGAATGATTGAAAGGTACCTGATAACCTTCATCACATAACTGGCTTATGCTGATGAGGTTGTGCTTCAGACCCTTGACATAGGCTACTTCCTTGAAAGTGACTGCTCCAACTTTGATCTGACCATATCCTTTGGTTTGTCCACAGTTGGAGTCTCCAAATATCACTTTGGGTCCAAGCTTTGCCTTGTAGTTGTTCAGGTTGGCCTTGTTTCCTGTCATGTGCTTTGAGCATCCACTATCCAAATACCATTGTTCATTCTTATTTGGATAGCTGTGTACCTGCACAACAGAAAAAATAAACTAGTTGTTTTTGACCCAGAATACCTTGGGTCCTTTTGTATTACCACAAAATTCTGAAATAAAAGACATTTCAGGCTGATCCTTATAACCTTTTGGATGATATCTCCTCGGAGGAATTATCCATTCAGTGAAAGGATTGTAAGTATGTGAAGAAAAAGAATTCTTCAAATTTTCTGTATATCTTCTGTTCGATGAACTGGACTGAGTTCGTCGATCGCCGTTCGACGAATGGATGTGCTTTCGTCGAGCGCCGTTCGAATAATGACTATACAGGTAATCTGTCTTCAGAGTTCGTCGATCTCTGTTCGACAAATTTGTCTGATTTCGTCGAGCTCCTTTCGACGAGTTCTGCTGAATTCCCTTATTCTTTACAGCCTTGCTTGAAATGTTTTTATTTTCATCTACAACCTCTTTGCTTTTAGCAGAGATGAATTTTATAGGTGTAGAGAGTATGTTCTTCTTAATTAGAGGTGGCTCACTTAATGATGCACCCAAGCCTAGTTTGCCACTTAATCTGGCATTTACTGTGCTTGTAATGTTCATCAGTTTGATGCTTCTCCCATTTAGGGATTCTTCAAATTTCTTGGCCTCAGAAAGTTTATTCTCAATGAGAATGATTTGTTCTCTAGAGGCAGCCAAATCTTTCTTAAGATTAGCATTCTCTTCACTTAATTTATTCATTTCAGCTAGCTTATTTCTGAGAGAGATTATTTCCTTCTCAGATTTTATTAAGTCTAAGCAAAGAACTTTGAATTCATCTTTGAATTCTATTGAATTGAAATCAAAATTAGATATTACCTGATCAGTGTCATTGTCTGCTTCTGATTCTTCTTCATCTGAGTTGTTTGCTGGGGCATTGATATCCATCATGCAGAAATTCTTTTCTTCTTCATTATCTTCATCATCAGAAGAGCTGGATGAAGATGCAAGATCTAACTCATAGCTTGAGTCATAAATGGCCATCAAGCATTGGTCTTTTTCTTTTGATTCCTCTTCATCTTCAAAAGAACTTGATGAAGATTCTGATTCAGTTTCACTCCATGAATCAGCTACAAATCCTCTTCCCTTGTGTTTGTGCTTGTGGGAGGAAGACTTGCTGGAGTGCTTCTTGTCTTCTTTCTCTTTTCTCTTCTCTTTCTTTTGATTCTCTGGACATTCTGGCAGAATGTGTCCAGGTTTCCTGCAACCATAACAGATAATCTCTTTAGAATTTGATTTATCATACCTTGACTTTTCTCTGGATCTGGAGTCCTTCTTTCTGAAGTCCTTTCTAGACATCTTGTAGAACCATTTGGCTAGAAGTCTCATGAACTCCTCATCTCTTGGAGCCTTTTCTTCTTCTTCAGTAGCTTTGAAGGCAATGTTCTTTTCCTTCTTTATTGCTGGAGATGAAGTGGACTGTTCAGCTTCTCTGGATTTGACAAGCTGCTCATAGGATTTGAGCTTGCCTAACAATGTCTCAGTAGTAATCTCATTGAGGCTTCTGGCTTCCTTGATAGGCCAGATCCTAGAGTCCCATGTGCTGGGAAAGCACATAAGGATCTTATCATTGACCTCAGTGATAGAGATCACTTTATCCAAAGATTTCAGCTCATTAATTATGAGACTGAGCCTATTATACATATAACCTACACTTTCAGATTCTCCCTTTTTGAAATTCTCATATTCAGAAATGAGGTGGGATCTTCTGTCCTTTCTTTCATCAGCTGATCCTTCAACCATGTTGTTGAGTGAGATCCATATTTCTCTTGCAGAAGTACATTCCACCACTTTCTGAAAAATGTCATGAGACATTGTTTGTGCTAGAATGTTCATTGCTTTTGTATCTGCACTTCTTTGCTTTTTCTGTGCATCTGTCCACTCAGGTGGTGGAACAACATTGTTGTTTACTGGTTCTTCAGCACTTGTTGTTGTTGTTGGTGTTGGAGGTCCTGTCAAAATCACATTGAAGATTTCCTCATCAATTGAATTCATGTACAACCTAATCCTTACCTTCCATAGTGCAAACTTACTGAGATTGCACATAGGAGGTCTTGTGCTAGAATATTCTTTATTTTGTGCCATGAGTTTTTAGGAAAATAAAACTCTAAAAACAAATTAAGATCTAATTGATCTTTATGATTTAGGTGTTAGCCTGTAAAAATCAACTACCCTCTGATACCAATTGAAAGTGCAATTGAGCATCAGTTGAAGGTGATCAATATAATCAGCCTTGCTTTGATACCAATTGAAGGAGAGTTTAGATCTTAATATTACTCTAGAAGGGGGGGGGGGGGGGGGGTGAATAGAGTATTATAACTTTTTCCCTTGATTTTATAGTGGAGTTAAATTAGGGATATATATATGTGTATAGAGTAAGTGATTTGCAAAAACTAAAGAAAAACAAATCAGCACAGCAACAAAAACACGGAAATTCACAGGCACAGAGACACAAGGATTTTATAGTAGTTCCCAAATAAATCTGGGTACATCTACTCTTCTACCACACTTGGTAGGATCCACTAGGTTTTTGATCAGGTGCCCTAGCACCAAGGGATTTTTGATCAGGTGTCCACACACCAAGGAGCTTTTGATCAGGTGCTCTAACCAAACCACAGGTTTTTGTTCAGGTGCCCTGTCACCAAAAGGTTTACTTTTGAAGGGAGTAAGAACCCTGTACAAAATGGAATACAGAGGTTAAGAAGTTCTTCTCTGTCAACAATCTGATAGAAGACTCTAGTGGATGATGGTGTAAAACTCCCCCTGTCTGATTGAAATTCTTGACAGCTTGAGGATTGAGCTTTCTCTTGAATGCAAATATCTTCCTTGATAAGCTGATGAATCTGAGAGACAGATGTTCCTCAGATTATTGTTGCTCTATAGAAGATATGAAACTTTGCAGCAGAAAGACTAAGAGATTGATCTTGAAGATGTTCTCAGAGAATGAGATGCTGCTTGAGGAAGATGAACTTTTCTTTTTTCCTTTCTTAATATTTTCTCTAGACTGAAGCACTGATATTTTCTATCTCTGTGTATGTCTATCTTCTTCTTGGTATTCTATTTTCTTTTTGAAAAGACGACTGATTTGAAATTTAAATCTCTCTGAATAGGAATAAAATAACTGCAATAAATCTTTTCTTGGAACTTCCACTGATTCAGCCAATCTTAATTCCTTTCATTTTCTATAATAAATGATATCCTTTTCCAACAAGCCAAGCGGCTATTTTAACTCGAGAGAAGGAATTGGAAAGATAATACAATTAAAGGAAGGATAAAACTTGTCTTATTTGGAAGAATAACTCCAAATGAAGAATAGAACTGAATCTGATAGATGAACTGAGTTCAGAGAAATAGAATGACTGATCTGAACAATCTGAGAGAAAATTCGTTGAGCTCAGATAAGATTTCGTCGACCTGAAGGAAGTGTTCGTCGAACTGAACATCTGATAGAGATTCGTCGAACATAGACTGGAGTTCATCGATCTCAATATAGAGTTCGTCGAACTGGGGAATTCGTCGACCGCTGAGACGCTGAGCCACTGAGTCTTAAAGATCATCGACCGCTGAGACTGGAGCATGCCGTTCGTCGAACGCAGAGAGTAGTTCGTCGAACCCAGTATTGAGTTCCTCGAACGCAGAAACTTAGAGAAATTCTAAGTTCTAGCTATCTTATCAGCTTAAAACTATGACCCTTCGACTATACAATGGGGTCAACTTGATCCTAGTCAACACATAGTGACCCTAGCCCAAATCAGTTATAGGGTTGTTCCAACAGAACGGCCTCACTTTTCGTCGAACGCTAGTTTCATTTTGTCGAACTCAATTTCGTCGAACGCCAGTTCGTCGAACGGCATCTACTTTCGTCGAACTACATTTTCCTCGAATGCCATCTATTTTCGTTGAACACTATTTTGTTGATTCGCTAGCGCCAGCGGTAGTGTTAACGCTCCGCGGTATCAAAAAAGAATCATCATGATGTCGCTTCGACGTCTTTCTTTTTCACACTCCTTTGGGGATTGAATGTTGAAGATCCTGCACACTATAAACACAATGCAAGTATGATCAAATACAATAGGATTTGTTATTGTCAAACCAAGAGATGCGGAAAGCATGTTCCAACAAACTCCCCCTTTTGATAATAACAAATCCCTTTAGAAAGAAATAGTTCAAGAGATAGGAATTGTGTTTATTAAAAAGGATAAGCATGAAATTTAAGACATGTGCATATGCTCCCCCTAAATGAATGCTCCCCCTAAGTGAATGCTCCCCATACAACAAAACTTCCTATGAACTTGACTTCCCCAAATATGTGAATTTCTTTCAAATTTATTCTCCCCCTTTTGGTATTATCAAAAGAGGGTGGAGAGAAAGTCAAACGTTAAAGTGTGCAATAAATGTGTAGAGAGGGAATGAACATGATAAAGAGTTAAACACTTAGGAAAAAATACAATATATAGGAGTGAAAAAGGGAATGTGAAGAAATTGTCATAAGGAATCCACTTGTTGGAAAAACGTATTCATGATCGAGCGTACAAGTGGTAAAGAGGTGGAAAGCATGAAGAAATATATTTTTGAAGTGAGCATCTATATATGAATGGTGAAGCATAGTAGATGATTAAGAGTTTTTAGCTTAAAGATGAAGCAATATAACATTTGCCAAGTAATATTATCATGTTAGTTCTTCCTCTTTATATAAAAGTTTTAAGCATAAAAAAGGTAATGATTTCCAAGTAACCAATCTACCCAGACAATATGTCTACACCCTAACCCCGTACTAAGTGACGGATGGGCATGAGGAGCTGCATACATGTCGTAGGTTGGGGTGTTAGTCCCATATGTAAACACTAGACAAAACTCAACCTAGCACTCTTTCCCCTCAGTGCCTCGCAAGGCCCCACTGGAACCCTCCCCGGTTAAGGACAAGACATGACTTAGAGGTCGGGTAATCTAATGTCTACAACCCTACGCCCCCGCTATGGTGAGATATGTAATCATGGGATAATAATAATTGGAAACATTTAGCGTTCGAATCTAATGATGAGTACATAACCTATGGATTTATATTTTTATTTGGATTTTGTAAACAAACAACTCACATAGCTAATTTGAAATCCATTAATGAATCAGAGTTATTGCAGAGGAATTAACATTTTGGAATAAAGAATACATCCTTTTAGCAATTGAAAAAAAATGATTTGAAATTCAATAATAAGAGGATGTTTTTAGCATAAAATTATTCATTGAAATAGATCAGAGTTATTAGCATAAAAGTGATATGTGTGTTAGAATAACCCATATAAATTCTACCAAGCAAGTCTACCATTTGTTGAAAAAGGAATTTTGATATTTAAGACTTTGATATAAGCATGAAAGCGCTAGGTAAAAATATATGCTGATGATGCAAAAGACTTATAGAGATACAAGAAACATCTTTTTGGTAATTATGATTATTCATAAGAAGAAATATGAGTTAAATTAAAAAAAAGAAGATGTTTTTTGCAAATCAAGTTATTGTAAAATCTTTTGACAATAAAGTAACCAAGCATGAAAGAAATATATCAATAAGAGACTACTACAATGTTATTGTAATTCACAAATTCAAGACATACCAAACTTTGTAAAGAGCATGCTAGGTTATCTAGTGCATTTCATAAATAAAGAGTAGTATAGAATTAGCATTAGGATCCAATACTCATGAGAAGAAGTGTTATGGAAGATAATGATGTGCACATAGGTGTATTTTGAATAAAGTAAACAAATGTTTTAATCAAAAATACAAGAAATATGTAAAGTAAAGAGCACAATAAAACACAAATATTTTTACTTCCACACACTTTAATACACAAAAGATGTACAACAACCAAGGTGCTTTGCACACACAATGCTCATTAAGACTTATCAGGGTGCAAAGTAGTGCTTGGGGGATCACATATTTTATTTTATTTTAATATTGAGACTAGTGATCCGGTGTACTTAAGAGTAAGTGGTTTTTTTTTGAAAGAAAGATAAGGTTTGCACTAGACACTTTACTATTCTTTCAAGGTGCTCAACCTCACAATGCTTATTAAGACTTATCAGGAGGTTCAAGTAGTGCTTGGTGGAGTTATCTTTGTCATGTTATTTTATGATTTTTGTTTTGTACAAAGTTCTCTGAATACACTTGTTTTACAAACCAATATAATTTATGAAAACTTAACCACTTTTCTTAACTTTTAAAAGTGCAAATGAAGGTAGTGTAGGTAAGATACTTGTGCAATTTTAATTCATTGTACTATTACAAAACATACACAAGCATTCTTAGATTAAAAACTTATGTAGACAATGCAAAATAAGTGAGTGAATAAATATCATTATCAAACATAAAACATTTACTCATACTTAGAGGCATGCTAAGCTTGGTTCTACACAACTTTTACAATATAATTTATGCACATGTGTTTACAAGTATCAAAGCATGATAAAGACAATGTTTAAGGTAGTTTGAAAAAATGAATCACAACATTGTAGAAGGTCTTAAATGATAGAAGAAATCACGCTTGATGTTTACAATAGAATCCATACAGTTTTTTTTGTTATAAAAATGATTTTATATTTTTGTATTTGATTTTGTTTTTGTTTGCACAAAAAAGACAAATACTCATAAAAAATAAATGTTTTTGTAATTTTGGCTTTTATAATTTGTATTTTAATTTTTTTCAAAAAATCAATTATAGGCATAGATGCAAAAATGAGTAGTACATATAAAATAATATATTTTTAGTGATTTTTCAGAATTTTAAAATTCCAGAAAATCGGATACTTGAGCTAGCGCCGGGGTTAGGGCCTAGCGCCTGCGTTAGCTCACAGAGAGTGCTTATTTTAATCATATAGCCTAGATTTTCTTCGATTTTGCTTAATTATGTTTGTGCAATGTAAGGCCTGTCTAATGAAATGAAGAGACGAGAAGGAATCACAAAAAGTTGCGGAAGTTAAAATTTAGTACATGGGTTTCATATTCATTAAAGCTCCATATTCATTAAACCTTAATTCTTGAGTTTTGCACAACCATTTAAGCTTAATATTATAGGATATGCAAACAAAGAAGATATGATTGAACAAAACAGATATGCATTATTTTATTGATAAGTACGAGATGATATTTTTGCAAATAGTAACATGAATATGCCCTAACATATAAAACCTAACATAGATATTAATATTCTTTAGGTGACAATGTTAGTATGATAAATTTGAGATTAATGTTATGCCAAAGTTTGATAGTGTTTCAACTTATAGACCTAGAATGAAGTGAAGATTCTATTTGATTTGATCTTGTTGATATCAAGATGATTCTAAGGTCTAAACTTGACATAAAACACAATACGTACATAATACACCAACCATGATATGCAATCATATAATTCAAGCAAAAAAACATATTGATAATTGAGCTTTCTTGTAGATCTTTATCTTTCTTTTAGATCATGTTATTTCTCTAATTTGGTTGATGTGGCTATCTAGCTTAATAGCCTAATCTTGATTAACATATCCTATAGCAAATTTATAGTTCAATTTTATATGAATACTATATGATATATATATGTAATGAATATAAGAATAATAGATAGGTCATCAAAATAAAATATGATTTTGAATTTTGATTAATTTGATTTATAAACTTATTAAGTTTTAAGAGATAAGATCATATTTCCTGTAATATATAAGATGACCATAACATGATAGCTTAAAAATAAGAAAACAAAAAGAAAAATAGAAAGACATTAAAGCATATCATGAAGTAGAAAAATTTGTATATTTCATTTTTGAAAATATTCTACTTCATCCATTTGGTGATACCTAATGAATAAGTGATTTAGGTATCCAAAGGGGACCAAGTGTGGTGGTTCCTTTGGGTACCCAAATATAACGTGTTTGCTTTTGGGGAGATGGAAATGAATGAGCCCTTTTGAGTGGAGTTTGTGTTTCATCTTTAACTTTGGGTCTCCATTCAAACCTTGGTTTAATACTATTTTTATGTAGCAAATTTCCATTGTGATTATATTTATCTTTAAGATTATAATTGTAATGATTATTGAAAGTATTTTTCATAGGAAATTTGTGAACATTTAATTTTATGTTGGGAGAAGATTGATGTTGTGAATGAAAATAATGATTGTATTTTGGAATTTCATTTTCAATCTTTTGAAGTTTTTTATTTCCATTCTTTGACTTATTCAACTTTTGAGAAATCACATTCAACTTGCTTTTGGATTTTGCATTATATTGAGAATGTATGTTTTGAGAATTTTTCTTTATGATTTCCTTAATCAAGTTAATTTTATTTTTTAATTCATTATTCTTAAATTTTAAATTATGTCTTGCTTTATTATAAGCGATTGTGCTATTTTTAAGAGTGGAAACAATTGAATCAAAATGATTTTGATAGTTATTCCTATATTCATCAAATATTTCGTCCATCTCTTTAATTTCAATTTTATAGTCTTTACACTTAGCACAATCATTTTTCAAAGATGAAGTTTCTAAACATAATCTTTCACTTTGTTCTTTTACAAAAATAAACTCCTTTTCAAGTTTCTTGTGTTTTTCTTTTAATTCATTATATTCTACACAAGGTGTAATGTTTTCAACTAAGGAGCCATGGGTAGAACTAGATAAATTAGAATTTGATTCTTCATTAATTTTTGCCTTTAAATTTTTATTTTCTAAGCGCAAATGTTTATTAGCATTTTTTAATTTCTTAATTTTGCGCTTTGTAGTTTGAAGCAATTGTAATGTAGAAATAGAAGTACAAAAAATGGAATTTGATTTCCTTACATTTCTTTTGGGAGAGGCAGGATTTGAACATATAGTTTCTTTGACATCTTTTTGGCACTCCTCTTCCGAAGACAGTATTTATTCTTCTCTTCCATTTGATGTGTGCTCCATTGATCCATCACAAGAGGAGCTTTCTTGAACATCTGTGCAAGCTTGTTTGTTCTCCAATTCTTGCATTCATTCCACACCTATAAGAGGAAAGTCATACATATTTCAAGAAATTTCCATACTTTGTATGCACTGGAAAAACAATAAATCAATTTAAAAATTTCTTGAGATAAGGCAAAAAATATGCTATTTAACGCCTTTGCATTTAGGTGACATTCCTTTTTATTTGTTTCATCTGCTGGTCTTACGATTGCTATATTCCATGCTTCGATATCTAAATTTTTAATAAAGGTTTCCATTAACAATTTCCACCCTTTATAATTTCTTCCATCGAATAAAGGTGGTGCAAGAGATTTTTCTTCTTCAAATTGAATTTCCCCACTAATTGAAGCGAGATCATGAGACGCCATTATTCCCGGTTGTTAAGCCGATTTGGAATAACCTCCCTCTGATACCACTTGTTGGATCTGTAGGCGCCCTTAGAGGGGGGGGGGGGGGGGGGGGGGGGAGGGTGGTGAATAAGGGTTCTAAGATTTATGACAATATTTAAATGAAAAATGATTCTCTGTGGCTATCGGGAGCGGTAGTGTTACCGCTCGGCGTTTGTGATGGAGAAAATCTGTTTATGTTATAGTAATGGAAATCAGAGATCACGAAACATAGATGAAGAAAGACATATTATCATTAATAAACTTGATTACAAAACCGGTTGGCTTTAGCCGATCTCTCCCCAGATACGGCCTCAAGTCGCTCTAGCCAATCTATCACCAGAAAGGCCTCGAGCACCCACTAGATCTACTCCCTAGACCTAGTCGCCAACACGAGGCTAATTCCTCCCTAAGTCCTACCTAGACCTAGTCGCCGTGTGGCAAATTCACGAACCGATTACAATGATAAAATAAAAGACAAATACAAAACAAAAAACAAAAAACTCCTTCAAAAGAAGAACTTGATGTCTATGTAGATGCGATCAGATCGGTCTTCAAGTTCTTTGCGTTCACGAACGTTGACAGGGTTCTTCGGGCTGCTTGGGGAAGGCTCTCACGAGTGTTCTGAATATATGGCTTCAATTCCTTCTGTAACAGCAAGCAACAACGGAGGAAGCGCGCATCTTTAAATAGAATTAGCCGCTACTGCCTGCGGTAGTACTACCGCCCCACGGTAGCCACATTAGGCAATGATCAAGCACGCAGATCGTGGCAGTTTAGGCAACTTTTGAGTGCCAAACTTTGAGCTCCGACTAGCGCGCCGCAATAATGCTAACGCTCCGCGATAGCGAGATAACCTTCCTTCAGCCAATATCTCCTTCCACATTTGCTCCTCAATCACATGCAGACAGGAGGATTCCAAAAGCTACTGCCGGGCGATAGACATGCCGCGCCGCGGTAGAGCACGCTAAATATGCATCCCGCCAATCATTCCTTTTTCTCCACTGTTTCCTTTTCGTCAATTGTTTCTATTTATGCTAGCGCCAGCGGTAATGCTAACGCTCAGCGATAGAGCACATCTCTTTTCATCGAACGCATCTTCGGTGAACGGCCTCACTTTTTGTAGAACGCAGGTTTCATTTCGTCGAACTCAATTTCGTTGAACGCCAGTTCGTCGAACTCAATTTAGTCGAACGCCAGTTCATCGAACGACATCTATTTTCGTCGAACGCCATCTATTTTCGCCGAACACTATTTCGTCGATTCGCTAGCGCCAGCGGTAGTGTTAACGCTTCGCGGTATCAACAGAGAATAATCATGATGTCGCTTCGACATCTTTCTTTTTCACACTCCTTTGGGGATTGAATGTTGAAGATCCTGCACACTATAAACACAATGCAAGTATGATCAAATACAATAGGATTTGTTATTGTCAAACCAAGAGATGCGGAAAACATGTTCCAACATCCCATACTACATAACGGCCACATGTTGTCACCTATGAGGTTCCATATATAAACACATATTATGTATCCCATACTACATAAGATGCCCCGTATACTTCTTATCATGCTATGAGTGTAATGTTCATGCTTCAGCCAAGACGTACTGATGACACTACGGTGTGTGTATGCAATGAGACAAGATAATTAACACCTGATCAGACAAGTCGTTCGACCAAATTGTCAAACAAACCTCTCTCTGATACCAACTGTCACAACCCGCATTTTCTCCGTATTAAATAATACGTCAGAGTAAGAGAAAATACGTGTCATGATGCCACGTCATGCATGGGACAACTGCAGACGCTCAGGAAGCTTTACCTTCACACTTTTCTTTAAAAAGCCATGAACTTTATGTTCAAAACATAATTTAAGTTTAAAGTTTTCAAACACCGTGTCTCTCAGTTTAATGGATCAACTAGACCATATATAAGAAAATATAGGTTTTCGCAGCGGAAAATACATAATTTATTTCATTTTACCCTATATGAGCATGATGAACTGACCATCATTCTGATGATATGCAATTTCTATATTTAGTCTAAGAAAAAAAGGATTTCTTTTACGAGCTTCAAAATAGAATGATATTAGTTTAAGAAGAGATGTCATTTAGTAAGAATTATGCAGTTTTGTACGTAAAATATCTACTATGCAACCTAACATAAAATCTTTCCAAGAGCATTTGCACTAATAGCAAGGCAACAGTAGTAGCATATACATGGCAAGACAAAGTCTAACACAGAAGAAATTAGGCTATGGGCGTCAACAAACTGACACGAACCCATCACCTTAACAAGTTCTCAAAAGAAACCAAAAGTCTACCTCTCAAGCGAGAGTAAGAAGACAACTAGCAAATCTGAAGAAGACAGATCTTGGTCAGCTCCACCTGCTACTGATCCGAACCAGAGACATTCAAAAGAAAATAATGCCTCAGCACAAAGGCATGAAAAGACATCATAACAAAGAGTGAGAGAAAACTCAACAAAAGAGGGTTACCAACCCAATCAAGAATAGTCGTGAACCTCAACAAATCAAATAAAGGAGTATTAGCATTCAACAAGTAAGGAAAGACTGGCACAAAGTGCGGTCAAAGTTGCATTGCAACAACATCCAAAAGGGAAAGTGTCGAGTTGACCAAGAAGTGAATTCCTATCCCAGCCATAAAACAACACTGAGGCGGAGGCATTATTTCCAACCATCCATCAGACCAAAAAAATATCCAAGGCACAAAGCACTGTGGTGGTGGTTGTAGCCCACCAACCAATAGTCTACACGTCCACAGAAAAACAATAGGCACTGGTGGTGGCCACTTCGTCCACCCACAGTCCAAAAACAACCAACTGGGAACAGATACCCATAACATCCTAACCAAAATAGACACCACAGAAAAACCCGGAGAAAAACTACCAGGAAAACCACCTTCACAACAAGCTCGTTGAAAGCACTCGACGAAACCATGGTAAACTCGACGAATCCCAAGGACTCTCGACAAATTTGTCGAAACTTATTCAACGAATTTCGGCGAATT
This sequence comes from Dactylorhiza incarnata, assembly GCA_033032865.1. Classification (NCBI taxonomy): domain Eukaryota; kingdom Viridiplantae; phylum Streptophyta; class Magnoliopsida; order Asparagales; family Orchidaceae; genus Dactylorhiza; species Dactylorhiza incarnata. The sequence goes on from JAWHQI010000024.1 coordinate 16,668,522, forward strand.
GACTTCACTATTTCACGGAAGTCTAAATCTATTTCGGCGAATTCATCGAAATGAATTGACGAATATACTTTGAATACTCGGCGAAATTACACGTATCTATACGACGAATCTATACTCGATGAATAAACTTAACTTCTGGACGAATTCTACTTTAGCATAAATGACGTATTCTACAAGACTACTACAGAAATCTTGCTCGAATAACTGAACACAATACATATCATTTCTCTAAGAGGAAAAAAAGAATAAATAGTAAAGGGGAAAAAGAGCGCGCAAGAGGGGTTTAGTCCACCACTTGCCTAGTTTTCACCGGAAATGTTCTCCGAACAACTCCTCGTCGCAGATCGGCCGCTAGAAAACCTCGAGGAAGAATCTCTGAAACTTTTGGAACGAAAAGGAGGGTTAGGGCTACCGGCTCTAACCTCAAAAATCTACGAAACTCAAAATACTTACTGCACACGCGAAGAGCTCGGCGAGAGCTTTCCAACTCTATGCTCCGACGAAGATTTCGAGCTTCGGTGCTCCGGTGGCGGCGATCCGAAGGCTCACGGAAGGATGTTCCACTCTCGGTTCGCAAAAGTCGGGAAGAAAAAAGATGAACAGGGCTTTTCTTTTCGGTTTTCTTACGGAGGAACAAGAGATCAATGAGTATATATACATATATATATATATGAATATCATAATAATAATAATAATAATAATAATAATAATAATAATAATAATAGAGCCAATCTTAACAGGAGGAAGGAAATAAATTTCACGGGAGATGAATAAGATTTCTCGGGAAGTATAAGATTTCACGTGAAGTATATGATTGTATGATTATATGATTTTACGTGAAGATGAATAGGATTTCCCGGGAAGTATAAGATTTCAGCTGAAGTATATGATTTTATGATTATATGATTTTACGTGAAGATGAATAGGATTTCTCGGGAAGTATAAGATTTCACGTGAAATATATGATTTTATGATTTTACGTGAAGATGAATAGGATTTCTAGGGAATTATAATAGTAAATGTAATATATTTTTATTATTAAACTAAACGAACGCGGAAGTAGACTAAATTCGCACCAAAGGTGAACGACGGCGCTACGAATCCAACGGCGAAGTCAGAATCAAAATCGGATGTACCGTTCTCGAGATATAAATTTCCGAAGTTTACGGCGATGTTAAAATATACAAATCTTTGAAAATTCACCGAAGCTTTAATTTTGCTCGGAACGCCACGAAACTTTAACAATTTTTTTTCTAAAATTAAATAATCTAATTTCCTAACGTAAAATTTTTCAAATTCCGGGCCGTTTCAAAATTTGGTTGACTTGACCGAACGGACGTTTGAACGCGCAAACGACGGCGCACCGTTAACTCCGCACTCTAACGTAACGCCCTTACATCATTATGACGTCGATAATATATTTCCAAATAATAGCAAAAAATTCAGGGGCGTTACAACCACTCCCATTTAAAAGAAGTTTCGTCCCGAAACTTTGACAAATAATTCGAATACCAAAGATAGAAGAGAGTAGCTAAAAGCTACGAATGAAAACACTAACCCAAGAGATCTAGGAGAAAAGCTGAGGATGAGATGTCCTCATAACCGATTCCAGTTCCCAAGTTGCGCTCTCAACGTCTTGTTTCCGCCAAAGGACTTCGACCATAGGAATCATCTTCTTTCGCAACACGCGATCCTGAGTCTCTAGAACACGAACATGCTCTTCAACATAAGACAGATTAGGTTGCAACTGGGGCACCGAGTCAAGGACATGACGATCACTATGCACACACTTTCTCAATTGACTCACATGAAACACATCGTGAACACATGGGAAAGAAGCCGGAAAATCCAGCCTATAAGCGGACACTCCGATGCGCTCAACAACCTGGAAAGGTCCCACATACCGGGGTTCCAACTTGTGGTTCCTTCCAAATCTTTTAACACCTGGCATCGGAGAAAATTTCAAGAACACCATGTCCCCAATTGCGAACTCCTGATCAACCCTTCTCCGATTAGCATACTTCTCATAACGCTCCTGAGCAATGCGAAGCTTCTCGCGGATATGAGTCACATCAACATTCATTTCTTCCAAAGCTTCAGGACCTAGCAATGGACTCTCACCAACCTCGGACCAAAACAAGGGAGTTTGACAACGTCTCCCATACAAAGCTTCATAGGGGGCCATCTGAAAACTCTCCTGATAACTATTGTTATATGCAAACTCCATTAGTTCAAGACGCTTATCCCAAGCTCCACCATGATCCAAAATATAACATCTGATCATATCTTCCAAAATCTGATTCACTCTTTCTGTCTGACCATTTGTCTGAGGGTGGTAAGCGGTAGAGTATCTAAAGTCAGTACACAAGGCTCCCTGCAAACTCTGCCAGAAATGAGACATATACCTAGAATCCCGATCTGACACAATACTCACGGGAACACCGTGCAATCTGATGACCTCATCCAAATAGAGCTCTGTTATTTTCTCCATAGAATAACCAATCTTGAATGGCACAAAGTGAGCACACTTTGTCAATCTGTCAATTATGACCCATATCGAATCATGTCCTCCGGGAGATCTCTGCAACCCAGTAATGAAGCCCATCGAAATACTCTCCCACTTCCATCTTGGAATATCCAAAGGCTTCAATTTACCTCCAGGCATCTTATGATCCCCCTTAACACGCTGGCAGGTAAAACATTCAGAAACATACTTGGCTATATCGTTCTTCATTCCTGACCACCATACAATCTGCTTCAGGTCTTTATACATTTTCGTGGAACCATGGTGATAGGAAACACTAGAATCATGCGCTTCACTACAGATCTTTGTTCGAATGCCCTCAAATGCGGGAATACAATATCTACCTCGATACTTCAAAGTATCATTATCATCAATTGAAAAATTTGGTAGTTCACCTTTTTCAGTTCTATTCTGGAGATGTTGTAAATCATGATCTTCCTTCTGATGCAGTCTGGTGAGGGTAATCCAAGAAGGCTCTTCAACTTCTAAACTCGAAGGCGCGGTACTACTTCCGACTGAGATATCCATCAGCATAAACTCCTCCACTAAGGACTGGACAAAAAGGTTGAAGATGTGCGCGGTCTTTCTACTCAGGGCATCGGCCACCACATTAGCCTTACCCGGATGATATAGGATGTCAACTTCATAATCCGCAACATACTCCAACCATCTGCGCTGGTGCAAATTTAGTTCTTTCTAGGTAAAGACATACTTCAAACTCTTATGGTCTGTGAAAATCTTGCATGACACTCCATATAACAGATGTCTCCAAAGCTTTAAAGCATAAATCACTGCCGCAAATTCTAAGTCATGCGTAGGGTAATTTCTTTTATGAACTTTCAGTTGTTTTGATCCATACGCGATCACCTTTCCTTCTTGCATCAAAACACAACCAAGACCAACGTGAGATGCGCCTACATAAATGGCATACTCAACTCCCTCGGTCGATAAAGCCAAAAGAGGAGCACTGCATAAACGCCTCTTTAATTCCTGAAAAGCCTCTTCACAGGAATCACTCCAAACAAAAGCTGCATTCTTCTGGGTAAGCTTAGTCTGAGGTGACGACAACACCGAAAATCCTTGTACAAACCTTCTATAATAACCTACCTGTTAGAGCCAAGCGGTCTCGAAGGTTTGAACTCCCGCGATCTGAAGCCAGCGGTCTGTGCGGTCTCCAGTAATCAGACCGCAGCTTTCCCTCTGATGTACCAGATCGCGCCAGATAAAGATAAATTGAAGTTGCGCGGTTACAAGACAGCGGTCTACGCGGTCTCCCAGATTCAGACCACGACTTCTCCTCAAGTATACGAGGTCGCTCCTTGTGAAGATCAACATCATTCTACCTCTCCAAGCGGTCTCAGCGGGCTCCAAGTACAAGACTGACGGTTCATCTCGGATATACCGGATCGCTTCTTGTGGAGAGAAGCGATCTGATCCTCCCGATCTCTCCCTTATGGGGAAGTGTTCGCCACAACGGTCTAACCACCAGACGGTCTCCTCTGTCACACGACCTTCCTCCTGTAGTGTGACCGCCCGATCTCACTCCAGATCGCAAAGGTCGCTGCGGTCTCAATATTCATGATCGCCCAGACCGCCCAGCTCTCTTGTGTATTTGTATTTGTATTTAGTCCCACATCGTGTATTTGTATTTTACTGTTTCCCTCCTAGCCTTTATAAAGGAGGCAATACTCTTGTAATAGTTAATTTTTTGGAAATAAAAATTCCGTTATTTTCAAATTCTCACATGGTATCAGAGGACTCGATCTCTTCGACCGGTCTCTGTTTCTTTTGACCGCACGGTCCGTGCGATCTTCCGCCGATCTTTCTTTCTCTGCCCGCACAGTCTGTGCGATCTCTCTTCGATCGGCCTTTCGTCTCCAGGCCGCGCGGTCTTCTTTCTCATGGGTTCCCCATCTGTGACTCCAACCCCACCCCCCCAACCCCTGCCACCTCCTGTGGCTATCTCTACCCCCTCTGGGAATCTTGGCACCTCTTCCAAGCTCACTAGCTCTAATTATCCTGATTGGAGTGTCTCCTCCACCTTCCTCTTACGCTCCCAACGCAAGCGCCACCATCTCACCGATGATCCTCCTCCCCATGGCTCTGCTACCCTTGAAGATTGGGATGCTAGTGATGCTCTTGTCCGCCCCTGGCTTGCTAACAGTCTCTCTGATGAGTGTCTCCCTATCATTCGTCATGATGAGACTGTCAAGGCAGCCTGGAATCATCTTGCGGCCCTTTACTCCAAAGGGGCCAAAACCTCCCGCATCTACACCTTATATGTCGATCTCTTTGCCCGCCCCACCATGGATCCAACCACAGCATATCAAACTGTTCAGGCCCTTGGGGCTGAACTCCTTCAGCATCGCCCATTTTCTGCTGATCTTGCTGAACAGCATAAACACTTCCAGGAACTCCTGGTTGTGTGTTACCTTCTCCGTCTTCCGGAGACCTATGACATGATACGACAACAAATCCTTGGAGAAGCTGAATCTCCAACTCTTGATGCCACCGCTGCTCGGGTCTCTGCTGTTACCTCTCTTCTCCAACGACCTCTGTTGTCTTCCCCACCTACTCCAGAGAGCTTTGCTCACCGGGCTGACCGAGGTCACCCTAGTGGCCGTGGTGGATCTCTTGGTGGTCGTGGACCTCCGCGGCCCGTCTGTTCTCATTGTGGTCGGAGGGGCCACCCAATTGATCGTTGTTATCTCAAGCATCCTCACCTTCGACCTCTTGCTGCTACTTCACAACCGGGTACCTCATCTCCGTCTGCTTCAGTTGCTACCTCCTCAGGTAGCGCGCACGTGGTTACTAAAGGTAAATGGCTCATTGATTCTGGAGCTACGAACCATATGACAGGGAACCCTCATCTTTTCTCCCAGTTGCTGGAGCACAGGAATTTACCCCCGGTTCTAACAGCGGATGGTTCTCCCTCACATGTGTGTGGCACTGGAATTGTTCCAGTCACTCCGACTATCTCTCTTCAGGACACCCTTTATGTGCCTACTTTTCCGTGCAACTTACTATCCGTCAAGGATCTCTCTCAACAATTACAATGCTCTATTATGTTTACTCCTACTAACTGTTATTTTCAGGATCTTCATACGAAGGAGACAGTTGCTACTGGGACTGAGAGTGGAGGCCTCTACTTCCTTGACGTTCTTACTGCCCACTCTGCTTCTACCGACTCTGATTCTCTTCATCAATGGCACCTCCGTCTTGGTCATCCTCCACCTCGGCTGCTGTATCAACTTCTACCTCACCTCACCAAAGATGTCTCTCCTCTCCACTGCGAGGCTTGTCAACTAGGGAAACACCATCGGGCTTCTTACCCTGCCAGGCATGGACGTAGCTCGACTCGTCCTTTTGATCTCCTCCACTCGGACATCTGGGGTCCTTCTCCTACCAAGACTGTGGGTGGGGGTAGTTTATATTTTGTTACTTTTATTGATGACTTCTCTCGATGTACTTGGGTGTATCTGTTAAAAGAACGCTCAGAACTTTTTTCTGTTTTCAAAACCTTTTATAATGAAATTTCTACTCAGTTTGGAGTATCTATCAAGGCTATTCACACTGATAATGCTAAAGAGTATGTTTCCAATCAATTTTCTGAATTTTGCATGAATCATGGTCTTCTCCATCAGACAAGTTGTCCTTACACTTCTCAACAAAATGGCATCGCGGAACGTAAGAATCGTCACCTCCTTGATATGGCTCGCACCTTACTCTTCCAGATGAATATGCCCAAACCTTATTGGGGTCATGCCATTCTCATCTCCTGCTATCTCATCAACCGCATTCCCTCCACCCTTCTTCAAGGCTCCACTCCCTTTTCTCTACTATATCCCACCTCCCAACCCTTCTCCCTACCTCTCAAGGTGTTCGGTTGTACTGCGTTTGTCCACATTCCTTCCCCCGGTCGGGACAAACTCTCTCCTCGGGCTGTTAAATGTATTTTTGTGGGTTATTCTCCAACTCAGAAAGGATATCGCTGCTTTGATCCTCTTCTTCGCAAACAATATGTTTCTGCGGATGTCACCTTCTTTGAAACCGTTCCCTACTTTTCTAACTCTTCCACCTCTCTGCCTTCTGCGCCTCCTCCAACCACACCCCTCATTCACTCTCCACCACCACCACCTATTTTCCCAATTCCGCCACCTCTTCCTCTACCTCCACCACCTCCAACATCTCCTTCAACCTGTCCTCCGACTCCGGGGCCTTCTCTCCCAACTCCTGGGACAGCACTATCTTCTTCCGATGATGACTCTCCTGCAGAAACAGTTACCACTGAAGACATCCCTATTGCTCTTCGAAAGGGACTCTTGTACTCAACATTCTATTCACGATGTGGTCACTTTTGCTCAACTTACTCCCTCTGCTCGAGCGTTTGCTATTGCGATTACAGATACTGCCACCCCAACCAGTTATCAGGAGGCTCTTGCCATCCCACAGTGGAAGGCTGCCATGGATGAGGAAATCTCCACCCTTCAGGACCGTGGCACTTGGACTCTTGTTCCTCCACCTCTTGGGATGGACGTTGTCGGGTGTAGATGGGTCTTTGTGATCAAATATCGCGCTGATGGTTCTGTGGACCGCTACAAAGCGCGCTTAGTGGCCAAAGGTTTTACTCAGACATATGGAGTAGACTTCTTTGACACTTTCTCTCCTGTCGCTCGACTAACAACAATCAGGGTCCTCTTCTCTGTGGCCGTCAACAAAGGTTGGGAGCTCTCTCAGTTGGATGTCAAGAATGCCTTTCTCTATGGAGATCTTCAAGAGGTTGTTTTCATGGAGCAACCTCCAGGGTATGTTGCTCCGGGGGAGACTCGTGTATGTAAGCTAAAGAAGGCAATCTATGGTCTTAAGCAAAGTCCTCGCGCCTGGTTTGAAAAATTTAATGAAGTTATCAAGATCATTGGATTTGTCCGTAGCTCTGCGGATCACTCTCTCTTCATTCGCAAGACATCTCATGGAATGGTTGTTCTAGCTGTATACGTTGATGACATCCTTCTCACAGGCAATGATGTTGAAGGTGTCTCCCTTACAAAGAAACATCTCCTCCAACACTTTGTGACAAAAGATATGGGGACTCCCAAGTACTTTCCGGGCATTGAAATCTCAAGGAAGCATAGCTCCATTGTTCTCTCACAACGGAAGTATGCCATTGACCTTCTAAAAGAAACAGGCCTTCTTGGTGCTAAACCTGCTAAATATCCAATGGCAGTTGGAGACGACAAACTCTGGAATGATGACTCTCCTCCTCTTCTTGATAGCACTAGATATCGTCGCCTTGTAGGCAAGCTCATCTACCTAACTGTTACAAGACCTGATATCTGCTATGCTGTTGGGAAGGTCAGCCAGTTCATGCAAGCTCCGAAGGAATGTCATCTTCAAGCTGCTTTAAAAATATTAGAATATGTTAAAGGATCTCCGGGGAAAGGACTTCTGTTCCAAAGGAACAACCACCTCAAGATAGAAGCCTATTCTGATGCTAGCTATGCTGATGATAAAGGGGATAGGAAATCCACATCTGGGTTCTGTACCTTCGTGGGAGGAAATTTGGTAAGCTGGAAGAGCAAGAAACAAGCAGTGGTGTCCAGATCAAGTGCTGAGGCCGAATACAGGAGCATGGCCCAAACTACATGCGAGTTGAAGTGGTTACGGACTCTCCTTCTAGACTTAGGAGAAGTTTACAACCATCCTTTACCGATGTTCTGTGACAACAAAGCTGCAATCTATATATCTCAGAACCCAGTCTTTCATGAGAGAACCAAACACATTGAAGTGGACTGCCACTTCATCAGGGAAGAAATCTTGAAGAAACAAATATGCACTCCCTTCGTTACTTCAGATAAAGAGCTGGCTGATATCTTCACCAAACCTATATCTTCGTCCTTCTCCGGTGTGTGTAACAAGCTAGGCATGATTGATATATATGCTCCAGCTTGCGGGGGAGTGTTAGAGCCAAGCGGTCTCGAAGGTTTGAACTCCCGCGATCTGAAGCCAGCGGTCTGTGCGGTCTCCAGTAATCAGACCGCGGCTTTCCCTCTGATGTACCAGATCGCGCCAGATAAAGATAAATTGAAGTTGCGCGGTTACAAGACAGCGGTCTGCGCGGTCTCCCAGATTCAGACCGCGACTTCTCCTCAAGTATACGAGGTCGCGCCTTGTGAAGATCAACATCATTCTACCTCTCCAAGCGGTCTAGAGCCAGCGGTCTCAGCGGGCTCCAAGTACAAGACTGACGGTTCATCTCGGATATACCGGATCGCTTCTTGTGGAGAGAAGCGATCTGATCCTCCCGATCTCTCCCTTATGGGGAAGTGTTCGCCACAACGGTCTAACCACCAGACGGTCTCCTCTGTCACACGACCTTCCTCCTGTAGTGTGACCGCCCGATCTCACTCCAGATCGCAGAGGTCGCTGCGGTCTCAATATTCATGATCGCCCAGACCGCCCAGCTCTCTTGTGTATTTGTATTTGTATTTAGTCCCACATCGTGTATTTGTATTTTACTGTTTCCCTCCTAGCCTTTATAAAGGAGGCAATACTCTTGTAATAGTTAATTTTTTGGAAATAAAAATTCCGTTATTTTCAAATTCTCACACTACCAACCCTAAGAAACTCCTTATCTCCTTAGGCGTTGTAGGCGTCTTCCAATCCAAGACAACAGAGATCTTTGTCGGGTCTACAGAAATTCCATCTTTGCTTACAACATGACCCAATAAAGACACTTGCGAAAGCCAGAATTCGCATTTACTCAACTTCGCATACAGCTTGTGCTCTCTTAGTGTAGCCAATACTATGCGCAAATGCGTAGCATGCTCCTCAGCACTTCAAGAAAACATCAACACATCGTCGATGAAAACTACTACAAAATGATCTAGGAAGTCTTTGAACACCCGGTTCATCATATCCATGAACGCAGAGGGTGCATTTGTCAAACCAAATGACATCATAAGAAATTCAAAATGACCATAACAGGAACGAAAGGCAGTTCGAGGAACGTCCGACTCACGGATCCTCAACTGATTGTAACCTGAATGAAGATCAATCTTTGAAAACACCGAACTACCATGCAACTGATCGAACAAATCATTGATTCGCGGCAAGGGATATCTGTTCTTTATGGTTACCTTATTCAACTCCCTATAGTCTATGCACAACCTCATTGAACCATCCTTCTTTTTCACGAACAACACTGGAGCACCCCAGGGCAAAGAACTTGGCCTAATGAATCCACACTGCAACAATTCATCTAACTGGGTACGCAACTCTTCCAGCTCACGCGGGGCCATACGGTACAGTGCCTTAGCAATAGGACGAATACCAGGCTCAAGATCAATAACGAACTCCACCTCTCTCTCGGGCGGAAGACCAGGAAGACTAACAAGGAAAACGTCAGGAAACTCTCGCACCACAGGAACATCCTCGATACACGGCAAATCACTAACAAGTTCTAACATAGAAACAAGGTAAGCAAAACCACCAGAATCTAAAAGTTTCCGAACACATACCGCAGAAATAATTGGGGAATCCTGGCGCGGAAGGCCATACATACTCATGGGTTGACCGTTGCCCATCTTGAAGTCCAAACGTTTAACCTTGCATTGGATAACCACATCATATCTGGACAACCAGTCCATGCCCAAAATCACATCGAAATCTTCCAGGTCTAGCACCTTTAAATCAGCAAATGCTAAGAAGTCACCTAAGAGGATATGACAATTCTGGATACCCTGGTTCGAAACCACAGAGTCGCCAGAAGGAAACTTAACACGAACGCATCGCCAATCTGATCGAGGATCAAACGATGACGCTCTACAAAAGTCCTAGCCACGAATGAGTGGGTAGCACCAGAATCGAAAAGGGCACGCGCCCAACGATTTTTTACCTTAAATTCTCATATAAAAATCGGATACATAACTAGCCGAATAGAAATTGAAACTAAAGATGAAGGCTAAGAGTTAAATTAAGGTCTAACCTGAAATAACTTGGGTGGAATTCTGTGCTTCTTCCCTAGTCACCACATTCAACTTGCCGTTTCCTCTATCCTGATGTCGCGGCTGCAGCAGCGACAAAGCCTGAAGTGGCACGACTGCAGAGGCGGATGGAAATGCGGGTATTTAGTCTTAACGTGCCCCTTCTGTCCGCACTGAAAACACACCTTTTCTGCAGACCAACAATGGGCAACATCATGCCCATTTCGCTTACAGAAGGTACATGTAAGATCTCCTCTGGGAGCGCTCTGTATTGCCGACACTTGCTGCTGCTTCTTAGCTCCCAACCTTTTGAAACATTTCTCGAATGGATGGCCCGGGCGACCACAGAATCTACAAACTTTGCCACTTCTTTTCTTTAGAGCAGAGCTAGATACCTTGGGGCCTTCCCCCTCTTCGACCTTCCTCTTATCCTTTCTCATCAATGCGCCTTTATGTCATGGCATTGTCAATGGCCTCGACTTTTAGTGCGACTTCTACTACTTCAGCATAGCTTCCAGATCTGTATGCGCTAGCCAGTTGCTGGATGTCACTATGAAGTCCTCCGAGAAATCGCTTCACTCTTCCTGCTTATGAAGCTACTTAATCTGGAGCAAATCTGAACAACTTACTGAATTCAATCTCATACTCACTAACCGTGAGTTGTCTTTGCTTCAGGTGCAGAAAATTATTCATCGGACGGTCTTGCTCGACCGACGGTAGAAACTTCTTTAACACCATTGCCTTAAATGACTCCCACGAACTTCCGTCTACAAGACTTTCTCTCTCCCTGATCCACCAGCTCTTAGCAAGTCCCTTTAGATGGTAAGCGGAGACCATCACTTTTTGGTCCGCAGAGATTCCCGAGTACGCGAACATCTCTTCAATGGCGACTAGCCAGTCATCCAACCCCATAAAATCAGCTCTTCCGTCATACGTAAGAGGTCCTAATCTCTAAAAGTGCGATATGAATTTCATCTTTGGTGGCAGCAGAACTGGAGGCACCAAAGGAGCGGGAGGAACAGGCACAGTCTGACCCACTACAGGGTCCTGCACCACAGGCTGATGTACAGCGGCTGCAGTCATCAACGTCGGAATCTGCAATTGCATCGCAACCAACTACCTGGACAGAGCCTCATTACTTTGTTGCAGACTTTCGATCATAGCCTCACTCTGCGCACCCAAAGACTCACCCCCCGAACGGGGAGTCAACCTCATCGTAACACGTATCAGAGGCATATCTATAAGTACGAACAAACGACTCATCAAACTCTAGCTTGGAACTAGAATTACTCAGCTTAGCTCGAACCAAACATGAAAAGACACTTGCTCTAGCTACTACCTTGCTCTGGGATTTTATACAAATGATGATATGCTTTAACTTAGGATAATATTCTGACATCCTTTGACTCTTGTGCATATCACATGCATGCATGAATGCTTAAATCTTCATTTCAAATCATGTGTGTACAAGTGTCAGCATGTAAATCTTTAGCTTGGCACGGGTGCTTTATGCAATGTTATGATATGTATGTTGTGCTATGCATTCTAAGAAAAGCCTTAATACATGTTATGAGCGGCATACGCATGAAATATTATGCACCCCATAATACATAATATCGCATGCAATGAAAATAAAATTGAGTTAATGGACATCCATGGGACTGGTGTTATGCATCTCATACTACATAACGGTCACATGTTGTCACCTATGAGGATACATATACAAACACATATTATGCATCCCATACTACATAATATGCTCCGTATACTTCTTATCATGCTATGAGTGTAGTGTTCATGCTTCAGCCAAGACGTACAGATGACACTTCGGTGTGTGTATGTAATGAGACAAGATAATTAACACTTGATCAGACAAGTCGTTCGACCAAATTGTCAAACAAATCTCTCTCTGATACCAACTGTCACAACCCGCATTTTCTCCGTATTAAATAATACGTCAGAGTAAGAGAAAATATGTGTCATGATGCCACGTCATGCAGGGGACAACTGCAGACGCTCAGACAGCTTTACCTTCACACTTTTCTTTAGAAAGCCATGAACTTTATGTTCAAAACATAATTTAAGTTTAAGGTTTTCAAACATCGTGTCCCTCGGTTTAATGGATCAACTAGTCCATAAATAAGAAAATATTGGTTTTCACAGCCAAAAATACATAATTTATTTCATTTTACCCTATATGAGCATGATGAACTGACCAGTATGATAATATGCAATTTCAATATTTAGTGTAAGGAAAAAAAGGATTTCTTTTACGAGCTTCAAAATAGAATGATAATAGTCTAAAAAGAGATGTCATGTAGTAAGAATTATGCAGTTTTGTACATAAAATATCTACTATGCAACCTAACATAAAATCTTCCCAAGTGCATTTGCACTAATAGCAAGGAAACAGTTGTAGCATATACATGGCAAGACAAAGTCTAACACAGAAGAAATTAGGATATGGGCGTCAACAAACTGACACGAACCCATCACCTTAACAAGTTCTAAAAAGAAACCAAAAGTCTATCTCTCAAGCGAGAGTAAGAATACAACTAGCAAATCTGAAGAAGACAGATCTTGGTCAGCTCCACCTGCTACTGATCTGAACCTGAGGCATTCAAAAGAAAAGAATGCCTCAGCACAAAGGCATGAAAAGACATCATAACAAAGTGTGAGAGAAAACTCAACAAAAGAGGGTTACCAACCCAATCAAGAATAGTTGTGAACATCAGCAAATCAAATAAAGGAGTATTAGCATTCAAAAAGTAAGGAAAGACTGCCACAAAGTGCGGTCAAAGTTGCATTGCAAAAACATCTAAAAGGGAAAGTGTCGAGTTGACCAAGAAGTGAATTCCTATCCCAGCCATAAAACAGCACTGAGGCGGAGGCATTATTTCCAACCATCCATCAGACAAAAAAAATATCCAAGGCACAAAGCACTGTGGCGGTGGTTGCTGATGAGTCCCAATTATATACACTTTTATGGACTCATCCGGGTTAGTTTTCATTCTCTTGTGCGTCATTATCGAGCTATTATTGCATCTATTTCTCTTATGCTCTTTCATGCGCACTTGCGTGCTTCATGCTCCTTTTAGGCCCGTTTTGGTGTGCGTTTGCGCCCCATGTTATTGGGGGTAAGCACATGGTGCTCTCCAATCCTTTTTCTATGTTTGATTGGTGTTGGACGTGTATTCCCAACTGGATTGCTGTGCTTGCAGTTGGTTGGATCATCTCCTTTTGCCCAGAATTCATGAGTGTGCATATCGCACGGTCGTGCATTTTCTTGACGCACGGACGACTGCGGTCGTGCGCTTTCCTCTGGGGAGAAAACCGGTGATCTGAATTTGATCGTGAGTTTTTACGCACGGGCGGATTCGCCCGTGCGCGAAGGAAATGCACGATCGCCTATTTTGACTATTTTTTAGCCAATCTGAATTTGTTTGTGCGTTTTTACGCACGGGCGGATTCGCCCGTGCGTGAGTAAAATGCACGGGCGCTGCTGCTTCTTCCTCAAGTCATTTTAATCGTTAAATAACGCACGGGCAACGCACGGTCATGCATTCGCCCGCGCATGACTAAAATTCTGCCCGTTTAGTATTTAAAGCAAGAAATCTGCTGGAAAGGAGGAGACCCGCGGGAAAAGCTTCTGAAGCCCGCCATTTTCGCCCACTTCACCGCCCCACCATCATTTTGACCTAGGAGGAGCTCCGGTGACCTTTGGCTTGCAAATCTACCGCCAAAGCTCCCTCCTTGGCCTCCTCCATCATCTTTGAGCTCAAGAAAGCCATAGACGGAGAACTTCCGCAACATTCCAGGTGTCGAACAAGAGCTACCTCAAGCTAGAGCACGAAGAAGACGGGTAATAGTAGAGGAATGCGACAGCTCCTTCGGACATCAGACGCAACTGAAGACCGAGACGGACGAGGCTTGACAACCCTACGATTCCGGCCGAGAATCTTCAGCATAGTCTTCGAGCTGTGGTTGACTCTTTTCCCCTACGCTTGCTTCAGAGATTTCTTTATATTTATTTGAGATTGTGGATGATGTTCATCAACCTTATGCTTTGATTATTATGATTTCATGTTATTGAGATCTTGTGTTGTTTATGAGATTTGAGGAGCGACATTGTCCACCATCCACTCCACCGCTTTGTAGTGCTCCGCACTAGCAATTCCTAGTTGCGTGTTTCGCGACGAGGTGCTGATGGCGCAAATCTTGGCACACCGCTATAGGCGGTAGTAAGACTGCGGCACGAAACGGCAGTGTACCAATCGTTCAAGTAATATAAAACGAGGAGTAATCCCCGAGTATCAAATCTCGAATGAACACAGTAAGGTGGAGCTATCTATCGAGGTAGGACTTGAGATCGAAGTCCTTTAGTCGGGTGGATGCGGAAACGGGGGTTTTGGTTTGTGGAAAATGAAGAGCAAAATCTATCACTACTCCTATGCAATGCCGCTATGCAATGCTTCGCTTGGCGGGATGGAGACTAGGCAGGCCTTGAGCGCACTGCGTCGCAAGGGCGGATGGACGAGTAGGCATGCAGATTCGAACTTTGCAGGCATTGAGCGCACTGCTTCGAAGGGCGAATGGATTACACGGGCCGCTATGCCACGCTTCGCTAGGCGGATGGAAGAGTAGGCAAGCGGATGGAATGGTTCGCACCGGCGGAGTCGGAATGGATTACACGGGCCGCTATGCCACACTTCGCTAGGCGGATGGAAGAGTAGGCATACGGATGAGGGTCGCAAGCACCTCGTCGACAAGCACGCCACTAGCAATTGCTAGTGCAGCACACGAACGTGACGACGGGATGGAGGATGGATGGTAGCGCACCTCGTACACAAATGAACAAAATATAACTTCACATAGACATGAAATTAAGATTACAAGCACGATTCATAGTGTTCATCATCCATACATGAGAGATCTAGCTACAAACGCATCAATAAGAGAAGAACAAGGCAAGAAATCGACCGAATCCGAAGTCTCGTTGTAGATTCACGTTGGAATCGCCGGGTTGTCAATCCGTGTCCAAGAACGGTCCGCAACTACGTTCGGGGTAGAGAGAGCTGTCACTACTCTCCAATGAGCCCATCTTCTTCGTGTCACGATCCGGTAGAGGTTGCAAACTTCCTCTTGCTTGATGGCGATGGCGGCTAGATCTTCCTTTGAAGCGCTAGGATGAAGGAGGAGGCCGAGAGGAAGCTCCGGCTCAAGATTGGCGTGAAGAACAAGCCCGGAGCAACTCCAGATGGTGGGCGGCGATGGAGGGGCGAAATCGGGGCTCTGGAGCGAGAAAACGGCGGACTGGAATCAACTCCCCGACCTAATTCGCGAGCAGGTCTTTTTATAGGCGCTGGAATAAATAGTGCGCACGATCAGTGGCGCACGACCAGTGGTTGTGCGCACTAGAATCCTGTGATCGTGCGCCTGCCTGGGCGGAGCCTGCAATGTAAGAAATTTATAAAATAACATGTTCGCACGACCAGTGGCGCACGACCAGTGGTCGTGCGCACTATCGTAAATGGTCGTGCGTTCGGTCAAGACAGAACTCAAATTTCGGGGGTTGAGTGCGCACGATCAGTGGCGCACGACCAGTGGTCATGCGCAATAGAACCAGTGATCGTGCGCAGTGTTCCTGTACAGAATTGTACCGGGAACACCTGCACGACTCCTGTTCCTACAGAAATGCTGATCAGGCCACTGAAAGTGGCACTCAACAATACGATAAGGCTAACAAAGGAGAATAAACATAAAACACACCAAAATAGGCCAAGAAGTGCACCTAGCAAAGAATGACAAATATGAACTAAAACAAGGCTAAAGTGCAGTGGAATGACTAGATAAACGGCCCAGATGAGTCCATATATGTGTATATAATTGGGACTCATCACACCCCCAGACTTAACTGTTTGCGCGTCCCGAGCAAACGAATTCGGCGGAGTGCGAAAATGGTAGTCAACAAAGAAAATTACACAAAGGAGTACGGTGCGAAGTAGCAGAAGCATGCTAATAGAAATTTAGTAAAAAGAGATTCTAACTATGCTAACTAATTTACAAAAGTATTAGAGCGTAAATAAAGATTTATCAATACTCAGTTGGTGAATTGTGAAGAACTTGAACGATCATGCCCGGTGTGAAAGTAACAAGCCACTAAGGAGGGTGTTGCACAAGATCGGGGTTTAGGAATAACTCCGCTGAAATCCATCAACGTCGTGAACCATAAGCTTGCCCGGTCACACTCTCTCCACGACGCTAGCAAACTCACGAGATAAATCAATAGGACTTTAGGATTATATTGGGGCTTAGGTTGCGGTATGATATTCAAGGATAAAGACGAAGGCTACGCAACCCAAATGAGTCAACGGAACGCTGCACCCAACAAAACCATGAACAAAGCTCGTGTGATACACCCCCAGACTTATCACTAGGTGTACACACGGCCTACTTCACAAATACCAACAGATTTTCTATTACGCACGGGAGGATTTCTTTTCAATACAATTCCATTTCCAGATTTTCATTTTAATATCATATTTTTCTTCTTTTTCTTATCCTCCGGTTGGTTCATAATCAGCAAATAAAACTTATTTCTCCTTCACATCACACAGATTCCAAACATCACACCAAATCAAGAATATGAGTGCAGTTAAACAGCTATTTGGTTGCGAAAGTAGGATAAGCTTCAGGATTTGGTGAATGGAGGAGGAGCTGAAACAAAGAAGTGGTAGGCACAAATGTTGGCTTGCAAAGGTGAGCGAATAGGACATGGAAAGACAAGGCTCAAACTAGCCAAAAGGTGGCCTACATCATATTTAACTCAAAGAATCGCTACCCATGCTTCAAGAGTCGTTTGGGGCAAGTTCTTAGCCCACGAGAAAGGTAAACCTTCCTCCCGACTCGAGAAACACACAACTAGTGCTCGTATACACACAACACCGGGTTATCGCCAATTTCGTTCACATTCACCATTTGAGTATAACAAATCTAACTACGCAAAAATACTAATCATAAATTAAACGCATAGAGATAATCTAGTTGTACTCAAATTCTACTATAGCATGCGGATGCGACTAGAACACTGCATGAGTCAACATCGCACCCAAAATAGTAATTCCTAAGCTAACACCCTAATTCACATTCCAAACCAAAATAGTTTATTCGGAAACAAGACAAATAGGCAAGCTCGCGCTTATGTGGGTGAAGTGGTGTATAAGCATGGAATAATGATGATGACAACGAAAAAATTTAAACAAACTTCTAGCATGCGGTGCAACTCATGCGCATAGTGGATAACAACGTGCTTTCCCCCAGACTTAATCTAAACATTACATCACAAAAACTGAAAGCTAGGAAGGAGAAGTGTTACCCAATGCTCATAATTGAGCATACCAGAAAATTGCCGCACACCTGCAGGCAAAAAGGCTCCAAGCAAAAATATATAAAACTAAACTATTAACAGGTTAGCAACAAAAACTTGTGTTGTCTCCCAGCAGCGCTTTTGTTTACCGTCCTTAAGCTGGACTTAATACTTGCATTAAGCAGTTTTAATAATAGTCTAAGCATAGAGCAAAAGATGGTAAATCCTAAATATTACATGCCTCAAAATGATCAACTATAAGTTGATTTAAAATGGTAACTAAGAATAAAAGAGATGGGCCCGAAGACCCAACAACAGCAGTCAAGAGGATCAGGAGCTTTCCATCTCCATATTTCGTCCTTCTTCATCCTCTTCCTCTCCTCCAACCTGCGGTCATGGATGAAGTAACGCTTTACTCCCTGCACCCAGTCTTTCAAGGAAAAAGCAGGCAATGATGATGAAGTGTAATAGACCATTGAATTCATCATTGCCAACTGCTTTCCCTGCCAAGACTGCCTCTCAAAATTACCCAAGAATGGGTCAATAAATTCAAGCATCTGCAGAGGGATAAATGAAATATCAGACATTAAAGCAGGCGGGGAAGCAGGAAGGATGAACTTATCAATATCAGCATTAAAAGAAGGTTGATTAGGAAGTAAAATGGACGAAGAACTAAAAGAATCAAACAACGGAGGAGTGATCCCGGTTTCACTCCTGGCAGGATCCAAGCACAGATCACTGTCGGTATCATATGAGTCGTAACGAGGGGAACCTAGGAGCTAGGGGTCCTCGGTGGTGAGCTGGATGTCCCCATCCAAGAGGTAAGTAAATACCTCCTCCTCGGAAAGAGAATCCTCCTCATCCCACCGCGGTGCGTCATCGTGTTCAAAGGTATCACACTCCCCATCAGAGAGAATGAAATCCTCATCCCACTTTGGCGCAACCTCGGGCGCCGAATCAACCACCCGCACGACATCATCAGCCGACTCACTAAAGATAGGAGTAGATGAATTTTGCAAGGAATGCGGAGGAACCAGACTGCTCTCATGATCAGAAAATAAATGAGCAGTCGCCTCCACGAAAATATCCACAGACGCCTCCCCGCAGGAAGAACCAGAATCTGCACACCATACTGGTGCATCCATGAGTTCCCAATCCTGTCCCTGTTGACCATCGAATGAGTGCACATCGTCACTCAAGGGAAGCTCATAAAAGGGGGTTGAGGAACCCATGAAAGAGCTGTACGCGGCGAGAGATTCCTCAGTAATCTCCAAGGGCAAAGATCGAGCATGATGTGCGATGTCAGTGTAGGGGCCAGGCAACACTCTGGTGGGCCTGTCCGCAGTAGTCTCCCGTAAATGAGGGGATGCTGCATACACGTCCTCAGAGGGGGAAGGATCGCACAGACGAGGGCAATCCTTCACCATATGACCTAAACCTTGACATAGCAAGCACCTAATACAATGCTCGTCGTTTAAAGCAGTCATGGCGTCGATGTATCGAAGCAAAGTGTCATAAAGACAACACTCGGCTTCAGAATACATCACAGAAATATGTGGATAAACAGAAAATAAAGATTCTTTGCAAAATAATACTACACACACAAAATAAATCTGGAAAACCTGCTTTAGAAAAGTTAAAACTAGAAAAAAAAAATAACAGAGCACAGAAAATTAAGAGGCTAAAATTTTTTTTTAAGACAAAAACAAAGTAGAAAAATGGATATACAAGCGAAAAAGAACTACAATCTCTCATCTACCTCTCAAGAAACTCACACGACCGTGTTCCCCGGCAACGAGGCCAAAAACTTGATGGCGCAAATCTTGGCACATCGCTATAGGCGGTAGTAAGACTGCGGCACGAAACGGCAGTGTACCGATCGTTCAAGTAATATAAAACGAGGAGTAATCCCCGAGTATCGAATCTCAAAGGAGCACACTAAGGTGGAGCTATCTATCGAGGTAGGACTTGAGATGGAAGTCCTTTAGTCGGGTGGATGCGGAAACGGGGGTTTTGGTTTGTGGAAAATGAAGAGCTAAATCTATCACTACTCCTATGCAATGCCGCTATGCAATGCTTCGCTTGGCGGGATGGAGACTAGGCAGGCCTTGAGCGCACTGCGTCGCAAGGGCGGATGGACGAGTAGGCAAGCAGAATCGAACTGTGCAGACCTTGAGCACACTGCTTCGTAGGGCGAATGGATTACACGGGCCGCTATGCCACGCTTCGCTAGGCGGATGGAAGAGTAGGCAAGCGGATGGAATGGTTCGCACCGGCGGAGTCGGAATGGATTACACGGGCCGCTATGCCACGCTTCGCTAGGCGGATGGAAGAGTAGGCATACGGATGAGGGTCGCAAGCACCTCGTCGACAAGCACGCCACTAGCAATTGCTAGTGCGGCACACGAACGTGACGGCGGGATGGAGGATGGATGGTGGCGCACCTCGTACACAAATGAACAAAATATAACTTCACATGGACATGAAATTAAGATTACAAGTACGATTCATAGTGTTCATCATCCATACATGAGAGATATAGCTACAAACGCATCAATAAGAGAAGAACAAGGCAAGAAATCGACCGAATCCGAAGTCTCGTTGTAGATTCACGGTTGGAATCGCCGGGTTGTCAATCCGCGTCCAAGCTCGGTCCGCAACTACGTCCGGGGTAGAGAGAGCTGTCACTACTCTCCAATGAGCCCGTCTTCTTCGTGTCACGATCCGGTAGAGGTTGCAAACTTCCTCTTGCTTGATGGCGATGGCGGCTAGATCTTCCTTTGAAGCGCTAGGATGAAGGAGGATGCCGAGAGGAAGCTCCGGCTCAAGATTGGCGTGAAGAACAAGCCCGGAGCAACTCCAGATGGTGGGCGGCGATGGAGGGGCGAAATCGGGGCTCTGGAGCGAGAAAACGGCGGACTGGAATCAACTCCCCGACCTAATTCGCGAGCAGGTCTTTTTATAGGCGCTGGAATAAACAGTGCGCACGATCAGTGGCGCACGACCAGTGGTCGTGCGCACTAGAATCCTGTGATCGTGCGCCTGCCTGGGCGGAGCCTGCAATGTAAGAAATTTATAAAATAACATGTTCGCACGACCAGTGGCGCACGACCAGTGGTCGTGCGCACTATCGTAAATGGTCGTGCGTTCGGTCAAGACAGAACTCAAATTTCGGGGGTTGAGTGCGCACGATCAGTGGCGCACGACCAGTGGTCATGCACAATAGAACCAGTGATCGTGCGCAGTGTTCCTGTACAGAATTGTACCGGGAACACCTGCACGACTCCTGTTCCTACAGAAATGCTGATCAGGCCACTAAAAGTGGCACTCAACAATACGATAAGGCTAACAAAGGAGAATAAACATAAAAACACACCAAAATAGGCCAAGAAGTGCACCTAGCAAAGATTGACAAATATGAACTAAAACAAGGCTAAAGTGCAGTGGAATGACTAGATAAACGGCCCAGATGAGTCCATATATGTGTATATAATTGGGACTCATCAAGTGCCTATGACCCTCATCCGCTAGCCTTATCGTCCACCCGCTCACCGAAGCACGGCATCGCGACCGTTGCATCCATCCCGCCTTGCGAAGCGGAGCTTTAGGCCCGCATTTTCTTTCTCCGTTGATAGCATAGGAAAACCACTTTCAAAACCCCCCTTTTTTATTAAGTGTTATAGAATCTTTATAAGAGTTTCCCTAGTAGGCAAATCATACTACTGATGCGATGATTCGGCAAGTGCACCGGTCGCGCAAGTAATAATAATGGGGAAAATCCCCGAGTGTCGGTCTCTTGAGGAACACAGTAAGGTGGAGTTAGGTTTCGAGGAAGGACTTGAGATTGAAGTCTTTAAATCGGATGGAATGCGGGGGAGTTGGGTTGGCTTTTGGAAAATAAAATAAAAGCTATCAACTACTCCTATGCAATGCCGATATGCAATGCTTCGCTTGGCGGGATGGAGACTAGGCAGGCCTTGAGCGCGCTGCGTCGAAAGGGCGGATGGACGAGTTGGCAAGCGGAATCGAACTATGCAGGCCTTGAGCGCACTGCTTCGTTAGGCGGGATGGAATACACGGGCCGCGATGCCACGCTTCGGTAGGCGGATGGACGAGTAGGCTAGCGGAGTGAGGGTCGCAAGCACCTCTTCGACAAGCACGCCACTAGCAATTGCTAGTGCGGCGCACGAACGTGACGGCGGGATGGAGGATGGAATGGGGAGCACCTCAAGAAACTCAAACAACAAATATTTCACATAGACATGAAATAAATAGAAATACAACTAGTTTAAGTGCCACTTCATCATAATAATGAGATCTAAAACATATACACATCAATAAGAGAAGAATAAGGCAAGAAATCGACCGAATCCGAAGTCTCGTTGTAGATTCACGGTTGGAATCGCCGGGTTGTCAATCCGCGTCCAAGCTCGGTCCGCAACTACGTCCGGGGTAGAGAGAGCTGTCACGACTCTCCAATGGACCCGTCTTCTTCGTGTCACGATCCGGTAGAGGTTGCAAACTTCCTCTTGCTCGATGGAGATGGCGGCTAGATCTCTCTTTGAAGCTCTTGGATGAAGGAGGAGGCCGAGAGGAAACTCCGGCTCAAGATTGGCGTGAAGAACAAGCCCGGAGCACCTCTAGATGGTGGGCGACGGTGGAGGGGCGAAGTCGGGCGAAACTCGAGCAGGAACGGCGGAAAACAGTGAGCCCTCTGACCTAAATCGCGAGCAGCGGAATTTATAGGCGCTGGAATTAAACAGTGCGCACGGTCATTGGTGCACGACCAGTGGTCGTGCGCACTAGAATTCGGTGATCGTGCGCTCTGCCTGGACAGAACCTGCAAAGACAGAAATTATGAAATAACATGTTCGCACGACCAGTGGCGCACGACCGGTGGTCGTGCGCACTATCGTAGGTGGTCGTGCGCACTGATTGAAACAGAACTCAAGAAATTGATGATAAGCGCGCACGAACAGTGGCGCACGACCGGTGGTCGTGCGCACTATCGTAGATGGTCGTGCGCACTGCACCAAACAGAACTCATGAAAAAAGTGTTAAGTGCACACGATCAGTGGCGCACGACCAGTGGTCGTGCGCAATAGAACCAGTGATCGTGCGCAGTGTTCCTGTGCAGAATTGCACCGGAAGCACCTGCACGACTCCTGTTCTAGCGTACAACCACGAATCCAGCTACTGAAAGTGGCACCTAACAGTGCATGAAAACTACTAATGAAGATAAACATGAAAACACACCAAAATGGGCCTAGAAGTGCACATAGCAAGTGATAACAAATATAAGCTAAAACAAGGCTAAAGTGCAGTGGAATGACTAGATAAACGGCCCAGATGAGTCCATATATGTGTATATAATCGGGACTCATCACACCCCCAGACTTACCTGTTTGCGCGTCCCGAGCAAACAAATTCTAAGCGAACGGGGAAAGAAAAGTAGATGGCTTAAAACTACAATATAGAGTACCATGCGAAGTCGCATGCTCACGTGCATAAGAAGAATAGTAGAGAAGATTTCTGATTATATAAACAGTCTATATATTTCTAAAAGAGTAAAAGCATATTACAACTACTCAAAATGGTGAAAAGCGGTGAATCGTTCGGTCATGCATACGGAGAAAGTAAACTAAACGCTGAGATGAGCATTGCTCAAGATTGGGTTGCCGGACAAACTCCACCGAAATCCATCAGTGTCGGTGACCATAAGCTTGCCCGGTCACATTCTCTCCACGGCACTGGTTTGACTCCAATGCGTGAATCAATTGGACTTTAGGTTTTAAATGAGGCTTGGGTTTAGGTGAGGATAAACAAAGATAAAAACGACGGCTCAAACACTAAACCCAAATGAGCTAATGCAGGAAACTATCCTCATTCACCACACAAACACGCGGGTACACAACACCCCCAGACTTGAACTTAGACGCATGGGTGTGTGCACCGCCTACTCCCAAATATAAATCTATACATAAAGATTTTCAATTAAACACTCCTTCTCTTTCCTTTCTTTTTAACTTCTTTTCTTTTTTTTTCTTTTTTTTTCTTTTCTTATCATTTTCAGCAAATAAACAAAAGGACACATCCACATCTTCACAAACATATTACCACATCAACAACCCAACTCATGAAAATAATAAACAGCTAAAGCTCAAATTTTGGGTGTGCGACTAGGATTGGCTTTTGGGCTTTGGTGAAAAGTGGGGCTGAATCAAAGAACGGGTAGGCACAACTGGGCTAGCGAGGATATAGCGGTAGGGATAGGCACAAAGGCTCAACCGGGCCAAAATGATGGCCTATATCACATTCACACAATTGACTAACCGTATACCCATGCTTCAAGAATCGCTTGGGGCAAGTTCTAGCCACGGAGAAAGATTCTCCTTTCTCCCGACTCAAGCAATACGAATCTAGCGATCGTATACACACATCCCTATGCTACCGTTTGATTCCACCGAATTCACCATTTGAGTAGAGTAAACAACATTTACACTAATAGAAAAAATATAAAACAATAAGTATAAAGAGAAGTCTAATCTACACGAATTTCTATGCAACCGAGCACTCGACTAGGAGCACTACTAGAGTCAACATTTTACTCTGCTGCATAGTCCTAAGCCATCACCTAAACTTTCCCAAATAAGCAGAAGAATTAAATTCACAACAGAGCAAGCAAACAGATGAGTACGCGCTCAAGTGGGTGATGTGGTGTGCAATGAAAATAAACAAAACATTTTAAATGAAATCTTCTAGCATGCAGTGCAATAGTGCACATGAGCGGGTAAACAAAACTACTCTCCCCCAGACTTAAACTAAACAATCCACAGAATATATGACATGAAAATCAGAAAAAGCTAGGGAAAGAGAGTACCCAGTGCTCAGAAATGAGCACACCAGAAGATTGGCGTTTAAACCACGACTAAGCTGCAGCATCCGCCATCCAGAAGAAGTACCTGCAGGGGTCAGCTCCGCAAAACAAAAGAAACAGAAAAAGATAAACTACAATACTACAGCTAACTAAACAGGATTGAATAAAATAAAATGCATGAAAAGTAAGATAACTACTGGGGTTATTGTCATCCCAGCACGACTTATTCAGATTTTGTACAGTTCTAGCTTATAGGCCTATGAAAAGAAAAGTGCACAGGTAACTGTTCTAATATGCGCATCGGTAGCGGGTACCGATACGGAGACAGAGCAGTCACCCCTCTACCTAAATATAGATACCTGCTCCTCACAGGTAGAGGGTAGAGAATGTAAGAAAAGGAGGAGGCCTGGTCCTCACTCATCTCACAAAACACATCCTTGCCTAGCAAGGTATCGTCAACAGGGAGGCAGCAGGAGGAAAAGGCATTGGGTGGAGCATCCTCAACGGAGGGGGAATAAACCTCCTCACATGAGAGGATACTCTCATCATTGACTTGAGCATTATGCTCCAAGTCCTCCTGATGTACCTGTGAAGACTCAACCTGCACAGGCTCAGATGAAGAAAGGGGATCAAGAAATAAAGAAGACGAAGAACATAAATAAACATCAATCGGGGGAGTGATCCCGGTCTCACTCCCGGCAGGATCCAAGGATAGATCTCTATCATCATCGTAAATATCATAGCGAGGGGAACTTTGACAACTCAGGGGCTTCAGTGGTGGTTCGGACCTCCTCGTCCCATGAAGAAGGGCAAACCTCCTCATCAGAGAGAGTATCCTCCTCATCCCACCGAGGTGCATCATCATGTTCAAAGTATTCATTCTCCCCCTCAGGGAAAATGACATCCTCATCCCACTTTGGAGCACCCTCTGAGTCAGAAGCATCGCGCAGCTCCTTTACTTCGATAGGATCATAAAGAATATGTGTAGAAAAATCATGCAAAGAAACTGGAGGGACAAAAATATTCGGTTCCTCCGCAAAAAGATCTGCTAAAGCCTCCCCGATGGAAAGAATACTTTCCTCATCATAGTCAGGTGCATCTAGGAGCTCCCATTCCTCTCCTTGTTGGCTAACAGATGAGTGATCATCATCACTGAGAGTGAAGCCATAAACAGGGAGTGAGGAGTCCGTGCACGAGACAAGCTCAGGGGTAGAGGGCACAATTGCCTCCATGGGTAAAGAATGAGCGATAGGGACAATGTTGTCCTGAGTGGAGGGGTGGCGGTCAGGCTTGAAAAGACTAGGACAGTCCTTCAATTCATGACCCTCTCCTCGACACAACAAGCAAACAATGTTCCTACACTGCCTAGCATTCAACTCATTCATTTGGTCTATATAATAAACCATCTTATCATTAAAGCCAGGTGAAATATCCCATGACGATATATTTGACAATTAAAGCAGATATAACGAGACTGAAATTCTTTGCAAGAAAATTTACACAAACTAATAAAACTTCTTGGATTAGACTTGCCTAAAACTTTAAAAATAAGAGGGAAAGAAATAAAAACAAGCAGTAAATAAGTAAAAAAGCAAACAAAAATTAAAAAGGCGGCTATACACACTGGAAGAACTACTATCTCTCGGCTCTCCCTCTCAAGAAAACTCACACGACTGTGTTCCCCGGCAACGGCGCCAAAAACTTGATGCGATGATTCGGCAAGTGCACCGGTCGCGCAAGTAATAATAATGGGGAAAATCCCCGAGTGTCGGTCTCTTGAGGAACACAGTAAGGTGGAGTTAGGTTTCGAGGAAGGACTTGAGATTGAAGTCTTTAAATCGGATGGAATGCGGGGGAGTTGGGTTGGCTTTTGGAAAATAAAATAAAAGCTATCAACTACTCCTATGCAATGCCGCTATGCAATGCTCCGCTTGGCGGGATGGAGACTAGGCAGGCCTTGAGCGCGCTGCGTCGAAAGGGCGGATGGACGAGTAGGCAAGCGGAATCGAACTATGCAGGCCTTGAGCGCACTGCTTCGTTAGGCGGGATGGAATACACGGGCCGCGATGCCACGCTTCGGTAGGCGGATGGACGAGTAGGCTAGCGGAGTGAGGGTCGCAAGCACCTCTTCGACAAGCACGCCACTAGCAATTGCTAGTGCGGCACACGAACGTGACGGCGGGATGGAGGATGGAATGGGGCGCACCTCAAGCAACTCAAACAACAAATATTTCACATAGACATGAAATAAATAGAAATACAACTAGTTTAAGTGCCACTTCATCATAATAATGAGATCTAAAACATATACACATCAATAAGAGAAGAATAAGGCAAGAAATCGACCGAATCCGAAGTCTCGTTGTAGATTCACGGTTGGAATCGCCGGGTTGTCAATCCGCGTCCAAGCTCGGTCCGCAACTACGTCCGGGGTAGAGAGAGCTGTCACGACTCTCCAATGGACCCGTCTTCTTCGTGTCACGATCCGGTAGAGGTTGCAAACTTCCTCTTGCTCGATGGAGATGGCGGCTAGATCTCTCTTTGAAGCTCTTGGATGAAGGAGGAGGCCGAGAGGAAACTCCGTCTCAAGATTGGCGTGAAGAACAAGCCCGGAGCACCTCTAGATGGTGGGCGACGGTGGAGGGGCGAAGTCGGGCGAAACTCGAGCAGGAACGGCGGAAAACAGCGAGCCCTCTGACCTAAATCGCGAGCAGCGGAATTTATAGGCGCTGGAATTAAACAGTGCGCACGGTCATTGGCGCACGACCAGTGGTCGTGCGCACTAGAATTCGGTGATCGTGCGCTCTGCCTGGACGGAACCTGCAAAGACAAAAATTATGAAATAACATGTTCGCACGACCAGTGGCGCATGACCGGTGGTCGTGCGCACTATCGTAGGTGGTCGTGCGCACTGATTGAAACAGAACTCAAGAAATTGATGATAAGCGCGCACGAACAGTGGCGCACGACCGGTGGTCGTGCGCACTATCGTAGATGGTCGTGCGCACTGCACCAAACAGAACTCATGAAAAAAGTGTTAAGTGCACACGATCAGTGGCGCACGACCAGTGGTCGTGCGCAATAGAACCAGTGATCGTGCGCAGTGTTCCTGTGCAGAATTGCACCGGAAGCACCTGCACGACTCCTGTTCTAGCGTACAACCATGAATCCAGCTACTGAAAGTGGCACCTAACAGTGCATGAAAACTACTAATGAAGATAAACATGAAAACACACCAAAATGAGCCTAGAAGTGCACATAGCAAGTGATAACAAATATAAGCTAAAACAAGGCTAAAGTGCAGTGGAATGACTAGATAAATGGCCCAGATGAGTCCATATATGTGTATATAATCGGGACTCATCAACTACCCAACTTGCAGTCCTTTGAGAACGATATTCAGGGAGTTTCTCCCTACTTTTATTATTTGACAACGACCGGTGCACTGCCGTCGTACCGCATTTCGCACTTGCTAATTAGCAGTGCTGAAATCGCGTGTCAAGTTTTTGGCGCCGTTGCCGGGGACTGTAAGCGTGTATGATTCATCCTTCTCGGGAAATTAGTTTAAAGTTAATGTTGTTTTTGATCTTCTTCTTTTGTGTTGTGGTGTGTGTATGAACAGACGAGATCCCGATGACTTTGCAGCATTTGACTCTGAAATAGAGCGTACCCTACGGGCGCGTCTCCGTGTTGCGGTCACCATGGATGCCAATGGAAATCAGGTCGATCCCGGGGTGGGAAATGTACCAGGAGGTGGTCAGGCAGCTGACGAAAATGAAGTGGCTAGGCCAAGACCTATGACCATGAGAGACTACACTACGTCCACTGTTGGGAGTGTGTACCCTGGATTTGGCCCGACTATCACTAACAATAATTTTGAGATAAAGCCGGCCATCCTGAATATGATCCGCAACCAGGCCCAATTCTCTGGGTTAGCCAGTGAAGACCCCCATCTTCACTTGGTTGAATTCGCAGAAATATGCGGGACATTTCGGTACGCCGGGATTGCTGATGAGACGGTGAAACTCTGGCTGTTTCCATTCTCCCTCCGTGACAAAGCGAAAGCATGGCTCCACACCATACCACCTAGCACAGCTACCACTTGGGACGCTCTGCAAGCAACATTTCTGACGAAGTTCCATCCTGTTGACAAGGTGGTAAACTTGAGGAGGGAAATCGCAACCTTCCGATAGCATGATCAGGAGACTCTCGCAAAAGCATGGGAAAGGTTCATGGACCTTCTCCGGAAATGCCCCCAGCATGAGCTGCAACCATGGACCATAGTAGAAAATTTTTACTTTGCAATTGAGCCTAACTTCAGGGCCATGATTGATGCAGCTGCAGGCGGAACTCTGATGAACCACACTCCCGAAGACGCATTGCGGATCCTCCAAGACACTGCCATTCATAGCTCATTTTGGACTGTTGGAAGAAACGCTCCAAGGAATGCTTGGGGACTCTTTGAGGTGAACACGTCTGGTGCATCCGCTGAGATGGCATCAACACCTTATGAAAGTGCGATGCTGCTTAAGAGTCATGCCCTCCCTTCTTCCTTGGTGATGGTTATCTCATGTCAAGGTTGTGGAAGCCCGGGGCATCATGCATATGAGTGCCCCACAGGTGAGCAACCTAATGAAGTATCTTATGGTGAAAGTGTTAATTATATTAATGATCAAAACCGCGGAGCCCCTTTTAATAATGTTTATAACCCGGGTGTGAGGAGTCATCCGAACTTCTCTTGGAAACAAAATGTTCCTGGCCAACGATGGCAAGGAGGCTCGCATAAATTTGATGCTCAAGCCTCCGGTAGCCAACCGCGACCACCTCAACCAAGTTATGATCAAGGTGCTCCAGCTCCTCAGAAGAGCAACTTAGAAGAAATGATGGATAGGTTTATGCAGGCAGCTAACTCGAATATGGTTAACCAAGCTGCGTCCATGCGAAACTTGGAGACGCAATTGGGCCAATTGGCTCAACTTCTAACCGAGCGTTCGCAAGGGACCCTTCCCATCAATACTGAAAAGAACCCAATCAATCAAGGGAAGAGTCTCACCGATGCGGAATTGAGTAATCTAAGTGAGTTGGTAATCACTTGCTCCATAAATAATGTCGAAACTGCTGCCCTGTGTGACTCCGGTTCATCCCGCAATGTCCTTGCACTGCAGGACGTTGCTAAAATGCATCTTGAAATGAACACGGATGACCGGAAGTCCTTAGTGCTAGCGAATGGGACCGTCATTCAGGCGGAGGGAGAAGTGAGAAATGTTGAAGTTGTAATCGAGGGGACGGTGGTGATCGCTGATTTCCAAGTATTGGGACCCCGTGAGAATCAATCCATTCCCATCTTGGGAGTACCGTTCTTGAAAGAGAGCGGTGCCACTTTGGACTTCTCCACGGGGTGTGTCATCTTACCTTGTAAGGTAACACCCCCTACTTGCCCCAAGATTGCAACTAAAACATTGATTCGCTCTCCTGACTTTATTATTAATGAACACCTTAGTAATGCAGAAAAAGGATCGCTGGATAGAGGAAAGGAAGAGAAGCTGTCGAGTGGAGAAGAAGATGAAGTTGACTCTCAGAAAGAAGATGACTCAGAGAGGGAGGAGAGCTTCATTTCTGAACGTGTCAAGCCAAATGCAACTCGGGACAACGTCCCATTTCTATTTTGCAATACACTGTGTAATAAACCACTTAAACGCTCTATCTCGTGGGCTGATCTAGTTGCCACTGCGGAAACGGAAGTGATGTCACCCACCACCAAGGTGGGAAATTCTTATGATTATCAACGCTGGCGCTCTCCAACAGTGGAGAAGCGTAAACAGGAAAGACTATTGTGTGGTGTACGCTCTGCTGCTCTCCAAAATGGCAAGATGGCGGAGGATAGGGAAAAATTGGGTGATACCAATTTTGGCCCTAAAGCTTTCACCTCTAGCCTATGAGCCACTGGAGATGTGCACTACAAAAGTGCGTATAGATGATTTAATTTTTCTTGTTCTGTGATCTTCGTGTGTGTGAACTCCTCTAAAAAATTTCTGCTTTATGAACTATGCTTTAATTCAGGTATTTAGTCCACCTTAAGGACGGTAAACAAAAGGGCTTCTTGGGAGAGAACCCATGGGGGAACCATTCAGTTCCGACCTTTCGTTCAGATTTTTGTTTATTATGTGTTGTTTTGGGCTTTTTGCTAACATCGTAGGTTTAAGCTCTCGCTTGGGAGACGAGGAAGGAGCACTTTAAAGAAGGAATTGCCGCACTTCTGGCATGCTCATTCATGAGCATATGTCCACTCTACCCCTATCATCCTTATTCATGAATTCTCTATTTTATTTGGTTTTGATCAAGTCTGGGGGAGAGATCGGTTATGCACGTGCACACACTTTGCATAGCATGTTAGAATGTGCTGAGTAGGATTTTTAATTTTGTTGCACACATTTGCACCTAGTTCACGCGTACTTGATCACGCGCGCTTATTGGGTATTGCTGCGAGATTCCCCGCTCGTAAGAATTGGATTGTTAGTATAGGAGTGAGTGGTGGATAAAGATGTCGACTCGAGTAGTGCTCTAGTCGAGTGCTCCCGTCACGCCTAGAAATTCAATTAGAGTAGAATAAAATTCAATGTTATAATTTAATTATTTCTATTATAATAGTTGCAATTTATTTTACTCTAGTGGTGAATCCGATGAATCCAATGGTAGCATAGGGTCGTGTGTAGCAAGATTAGTAGTAGCTTATTACTAGGATCGGAAGGACGGATAACCTTTCTCGGTGGCTAGAACATGCACTAGGCGACTCTTGAAATGATTGCGTTGAATAACTCGTTATAAAGCGTGATGTAGGCCGTTTCTTGATCCGTTTGTGCTTTTGAAATCCTAACCAATGTAATCACCCTTGCAAGCCTACTTGAGCCTACCTATCCTTCTTGTTTAGCTCCACTTAAATTTCACCAAAGCCATACGGCCAAGCCTATATTCGCACCAACAAATGAGTTGAAAGAAAGTTATATCTCCATCACGTGGTGTTATATTTGGTGTATGGTGGCTAAAAAAAAGCTAAAGGAGAAGCTTATAAAGTGCTTAAAAAAGATATATTTGTCGAGAAGAGAAAATAAAATTAATTGTACAAAAAGAACTTTCAAATGCAATCTCTCGACAAAACAATGTGTGGTCGGCTTAGCACACACCTAGTGTCCAGTTGAAGTCTGAGGGTGTTGTGTGGTTCTTAATTTTCCTGTATTGGTGATTTTATGCTCTCGTGTGTTGAGGTTATGTTGAGTGCGATGCCCATCGTTCTTCTACTTATCTAACCTAAGCTCATGCTAAGCCCAATCTTAACCTATAAGTTAGTCCTATTGATTTTAGATAAGAGTCATCTCATGCAGTGGAGAGAGTGCGACCGTGCAAGCCTATGGACACCGACTTTGATGGATTTCTTAGGAGATTGTCCCGAGCTTTGATTCAAGTAATACTCTACTCATTAGTCACGCTATTTTCCCTTGTGCACGACCGAAAGATTCACCAGGATTCACCATCCGAGTAAAGTAGATTTCAAATTACTGTTCTAGAAATAGTTAAATATAATTTTGAGTTAAATTCTATTCTAACGTATTTCTACGCACGTGAGCATGCGACTTCGCATGGGTCTCCACCGCTCAAACTCATTCTAACACCCAATTGTTTAGACGGAGAGCTGAATAGTTTACCCGAGACGTGCAAATGGTTAAGTCTGGGGGTGTGATGAGTCCCAATTATATACACTTTTATGGACTCATCCGAGTAAGTTTTCATTCTCTTGTGCGTCATTATCGAGCTATTATTGCATCTATTTCTCTTATGCTCTTTCATGAGCACTTGCGTGCTTCATGCTCCTTTTAGGCCCATTTTGGTGTGCGTTTGCGCCCCACGTTATTGGGGGTAAGCACATGGTGCTCCCCAATCCTTTTTTTTGTTTGATTGGTGTTGGAGGTGTATTCCCAGCTGAATTGTTGTGCTTGCAGGTGGTTGGCTCATCTCCTTTTGCCCAAAATTCATGAGTGTGCATATCACACGGTCGTGCGTTTTCTTGACGCATGGACGGCTGCGGTCGTGCACTTTCCTCTGGGGAGAAAACTGGTGATCTGAATTTGATCGTGCGTTTTTACGCACGGGCGGATTCGCCAGTGCGCGAAGAAAACGCACGATCGCCTGTTTTGACTGATTTTTAGCCAATCTGAATTTGTTCATGCATTTTTACGCACGGGCGGATTCACCCGTGCGTGAGTAAAATGCACGGGCGCTGTTGCTTCTTCCTCAAGCCATTTTAATCGTTAAATAACACACGGGCAATGCACGGTCGTGCGTTCGCCCGTGCGTGACTAAAATTCTGCCCGTTTAGTATTTAAAACAGGAAATCTGCTAGAAAGGAGGAGACCCACGGGAAAAGCTTCTAAAGCCCGTCATTTTCGCCCACTTCGCCGCCCCACCACCATTTTGACCTAGGAGGAGCTCCGGTGACCTTTGGCTTGCAAATCTACCGCCAAAGCTCCCTCCTTGGCCTCCTCCATCATCCTTGAGCTCAAGAAAGCCATAGACGGAGAACTTCCGCAGCATTCCAGGTGTCGAACAAGAGCTACCTCAAGATAGACCACGAAGAAGACGGGTAATAGTAGAGGAAGGTGACAGCTCCTCCGGACCCCGGACGCAACTGAAGACCAAGACGGACGAGGCTTGACAACCCTACGATTCCGGCCGAGAATCTTCAGCATAGTCTTCGAGCTGTGGTTGACTCTTTTCCCCTACGCTTGCTTCAGAGATTTCTTTATATGTATTTGAGATTGTGGATGATGTTCATAAACCTTATGCTTTGATTATTATGATTTCATGTTGTTGAGATCTTGTGTTGTTTATGAGATTTGAGGAGCGTTGTAGTCCGCCATCCACTCCACCGCTTTGTAGTGCTCCGCACTAGCAATTCCTAGTTGCGTGTTTCGCGACGAGGTGCCTACGACCCTCATCCGCTAGCCTTCTCGTCCACCCGCTCACCGAAGCACGCCATCGCGGCCGTTGCATCCATCCCGCCTTGCAAAGCGGAGCTTTAGGCCCGCATTTTCTTTCTCCCTTGATAGCATAGGAAAACCACTTTCAATACCCCCCATTTTATTAAGTGTTTTAGAATCTTTATAAGAGTTTCCCTAGTAGGCAAATCATACTACCCAACTTGCAGTCCTTTGAGAACGATATTCGGGGAGTTTCTCCCTACTTTTATTAGTTGACAACGACTGGTGCACTGCCGTCGTACCGCATTTCGCGCTTGCTAATTAGCAATGCTGAAATTGCGCGTCAGTTGCAGCCAACCAACCAATAGTCTACATGTCCGCGGAAAAACAACAGACACTGGTGGTGGCCACTTCGTCAACCCACAGTCCAAAAACAACCAACTGGGAACAGAGACCCATAACATCCTGACCAAAACAGACACCACAGAAAAACCCGGAGAAAAACTCCCAGGAAAACCACCTTCACAATAAGCTCGTCGAAAGCACTCGACGAAACCAAGGTAAACTCGACGAATCCCAAGGACTCTCGACGAATTCGTCGAAACTCATTCGACGAATTTCGGCGAATCGACTTCACTATTTCACGGAAGTCAAAATCTATTTCGGCGAATTCGTCGAAATGAATCGACGAAGCTACTTCGAATACTCGGCGAAATTACACGTATCTATACGACGAATCTATGCTCGATGAATTAACTTAACTTCTGGACGAATTCTACTTTAGCAAAAATGCCGTATTCTACAAGACTACTACAGAAATCTTGCTCGAATAACTGAACACATTACATATCATTTCTCTAAGAGGAAAAAAAAAAGAATAAATAGTAAAGGGGAAAAAGAGCGCGCAAGAGGGGTTTAGTCCACCACTTGCCTAGTTACACTGGAAACGTTCTCTGAACAACTCCTCGTCGGAGATCGGCCGCTAGAAAACCTCGAGGAAGAATCTTTGAAAGTTTTGGAACGAAAAGGAGGGTTAGGGCTACCGACTCTAACCTCAAAAATCTACGAAACTCAAAATACTTACCGCACACGCGAAGAGCACGACGAGAGCTTTCCAAATCTATGCTCCGGCGAAGATTTCGAGTTTCGGTGCTCCGGTGGCGGCGATCTGAAGGCTCACAGAAGGACATTTCGCTCTCGGTTCGCAAAAGTTGGGAAGAAAGAAGATGAACAAGGCTTTTCTTTTCGGTTTTCTTGCGGAGGAATAAGAGATCAACGAGTATATATATATATATATATATGAATATCATAATATTAATAATAATAATAATAGAGCCAATCTTAACAGGAGGAAGGAAATAAATTTCACAGGAGATGAATAAGATTTCTGGGGAAGTATAAGATTTCACGTGAAGTATATGATTTTACGTGAAGATGAATAGGATTTCTCGGGAAGTATAAGATTTCACGTGAAGTATATGATTTTACATGAAGATGAATGGAATTTCTCGGGAAGTATAAGATTTCACGTGAAATATATGATTTTATGATTATATGATTTTACGTGAAGATGAATAGAATTTCTAGGGAATTATAATTGTAAATGTAACATATTTTTATTATTATGAAAAACTAAACGAACGCCGAAGTCGACGAAATCCGCATCAAAGGTGAACGGCGGCGCTACGAATCCAACGGCGAAGTCGGAATCAAAATTCGACGTACCGTTCTCGAGATATAAATTCCTGAAGTTTACGGCGACGTTAAAATAACAAATCTTTGAAAATTCCCTGAGGATTCAATTTTGCTCGGAACGCCACGGAACTTTAACAATTTTTTTTCTAAAATTAAATAATCTAATTTCCTAACGTAAAGTTTTTCAAATTTCGGGCCGTTTCTAAATTTGGTCGACTTGACCAAACGGACGCGAGAATGCGCAAATGACGACGCACCGTTAACTCCGCACTAACGTAACGTCCTTACGTCATTATGATGTCGATAATATATTTCCAAATAATAGCCAATAATTCAGGGGCGTTACAACCAACATCAGTGCAATCAGACAGATCCGTCAAGCTCGAACCAGTGAAGATAGTAGATTCCAAGATCAAAGAATTGCGAAACAAGACCATCACGATGGTCAAGATCTTATGGTCAAACTGTGGACGCGAGGAGTTTACATGGGAACCGGAAACACTTGTTCGGGAAAGATACCCGGCACTCATTTCCCAGGTATGTCACATGAACCCCCCTACTTTAGGCAGTTTTCGAGGACAAAAATCTCTTTATTTTTATTGGATTGTAACATCCTGACTTTTATTGGGTCCCTAGACCCTAGTGGACCCAATAAAAGTAAACCCAAAAGGTAGAAAGTAGCACAATTAGGGGATAACATGCTGGGAAACTCCGATTTGACTTCCGTCAGTTCTGTTAGACTTGAATGGCCAATACGAGCGCAACGGAATTCGTTCCACCCCGATCCGAGGTCGTTTAGAGAAAATGACCATTTTGAGTATCGAAGCGCGCCACAACTACACTATTGTGGAATAGTGGCCAAACGTGCTCCGATTCAACTTCCGTCAGTTCCGTTAGACTTGTATGGCCAATACGAGCGCAACAGAATTCGTTCCACCCCGATCCGAGGTCATTTAGAGAAAACGACCATTTTGAGTATCGTAGCGCGCCACAACCACACTATTGTGGAATAGTGTCTAAACGTACTCTGATTTGACTTCCATCAGTTTCATTAGACTCGTATCGCCAATACGAGCGCAACAGAATTCGTTCCACCCCTATCCGAGGTCGTTAGGTAAAATGACCATTTTGAGTGTCGTAGCACGTCGCAACCATATTATTGTAAATTAGTGACCAGACGTACTCCAAATCGACTCCCATCAATTCTGTTAGACTCGTATGGTCCATACGAGCGC
Source organism: Dactylorhiza incarnata (assembly GCA_033032865.1). NCBI lineage: Eukaryota > Viridiplantae > Streptophyta > Magnoliopsida > Asparagales > Orchidaceae > Dactylorhiza > Dactylorhiza incarnata. The sequence continues at coordinate 16,705,173 of JAWHQI010000024.1, forward strand.
CACGGGACTCGTTGCATGTCAATCTGAGGTCATATGAGAAATATGTATATTTTAGGTTGTGTAGACCGCCACAACATAACATGCGAAATTCGGGGCACACGAACTCGGAAGTGACTCCAATAAGTCTTGGTGGACCCCCAGGGCCATTGGGGACCCCACCATAAAATTGACCTTGGTCAACCCCCCCCCCCCCCCCCCCAAGCTTGATTTTCTCGAAGAAGAAAAGGGGGTGGGGGGAAGGGAAAAGGGACTCCTCCCTCAAGGGAGGGGGCTGCCCATGAATAGGCAGCCCATGCTAGGGCAGAAGAGGGAAGGGGCGGGGGGGAGAAAATATCTCCCCCCACCCATCCCTCCCTTTAGCCCTACGTGGGATTAAAGGGAGGGAGAGGGGAGGCCTCCCTCCTTCCATATAAAAGGGACCCGACCCCCCCCCCCCCCACACACACACACTTGCCGAACCAAAACCCCCTCCCCATCCTATTCCCCTTCCCTGCTGAGCAGCCACCTCGCCGGAGAAGCCCTCCCCGAAGCCACCACCACCGCCCCTCCATGGCTGGATGACCATCAAGCTCCATAGCCCCCCCTCTCAGGTGGAACCCTTCTCCCCCCTTCCCACCTCCCCGAGGCAAGCCATCCCCCTCCCCGTCGCCAGAACGCCGCCAGCGCCACCCCGAGCCTTGCCCAGGCTCGGGTGGAGGCTGGCCGTGTAAGCCTCACCCGCAGCGCCGGTGGTGGCACTGCGGGAGAAGGTCCCCACCAAGGGACCTCGGCTCTGATGAGGGAACGCGGCAGGGCCTCCGGAGAACGTGCCTCCGGCGGCACCTGCGCGCTCCTCCCCCTCCCTGTTTTCCTGTATGGGATCGACGCCCACCCCCAGTGGTGGCCGGCAGCGCCTGGCCCCAAGACCACCACTGGAGGTTAGCCCCTCCCAAAAGCTTAATGTTATTCAATATTAATGCTTTATATTTTCTATGGTGCCTATACATATATAGTTAACAATATTATTGTTTTGGTTAAACAATGTTGTTATGTTGTGATGAAAATAATATATCATGACATTCTCTATAATGCCAAATTAATGTTAACATTTACATATTATGATAACATGAATGCTATGTAATAATTTGTCATGATAAGTTTTTTTGGTTATGTATCTTAGCACTGGTGTATGTTCTGTCTTCTTCAAATGGGGGGAGATTGTTGGAAATATTGCCCTCAATGATTCCTTGATTTGAAGAGGCATCACTCACAATGCTAAGTACATATTGTATTTGATGAACCCCATTTTGCATCATGACTGTGCATGGATAAGATATTCCAAGCATTGGGATAGAGTTATTGGTTTGTTGTCAAAACCGCTGAGACGAGCTCACTGTCTCAGTTGAACCGCTGAGACGAGGCCAGAAGCCACTGAGGGGTCTGCCTCAGCTGAGTTGCAGATAGACAAAATCAGTTGAGAAGATAATCTGTCTCAGCGGATCCGCTGAGATGAAGACAGCTCAACCGCTGAGACTGAAGACTGTTTCAGCCCAACCGCTAGGTAGATTCAAATCTGATGACAACACTGGCGGCATTTGCTTTTGGGGCAAACAATTGTAATGGAAAAAGATAAAGTATTCTATCCTCATACATAATGTGTCAGGGCCCTCCTTAGAGCTGTTGAAGATGGAAGGAGTATAAAAGAACATCTCAGGGCATTTCAGAAAAGGCTGGTGTGCTAAGTATTAAAAAGTTGCAAAAGCTTTCTACTGTTCCATTGACGACTGCCACAGGCTCTTCCCTTGTGCTTCCTGAACCTGCTAGAAGATACAAGGAAAGGAGATAGCTCTTCTATCCAGAAGAGCGAGGTGATCTTTCCTCATCTACTGAAGAGGAGGATCAGATATGAGCAAGGTCTGAAGATTTCATTCAGCTCTGCTTCAAGGTTGCACCAGTTGTGCAACAACAACATAAGACAATAAATCACTGTTGTTATCTATTTTAAGCTAAACTTTTAATCTCCGTAGGAATAATATTGTTTTGAGTTTGTAGGGCACTTTGCCTAAGCTATAAGGTTGTTGAACCTGAGAGTGTAAGGTTGTTGAGCCTGAGAGCTGTAAGCCTGTTGAGCCTTAGAATGTAGGACATTTTGCCTAAGGAGTAGGGCTTTTTGATAGGCCCGAGGTAGGAGATCAACATGATTTCTGAGCTGTAGGAGTGGGTGCACTCTGAGTTGGTAGGGCTTATTAGCCTTGGGTAGGGTTTAGAGAAAACCTGAGAGATCTCGTGGGATCTAAGTTGTAAGCTCTTGGAGCTGAGTTTGGAGGAGGTTGCCTTGTCTAACACACTATTACAAAGGTGTAGGGGAAATTGGACTACCCATAGACACACTGTCTTGGGGAACCACTATAAAGGACTGTGTGCTTTTTGTGCTTGCTTGAGTTCTTGTTTATTATTCATTAACAGCTGGCTGCAATTATGTACAATCAAAGTGACCTATTCACCCCCCCCCCCCCCCCCCTCTAGGTGAATTAGACTACTAACCTATAAACTATCAAGTTAACCACTGACTTGCTCCTGTAATCATTGCCAGATAGTTATGAGCAGATTGTCTTGAATTACAATATGAATGAAATTGACAAAACACTGCCTGAGCTTTTAGGCATGTTGAGAACTGTGAGAACTTAGAAATAACTTGACAAAAATTAACAATAACACAAAGGAAATTGAAAATAACTGAATTTTTATTTTCAAAAAAATCTGAATATTATATGGGTATGGCCTCCTTTATATAGAACGGAGGAGGTGAGAGATTAAAATTAGGCAGTGTGGAACTAATTTAAATGAATCTATAAAAGGATGACCAGCGCGGTCAATGTAGTCACACAAGAGCTAACCACACAGGATATGCGGTTACACCATGTTAATCGCCCATAATAATCAACATCCTCGAGCATGTACCAAGGATTAATCCACCGGTCTTCACCATCACAACTTGTGGTTAACACATCTTCATCATGATCCTCACAAGACACATATGTTGCGGTTAGATCAACATAACCGCGATGACCACAAGGTGCAGTTAAACAAGTGTAACCACCAATATACTTTTATGTTCTAACACTCCCCTCAAACTGGAGCATATATGTCGATCATGCCCAAATTGTCACATATGCCAAAAAATGAGGAAGACACTGTGTGAGTTATAAGATGTCTTTTCACCTAGAGGGAGGGGGTGAATATGTGTTGTCGTCCTTTTCAAATTATTTGCGGAATTATAAGAGTAATAAAATATAAACAAACAATCACATAAACACAGAGAAATTATAGTGGTTCCCCGAGTTGGTATGTCCACTTTACCCCTCCACCTATCTAGCAGTGAGCTAGACTCGACAAACTATAACCAATCAACTCAAATCCATTGATCTTACAACTCGGGGTCAAACTCCTACCTCAGGGATACTAGCTAATCACCTAACTCAGATCCCCTAGCTCAGGATGTTACAACTCAGATTCACAATTGGAATCTTACCCCAGGTTGCAAAACAGAACCCTACACTCAGGTCACACAGGACTCAACGCTCAAATTTAAACAGAAATCCTACAGAAAAGTTATGAGTTTGTTACAAAACGTTCTTAGACTCAACAAGATGGATCTTGGAATAACTTGAGTCTTCTTGAAGCCTGATGAAGAGTGGCTTCTGCTTTATCTTCTAACAAAGGACTTGAGAAAAATTGCTTTAGTAAAAAAGTCTTCCTCTGTACTTTAGAAGATCTTCCTGCTTGCTGTTTGTTGAGTGAGCCTTGAAGAATTCAGCAAGCCTGAATCGATTGGTTCTTCAGAAGATTGAAAAGATTTTCGTCAAAATTTATCTTCTCCAAACTTGAGCTTTTAGATGGAAGAGAACTGAAGGTTGAAGGCGACATCAAGATCTAATTTAATTTGATCGATTCAGATTAGCTTTCACTATCTCCATCTTTTTATATTGAGCACATCTTCCAACGACTCTAATTGACTCTTTATGGAAGTTAGACACGTGTCCAAGTAAGCCTTAATTGTCAGAGCAATGTGCAGAATTCATTCCATTAATTTTGATTTGAAATCTGTGAAACAACGCGTCTGGACGAATGTGAAGTGGTCTGGTCAATCGACTAGAATTTTAGTGGAATGGCTTAATGTTTAGTCAAACGGCTTGAAGTCTAGTCGAACGGCTTGACATTATCCAGACTTTTAACTTATAACATTTGACTCCGAGAAGCTTGCAGTCGACTGGCCTCTTTAGTACTTCCTCTAGCCGAATGTTGATCATCTAAATAAATGAGACTGTTCATTCCTCTTGACAGCATAATATGGCCAATTCTGAGCTTAAGATAGATTTCCATGTATTCTACTTCTTCTCCCTATAATTGTTTCTTCTCCTTCCTTAAGCTTTTCAATAGAACAGTACTTCTCAAATGTTAGCGGTGGAAATGATTTTCTTTCTGATTAGTCGATTAGGGTTTGCATCTCCGTCGCATTCTCTTTTATATAACCAAGATGTCTAACAGTTAATTCTAGTACTAACATTATGTCAGAGATATCCTTCCTTAACAGACGTGATTGATTGGCCTAATCCGCGGGGACATTAATTGAGAAAATGCCAAATCCACACTTTAATTTGAATTCAGCCTTCCGAGTAATTCAACTAGATGTCTAGTCAAATTTCATCTCATTTAGTCAAATTTACTCTTCACGGTCTGCTTTTGGTTGACCTATCTTGTCGAATCCCACTGATTTAGTCGAATTCTGTCTCCATAGCGCCTTTTAGTTGAATTGGACCCATCTGGTCGAATCTGCTTCTCATTCAGTAGAATTCTTAATCAGTGCACTTCCGTCGAATGCTTAATTTCTCCGAGCTTCTTTTGGTCGAATCGCCATGACCTGTCTGCACGATTGTATAAATGATCCACACGAGCTTTATACTTTAGTTTTTTCTTTACTTGTTTCATCAGCACGATCGATCTAATGTTTAGCCAAATCTTCATAGACACTTTGCATTCTAAGTGCATCAGCCCAAATCATCTTGATAGTTCTGAATGACCGGCTTGATGTTCAATTGAATATTCAAAGGCACTTTGCATTCTAACTGCATTAGCCTGAATCATCTTGATAGTTCTGTACGATTGGTCTAATGTTAAGTCAAATCTGGGCTTACTATATTTTTCCCATAATGAGTCTTCTATATGAATGACTTAGATTCTTGTTGACGAATGATCAGATCTTTTGGTCGACTGTGCACTTAGGCCTTTTTTAGAATTCTTTCATACGATTCTTCTTGAAGCTTATTCACATTCGATTAGTGGTTTAGTCGAATCGGTGCCTAGAGAGAGTACTTGCTATCTGTTGATGTCTACCTGATTCGGTTTATCTATTCAACACGATCAACTAGATTTTCTAGGCGTTCGACTACATGTTCAGTCGAATTTCAACTTAGCAAATTTCTGTTGATGTCTGCCTGATTCGGCTTAAATCTTAAGCACGATCGACTGGACTATCTAGGCGTTCGACTACATGTTAAGTCGAATTTTAACTTAGCCAATTTTTGTTGATGTAGACTAGATTTCTTTTCATTTGCTCAGCTTCCAGACCTTGTTTGCTTATATTTATAGAGTAAGTACAAGTCAAACATAGTCTAGATCTTAGGTCGACATGGTGTCTTGCACAATGAGGAATTACATTGGCAAGACTATGTCTGATGACACTAAATCTAGCCCTATTTTGAGCTTGTACTTTCATATACCTAAAATCATCTTATCAAGAAAGCACACACATTAAATACAGATGTGTTCATCTATATTGTGAGGGCTTCTTCAAATTAGGAACATTGTGGGCACTGTTCCCAATAATCTCCCCCCTATTTGAAGTAGTCAGAACCTCAAATATAGATGAATTTCACATAGACAGAATAAATAAAATGAACAAATTTTAAGAACATTCTTCCTTTCCCACCAGCAACACTCCCTGTTCTTATGTTATTGGCCTCTTTTCTGGCCCTTTCGAGATTCTATAGAAATATCCTGGTTTGCAGATTAGCACTTTCCTGATGATATCAACCATTAGTTTTCCATGGATGTTTAGCTTGTTTCTTTGCAGACATTCGGAAGGTGATTTTGAGCATTCACACCAGAGGAGAGCTTTCTCAACGTCATCTGGACAAATATCTTCTTCCTCTTACTCTTCCTCTTCCGGGATAACATGGAGCTTCAGTATGCTAGTTAAGGAACAAGCGGATATTCTTATATTGTGTCCAACCACTGTGGATTTTATGGCTTTCCCAGAGGTTGACATCACAACATGTTGGAAGAATATGATAATTTCTTTTTCAAATATCCTGGTTGGCTCTGACATTACGAATTATAGTCGGACAACTATGCATAGGTCTATCACTGCTGTAAGACTAGCATCGCCTTGCGTACACCCTCCTCGAACTAGTTCACTTCCAATATTGAACTTCTCATCTCCCTTCTTGGGTGCCATTTCTTGGAATTAGTTGGAGTCACTGAAGGTGCCTTTGCACAGTTTGGGAAGACGGAATGGTGCTTGCCTTAGGTTTTAAGAAGAATGGTTGCGCAACCTGACATGACATCCAGTCCTATTTATACTATAATTTTGAAATGCCTAAAGTTGTGTACATGTTAGACCAAGGTTGAATCATCAGATTTCAGTAAGGATGAGTTTGACAATCAGGATTGTTGGATCTTTATGCGCCCTTAGAGGGGGGGGGGTGAATAAGGGATTTATGGAAATTAAATCTTAGTTAAATTTATCAAAATTTGTGACTGAGATTTCAGAATATTTTATAGGAAAATATATTTTACTATCTCAGATAAGATTATATTAAAGATTACTTTTACAGAAAACAAAATTCTATTTTTCTCCACTACCACCGGCGCTAGTGCTAACGCCTGATGTTTGTTCACAGAAGTTGAATTCCTTAAGTTAATGATCAAAATGAATCTTATAATAGATTTTGCTTTAATGCTGTGATGAAAATATAATTTAAAATATTTTATAACATGGAAATAAAATCAAGATAATAAGACAAAGAGAGAGATGATTTTATTTCACTAGAAATTGAATACAAAAATGTTTGATTTCTATAACGCTAGAAATCATGGCGAATATAAAAATCCCTTTTTGATGTTTCACCGGTCCTTCTCCCAAGGACTGGTTGGCTATAGCCTATCTTACCCTAGATAAGGCCTCTAGCCTCCCCTATATCTAACCTAGATCTAGTCTCCATACACAAGGCGGAGAATTTCCCATGAAATTTTTTCCGGAATCCGACGTTCTCCCCGAACGATTTATTCACACCCGTTACAAAAAGATAAAATAAAAGAGATTACAAAATATAAATAATGTAAGAGAAACTCCCCAAGAAATTCTGAAGGTGAAGACGAAGGCGATGTGGAAATCAGCGTTCTTGATGCATTCTCCCTCCGTGTTGAATATATGTTGTAGAACTTCTGCTTCAAAATCTTCTTTTGATCTTCATGATAGCCCAAGGGAGTTCACTCAATGTCTGGAGATGAGCCTCTCTCAAAAGAATCGGAGTTGTAGCTTTGATAAATATGAGAGCTCTAAATAGAAGGAGAGATCCATTCCTTAAATTGACTCTGGAAGCTACCGCCTGCGGTAGTGCTACTGCTCTGCTCTAGTGTATTGTGTTGAAACATGGCCGACATTGTGGAGAACGTGCTAGCCACAATGAATCATGCACCTACCACACCGCGGTAAGTCCTAACACGTCGCAGTAAGTCCTAACGTGCCGCGGTAACATCCATTATTTCGATGCTTAATAAACATCTATCGTCATTCTTCTTCCATCATCCCTTATACCACCATCAGTAAAAGTTACCACTCCATGGTAGCTCTAAATTCAGATCTTCAGCTTCCATTTTCCGTCATTTATTCTCGTTCAATGTATGCTTGTACCTGTATGACCTTCTATCTATAAATACACAAAAGACTAGATTAAATACAATTACGGCATTAGATATTCTCAAACAAAGAGATGCAGAACATATGCTCCAACAAGGATTAGCCCCCCTTGGTTGTAGGTGCTTTTAGTCGAATTTGCTTTAAGCCGATAACTTCTCTTCACATTTGACTTGATCTAGAGGGCGCCTCCAGTCGAATCTAGATTGATTCGCATACATCTCTACACGATCATCCTGTCCTCCATCTGAATCCTGTCAACATTTAAAAATTTTCTGGATTCGGCCAGATTAATGCTGCAATATCGACTATGCTCTTAGTCCACACTGAACAATTATACGAAGAATTTGAAAGGATTTCTAAAGGAAATTATGCTGAATTTAACATTCCCAACTCAATTTTAAGGAAGTTGAATTTTGCTTCATCAAGCGGCTTGGTGAAGATATCAACCACTCGTTTTTCAGTCGGCACATATTCTAGGCAGATATTTTCCTTTTCAACATGATCTCGGATGAGGTGATACCTGATTTCAATGTGCTTTGTTCTATTGTGAGATACATGATTTTTAGCAATTAAAATTGCACTGGATGAATCACAGTACATTGTTGTCTTGTTGATTTGAAGGTTGTAGTCTTCAAGTTGATACTGAATCCAAAGTAGCTGAGTACAGCAACTCCCGACATATATGTACTCTGACTTAGCCGTGGAAATTTCCACACTGGTCTGCTTTTTTCTACTCCATGATATAAGTCTTTTAGCTAGAAATTGGCAGATGTCTTATGTGCTCTTCCTGTATTCCTTGCATCCAACAACATTTGCATATGAGTAACCTGTTAGCTCAAAATCATTACTTCTAGGGTACCAAAGGCCAAGATTAGGTGTACCCTTTAGGTATCTCAAGAACCTTTTTGAAGAAGAGTAGTGAAATTCCTTAGTGTTTTCTTGATATCTTGCACATCCACATGTAAAGAACATAATATCAGGCCTACTGGCAGTTAGGTAGAGTAGGGAGCCAATGATGCACCTATACATCGTCTCATCAAAATGGTTCCCTTTCTCATCCTTATCCAGTGATACATTGGATCCCATGGGAGTTCTCATAGTGGAGGTACTCTCCATTCCAAACTTCATGATCAGCTCCTTAGTGTACTTGGCCTGAAAATGAAGATTCCATCATTAGACTGTTTCACTTGGAGGCCCAAGAAATATTTTAGCTCCCCATGCTGCTCATTTCAAACTTCCCTTGCATTCAGTTGGCAAACTTTTTGCAAAGGTTGTTATCAGTGGAGCCAAATATTATGTCATTAACATATATTTGAACTAGTAATATTTTGCCTTTTACTTCCCTTAGATATAATGTTTGATCTATCTTTCCCCTTGAAAATTTATTTTCAATGAGAAAGCTAGATAGAGTCTCAAACCAGGCTCTGGGGCTTGTTTCAACCCATATAATGCTTTTCTTAAGAAATACACATGATCAGTTAAGTTAGGGACAACAAATATGGAGGCTACTCAACATATACTTCCTCTTTTAGATCTCCATTTATAAAGGCAGACTTCACATCCATTTGATATACTGTGAACCCTTTGTGAGCTGCATATGCTAGAAATAGCCTATTGCTTCAAGTCTGGCTACTGGTGCAAAGGTTTGATCAAAGTCAATTCCTTCTTCTTATCTGCATCCCTTTGCAACTAGCCTTTCTTTGTTCTTGACGATGAAACCATTCACATCTAGCTTGTTCCTATAGATCCATTTTGTCCCAATAACATTTTGATGTTGGGGCCTAGGAACTAGCTTCCATACTTTGCATCTTTTGTATTAATTCAGTTCTTCTCGCATGGACAAGATCTAGGAGGGGCTTGAGCTGGCTTCTTCAAATTTCTTTGGTTTTTCATGAGACAGAAAGCTCAGATACAAAGCTTCATTATGTGCACTTCTTCTTGTCCTCACTCCTTGGCTTATATCTCCAATGATTTGACTATTTGGATGGTCTCTATGGTGTCTCCAAGTTGGTGGTATTGATCCTTGATTATCAATAATGTTTGGTTCAGCTGGCTGTTGTTCAAGCAATGTTTCTTGTGATTCTCCTTGGATTAATTCTCCATCTTCAATGACCAAGTAGGAGATGTAAAGTCTTCTATACTTAGCTCTTTTAGCTTTAAATCTATTTCTGTAATACTAGAAGAACTAGAAAAGCCTTCATGAATCATACTTGTCTCATCAAATACAATATTAATTGATTCTTCTACAACTTGAGTCTTTTTGTTGAATATTCTGTAAGCCTGGCTGTGACTATTGTATCCCACAAAAATTCCCTCAAAGCACTTTTCAACAAATTTGGTTAGATATGACTTTCCATTGCTTAAAACAAATCACTAACTTCCAAAGATTCTAAAGTAGGTTAAATTTGGTTTTTTCCCTTTCATTAGCTCATAAGGAATTTTCTTGTGATATTTGATGATAGAAGCTCTATTTTGCATATGGCAGGCAGTGTTGACAGCTTCAGCCCAAAAGTGTTCTGGTAGTGAAGAGTCACCTAACTTGGTTCTGCCAACTTCTATGAGAGTCCTATTTTTCTCAGCAACTCAATTTTGCTGCGGGGTTCTTGGAGAAGAAAATTCTTGAAGGATGCCTTGTCCTTTGCAGAAATTTGTCATGGATTTAGACTGAAATTCTGTGTCATGGTCACTTCTAATTTTGACCACAACACAGTTCTTCTCATTCTGAACTTGCTTCACAAAAGACACAAAGTTGTCCAAGGTATCCGACTTTTTCTTAAGGAAGAATACCCATGCATATCTAGAGAAGTCATCAACTATCACAAGTGTTTATAACTTCCTTCCTAAGCTATGAATTGGCATAAGACCAAATAATTCCATATGCAATAGATACATGCATCTTTCAGAATCTTTGGTGCCATTGCCCTTAAAGGTGGCTCTTATTTACTTGCCCATTTGGCTTTCATGACAAATGCCTTCTGTAATGCATTTAGGTTAGGTCCATTTCTAACTAGATCTTATGAAAACAATTTGTTGATTATCTTGTAGTTCTTGTGAACAAGTCTCTTGTGCCATTGCACATAAAGAGAATCTCTCTGATTTGCTATAAGACACATTGGAGTAGAAGAATATAAACATAAAAAAGTTTAAATAATAAATATTTCCACTCAAAGTGCCTGATACGACTGTTTCAAAGTCTTTAGAATTTTTGATCAGACACTGATCCTTATAGAACTCAATAACATAGCCTAAATCAATAGTTGGCTTATGCTTATAAGGTTGTGTTGCAACCCTTTCACATAAGCAACTTTTGTAACTTTGATTATATCATTGGTGATCATACCATATCCTTTGATTATCCCTCTGTCAGATCCACCAAAATTACTTTGGCTCCATCTTCCACAGAGGTGAAGTTCTTTAAGAGGCCTTTTGTTCCAGTCATGTGTCTGAAAGAACCACTGTCCATATACCAGATTGGCATTCTGTTGGTCTTTGGACATACCTGCAAAATGAAATTAGTTTCTCTTAGGAACCCAAATAGGTCTGGGTTCTCGGTTCTGGTTTGCCCTTCTTAATGGATGTCTAACAACTACATTATTAGCAAGCCTAATCTTCTTTGCCCTAGGAACTGTTGGATTGAACCAGTAATCTATGGCAAAGTGGCCAATTTTTCCAGAGCACCAGCGGTCATATCTATTGTATCTCTTTTTCTGGTTCACCTTAGAGATGGTATGAGTATGATGATGACCAAAAGAGCAGCATTCAAAGGTTTTGATATTTCTGTAGCTTTCACTATGACTGTGTGCTTGTTTGGAGTGAGGAGGCACAATTACATTGACTCTCCTAATGCTGGGCTTTTGAATTGTAGTAGAACTAACTTTAGATGATCCCAGACCTTTCATTTGGGTATTTACATAGGGTGCTTTAAAAGCACTTTGTCCAATGTCCACTCTATCCAATTTTGATTCTTTTGTTTTGCTAGTGGAACATTCATTGGACTTATGTCCCTGAATAAGGCGAGATCAAAAGGGTTGGTTGGTAATTCAACCTTGTTAAAGATAATTGGATATGTTGAAATTTTCCCACTATCAGTTTCTTTAGAGTATCCAAAACCACTCATGGATGGTGCGGAGAATATGTCAATGATGTGCAACACAGTTTGTGGCCTCAAAATTTTTTGCTACAAGCTTCCTTTCAATGTGAAGCTTGCCCACAAGTTCTTTGACAACTTTTTCTTTTTGATTTTACAATGTATCCTGTGTATCATACTTCTTTTGAAGTAATTTGAGTTCTTTATTCTTTTTATCAAGCTCAAATCTGAGTGCCTTGAGAGTCTTTAATTACTCAGCTTGAGATTTCACCAATTGGTCGCTTCTCTTTAGTGCTTCTAGAATGGCACAAACTTAACAACTAGATCAATGTCACTATCTTAAACAGTGTCACTGTCTGATCCAGAGATGAGCATTCTTTAGATTCATAGCTTGAATGAGATAGTCTAGCACTTATACATACCTATGCAGGATCTGAGTTATCTTGTTTTTATCATCTGTCACAGCCATGAGTCCACAACAACTTTCTTCTTCAAACTCACTGTCTGAACTCGATAATTTTGCTCTTATGCCAATTTTGGCTGGATCATAGTTGTTCTGGCATTCACTTTTGATGATGCTGGAGATTCTTGTGTTACATGCTTCCATGTACATCTTTATCCTCTCCTTCTAGAAAACTGAAGTATCTAGTTGCTAACCTAAATCACCTAGAGGGGGGGGGGGGGGGGGGGGGTGAATAGGTGATAACTGCGTCTTTTGCGGAATAAAAATTACTGTAACGAAATAAGCACACAGCATGCAAATCATAAACACAGATGGCACAAAGATTTATAGTGGTTCCCCGTTCTTGAGTACTCCACTTGCCGGCCTCGCCAATCTAGCACCACAGCTAGACTTGACTACTTCACTAAATCTCGGATCAAGAAAGACCCTACAACCTCGGAGTCAAAACTCCTACAATCTCGGAGACAAATCTCCTACAATCTCGGAGAGAAAACCTCTCTTACACCTCGGAGAACAAACTCACCTACAACTCGGAGAAAGCCTTCTCCTACTATTCAAAATAATAAGATAAAGATACAAAATAACAACAAAACTTCAGATCTGATTGACTTCCATGAAACCTTCTTCCTTCTTGATATTTGAAGAACCTTGCCTTGAGAAAATTGAGGAAGAACGAAAAGATATCAGATCTGACCTTCCTTTGATCGTATGATCCAATTGAACTTGTTGACGAGAAGATATTGATCAATCGATCCTTCAACTTAGTCGGAGATGAACGATTACGAACACCAAAATTGATCTTCGACACTTGCAGGAGGCGGCACGGCAAAATCACGATTCTTGAAGCAACGATTAGGTTTGATCGCGATTAGAAAGATGAGCAGTCCTATTAATCATTAGGAGCAGGGCCTTATATAGGAAGAGGTTAAACGCCCATGAAAAGACAAGAATAACCTTAAAAGAATCAAACCAAGTCGTCAAACGGAAACAGCGACCCGTCAGAATAGTTAACGGAAAAATCAGAATAAAACCGATTTCTCGAGAAATAGAAGATGACATCTCGAGAAATGAAATTCAGACAAACATAGCACTTCTCGAGATAAATGACTCTTCTCGAGAAATGATCTGGAACAACCGAGAAAAGAGATTTCTGAAATAGCAGAGAGACTTCTCGAGAAATAATCATTTCTCGAGAAATGACTTCTCGAGAGAAGGTGACTTCTCGAGAGATTGATTTTCCGAGACAAAGAGTTTCCGAGACAAAGACTTAGAACAGAAAGTCTTGGAGATAAGAGAAAATCAAATGGATTTCTCGAGATATGGAAGGAAGTTCTCGAGAAACTGACTTAACCTCTCGAGAGAGAACTTGGACCTCTCGAGACAAACTTCATAGCTCTCGAGAACTGAAGTTGACTTCTCGAGAAAAGGACTTAGGCTCTCAAAAAATTCCTAGAACACTTGGAAAAATTCTTTTCTTCAACTCATCCAACAACATCAGCTTCCTCCTAGCTCTTCCTTAGTGCTTGAATCAAAAGTACATCCCAATAGAGAGATTTCACATGAGTCAACACCTTGAACCATACAATGAGGAATTACATTGCATGGGCCTGTGTTTGGTGACCCATTGAAACCTGACACTTGTTTGTACTTACTCATTTGAAAACCTGCAAGCACCATACTAGAAAGCAATATCAAATACAAACTCAATTCAACTTAGTTTAAAGGGGACTTCTTCAAATCAAGGTAATTGTGGGCACATTTCCCAACAATCTCCCCATATTTGTAGAAGTCAGAACCCTAAAGACTAAGATGAATTGTAACAAGATAAACCAGATATGCTACAACATATAAAAGAAAGAGAAGAGAAACAAAATGAGCAATAAAATCAAAAACTATATTAAGATTTATATTGTTCAAGGATGACTTAATATCCATACAATCTGAGTTATCAAAATAAGCTGATTCAAAAAAAAACTTGCTTCAGAAATTGTCTCTTTTCTTCTGCTCTTGTCTAGTGAAATAGGCATAAGGCTTTGGGTGATACTTAAGAGGAGCTTCTGGGGCTGATGGATTGTTAATACCATGGGTCCTGAAATGAATCCTTCTCTTGGTACAACTAGTCACATATTTCTTCCACTCAGTTGCACTGTAAATCTCAGACACTGGCACACCACCATCTTCAACAAGTTTGAGGGAGTCAAGAATAATATCCTTAGAAGTTGGACTCCACAGCTCAGGAAGTACTTCTATAACATCTTTGCCAGAAGCAGCAGAGCTGGATGCTGGAGTGGATTTCTAGCTGAGGGACCCTCTCCATACTTCCTCTTCCTGGAAGTCTTCTGTGCAGAGGGACCTTCTGAATGATCAGAAGCATGTTGAAGCTGGTCATCTGGCCTTGGAGAAAACTGAGGAGGAAACTGAGAAGGAAACTGAGAAGGAGACTGAGAAGGAGGCTGATTATCTTCAAGGTCTATTCCTGGTAAGATCTCATGATGCAGCCATACTGCAGTCTTGAAAGTGTAAGAATTCACATCTGCAATCTGCCTTTGAACACAGTCATTTAACTGTTCAAGCTGATCACCAACTGCCTTTTGAAGCTGATAAGCTTGAGAATCCAAAAGCTCTGTCACTTTATCCTCCCCCTTTCTGACTTCTACAGATAGGGGTTGGATGACAGATTCTTTAAACTGACCAACTTCATCAATGATTTTGAAAGCAATCTCTTCAGCTTTTTCATCCTGAGCAGCCTGCTTCTTTCTAACTTGAACTACTTCATCCAAAACAGTAACTACACCCTTAATGGTGTGTTCCATTGCCTTTCCACCCTGAATCATCTCTTCTCTGAGCTTATCAGAACTTGACTTAAGCTCAGCAAACTTTCTGTTGACGTCCTTTTCAACATCAGTTATTCTGGCATGAACTTCCCTGAAGGAATAATCTATCTTAGCACTCTGCTGAAAAATTAATCTTTCAATCTTTCCCAGAAGAGTGTCATCTGAATACTGAGGAGGAGGAGGAGGCTGAGGTTCCTCAGGAAGCTCTTCAAGAATGACAGAACTTACCTTCATAGGAGAAAATACTTGAGGCTGAATATGAATATCACCAACTAGCTCCGGTTGAGCATCCTTGTCAGTGTCCATTAAGCCTTGCTCCCCCTCAATGTTTGTAGGGGAAGGAGATGAACCATGAACAGAGATGTCATCTTATTCATTGCAGAAGTCAAAATCTGCTCCAGACTCACCTCCTTGCCCACTAGGGCTGAGTCTTTCACCATCTTGATGCTACAAATTAGTGAGGACATCATCAATTGCCTTGTTAACATCTTCAGAAGGAGGAGGAGGAACTGCATCCTCTTGATGAGGGGAACTTACTGAAGGAGGAGGAGATGGAATTGCACATTTTGAGGATTTTGACTGGGGTCTTCTTGTATAAAATCTCTTTAAAGAAGGAATAGAATCTGCCTGAGTGGCTGGATCAACATGAGAAGAAGGAGGAGATGGAATGGCATCACCTAGAGGAACTGAAGCAACTGGAGGAACTGAGCTAACTGGAGGAGGAGGAGGAGGAGGTGTAACAACATCATCTTGAGGGTGTGCATCAGAGGGAGGAGCTGGAGGTGAAGTCCTTCTTGGAGAGGGAACAACCCTGGAGTGCACATCAGCATGAAGTTGAGGCTCCCCCTGGCCACTTGAACTTTCCTGACCTGGCTTCACAATTCTGATATTCCATCTCTGAATTGTGACAACATTAAGCTTCTTCAAATGATGAAGCACAGCTCCGTTAGACATGACAAAAACTTGAGGGTTCAGCTGATTCAGAAATAAAGACAATATCCTTGCATAGTTGGGAGCAATAATACTAGCTTTGATGGACAAGAAGAGTCGATTTCCCCAATCACACGTCTTTCCACAGACTATTGAGGTGATCAAACAGAAGATATCCTCAGACACATGGCCTTGGCTGCCTGTCTTGCACAGAATTACCTTAGACACAATGTCTACAAGTAATTTCCCAACTAAGTTCATTTTCTGCCTTCTGATAGCACGGCCACCCTTTTCCAAACCACATAATACCTTTGCTCTGTCCCAGTCCACATCTTCTAATTCATCCTCAGAATCAATCACTGGAAGTCTAAGGAACTTGGTTAAAGATTTAGGAGAAATCTTTACCTTCACATTTTCCACAAACGAGACGAGCATCCTCCCTTCCTTGATAGCCTTGACATTTATAAATAGTTCTTCCACTTCCTTGAACAAAATTCTACAAGGGTGCTCAAGAAGGAATGACAACCCTGCGGCATCTAGTAAGTAAAACATATTCTGAACATCGTCTGAAATCTCAATTAACCCAGACCTTTCGACTTCACAGCCAATGCCGATCTTGGCTCTAGGGCAAGGAGCCATTGATGCTTTGTAGAAACGAGCTGCGATAGCTAGAGGTGAATGCGATTACTCCTGTGCTTGACGAGATTGCGAGAACTGACGGACGAAATCGCGTGAGCTGTCGTGCGAGTGACGAAGGTCGCGAGAGGGAGAAGAACAGTGAGAAGGGGTTTCGAGAGGGAGGAGGGTTTTCGCGTGGATTTTAAGTCATCCTCGAGACTGATATATATAGTTTTTCGATTTTATTAAAAGAAATAACAGTAAGATAAGTACCTGGCGGTTCGACTGCTCGAAGAAGGAATTTTAAGAAATTTAAGAAGACAGACCGACTTTTCGAGAAGTTCTTGATTTCTCGAGAGGTCCTCGATTTCTCGAGAAGTCTGATGACTCGCCAAGAACTTCAATTTTTCGATAAGTTCTTCTGATTTCTCGAGGGATTTCCCATTTCTCGAGAAGTAGAGTTCAGTCTGATTTCCCGAGAAGTGGTATTCGGACTTAGAAAATTTTTCTGAATTCTTCATTTCTTCAAGCCTTCATCTATTATGACTTAGAAATTTGTTTGCCTCCTTTAACATTTGTAGATGAATTCTTCTTCTCTTCATGACTTTATTTCTGACTAGATTCTTACTCCATATTTAGCATACCCAGTTCTGTCTAGAAGAAAGAGAACTTGGTCTCATCCAGCAGTTTTGTGAAAATATCCGCTATTTGCTTATCCGTTGGAACATAACTGAGGTTGATGTCCCTATTCTCCACATGCTCCCAGATGAAATGATATCGTAATTCGATATGCTTTGTCCGGCTGTGCGAAACTGGATTATTAGCAATAGCAATAGCACTGGAGGAGTCGCAAAACATCAGAATTTCTTTGAATTTAAGGTTGTAATCTTCTAGCTGATTCTTTATCCACAGCAATTGTGCACAACAACTGCCTGCGGAGATATACTCCAATTTCGCAGTTGATATTGCTACACAATTCTGTTTCTTGCTGCTCCAAGAAATTAGTCTTCTTCCTAGGAACTGACACGTCCCGGAAGTGCTTTTCCTGTCGTCTTTGCTACCTGCAAAGTCAGCATCTGAAAAACCTATTAATTCGCTATCATTACTCCTTGCGTACCATAAGCCAAGATTTGATGTACCTTTAAGATATCTCAAAATTCGCTTTGCAGCGGTATAATGAGATTCCTTAGAGTTCACCTGATATCTAGCACATACACATGTAGAAAACATTATATCAGGTCTACTAGCAGTAAGGTAGAGCAAAGAACCAATTATGCTTGTGTACTTGGTTTCATCGAAAGGTTTCCCTCTCTCATCCTTGTCCAGAGACATAGCTGAGCTCATTGGAGTCCTCATAGAGGTTGCACTCTCCATTCCAAATTTCTTAATTAACTCTTTAGTGAACTTCGTCTGTGAGATGAAAATTCCATCTTCAGATTGTTTCACTTGAAGTCCTAGGAAATATTTCAGCTCGCCCATACTGCTCATTTCAAACTTCCCTTGCATAA
Organism: Dactylorhiza incarnata; assembly: GCA_033032865.1. Lineage (NCBI taxonomy): Eukaryota > Viridiplantae > Streptophyta > Magnoliopsida > Asparagales > Orchidaceae > Dactylorhiza > Dactylorhiza incarnata. The sequence goes on from JAWHQI010000024.1 coordinate 16,723,573, forward strand.
GTTTCGAAAATTTCTTACAAAGGTTGTCATCAGTAGATCCAAAAATAATGTCATCGACATAGATTTGCACTAGCAAAATCTTGCCTTTAACTTCCCTAAGAAATAATGTCTTATCTATCTTTCCTCTTGTGAACTTGTTCTCAAGAAGAAAGTTAGACAATGTCTCATACCAAGCTCGAGGAGCTTGTTTTAAACCATATAAAGCTTTTTGCAGTAAGTAGACATGATTAGGGAGTTCAGAATCTACAAAACCTGGAGGTTGTTCAACGTATACTTCTTCTTTTATATTACCATTAAGAAAAGCTGACTTGACGTCCATTGGTATACGGTGAAACCTTTGAATGCAACAAATGCCAAAAATAGCCTGATCGCTTCGAGTCTTGCTACCGGAGCATAAGTTTGATCGAAGTCGATTCCTTCTTCTTGTCTGTACCCTTTTGCTACAAGTCTGGCTTTGTTCTTTATTATCGTTCCATCTTCATCCAACTTGTTTCTGTAGACCCACTTTGTTCCAATAATGTTCTTGTCCTTGGGTTTTGGAACAAGTGTCCACACCTTGCAACGCTTGAATTGATTAAGTCCTTCTTCCATTGCAATTATCCAATGGGGATCTTCATTTGCCTCTTGGAATTTCTTTGGTTCAACCTGCGAGAGAAAGCTTAGGTACAAATTTTCATTGGTAGTACCTCTTCTCGTTCTTATTCCTTCATGAGGATCTCCTATGATTTGATCAATAGGATGATCTCTCAATTGTCTGAGTGCAAGATTCCTAGTATTGAAGGGTGCATCAGGGGCTTCTTCTATAACTGGAATGTCTTCTTCCACTTGGGTTTGTTCTTCATCAAGATTTTCTTCTTCAGTTAAGGTTCGGAGAGGAATCTTGACGAAGGTCTGTACATCTTCTTCAACTGGCTTCTCCAAATCCAATTCTTGGAGTCTTGAACCTGTCTCTTCAATAGAAGTACTAGAGGAGATGCTATTTAGCATGCTTGTTTCATCAAATACTATATTTATAGATTCCTCTACAATCCGGGTTTTCTTATTAAGAACTCTGTAGGCTCTACTATGGCTACTGTAGCCTACGAAAATACCTTCAAAGCTCTTTTCACTAAACTTGGTTTTGTAATGCTTTCCATTATTAAGTACAAAGCATTTACTACCAAAGATTCTAAAATAAGAGATGGTTGGTCTCTTGCCTTTTAAGAGCTCATAGGGAGTCTTTTCATGGTTTTTGTTTATGAGTGCTCTATTTTGCACGTGGCAAGCAGTGTTGACGGCTTCAGCCCAAAGATATTCGGGAAGTGAAGTGTCACTCAACATAGTTCTGCAAGCCTCAATGAGTGTTCTATTCCTTCTCTCAGCTACTCCATTTTGTTGTGGAGTTCGAGGAGAGGAAAACTCATGAAAGATACCAAGACTTTCACAGAAATTTGTCATCGCTCCAGATTCAAATTCTGTTCCATGATCACTTCTGATTTTGACCACCGAACAATTGAATTCATTCTGAATTTGCTTAACGAAGTTAGTGAAAATATCAAACGTATCTGACTTGTGTTTTAGAAAGAATACCCATGCAAAACGTGAGTAATCATCTACAATTACTAGTGTATGAGATTTACCTCCTAAGCTTCTAATTTGCAAAGGACCAAATAAGTCCATATGAAGTAGATATAAGCATCTACTTGAATTTTTGCCAATTATGCTCTTAAAAGTAGCCCGTGTTTGCTTTCCTTTTACACATGCATGACAGGGTCTATCTTTAATGCACTTAACTTTTGGCGCATCACGCACTAAGTTTTGAGAAAACAATTTGTTTATTGTTTTGAAATTTATATGTGCTAATCTCTTATGCCATTGTTCAGCAAGAGATGCACTGTCTTTTGCTAAAAGACACACCGGAGTAGAAGATGATAAATAAATAAAATTTAAACAGAACATATTCCTATACCGAGTGCCTGATAAAATTGTTTCGGAATTTTCTGCCGACTTTATCAAACACTTGTCTTTACGAAAATCAACTATGTACCCTTTATCACAAAGCTGACTTATGCTTATCAGATTATGTTCTAATCCTTCCACATAAGCAACATTCGAAAAGGATACATTACCATTAGATATCATACCGTAGCCTTTTGTAATTCCTTTGTCGGATCCGCCAAAATAACTTTTGGCCCGTTTACAACTGGAATGAAGTTTTGTAAAAGGCTTCTCGTCCCGGTCATATGCCGAGTGCATCCACTGTCCAAATACCAGATAGGATTTTTGTTGGCCTTTGGACATTCCTGCAAAAACAAATTATTTTGCCTTAGGAGCCCAAACTAATTTGGGTCCTTGGTCCCTTGTTAGTTGAGCACCACGAAGAGCATTAACATTGCGAGCGGTCTTTCTTGCATTGTTAATTTGTGGTCTCTTGGAATATGTAGTATTGAACCAACAATCTACGGCAAAGTGACCTATTTTGCCGCAACACCAGCAGTTAAATCGGTTGTACCTTAGTTTTGTTTTTTCCTGCTTTACTTTTTGAATGATAGCTTTGGCAGGAGCATTACTCTTGGAAGAGGATGCTTCATGGGTACAACACACACAAGGTGTGAATGTCTCCTTAGGCTTAGGTGCAACAGTTTTCACTATTGGTGCTCTCTTAGCACTTGGACCATGAACATAAGGACCATAATCTTTCAGATAGATCTCTTCATAAGGTGTTTTGAATGCACTTGCGCCAATGTTTCTAGGACGAGTCCACCCCTTGTAGTCAATGACAGGTCCAATGTTAACTGGTCTTGTCAAATGACCATTGGAGCTTTCCAGATCATAAGCATTTGTAGGAAAGATAACTTTCCTAAATACCACTTGATCTTGATGGGCTTTCCCTTTCTCTTCGGTGGTGTCTTTCATAGCAACCTTATTATTCTTCTTGGCATGGATGCCCTTAGAAGAATCACTAGGTCCAGCCACATGACCTATTCCACTTGCTTTAGCGGAGAATCTATCAATGATTGGAAGAATGGTTTTCGGTTGTGAAAACTTTTCAACTAGCTTCTTCTCAGCGGCTAGCTGTTCTTCCAAAACTTTGATGGAGTTCTTTCTCCGATCAAGGAGCTCATCTGAACTTTTGATCTTGTCTTTCAAGACTTGGTTTTCCTCTTTGAAGGAAGAAAGTTGTTCAACTTCCTTTCTCAAATTAGATTCCACTTCTTTGAGAGACATGATCTCCTTGGCCTTTATTTTGACTACCTTTCGGCATTTGTCAAAACTTTTAAGCATTTCAGTGTATTGGGTCATGAGATCAGAATCATCATCTGAGAGATAATCCTTTTGCTCATCTGGAGCTTGATCAGAATCAGATAAGGCGGTGTGAGAATTTACCTTCCCAGTATATGGAGGTTCTTCTTCTTCATCAGTCATAGCCATTAGCCCGAAGTAGGCTTCTTCTTCACTACTTGATTTCTCCGAGTCACTGTCGCTTAAAGTTTTGTTCTTTTTAGCGACTAGACTCTTTTCAGTCTTCCTTTTCCCGTGGGTGGATTTCTTTTCTTCTTTTCTTCCACCCTCTTTCTTTTTATAAGGGCATTCAACAATCATGTGCCCTGGCTTATTGCAGCAATATCAAACTATGTCATAAGAAATATGTTTACCAGTTTTAGATTTATACCTTTCATGATTGCTAGAGATCTTTTTGTGATGATCACCATCACGTCGAGAATGTCTATTTTCAGAGGAAAACTTATTCTTCATGTGTCTTCTTTTGTTTAGCAGTTTCTTAAACTGACGGGAGATAAGAGAGAATTCCCCATCAGACATTTCTGAGCTGGAGGAGCCGGCCTTAGATTCTTCTTCATCAGTAGATTCTTGTATTCTGATTGGGGACAAGGTTCTGCCTTTTCTAGAACTCTCAGCCTTCATAGCCAAGGCTCTTTCCTTGCTTGAAGCTCTATTCCTATCTTCTTCTGTTTTCCGAATGTTCATTTGTAGCTCGTGGGATAATAGTTTCCCAAACAGATTCTGAGGGTCTAGATTTGGTAACTTCCCAAATTCTCTGATTGCAACAATCTTGCTATCCCAATCTTTCGTTAGGGAACGCAGGAATTTGTCATTCAGTTCACCATTTGAGAATTCCTGACCATAGTTTCTTAGGCCGTTTACAATTTTGAAGAATCTTTCATAGGCATCGGCAATGCACTCCTTTTTATTCTGCTTGAAAGCCTCGTACTCTTGATTCAAAAGAGATCTTCTATCATCTCTTACTTCTTCAGTACCTTCTATAAGAACTATCAAAGATGTCCACATTTCTTTGGCAGAATTACAGTGAATCAAGTTTTGCAACATCGAATCATCCACTGCACTTGCAATTATGTTCTTTGCCTTTTTGTCTAAAGCAATGAGAGCGATCACATCCTTTGTTAAATCCATCATTTTCTTTGGCACTTGAACTGTGGGATTGATTGTTGAGGCAGTCATTGGCACATGAGGTCCTTCTTCCACGACTTGGAAGATTCTCGGGTCTGCGGCTTCCATATAAAATCTGACTCTTTCTTTCCACATAGGAAAATTAGCCTTAGTGCATATTGGCAATTTCAACGAAGACGATTCCTTGCACTTTTCCATGATTTGCAGGCAACCAGAATGGATAGATCTTGTTCAAGGTGTTAACCTAGATACGAACAGCGACCCTCTGATACCAATTGAAGTATCTAGTTGCTAACCTAAATCACCTAGAGGGGGGTGAATAGGTGATAACTGCGTCTTTTGCGGAATAAAAATTACTGTAACGAAATAAGCACACAGCATGCAAATCATAAACACAGATGGCACAAAGATTTATAGTGGTTCCCGGTTCTTGGGTACTCCACTTGCCGGCCTCGCCAATCTAGCACCACAGCTAGACTTGACTACTTCACTAAATCTCGGATCAAGAAAGACCCTACAACCTCGGAGTCAAAACTCCTACAATATCGGAGACAAATCTCCTACAATCTCGGAGAGAAAACCTCTCTTACACCTCGGAGAACAAACTCTCCTACAACTCGGAGAAAGCCTTCTCCTACTATTCAAAATAATAAGATAAAGATACAAAATAACAACAAAACTTCAGATCTGATTGACTTCCATGAAACCTTCTTCCTTCTTGATATTTGAAGAATCTTGCCTTGAGAAAATTGAGGAAGAACGAAAAGATATCATATCTGACCTTCCTTTGATCGTATGATCCAATTGAACTTGTTGACGAGAAGATATTGATCAATCGATCCTTCAACTTAGTCGGAGATGAACGATTACGAACACCAAAATTGATCTTCGACACTTGCAGGAGGCGGCACGGCAAAATCACGATTCTTGAAGCAACGATTATGTTTGATCGCGATTAGAAAGATGAGCAGTCCTATTAATCATTAGGAGCAGGGCCTTATATAGGAAGAGGTTAAATGCCCATGAAAAGACAAGAATAACCTTAAAAGAATCGAACCAAGTCGTCAAACGGAAACAGCGACCCGTCAGAATAGTTAACGGAAAAATCAGAATAAAACCGATTTCTCGAGAAATAGAAGATGACATCTCGAGAAATGAAATTCAGACAAACATAGCACTTCTCGAGATAACTGACTCTTCTCGAGAAATGATCTGGAACAACCGAGAAAAGAGATTTCTGAAATAGCAGAGAGACTTCTCGAGAAATAATCATTTCTCGAGAAATGACTTCTCGAGAGAAGGTGACTTCTCGAGAGATTGATTTTCCGAGACAAAGAGTTTCCGAGACAAAGACTTAGAACAGAAAGTCTTGGAGATAAGAGAAAATCAAATGGATTTCTCGAGATATGGAAGGAAGTTCTCGAGAAACTGACTTAACCTCTCGAGAGAGAACTTGGACCTCTCGAGACAAACTTCATAGCTCTCGAGAACTGAAGTTGACTTCTCGAGAAAAGGACTTAGGCTCTCGAAAAATTCCTAGAACACTTGGAAAAATTCTTTTCTTCAACTCATCCAACAACATCAGCTTCCTCCTAGCTCTTCCTTAGTGCTTGAATCAAAAGTACATCCCAATAGAGAGATTTCACATGAGTCAACACCTTGAACCATACAATGAGGAATTACATTGCATGGGCCTGTGTTTGGTGACCCATTGAAACCTGACACTGGTTTGTACTTACTCATTTGAAAACCTGCAAGCACCATACTAGAAAGCAATATCAAATACAAACTCAATTCAACTTAGTTTAAAGGGGACTTCTTCAAATCAAGGTAATTGTGGACACAATTCCCAACAAAAACAATCTTTTCTGAGGTTCTGATTGTCATCTTTAATCAGCTTGGTTTTTTGAATTCATCCAACATAATTGGTGAATGGACTTAGAACCCCTGGGCAGATCTGTTCAAGCTGTTAGGCTCTTTTTGAATAACCTACCTCTAATACCACTTCAAAGTCAAGGGTTGTCCTTCACCTATAGGGGGGGGGGGGGGGTGAATAGGTGATGTCATCTTTTTTAGATTAATTACATAATTATTAATTTATGAATCACAATCATACATCCACAACAAAATCACATCACAAACACACAATGATTTATAGTGCTTCCCCAAGACAATGTGTCGCTGGGTAGTCCACTGCCCCCTTCGCCTATCTAGCAGTGTGCTAGACTCAAAAATCTCCATCCAAAACTTAGATCCACAGATCTTATAGCTCAGAGACCATGTCTCCCACCTCAGGACCCAAGGACCATACAACTCAGAAGCACTGACTGGATTCCTACCTCAGAGAGCAAGTCTCCTACCTCAGGCCATGCAGGACCCTACACTTAGAAGCACTGACCGGCTTCCTACCTCAGAGACCAAGTCTCCTACCTCAGTCCACACAGGACCCTACACCTAGTATTCCACTAGAGAATCCTACAGCTGAGATCTCAGAGAGATCCTACAGTTTTAATAAGTTCTATTACAAACTTTCTGTAGATTCAAAATAAAGCATTGAATACTTTGGAGTCTTCTGTAAGCCTTGAAGAAGATCGTTTTCTTCTTGAGTCTTCCTGCAGAGATCTACGATGAAGCAGTGAAATATCTTCAGCACAGTTGAAGACTCTTTCTCTTGCTGATAGATTGTTGATTTTCTAAATCAACAACTTGAATCGAACTTTCTACTTCGAGAAGTTATGGATATGATTTCAATATTTCTTCTCCTTCCTTAATCTTTTCAATAGAACAGTACTTCTCAAATGTTAGCGGCGGAAAAACTTTTGTTTTTGATTAGTCGATTAGGGTTTGCGTTTCGGTCACATTCTCTATTATATGACCAAGATGTCAAACAGTTGATTCTAGTAATGACATTATGTCAGAGATCTCCTTCCTTAATAGATGTGATTGACTGGCCCAATCCATTGCGGCATTATTTGAGAAAATGCCAAATCCATGCTTTAATTTGAATTCAGCCTTCCGCGTAAATCGGCTAGATGTATAGTCGAATTTCATCTAATTCAGTCGAATTTACTCTTCACAGTCTGCTTCTAGTCGATTTAAACCTATCTAGTCGAATCCCACTGATTCATTCGAATTCTATCTTCATAGCACCTTTTAGTCGAATTGGACACATCTGGTCGAATATGCTTCTAGTTCAGTCGAATTCTTACTTAGTGCATTTTCGTCGAATGCTTACTTTCTCTAAGCTTCTTTTGGTCGAATCGCCTTGACATGTCTGTACAATCATATAGATGATCTACACGAGCTTTATACTTTAGTTCTATCTTTACTTGTCAAATACACGAATTGTCTTGATTCATCAGCAAGATCGATCTAATGTTCAGTCGAATCTTCACAGACACTTTGCATTCTAAGTGTATCAACCCGAATCGTCTTGATAGTTCTGAATGATTGATCTGATGTTCAGTCGATTCTTCACATGCACTTTGCATTCTAAGTGCATTATCCCAAATCATTTTGATAGTGCTGTACGATCAGTCTAATTTTAAGTCGAATCTGGATTTAGTAGATTTTTCCCATAATGAGTCTTCTATATGAATGACTTAAATTCTTCTTGACGAATGATCAGATCTTCTGGTTGACTCTGTACTTAGGGCTTCCTCAGAATTCTTTCACACGATTCTTCTGGAAGCTTATGGACATTCGATTAGTTGTCTAGTCGAATCAGTGCCTAGAGAGAGTACTTGATTTCTATTGATGTCTACCCGATTCCGTTTATCTGTTCAACAAGATCGGCTAGTTTTTCTAGGCGCTCGACTATATGTCCAGTCGAATTTGAACTTAGACAGTTTCTATTGATGTCTGCCCGATTCAGCTTAACTCTTCATCACGATCGGCTAGACTATCTAGGCATTCGAGTATATGTTTAGTCGAATTTTAACTTAAGCCAATTTTCGTTGATGTAGACTAGACTTTTTTTCATTTGCCCAGCTTCCAGACTTTGTTTGCTTATCTTTAGAGAGTAAGTACAAGTCCAACATAGTCTAGATCTTAGGTTGACATGGTGTCTTGCACAATGAGGAATTACATTGACAAGACAATGTCTGATGACACTAAGTCTAGCTATATTTTGAGCTTGCACGTTACCTGAAATCATCTTATCAAGAAAGCACACACATTAAATACAAATGTGTTCATCTATATTATGAGGGCTTTTTCAAATCGGGAATATTGTGGACACTGTTCCCAACACTTAGGCACCCAAACTTTCTCAATATCACATCATCCTTTCATCCTACAAGAGTCCATGGTGTGTCCAAAGTGAAAGCACTTTGCACAGGACACAAGAGGTGTCGAGACCTTTTTTAGAGTTTTCTTTGGACTCTTGCTGGAGGGTTGGGAAGTAGCAGAAAAAGATGTAGATTTTTTATAATACGAGTTATGGTTTCTATTACTACCGCCGGCGGTATAAATTACCGTCGGGCGATAACCTCCAGAAACATACCCAAGCCCATATTTGGCACTTCCATGTCGTTGGTTTGTCAAAATCATGTCAAGTGCTTTTTGACCAACTCTGATTTTTTCTATAGCCATGTTCAAGTCATGGATCCAGGCTCTTAAAGAGGTGTTTTCATTTACTAGCATTCCACGCCGATCAGCAAAAATTTTCTTTCCATTTTCTATTTAAAAAAGAGAGGTTTTAAAGCCCTTTTATAAGTCCTCCTTTTTATTTATAAGAGTTTTGATATTGGAGTTGGCCATAGAAAGAGCATCTTCTAGTTCTTTTATTCTTGCCAAGGAGTGATCGCACTCTTGGCAAGTCACCTTCTCTTTTCCCAAAGATATTATCTCTTTATTTAACTTTTGATTTTGTTTTAATAAGATTTTGTTTTCACTTTTTAGAAGATCAAGATCTTTTAAACTTTTATTGAAGTACTTGCAAGTTTTCAAATACACAACATATAAATCTGTATAGGTAGAGGGAAGTACCCCAGTGTCGCTTTAGAAACTGCAATCATCGTCCGATGCGTCGTGGCTTTTTCCCATGAGGCACTTGTTTGCCTCTTCATCATCGCTTGAGGTGGAGCCATTTGAGCCTTGGAATGAAGAGTCATCCCATGTTGCCGCCTTCAGTACCTTCTTCTTTTCTTTTCTTTTGTAGTGCTTTTCTTTTTTCCCTTTCAAATATTTAGGGCACTAACTTCGAATATGTCCAATCTTCCTGCAGTGGAAGCACTCTGATGGAGGCCGCTCGTCGTCGTCATCACTTCCTTTTTCCTTCTTGGATGATGAGCCTTTCCTCCTTGAGTCATTTTGGAAGTATTTTCGGAAGGTCTTCCTCCTTTTCGGGTTCTTCATGAAGTTTTAGAAATTTTTCACGAAGAGGCTTTCTTTGTCCTCCTCATTGTCATTGTTTTCTCTTTTTGACTTCAGTGCCAAGGCCTTCTTCTTGGGCTCCTTGTTTTATTCTTCGTGTTGGATTTTGAGTTCCATATAATGGGTTTTGAGATTCCCAATGAGGCTCTCGATTTGGAGCTGTCTCAGATCATGCGACTCAGAGATGTTTGTCACTTTTGGATTGAACTTTGGAGGGAGAGATAGAAGGATTTTCCTCACCAAGTCTCCATTTGAGAAAGTTCTCCCGAGTACTTTTGAGGCGATGATGATCTTAGTGAACCAAGTGCACATTGAGTCTACGTCCTTGCCTGCATCCATTTTGAATTTTTCAATCTCCTACTCTAGTTGGAATAGCTTTAAGTCTTTAACCTGCGAAGTACCTTCATGTGTTATTTCCAATAAATTCCAGATATCATAAGCAAATTTGCAGGCACAAACTCGATTGAATTCAGTTCTATCTAAAATACAAAATAATGCGTTCATTGCTTTTGCGTTATTTTTACACTTAGGGCTCATTTGGCTCAGCATTTATGGCCTGTCTGTTTCGATTAAATGCAACGCCGCCTTTTTTTTTCATTTGTTTTTCCGCCACAATTTTGAACTGCCCCATTTCATTTCAGGCGCAAAAAAGTCGCGGACCGAAACCCTCCCTGTGAGCTCCGTTTGTCGCATTTTGTGAGGAGAAAACAAATTGTGAAACTCCCTTCCCGCCTCTCTCTCGTCGCCGCGGGGTCCATCCTGCCGCATCCAGGGCTACAACCGCCGCCGACAACATCTAGAGTTTTTTTCCACTTCTCCGACTGCATCCGGGGTCCACCCCCGACATCTTATCTAGGATTGTCTCCGATGGAATCCACAACTTGTCTCTGACGCCACATGTCGGACTTGTCTCTGATGACATTCACGTTTCGCATCCTCTTCTCCGACGGTAGGTACACCCTATTTTGCATCTTCTCTGTCATTCAAAGCTTTGCGATTGCCTGAATTTACAGATATCTCACATCTTCCACCTTCAATAACATCAGTTAGCCCTGATTTGCTCCCGTCTCTACACACAACTTTTGATCCTGATCTGTAGTAGTGAAAGTCAGCAGGTATATAATTTGCACCTTTCAAAGCTATGATTGTTTGGCATTGTGTGAAGAAATCTCAACGAATGTGTGGATGTGAATGTGTAGATTTTTGTAGGCTTATGAGTATATGAGTAGATTTGTGTAGATTTATGAATGTGTATATGCGTAATGTGTGTGTATGTGCTGATTTTTTTGTGAATGTGCATAGTGAATGTGTTTGTGTATGTGTAGATGAGTGTGTGTGTGTGTGTGTGTGTGTGTGTGCGCGTGTATGTATTATATATGTGATGTGTGTGTGTGTATGTGTTGATTTTCTTTGGATATGTGAGCGTGGATGTGATTATTGTCTGCAAGTGTAGTTGAGTGAGTGTGTGTAGTTGAGTGATGTGTGTGTATATGTGTTGAGTTTTTTGTGGATATGTGTGTATGGATGTGATTATTTTGTATATGTGAATATGTGAGTGTGTGGGAGTATGTGTGAATATGTGTATATGTGTTGATTGTGAGTATGCGTGAATATGTGAGTGCGTGTGTGTGTGCATGTATGTAATGTGTGTGTATGTGTTGAGTGTGTGTGTGTGCATGTATGTGGTGTGTGTGTGTGTTTGTTGAGTGTGTGTGTGTTGAGTGTGTGTGTGTTGTGTGTGTGTGTGTGTGTGTGAGTGAGTGAGTGTGTGTGTGTGTGTGTGTGTGTGTGTGTGTGAATATGTGTGAATATGTGAGTGTTTGTGAGTATGTGTCATGTGTATTGTGTGTGCATGATTGGTGAGTGTGTGAATGTGCGCTTGTGTGATTATGACTTGTTTGGCTTTATTTATCTTTCATCCAGTTTACGCGTTATGGGTAAACACAATGTAACATCCCTCCTTGTTACATAGAATATAACAGTAGGTCCGACCGGGACCCCACACCATATTATATGAACAGTAAAGAGAGTTACATAATTAGTTTTTAAATAGTTTATAACCAAACCATCTCAGCTGAATCAGAATAGACAGCGAAAGAAATTTATTTATTTAAAGTAAAACCAGATTTACATGTCCACTTGTCCACTAGAAACGAATATACAACAAGAGTTCTTTAATTACAATGTTTACAAAAACATGTGGTTTACAAACATCGGCACGCAGGCCAGCCACACATGTAAACTAGTAAACACTTGGGCCTTCGAGGGCCAGTACAGTACAACAACTGGGTTTCCTTCCCACTATGTTCCGCTCGGCTCGCCAGCACCTGTATAAGCACATTCCACAAAAATGTGGCAAACAAGTAACCAGTCAGATTTAACTGACCAAGGCTTATAACGACCTCACCCCACTCTCATGGTGGCGGTGCTCCTTCCCTGCAAGCAAGCATCAGCGACATATATATCAAGAGTGTGATTAAGTACTGCAAACAACATTAACGTAGGCACTCACAGCCACACATGTCATGTACTCATGGCACTCTTTCGGTGCACTCCCCGAGTTACTCCACCATCCTTAGCCCGGCTTATTCTAGATGGCTCTGAGCTTTACCGTCAAGGTCATCATACCTTACGGTTCCTTTCCCAAAATTCCTTCAGTGCACCGAAGGGCTACCTCTTCACTGATCAGCTAAGGGATGAGTTCAGTTCAACTTTGCCCATGCTCACATCGTCGGGATCAACTCTGCCCGACGTGGGTACGGCTTCCCCTTGTTGCCACTATTGTCATATAAGGCCAATGAAGCTAGGCTCACTGGCCCTTCCGCTTCATAATCTGCTTCCTAGGAGCTACCGCTACCGCCTGGCGCTATCGACAGAACACACATCTGCCGTCAGCTACGCTCTGCAATTATAGGCCTGTAGTTTTCTGGTACTACGCACCCAATCCCCGGGACCTAGGCTTCATACCCACCACAAATGGCACGCTGGTTTCGACAAGGAGCTACCGACAGTGGTAGCACTACCATTGGGCGGTAATAGACAGAGCAATGAATCTGTCCCCTTTTTCGGGTATTTCCTAGAGATCAACTCCAGAACTCCCAACAACACGTCATAGTACTCAGAACCCGAAAACAAAACATATATACTCGGAGTTTTCTCCGGTTTGTAATAAACATCACCAATTAAGACCAACCTATCCAGATGGGCTTCACACAAAATGCTTATGTCCGTACTTCAATCCGGACTCTATATGCAATTTTTATAGGGGATATTCCATATCGACCCATCAGAAGAATCCTCTCCACCAATTGGTGATAGTCTTCCTACTACGATGCCAATCAAAGGACTAGCGTGTCCAGATATTTAGGAGGAGAGTCATTACCCTTGAAGCTCGTTTTGGTGCCATCTTAACGCAGTTGAATCGAATGGAAGCATTCAGATCACCTTCCTCTCTGCGGATCAAGCGTTGGCACAAGCCGTCAAGAGCTCTCACTAGCATAAGCCCAAAGCTTCTCCTTTCTCCTTTCTTTTCTTAGCCCTTTTCCTTGAAGAGAGAGAGAGTGAGAGATAATGATACATATCTCCAAATTCTCTCTGATCTTAAGGAATTCAAGGCTTATCCTCAGCCACAGGATCTTAAATCCAAATGCCATGGATGGCCATGATTTAAAGTAACAAATCTGATATCGGTTGCTACCGCCAAGCGGTAGCACTATCGCTCTGCGATATTGACTTAGGCGGTGGAGCTTATCTGCTCACCACTTTATTTTTCTCGACGATAAAATCCATCTCGATGACACAGCTATCCCATCGATATTGCTACCGCCAGCAGTAGTGCTAACTCATGGTACTAGTGTCCCATCGACAAAGCACTTCACGCCGATAAAACACATCACGTCGATATAGAGATCATTTCGACATCACATCGATATATCTACCGCTCGCGGTAGGAGCTACCGCCTGGCGTTAGCTTGATAATCGTCGAGACCTCTCGACGACAGCAGGACCTTTATATTGATAAGGAAAAGTCATTGCATTGACACCCCTACCGCCTGCGGTAGTACTACCACCTGGCGGTAGGTCATGCTACCTATTTGCTTTGCTTTCTTCAGTTTGGGAAAATTGAGGTGTTACACACAAAGAAGGCGGTGTTAGTGCAAATTGGGAGGCCACCGATGTTTTTGATTTTTTGTGACTTGTGCTTGAAAGAAATAGAGTTGGGTAATCACCCAACCACACACTTTAGTAGGGATGGGTGGGCCAACCTGACAACAAATTTCTTTGCGAGACATTGCTTTTTGTGACTTGTGATCGAAATCAAATGAAGAACAAGTGGGATCATCTAAAGAAATTTTGGAAGTTATGGCGAGAGCGTAAGGGCCGTGAGATGGGTTTGGGATGGGATCCAATTCACAAAACTATTGCTTCTTCAGAAGATTGGTGGAAAGAACGCCTAAAAATATATTTTTTTTCTAAAGATTGATCTTTTTACTATACAATTATTGATGATTTGTCTAATACACATTCATTTCCATGTCAGGTTCATTCGAATGCAAGAAAGTTTTATTTTTCTGGTATATCCCCTGAATTAGAAGAGAAGCTAGATATGATGTTTAGCCAGGTCGTAACAACTAGAGATCTTGCATGGGCTCCGAATTCTAGAATATTTTGATCACCAATCAATTGACGAACATGACTTGTCTGCTGGAGAAGACACACAGAACATGAACGAGTTACCAACTTCTGCTGAAGCAATGACAAAACGAAAGAGAAAAAGTAAGATGACAAACAAAAGGGCTCGGAGTTCGACGATGGATGAGATAGCTGAAACATCATGCATTATTGGGCGTTGCATGATGGATCTGCCTTACATTTAGATTTCTTCGTCCTTATACACTATTCCTAATGCTATTGCAGAACTCGAATTTATGATAGAGGTTATGTCTGATTCTAACAATGACTTCTATGACTACTGCACCATGTTTCTGAGAGAGAAACATAATCGAGAAACCTTTATGAGGATTCAAAAGGATCGGCGACTGAAATGACTGCATGCTCGTTATGAGAAAAGATCAAAGTAGTTGTTATGTGATGGACTTCATGTTTTGTTATGTGATTGTACTTTAAATTGACATTTTGTTAATGTTGTAATTTATCCAGAAACATCATGTTTTATTATGTGATTATACTTCATGTTGGCAATTGTTAATATATTGTTAAATTTAAAATTATCGCAGATTTACAATGTCTTTCTCGGATGGAACTGACAGTTCTAATGAGGAGACTCAACAACAAGTAGCTGGCTGGTTTTATCGTTATAGAGCACTCAGGGGTCAACAATTTTTAGTATCAGTGGATTTTCATTTATTTGGTGCTAGTGTATTATCAAATATAGCTTGCATGACATGAAGTCAAACATGGTCTAGATGGGTTGGTGAACTTCTCGATGGACACCCTCATAGATTTTTCAGTTCGTTTAGAATGTCGAAGCATATATTTGTAGATTTGCTAACACTCCTCACACAACAATATGGATTGCAAGGATCCGGAAGAACTCTACCACGAGAAGTGCTTGCAATTACATTGCATATTTTAGGTCATAATGTACCAATGCAAATTGCAGAAGAACGATTCCAACACTCCACATAAACTATAAGTACATTTTTTGCAAAGGGTGTCACTGCTATTAAGAAATTATCTTCTGATGTCATCACGCTTGTAGATAATCTTTTCAGTGATATTCCACCCAAATACTGAATGATGCTCGATACATGTCGTTCTTTAAAGACTGTATTGGATCTATTGTTGGAACACATGTGGATGCTCGAGTTCCTGCTGATCACCAGGCTTCCTACATTGGTCGACATGGCACAATAACACATAATGTTATGGAGGTTTGTGATTTCAATATGTGTTTCACATTTGTAATAGCTGGTAGGGAGGGTTCTACTCATGACAACCATATATTTCATCATGCCCTTATGGACCCGAGTTATAATTTCTCGTATCCTCCACCAAGTGAGCCTTTTATTTCTTGAGATTTCAGTAGTTTTTAATTACTGTGATTATTATTCTCACATAAATAATACTTAATTTTGTAGGTAAATATTATGTAGTTGATGCCGAATATCCACTCCAACATGGTTTTTTAAAACCATATTCAGGTACACGGTATCATTTACCAGATTTTAGAAGGGGTGGTTGTCCTATACAAGGACGTCGGGAAATATTCAACCTGGCTCACTCTTCCTTATGTAGTGTTATAGAACGATCATTCAGAGTATGGAAAAAGAAGTGGAAGATACTTAAGGATATTCCATCATATAGTTTGGCAAAGCAAAGAGACATTGTGATTGCAACATTGACTTTACATAATTATATTCGCAGACACCCATCCTGCTCAGACTCTCATTTTTGGGCTTGTGATGAAGACGAGCATTTAATTTACCTAGCGGGTCTTCAAAGAAGAGCAAGACAAATTAATGAAAGATCACTTGTTAGAGGGATTCGAGTTGGTTTGGAAGAGATGTCTGCACTTCGTGACTCGATTGTCGAACAACTACACAGAGTTTGAACGTATTTGGAGTATCTGCATAGTCAATAAATGTATTTTGAGTTTTTGATATTTTGATGTTTGCATGTAAATTCAAAATACATGCAAACATCAAAATAAATCTCCATTTGCAACAACTTCTTTTACAACCGCAATCGCTCTCCCAAGTAAAGACTTAGTTTTATCTCCCTCATCCCATCTATCTCTAGGTTTTTCCATGGTTATTTATCTGACTACATATGTAGGAGGACTATACCGTTGTTCTACCCAAGCTGCGACTTCAATATCTAAATTCATAAGAAAATATAACATTCTAGTTCTCTAGTAATTATAATTCGTTCCAGTAAATAATAGAGGTCTACTAATCGCTTGCTCCTCATAAAAAGCTAGATCATGGAGCGCCATTATTCCCAGTTCTTAGACCATTTTGGAATAACCTTACCACTTGTTGGATCTGTATGCGCCCTTAGAGAGGGTGGGGTGGGATGAATAAGGGTGTTAATTTATTTTAAGTCTAAATAGAAATATAGTTATAGGTTGAAAAAATATTCTAAGAGATATTTAAATTAAAGCTTGGCTTTTATCCATTTTAGAAACTATCTTCTAAGAGATGTTCTTATAGAGAGGTTGAGTCTCTGTTGCTACAACCAGCGGTAGAAGTTACCGCGCGACATTAGTGACAGAGATCCCCGTTTGCTTGAAATAATGTAGAGCAGAAATATGTAGAGTAAAAACAAAGATTGAAGTATTTTTATATCAGAAATATGATTACAAGATATGACCCCAATCACACTTAGAATTGAGGTGATAATAAAAACACTTTTTGGTTTTCTATACCGACCCTTCTCCCAAGGACTTTGTTGGCTCTTGCATATCTCTCCCCAGATAAGGCCTCGAGCTGCCCCTTAGATCTAACCCTAGACCTAGTCGTCACCACTAATGGCAAATTCCCCCTAAGTATCGCAAGACCTAGTCGCCAACTCCTACGACAAATTCACAACAAACAAAAACATAAGATATACAAGAATAATATCAAAACATAAGAAATCCCTAAATAGTAGAACTCAAGGATAAGGTCGAAGACACACCAAGGAGATCGTCGAAGTTGATGCGTATGGCCTTCGCGTAGAGTGGACATGATGATTCCTCCTTCGAGTTCTTGGCCTTCACGAACGGTGCTGGGAGTTTCTATACTTCAGGGAAGAGAGCTCTCATGAAATATAGGAGTTGTGACTTTATTTGCATCAATCATGAAAGGAAGAGATCCGATCTTTAAATAGACTCGGATACTAGCGCCAACGATAGTGTTACCTCTGTGCGGTAGCGTATAAGAAATTACCTCCTCTGCACCATCAGATCTCCTTCCTCTTTTGCTCCTCAATCAGCCGTGGAATGGCGGCCCTTCCATAAGTTACCACTGAGTGTTAGTATTTACCGCACGCGGCAGGACTTGCTAACTATGGCTCTAGCAAACATTACTTTCTAGCCGATCTTCCCGTCTCGATGTTCTTGCCTTATTAGACGATGCTACTGCCAGCAGTAGAAGTTAACGCCCGTGCTAGCACCCTATTCCAAGCACCATCTTCATCATTTTTCATTGTACGCATTGGAGTATTGAACCTGTAGTTCCTGCAAACTATAAACACATGACAAGCATGATCAAATACACAATGAGATTTAGTATTCTCAAACCAAGAGATACAGAATCCATATTCCAACAATCCATAGTACGATCAAAATGATAGTTTACCACAAAAACCCAACGATAACCAACAATGTCTGCCCCCAGAGCAGTCGGGACAAGAATCCAAGTACCTCTCTCGGTTGGAGACAGTGTGCTAGGGAGGAGAGGTGGAGAACTCTCAGTTGCAGGAGCAGAAATATTGGGAAGAGAAGGAAGATGAGTAGTAGTTGGAGGCTGAACATGATCAGTGGAGAAGGGGTGGACTCAAAGAAGGTGACATCCACCGAGACATTGTTTTTGAGTATTGAGTCATAACATCAATAACCCTTCTGAGTGGGAGAGTAGTCCACGAAGATACATTTTACTGCACATGGAGAAAGATTGTCCCGACTAGGGGAAGGAGAACGAACAAAAGCAGTGCAGCTGAAGATGCGTGGTGGTAGAGAAATGGGTGTTTCCCCTGGGTAAAGGATAGAGAAAGGGGTTTGTACATTGAGAACGGTAGAGGGAATAAAATTGATGATGTAGCATGAGATGAGTACGACATGACCCCAGTAGGAGCGATGAACATTTATCTGAGTGAGAAGAGTACGAGCATTGTCAAGCAGGTGGCAATTCTTGCATTCGGCGACGCCGTTCTGTTGATAAGTGTAGGTAGAGCTGGTCTAATGTATAATACCATGCCTCATATAAAAGTTAGAGAATTGTTGACTAATATATTCCTTGGCATTATCAGTACAACAAATTTTGAGTGAAGCACCAAACTGAGTATGAATTTCATTATAAAAATTGCTAAATATAGAAAACAGTTTGGAGCATTCTTTGAGAAGATAGACCAAAGTACATCTTGAACAATCATCAATAATGGTGACAAAGTAAAGACTACCCCTACCATCGGTTTTGGTTGGAGAAGGACCCCAGATGTTCGAGTGAACAAGATCGAATGGATGAGCCGAACAACATCCATTATTGGCGGGATAGGAAGACCGATGATGTTTATCGTATTGATAAGCTTCACAGTTGAGATGGGAGGTGTCCGCTATCAACACTGGTGGTGACTGATCATGTTTGTCCAAATGAGTAAAGAGAAGAGGATTTCCTGTCATATGATTTGTAGCACGTGAGTCAATAAGCCACTTACCTTGAGTGACAACATGTGCGCTATCTGAAGAAGTGGAAAGAGTGGTATACGAAGCTGAATAAGTGATGCTTGGAGTCCCCATAGAGATGGGAAGAAGGCACGATCAAACGAACTTAACCATACAATTGGAACAGAGACTGCACAAGCCGCACATAACATGCTGACTGGCGGTCAAGAAAATGGAGATTGCACAGACCGCGTAGTTAAGGCACAACAGAGAGGAGGCGGGAAGTTAGAAAAACTGAAGGCCACACAAAAGAAGCATAGAGGGTGGGCAGTTAGGAAACCGAAGTCTGCACGAATACACAAGGAAGCAAGAAGAGGTGAGCGGTAGAAAATCGAAGTCCGCAGATGAGGTCATGATCAGGGCGGACAGAGTTCACAACCACAGGATTGTTGTTAATTCACAACCAAAGGATTACGGCGGACATAGTCCTTTAGTATTTGTCGACTTCAGTTGCTCAGGCAGAGCACAGTGGATGTCGTCTAGACTGCTTATGTCGACTGGAAGGCATATAGTAAAAATTGAATAGACCAATCATATGACTACCGCCGCACATTACTGCCAATGCACTGGGCTACTCCGATGTACATGTCAGCAATCCGTGTGCTCTGCGCGGGAACATGGCGACAACCATATAAGGAAAATGTTGCTACCGCTGATGATATCACTATCGCTCTGCGGTAATGCATGTTTATAAGGAAAGCTCATCCACCTTCCTTACCTGCAAATGGACAACTGTTCACGCACCAAATCAATCATGCCTTCCGCTCCACGCCAACAGATGATCAGAAGAAAAACGCAACAACCATTCTTACCTAGAGCAGGATAGCTGGGATAAAGCACGTATACAAGCCATACAGGCACGCGGTAGCTATACCACTGGTGGTATGTCACAGACTAGTCCCCTTGACTATGTCGTGTGCGGCCTTAGATCCTCTTGCCACCCCTCGCAGCTAGCTAAGTCAGCCTCACTCTAAGGAAACTGTGGTGGAAATGGGAATGAGAACAAGAACACAAGAGCACAAGTGCACAAGAGAAGAAGTAAGCAAGAGAACTCGAATGCTTTATCCACACTTGGATGATTACAAATGAGGGGGACTTCCCCTTTAATAGGCCCCAAAGAGGTTTCCCTCCAAATCAAAGAATATTCTAGATCCTTACAATTCTAAAGTATTTTAAACAATTTTAGTATATACAAGAGTCATGTACTCTCTAGAATATTCCGCCATCTTCTTATGTACAAGATTCTCGATTTCTCTGGAATCTTCCCTTTTGTTAACCTCAAAAATGAGGAGATCATAACATTCTCCCCCCACCTATCCTGGCGTCGTCCTTGTCACCTCATACTGCTGAATGAAGTCCTTGAACTGCTACAAGTCTTCTAATGTCTCCCAAGTATCCTCGGACTCTGGCAATCCCTTCCACCTGAATAAGTATTGAGTACTTGGCGGGACTCCGCGTCACCATATCACCCTTTGAGATAGTGATGGCGCAAATCTTAGCACACCGCTATAGGCTGTAGTAAGACTGCGGCACAAAACGGCAGTGTACCGATCGTTCAAGTAATATAAAACGAGGAGTAATCCCCGAGTATCGAATCTCTCAAGGAACACAGTAAGGTGGAGTTAACGTTCGAGGAAGGACTTGAGATCGAAGTACAGTGATAGGTAGAGTGCGGACGAAAGGGATTTGGTTTGTGAATAATAAAATAAAATATTACAACTACTCCTATGCAATGCCGCTATGCAAAGCTTCGCTCGGCGGGATGGAAGAATACGTAGGCCTTGAGCGCACTACTTCGTTGGGCGGATGGACGAGTAGGCTAGCGGAATCGAACTATGCAGGCCTTGAGCGCGCTGCTTCGTTAGGCGAATGGAATACGGGCCGCGATGCCACGCTTCGGTAGGCGGATGGATGAGTAGGCATACGGATGAGGGTCGCAAGCACCTCGTCGACAAGCACGCCACTAGCAATTGCTAGTGCGGCACACAAACACGAAGGCGGAATGGAAATTAGATGGGATCGCACCTCATAAACACATATGAATAGTATAATCTCAAGTAAATGAAATAGACATTACATAACAAGATTCATTGTGTATATCATCAAAATATAGAAGAGTCTAACTTAAACAATCATCAACATAAAGAAGGAAAAAGAGGGTAAAGGAGTCGACCACATCCGAAGCCTTGCCGAAGATTCACGGTTGGAATCGCTGGGTTGTCAATCCGCATCCAAGCTCGGTCTTCAACTGCGTCCGAGGTAGAGGAGGGCTGTAACTTCCTCCCAATGGCTCGTCTTCTTCGTGTCACGATCAAATCTACTCCGATACACAATCTCCTTGCTCGACGTTGGCGATCTTTGGGCTAGAAACCTCTCCTTGGAGCTCAAGGATGATGGAGGAGGCCCAGGGGGGGCGGAGAACCGGCGGAAGGGGCGAAAACGGCGGACTGGACAGCAGAAATGTGGAGACCCCGACCTAAATCGCGAGCAGGACAATTTATAGGCGCTGGAATAAATAGTGTGCATGGTCATTGGCGCACGACCAGTGGTCGTGCGCGCTGGAGTTCTGTGATCGTGCGCCTACCTGGGTGGAGCCTGCAAAGTAAGAAATTTATAAAATACCATGTTCACACGACCAGTCGCGCACGACCGGTGGTCGTGCGCACTGGTCGAGACAGAACTCATGAAATTGATGTTAAGTGCGCACGAACAGTGGCGCACGACCGGTGGTCGTGCACACTATCATAGGTGGTCGTGCGCACTGTCCGAGACAGAACTAAAAAAAAGGGTTAAGTGCACACGATCAGCGGCGCACGACCAGTGGTCGTGCGCTATAGAACCAGCGATCGTGCGCAGTATTCCTGTACAGAGTTGTACCGGGAACACCTGCACAACTCCTGTTTCAGCAAACAACACCAATCTAGCCACTAAAGGTGGCACTTAACCATGCATAAAAACTAATAATGACGAAGAACATGAAATAACACCAAAAATGGGCCTAGAGGTGCACGCAGCATGGAGTATCAAATATGAGTGAAAACAAGTCTAAAGTGAAGTGCATAGACTAGAAAATCGGCCCAGATGAGTCCATAAATGTGTATATATTTGGGACTCATCACACCCCCAGACTTAACTGTTTGCGCGTCCCGAGCAAACCATCTCTCGCGGATAGGAAAAACATAAGCTGGCGAAGAAATTATCAAGCGGAGTACCATGCGAAGTCGCATGCTCATGTGCGTAGAAGTACAGTAGACAAAATTTCTAATTATACAGATTAGTTTATGATTTTCTAGGAGCGTATTTATATATTACGTTTACTAAAAAAGTGAATCACGGTGAATCATAAGGTCGTACATAGGAAGAAAGTAAACTGAACGCTGAGGTGAGCATTGCCAAAGATCGGGGTTCGGGACAACTCCATTGAAATCCATCAATGTCGGTGACCATAAGCTTGCCCATTCGCATTCTCTCCACGGCACTGGTTTGACTCAAATGCGTGAATCAATAGGACTTAAGGTTTTAGATGAGGCTTGGGTTTAGGTGAGGTAAACAAATATAAACATGAAGGCTTAGAACACAAAAACCCATATGAGCAAATGCATAACACTATCCAAGTAGCCATAAAACACGCGGGTGCACCACACCCCCAGACTTAGAGTTAGACGCATGGGTGTGTGCACCGCCTACTCCCAAATATAAATCCCAAACAGATATTTTTTTAATTGAACTTTTCATTCTTCTTTTTCTTTCTTTAGCAATTTCAGCAAATTTTTAAAGATGCACATCCACATTTCCACATTGTACTTCCACAATCAACACCACCAATTTAAAATTTAAACAAAATGCTTGCATCTTGGGTGTGCGACTAGGATGGGAGTTTAGGCTTTGGTGACCAATAGTGGAGCTGAACCAAAAGAATGGGGTAGGCACAACTGGGCTAACGAAGAAATAATGATAGGAATGGCACAAAGGCTCAACCGGGCCAAAATGATGGCCTATATCACATTCACGCAATTGGCTAACTGTATACCCATGCTTCAAGAATCGCTTGGGGTAAGTTCTTAGCCACCGAGAAAGATAATCCTTTCTCCCGGCTCGGGTAATACGAGGCTAACGAACGTCTACACACATCCCTATGCTACCGTTTGATTCACACCGGATTCACCAATTTTTGAGTGTAGTAAACAATATTTACGCTAATAGATAAATATAAACTAAAAGCATAAAAAGAAATTGAATCTACACGAATTTCTATGTGAGACATGAGCACTCGACTAGGAGCACTATCGAAGTCAACATTTTACTCCTACTCACAATCCTAAGCCAGCACAATGATTTTCCCAAATCACACAAAAAGAAATGAGTTCAGCTCAAGACGTGCCAACAGCTAAGTGCATGCTCAAGTGGGTGTAGTGGTGTGCAGTGCATATGAAAAACTTATTAACTGAAATAAACTAAAAGCTAAAATAATAATAATACTGGAATGCGTGCGTGCGTGCACGTGCATGGTTCTCACTCTCCCCCAGACTTACGTGAAAGCATAATCTAAAATATGATCCTATAAACATTCAACTAAGGAGAAAAGGAAGAGTGTACCCCATGCTTAGAAGTGAGCATACCAGAAGAATTGGCGTTAAATTCTGAAAATCACCAGGTTCCCTGCCCGAAAAATCACTGCTCCTGCGAGTAAAGTAAGCACAACACCAAAAAGACAAGAGAACATAATATAGATGAAGTTCCAAAATGATGCCCAGAAGAGCATTCACAAAACTAATGTTAATAATAATACAAAACATACTAAGAGATGATTGGTCAAATAACAAGATAGTTAATAAAAACAAGAAAAACACGACAAGGCTGTGATTGACTCACACACATGACTAAAAATCACTCCTCGTCGCTATCAGTGTCATGAATAATAATAGGAGATGGAGGATGCCTGGATGAAGACGCAAAACGAGCAGGAGGCGAAGGTACATGCAGCCCTCCACGCAAAGCTTGCTGGTAGACAAAGTATGTCAGCCAATACTGATTTGCTTCCAAATCGGCGAGACGCTGGTTGACGTTTGGAATATCCTGTCCTCGTGAAGAACTGACCTCCTCCTTGGGTCTCCGCTCCTGCTTGAATGACTGACGCCGCGGCTGCGAGAGGGCTATCTCACGGTGAGTAGTCGGTGGCTCAGCCGGCTCTCCATGCTCCTCATCATCACGCCTCTCCCTAGGCGCATCACCCGGCATCACGACCACAAAACTCCTGCTACTCTTCTTCCCCACGACCCGAAGTAGATGAAAGCTCACCATGGTGGCCCTGGTGATGAAGGAGGGCGCAGTCACCTGCACCATCGGAGGCAGCTGACTCCAAACCCCCAATCCCTTTGCAATGCGTGTGATAAAATAGGCACCACCAATGGCACCAGTGAGACCGTAGGTGGCCTCATGATGGAAGAAGAAAGCAAGCATGTAGCCCAGATGCACGGGATGCCGGAATTCCATACTATATAAGGAGATCAAATCTTGCCACCCCACGACGTTCTGACTGAGAGCTCGGGCGACAAGAGAATGACTAAGGACATGCTGCAAGAATCGGAGAGCAGGCGCGACGATCCAGGTGGATTTACTTTTCCTGGCCACATACTCTTCGTCCCGTCCCGTGAGAGCACACCACGCGGCACGCGGGGTGACGCCGTCAGGGAAGGAGACATCCATATTCATAAAATCGATCGCAGCAGCCTCCGCTTCAGTGTAGAAGCCTGCGTGTACAGCGAGCTCCGGCAAAGACAATGTGACGACACTCCCCATAATTCGGAAAGAGCATGTTGGCGGCCGGCAACCGGAGGGCATCACCTCCCACTCGAACGTCGAAAGGAACTCTAAGGTGAGCTCTTTGTAGCCAAGATCATCGCACTCAAACACCTTACTCCAGTGATCGAAGAGTAGCGGAGGAGGACGGCCTCCCTCAAAAGTCCATTTTCTCCGATTGAGCTAAGCTCATTCCAATCTACCAGTCTCTGAGAGAGAAATGGTTTATCCTTTAGCGAGTTGTAGCGCTGGGTGTGCACATCCTTTGAGAATTTACCCATACATGCCAAGATCTGGGCCGGAGATGCAGAGGCCCGACCTGAGCGACGGTAGGTCTTGGCGGAGTGACGATCTCCCGCATTCATGGTAGCAATAGGCGGATAAGAAAGGGGAGGAAGCTACGGAACTCACCGGAGGAGAGGCGGCACGCACGATCAGTGGGATACCAAGTGGAGCGGCACACGAACAGCAGCGAACGAACCCAGAAAGCAGAAACCTAGAATGTGCGCAGATAGCTCGGGCGAATCGGGTTTTATAATAATCTGGGCCGATCGCACAACCAGTGGTCGTGCGCGATAAGTAATGCGCATGATCAATGGTCGTGCGCAAAGGTAATTTTCGGGCAGCCAAATTTGTAGTGAAAACTCAATCCACCGTGCAGTATGCGTACGAATAGGGTTCAGCGCATGCAGCGAGACAATCACAACCTTATGAACAACTTAACTAAGCTAGAAGAAAAATAAAAATTCAGGAAAAAGAAAGATAACTGTTGGGGTTAATGTCATCCCAGCATGACTTATTCAAAAACTAAAGGTTCTAGCTAATGGGCGTATGAAAAAGAAAATGAACAGGTAACTGTTCTAATACGCGTGTCGATAACAGGTACCGATACAGTGACAAAACAGTTACTCCTCTACCCAAATAATAATACCTACATAACGCAGGAAGAGGAAACAGAAAGTAAGAAGAGGAGGAGATATCCTCACTCAACTCACCAAACACATCCTTGCCTAGCAAGGTGTCGTCAACAGGGAGGTGGCAGGTGGAAATGGCAATGAGTGGAGCTTCCTCTACGGAGGGGAAATCAGCCTCCTCACATGAGAGGATGCTCGCATCATTGACTTGAGCATCGTGCTCCAAGCCCTCCTGAAGTACCTGTGAAGACTCGACCTGCACAGGCTCGGATAAAGAAGGGGGATCAAGAAATAAAGAAGAAGAATGACTTAAATAAAAATAAAATGGGGGAGTGATCCCGGTCTCACTCCCATCAGGTTGGGGAAGTGAAATAATATTTGCATTGTCATCAATGCTACAAGGTTCAGCGGGATCAACGGTGGCCAGGCTTAGGATTTGGACTTCCTCCACCGGTGCTGAGGTAAACTCCTCTTCACCTAGAAGGTTGTCCTCCTCCATAGGAGTAGGCACAACACTCAGATCAACAGCCTCCTCTTGTGACACATCATCGACAATGTCGTCAGAGACGAATGTAGTATGCACAACAGGGGGAAGAATAGTGCTCGGGTAAAAGTCGAGCACCAACTCCTCACAAAGAATCAAATCCACTAGAGGTAGTGGATGTACATGGAGAATAGGCTCAGCAATGTCGGTGCATAGATCAGCCGCACATCCGGTGACCGTGTCCATACCATACCCTTCAAGATGTGAAGGTGACAAAGACACATAACCGGATGTTGAAGGTGTGCCGCCAGAGTTAGGAGTTGGGATGATCCGGATATCTGGCTCGTTATCCTTGTCCAATTGGCGAAGATACTCGGCACAGTCCTTCAAGACATGATCAGTGCTCCGACAAAACCGGCACTGCCTTGCGGGCTTCTTTGGTACAGCGGGAGCTGAAGCCGAAAAGAAGTATGACGGTAAAGGCTCAGCAGAGTAGCCATAAGACTTACGCGCACCATATGGAGTACCAGACGAAGTCGGTGCTCCATATGCTGGGCTATAAGAATCATGCCTACTATTATCCGTAGGGAATTCATCACTAGAGTGGGAGGTATCTCTACACCAACGGCAACGGATATTGAGCTGTGCCCACATAGTGTGAAGATAATACGATTCAAAATAAAAAGCTATTGTGCAAAATACTACACCTAACAAAAAATTACTGAAGCAACCTAATATAAAATAGGAAACAAAATACGAAGAAATAAAACAAAGGAATGCAATTTACAAATGGAAGGGCTTCTCTCTCAGGTTCTCCCTCTCCAGAAAGCTCACACGACTGTAGTTCCCCGGCAACGGCGCCAAAAACTTGATGGCGCAAATCTTAGCACACCGCTATAGGCGGTAGTAAGACTGCGGCACGAAATGGCAGTGTACCGATCGTTCAAGTAATATAAATTGAGGAGTAATCCCCGAGTATCGAATCTCTCAAGGAACACAGTAAGGTGGAGTTAACGTTCGAGGAAGGACTTGAGATCGAAGTACAGCGATAGGTGGAGTGCGGACGAAAGGGATTTGGTTTGTCAATAATAAAATAAAATATTACAACTACTCCTACGCAATGCCGCTATGCAAAGCTTCGCTCGGCGGGATGGAAGACTACATAGGCCTTGAGCGCACTACTTCATTGGGCGGATGGACGAGTAGGCTAGCAGAATCGAACTATGCAGGCCTTGAGCGCGCTGCTTCGTTAGGCGAATGGAATACGGGCCGCGATGCCACGCTTCGGTAGGCGGATGGACGAGTAGGCATACGGATGAGGGTCGCAAGTACCTCGTCGATAAGGACGCCACTAGCAATTGCTAGTGCGGCACACGAACACGAAGGCAGAATGGAAATTAGATGGGGCCGCACCTCATAAACACATATGAATAGTATAATCTCAAGTAAATGAAATAGACATTACATAACAAGATTCATTGTGTATATCATCAAAATATAGAAGAGTCTAACTTAAACAATCATCAACATAAAGAAGGAAAAAGAGGGTAAAGGAGTCGACCACATCCGAAGCCTTGCCGAAGATTCACGGTTGGAATCGCTGGGTTGTCAATCCGCGTCCAAGCTCGGTCTTCAACTGCGTCCGAGGTAGAGGAGGGCTGTCACTTCCTCCCAATGGCTCGTCTTCTTCGTGTCACGATCAAATCTACTCCGATACACGATCTCCTTGCTCGACGTTGGTGATCTTTGGGCTAGAAACCTCTCCTTGGAGCTCAAGGATGATGGAGGAGGCCTAGGGGGGCGGAGAACCGGCGGAAGGGGAGAAAACGGCGGACTGGACAGCAGAAATGTGGAGTCCCCGACCTAAGTCGCGAGCAGGACAATTTATAGGCGCTGGAATAAACAGTGCGCACGGTCATTGGCGCACGACCAGTGGTCGTGCGCGCTGGAGTTCTGTGATCGTGCGCCTACCTGGGTGGAGCCTGCAAAGTAAGACATTTATAAAATACCATGTTCGCACGACCAGTCGCGCACGACCGGTGGTCGTGCCACTATCGTAGGTGGTCGTGCGCACTGGTCGAGACAGAACTCATTAAATTGATGTTAAGTGCGCACGAACAGTGGCGCACGACCGGTGGTCGTGCGCACTATCGTAGGTGGTCGTGCGCACTGTCCGAGACAGAACTAAAAAAAAAGGTTAAGTGCACACGATCAGCGGCGCATGACCAGTGGTCGTGCGCTATAGAACCAGCGATCATGCGCAGTATTCCTGTACAGAGTTGTGCCGGGAACACCTGCACAACTCCTGTTTCAGCAAACAACACCAATCTAGCCACTAAAGGTGGCACTTAACCATGCATGAAAACTAATAATGACGAAGAACATGAAATAACACCAAAAACGGGGCTAGAGGTGCACGCAGCATGTAGTATCAAATATGAGTGAAAACATGTCTAAAGTGAAGTGCATAGACTAGAAAATCGGCCCAGATGAGTCCATAAATGTGTATATATTTGGGACTCATCAGATAGCACCCAATCAATCTCCTTATCGAATGATTTGGTCATGATCGGAGGTGCTTTATATGATTCTCCTCGCCTTGGGTCTTCCTGGTCTTCATGATAAGGCTTCAACATATTTACATGGAAGACTGAATGAATCTTCAACGAGTTGGGTATATCAAGGTAATATGACACCTTTCCTACCTTGTCGATCACCTCGAATGACCCTTCATACCTCCTTATCAACCCCTTATGCATGCTCCGCAACACTTTGAATTGTTTGGGTAGGAGATTCACCATCACTTTGTTTCCTAGGTCAAACTCTTGCGACCTTCTCTTTACGTATGCCCATTTCTTCTTGCGCTTCCTTGCTTTTTATAGGCAGACTTTGGACAAATCGTTTTGTTGCTCCCAGAACTTAGATAACTGAAGTGCCCCTGGGCTCTTTCCTTCTCCTAGGTTGATGGCTAGTGCATACTGTGTGAGCAGTTGACGTCCGGTCGCCAACTCAAAGGGACTCCTTGAAAGTGGGGATAGATCAAGATTACTCTAGAGGGGGGGTGAATAGAGTATTTTAAAATAATCTTTCTTAGCTTAAAGAAATCTGTATTAAAACAATTTTAGTTATTTAGTATATGTGTAAGTGAGTGCAGCACAGGTATAAACACAAACTAAAACACAGCACACACAGCACAAACAAATAATAAAGGCAAGCACAGAAGACACAAGGATCTATAGTAGTTCCCCACAACCTGGGTACATCTACTCTTCTACCACCCTGGTAGGAAATCCACTAAGGCTTTTTGATCAGGTGAGCCTTCACCACAGAGCTTTTGATCAGGTACTCTAAACCACAATTTAACTTTTAAAGGGAGTTAGAACCTTGTACACAATTATAGAATAACAGTAAAATAAAGATGATGATATCTTCTCTTTTCTCTAACAACAGAGAAGACTAGTGGATTGTTGAAATTGTCAGATCTCCCCCTGTGAGTAAGAGTAAGTAAACAGGAGAGAAAATTTGCTCAGGGTGTAGGTCTTCTTGATCTTCAGAATATCTCCAGCACAAGTTCTCTAGAGGGAAATGATGCAGATGATTTCTAGAGATTAAGAGTAGGTGTCTGGAGAAGTCGAAGATCTTTAGAGTGAAATAGAGAGAGAGTTCTTCTTCAGAATTTGAAACTGAGTAGCACAACTCTCTTTTATATCTGTGTCTCTCTCTAGTATAAATAGCAATGATAATCTCTTTACAGGAGAGAGTTGATCCTCTTTTGAAAATTCAAATAGGGCTGGAAAGGAAGGAGACAGAAAGGAAGGATTTCTCTGGAATACCAATATATTAAATTCCTTGAAACATGCAATCTGCCTTAAAATAATCTGCACGCAGCCCTTAATTAATGCAGCAACGGTCATAAAATCTTTCATAGAGAATACTGCAATAACTGACTGATATTTTAATAGGAACAGCTGTCAGCCTTCAAAAGAAATCCTGAGGATAACTCCAAAATAATACTCTGAATAGAAGAGGTCACCGAATATAGAGACTCTGAAGAAGTTCGTCAATCTGAAGGGAAGTTCGTCGAACTTTACCTGGGAAGTTCGTCGAATAAACAGAAACTTTCGTCGAATAGAACTTTGACGTTCGTTGAACCAAGTTCGTCGAACGGAAACTTGAATTCGTCGAACGAACTAGAAGTTCGTCGAACACCCTGACTTAGCTAATCTTCAGATTTCTTCTAGACTTAGCCTATGACCCTTATACTATACATGTTGGGTCAAAACAGATCCTATACCTGGAAATAGACATCCTAGCCCAAATCAGTAATAGGGTTGAACTGTGTTCCAACAATCTCCCCCTATTTGGGTTAGGATCCTATGATTAGCACTTATCATTTCAAACAAATATGCATAAAAATATCTGACAAAAAGGAAATTCAGCAGATATAAATCAATTGTCATAAGCAGATATCATCACAGAATAATTAAGAGTCAATTAACCAGAGAGAGAGTTTTAAGGATTCCTGTCCTCTGAAGAGGGCTTCTTGAAGATTATTTTCCTGCTAGTATCTTCAGATTGCCTTCTGCTTAGCTTGCAGTCTTTATCACCCAGTGTTACCTTCTTGACAATAGTTGGCAGAACAGCTTCTGGATGGAGACTCATGTAGGCAGAAGTGTTGAACATTTTCTTCACCTGGTACTGTTGAAATTCTTGTTCTCTATAGGGAGATAAGGTAGAAAAATGAGAGGTATCTATACCCTTTTCTTTGGCATTTTTGATCTAAGAAAGAGCAACATGCTCTCTAAACCTTGCCATATTGTATAATCTATCTGCTTCAGCCTTATCTTCAGCTTCCTTATTTTTGATTTCTTGTTCAGATAATTGGCTATGCTTTCTTTCATAAACCTGATAGTCTGAAGATCTTTCTTTCTTATATGAAGAGGATTGACCAGATGGCTTGGAGCCAGCAGACTGAGATGTCCTGGATGTGGAAGAAAGTCCTCCTGCAGAACCTGCACCTGGAGGAGGTGGAGGAGGAGGGGGTTTCTTGAACACAGCAGGGTGATCCTTCTGGTATCTTCTTTCAAGCTTCCTTCTCTTCAGCTCATTCTTGGAGAATTGCATCCAAGGTTGAGTTATTTCATGAGGCTTGAGATTTTTCTGCACATAATAAGGAATATCATTTTTATCAGGCTTTTTAGAAGGGACTGGCAGCTTCTTGCATGTAGCTTTTCTTTTTCTTGATTTGACTTTGGCATCACTATCATCACTGTCATCATCATCATCAGAGTTTGAAGATGAAGGCACATTCTCATACATTTCATCAATTTCCTTGTATGCTTCAATCATTCGTTTCTCTAAATCAATATTCTTGACAGTAGCAGCAGCAGTGGCAGCAGCAGGCTCAGAAGAAGAGGGGAGAACAGAGGCAGAGTCATCAGGCATCTGTTCATCAAGGACAGTCTATTCAGGAGGAGTAGGTTCCTGATCTGCCTTAGAGATAACTGGCTCTGGAGCTGGAGACATTTGCAAATCTCCATGCCTGGCTTCCAAGTCTGGGGAATAGCAGACAATGGCCTTGGAGAGGTCTTCAGCTGATTCTTTGAATGATGGGTCTGAGCTGAGGGACTGATTGGTAAGCTGCAGAATCTTATTTACTATAGGGGTGAGTATGAAGGAGCTGCTGGGAAGAACCTTCTGAGGAGGAGGAGGAGGAGCACCTTCTGTGCTTTGAACCAGGGAGACCAAGGTTGAGCAGACATCAGGTAGGTCTGACCCTTGCTCTTCAGGAACTACTGTCTCTAGAGCTTCATCCTGGAACATCTCCCCCTTCCTAGACTCTGGGAGCCTAGAGTCTGGGCCCTCAGATGAAGGGAAAGAGGAGGAGGAGAGAGAGGCAAGATGGGAGAGAATGAGATCAAGCTTAGAATGTACTGGGACCAGACTTTGATCAATAAGCTCTTGTAATTTAGGAGTTATGAGACCAAACACCTGGGTGGCTATCTGAGAGATATCCACAAACAGTACATCTGGAATTGGGTGAGAAGAGGAGGAAGAAGGGATGGAAGATGTGGTATGAGCACAAGAAGTGGATGGAGGAGGAGGAGGAGTGAAATCTGATGGGATTTCATCCTGAAAGAGGTCTTGAGTGAGAATGTCTTGAGGAGGAGGAGGAGGAGAGTTATGAGGAGGAGAATTATGAGATTGAGTGGAAATGGGGAGGTTTTCTGGAGGAGGAGGAGAATTGGAGAGATTTTCATTTTCTGGAGGAGGAGGAATCTGGGGAGATAGAGTGGCTATTTTAGCCCTGGTGTCCTCAGAGGCTTGAACTGATGGAGTCTCAGGAGCCAATTTCTTCTTGAATGTCCTATCCCACTTCTTGAAAAGAAGGGGAGTCAGTTTCTTTGAGGCATTAATGCCAACAGCAGTAGAAACTGAGAGGGATGGACACTTGGCCTGAAGAAAGATTCCCAGAATCCTTCCATAGCCTACATTCCTTGATGTTACTTTCTTTTTGATGGAATCAAATAGAGTCAAACCCCAATTGATGTGCTTTTTCTCAATCAAAGCACTCATGACTAGAAATTGCTGCCTGGTTATGTAGTCATGTGCTGAGCTCTTCCACATCAGAACCTTTCCCACAACATCTGCCAGGAAGGTGTATTCCACTGTAAAATCACGTTTCAGAAGATGTTTAGGGTTACTCCCAGAGTACCCCATCCTGTCCAGCATCAAATTGAACTCTTCCTCAGTGAGTTCTAAATCATCATTTCCATTTTCAAATTCAAAAATTTCAGACAAAACAGCAGCATTTAGAACCAATTCATTCCCTGACACCTTTCCTGCAATTTCTGTGCCATTACGAATCTCAGAAGTGAATGCCCATTCCTTTATCTCATTAGTATGAATCTTGGTCCGACAAGTCATAAACTTGCGCAACTTCGAGTCTTCAAAGAGATTCAGAATGTCTGTGAAGCCTTCTCCTGACTGGGCAAACGATTCTAGATCAATATCGAATCCTGTATCGAACTTTATTGAGGCGAGGATTCCAGCAGTGATCGACATTGTTCCTGCAAAGAAAGAAAAACGATCAAGTGCAAAGGGAACTGGAGGGAGACGAAGAGTTTGAGAGCGCAAAAGACAGAATCCAGACAAAATAGAGATTAAATATTAGGGTTCGGCGAAGACTAGGGTTTTCGCGGAACGGATTTGACGTGTTAGCAGCAAAAAGGAAAATAATTCCTTCGTCGATCCCGTTCGACGAATGAAATATTTCGTTAATCCCGTTCGACGAATTTGACAAATTTTCTGAACCTTAAAAAAATTGTTGGGTAAAAGAAAAATTTGTTAATTAGATTGACTCCCCATTTATCATTCCAAGCTGATTTATAAAGAATTGGTGTTTCTTTTCATCTAAGGGTTTAGTGAAGATGTCAGCTCTCTGCAAATCAGTTGGTATGAAGTCTAAACATATTTTTCCCTTCTCCACATTATCTCTGATAAAGTGGTGTCTGATCTCAATATGTTTAGTTCTACTGTGGAGTACTGGATTTTGTGCTATTGATATTGCACTAGTGTTATCACAAAAGATTTTGGAATTATTTAGATTGTAACCATAGTCTAGGAGCTGGTTCTGTATCCACAAAAGTTGTGAACAGCAACTGCCAGCTGTTATATATTCGGCTTCTGCAGTTGATGTAGACACAGAGGTTTGTTTCTTACAAAACCAGGACACAAGCTTATCTCCAAGGAACTGACAAGTTCCTGAGGTGCTCTTCCTGTCTATTCTGCATCCAGCATAATCAGCATCTGAATATCCAGTTAACTCAAATCCTGATTCTGTAGAATACCAGAGTCCTAGATCTGGACAACCCTTTATATATCTTAAAATCCTTTTTAATAAAATATAGTGAGATTCTTTAGGATTTACCTGAAACCTAGCACTAATATATGTGGCAAACATGATGTCTGGTCTACTGGCTGTTAAGTATAAAAGAGATCCCACAATGGCTCTATATACTTTCTGATCAACAGGTTTTCCTGATTCATCAGTGCCAACAGCTGCATTTGAAGGCATGGGAGTTTTCATGGGTGAGGCATCTGACATACCAAATCTTTTAACAAGCTCTTTAGCATATTTAGATTGGGATATAAAGATGCCTTCTTTTGTTTGCTTAACTTGCAAACCAAGAAAGTAAGACAGTTCTCCCATACTGCTCATTTCAAATTTTGAATGCATTAGATTTGAAAATCTTTTGCATAGCTTAGAGTCAGTAGAACCAAATATTATGTCATCTACATATATTTGTACCAATAGGGTTTCAGATTTATGATTTCTAAAAAACAATGTTTGGTCTACTTTACCTCTAGAAAATTTATTTTCCAAAAGAAAGTTTGTAAGGGTCTCATACCATGCTCTAGGAGCTTGTTTGAGACCATACAAGGCTTTATGTAATCTAAATACATGAGAGGGTTGAGTTGGAGAAACAAAACCTGGTGGTTGTTCCACATATACTTCTTCCTTGATATCTCCATTTAGAAAAGCACTCTTAACATCCATTTGAAATACCTTGAATCTATTGTATGCAGCAAATGCTAGGAATATTCTAATTGCTTCCAGTCTTGATACAGGTGCAAAAGTCTGATCATAGTCTATGCCTTCCTCTTGGCAGTATCCTTGAGCCACTAGTCTTGCCTTATTTCTGACTATGACTCCCTGAGCATCCAATTTATTTCTGAATACCCATTTAGTGCCAATCACTGGATGACTCTTGGGTCTTGGAACAAGTTCCCATACTTTGTTCCTTTCAAATTGATTTAATTCCTCTTGCATAGCAGTAATCCAGTTGGGATCTTGCTCTGCATCTTTGATGGATTGAGGTTCAATTTGAGAGAGGAAACAAGTGTGCAAATTATTTTGATTTAGTTGATTTCTTGTTTGCACACCCACTGAGATGTCACCAATTACTTGAGATCTAGGGTGATCTCTTATGTTGACATAATCAGTAGGAAATATAACTTCTCCTTGATCTTGTTCATTTTCTCTATGAGGAATTTCTATGTCCTCCTGAACTTCAGCATTAATAGCTTCAAGATTTGTAGGGATATTTGCTGTATCCAATGTTGGTGCATCAGGACATTCTTCTTCACTGTCCTCATTAGGTAATTGAGAAGGATTTATTAGATCCTCTTTCTGTATAGTTAGATTATCTAACTTCTCACAGAGAATTGGTACTTGTGCATCTTGTGAGGTAGAGATATTTCTCTCCTTGCAGCTCAAGCTAGTTTCATCAAAAGATACATGAATAGATTCTTCTATTTTAAAAGAAGATTTGTTAAATACTCTGTAAGCTTTACTATTAACTGAATAACCAAGGAAAATGCCATCTGAGGCTTTTGCTTCAAATTTCCCTAGGTGCTTCTTGTCATTATTATGAATGAAGCACTTACAGCCAAAGATCCTAAAGTAATCTACTCTAGGCTTCTTCCCTTTAAGCAGTTCATAAGGTGTCTTCCCCTTTTGTTTATGAATTAAACTTCTGTTTAAGACATAGTTTGCTGTGCTGACAGCCTCAGCCCAGAAGGATTGGGGCAAACCAGCATCTGCAAGCAATGTTCTTCCAGATTCAATTAGTGTTCTATTTTTCCTTTCAGCTACCCCATTTTGTTGAGGAGTTCTAGGAGCTGAAAAGCACTGCCTGATACCTTCCTTCTCACAGAATTCTCTCATCAGAAGAGATTCAAACTCAGTGCCATGATCACTTCTGATCAATGCAATCTGAGTAGAATACTCAATCTTGATGCTCCTGAGAAAGTCTGTAAGAACTTTGAAATTATCTGACTTGCTTCTCAGAAAGAATACCCAACTAAATCTAGAGAAGTCATCAACAATAACTAGGGTGAAAGACTTACCTCCCAAACTGTGTATGGGAAGGGGTCCAAAAAGGTCTAAGTGCAGTAAATACAAAAACCTAGGAGAATCACTCTTAGATAGTGACTTAAAGCTGCTCTTAGTCTGCTTTCCCAATTGACATGCCCTGCAAAGGCTTTCCTTCTTGTATGATCCAGAAGGTAGTCCCCTGACAAGATTGCCCTTTGATAATTTGGCTAGGGTCCTATGGTTTACCTAGCCTCCTATGCCACAAATCAGTATTTTTACTGACTTGGTTAAACAAGCAGATTTCAGGTTTGGCTGAATCAAAGTCTACTAAATAAACATTACCTTGTCTATTTCCTAAAATAACAGTATTATTTTCAGAGAAGATAATACATCTAGATTGGTTGAAGCATACCTGATATCCTTCATCACATAGTTGACCTATGCTGATGAGGTTATGTTTGAGTCCACTTACATAGGCTACCTTTTTGAATGTGATTGTCCCAATCTGGACTGATCCATAGCCTTCTGTCTGTCCCCAATTGGAATCTCCAAAAATCACTCTTGGTCCAAGCTTTGCCTTATAGTTGATTAATTTGGCTCTTGTTCCTGTCATATGTTTTGAGCATCCACTGTCCAAGTACCACTGTTCCTCTGTGGTAGGACAGTTCTTTTTCTGCAATAGAAAGGAGGTTAGGTGTTCTTAACCCAGGTTACCTTGGGTTGCTTTTTGTAACCTTGAAATGCAGAAATATATGAGACAACAGGTTGACTATGATAACCTAGAGGGTGATATCTTCTAGGAGGGATAATCCAATCACTAAATGAATTCTTCATTTTAGAAGAGGATGTATATTGTCTGTCTTTAGTAAAATTTGCGTTCGACGAATTTTGTTGTGTTCGTCTACCTGGTTCGACGAAAGATGTGGCATTCGTCGAGCCTTGTCTGCAGCAGGTTTGCTGTTTAGATTCAGGCCTTGGTTTTCGTCGATCGCCGTTCGACGAACTTGCTTGTGCAATATTTGTTTCAGGAATTTTTTTTGTGTCTTGTATTGCTTCCTTCCCTTTTGCAGATACAAATTTTACTGGGGTAGATAATATATTCTTCTTCAAAAGAAGAGGTTGATTAGATGATGCCCCCAAGCCCAGTTTGCCAGCCAGCCTGGCATTCACTGTGCTTGTGATGTCCATCAGCTTGAGACTTCTCCCATTTAGAGAGTTCTCTAGCTGCTTGGCCTCAGTTAGCTGTGTTTCTAGAGAACTCACTTGTTCCCTGGAAATTCTTAGCTCATTTTTGAGGTTAGTGTTTTCAGTGGATATTCCATCCATTTTAGCTAACTTGTCTCTCAGAGAAATAATTTCTTTCTCTGATCTGATCATATCTTTACACAATTGTTTAAAATCATCTTTAAATTGTTCTGAATCAAAATCAAAACTGGAAATTACCTCATCCTCATTTGCTTCCAATTCATCATCTGAATTGTCATTTGATGAGGAGGCATTGATTGCCATCATGCAGAATTCCTTGTCTTCTGCTTCCTTCTCCTCATCACTGGAGCTGGAGGATGACTCAGATTCAGTGTCACTCCAGGTTTCAGCAACAAAGCCTTTTTCTCTTTTCTTGTGGCCTTTTGATGAGTGTTTGCTGGAGTGTTCCTGCTCTTTTCTCCTACTTTTCTTGTGAGCTTCTGGACACTCAGTGAGGATGTGTCCAAGCTTCCTGCACCCAAAGCATATTATTTCTTTAGATGGAGTTTTATCATACCTTGGCTTTTCATTGTGCCTGTTGGGTTTTCTTCTAAAGTCCTTCCTTGCCATCTTGTAAAATCTCTTTGCTAGGAGACTCAGCATCTCCTGATCACCAGTCTTCTTTTCTTCCTCTGTTGCCTGAAAGGCAATGCTTTTCTCTTTCTTTGAGGATGAAGAAGGAGAGGCTTCTACTTCTCTGCTCTTTAGCAGCTGCTCATAGGATTTGAGCTTTCCAAGAAGATTCTCAGTTGTAATTTCATTTAGCCCTCTGGCATCTTTAATTGGCCAGATTCTTGTGTCCCAAGAGCTGGGAAAGCACATCAGGATTTTGTCATTAACTTCAGTGACTGTGATCACTTTTTCAAGGGTTCTTAACTCATTGATGATGAGGCTGAGTCGGTTGTACATCTCTGCAAGTGTCTCTGATTCTCCCTTTTTGAAATTCTCATACTGGGAGATCAAATATGATCTTCTGTCCTTTCTCTCATCTGCTGATCCTGCCACCATTCTTGTGAGGGAGTCCCAAATTTCTTTAGCAGAGGTACAGTCAACCACTTTTTGAAATATGTCATCAGTCATGGTTTGTACTAAAATATTCATGGCCTTTGCATCAGCAGTTTTCTGTTTCTTTTGTGCTTCTGTCCATTCTGGAGGAGGGACAGCCGTTGTGTTTGTGTTTGTTGTTGAGGTTGGTGCAGTTGGAGGTCCTGTCAAAATAGAATTAAAAATTTCTTCATCAATAGAATTCATGTAAAGTTTGATCCTTGCTTGCCATAGTGAAAACTTGTTCAAATTGCACATAGGAGGTCTTGTGCTTGAATATTCTTTGTTCTGTGCCATGACGCTAATAGACCAAAAGAAAACTTTAAAGTAGTCTAGATCTATCAGATTTGTTGGTCCAGGTGTTAGCCTGTAACAACCAACCTAGCTTTGATACCAATTGAAAGTGGGGATAGATCAAGATTACTCTAGAGGGGGGGTGAATAGAGTATTTTAAAATAATCTTTCTTAGCTTAAAGAAATCTGTATTAAAACAATTTTAGTTATTTAGTATATGTGTAAGTGAGTGCAGCACAGGTATAAACACAAACTAAAACACAGCACACACAGCACAAACAAATAATAAAGGCAAGCACAGAAGACACAAGGATCTATAGTTGTTCCCCACAACCTGGGTACATCTACTCTTCTACCACCCTGGTAGGAAATCCACTAAGGCTTTTTGATCAGGTGAGCCTTCACCACAGAGCTTTTGATCAGGTACTCTAAACCACAATTTAACTTTTAAAGGGAGTTAGAACCCTGTACACAATTATAGAATAACAGTAAAATAAAGATGATGATATCTTCTCTTTTCTCTAACAACAGAGAAGACTAGTGGATTGTTGAAATTGTCAAATCTCCCCCTGTGAGTAAGAGTAAGTAAACAGGAGAGAAAATCTTCTCAGGGTGTAGGTCTTCTTGATCTTCAGAATATCTCCAGCACAAGTTCTCTAGAGGGAAATGATGCAGATGATTTCTAGAGATTAAGAGTAGGTGTCTGGAGAAGTCGAAGATCTTTAGAGTGAAATAGAGAGAGAGTTCTTCTTCAGAATTTGAAACTGAGTAGCACAACTCTCTTTTATATATGTGTCTCTCTCTAGTATAAATAGCAATGATAATCTCTTTACAGGAGAGAGTTGATCCTCTTTTGAAAATTCAAATAGGGCTGGAAAGGAAGGAGACAGAAAGGAAGGATTTCTCTGGAATACCAATATATTAAATTCCTTGAAACTTGCAATCTGCCTTAAAATAATCTGCACGCAGCCCTTAATTAATGCAGCAACGGTCATAAAATCTTTCATAGAGAATACTGCAATAACTGACTGATATTTTAATAGGAACAGCTGTCAGCCTTCAAAAGAAATCCTGAGGATAACTCCAAAATAATACTCTGAATAGAAGAGGTCACCGAATATAGAGACTCTGAAGAAGTTCGTCGATCTGAAGGGAAGTTCGTCGAACTTAACCTAGGAAGTTCGTCGAATAAACAGAAACTTTCGTCGAACAGAACTTTGACGTTCGTTGAACCAAGTTCGTCGAACGGAAACTTGAATTCGTCGAACGAACTAGAAGTTCGTCGAACACCCTGACTTAGCTAATCTTCAGATTTCTTCTAGACTTAGCCTATGACCCTTATACTATACATGTTGGGTCAAAACAGATCCTATACCTGGAAATAGACATCCTAGCCCAAATCAGTAATAGGGTTGAACTGTGTTCCAACACTCCTTCTTATAGACTCGCTCCTCTACAAGTTGTAGGAGAACTGAGCAACATACAAGATCTTTGCACAATCCCGCTGATTAGCACTCACAAAGTGCCGCAAATAGCACTCCAACAAGCCATTTACCCTATCCATTTGCTCATCGGATTACGGATGGAAACTAGTAGAGAAGTTCAATTGTGATCCCATCATCTTGAATAACTCCATCCAAAGTTTCCCCATGAAGCGAGGATCCCGATCGCTTACAATATTTTGCGGAAGCCCCCAATGTTTCACTACTTGTTTGAAAAATTCTTGGGCCGCTTTTTCCACAGTGCAATCCTTCGTACATGGGATGAGCATCCCATATTTGGAGAATCTGTCTACGACCACCATGATCGATCCAAATCCCTCTGATTTGGGAAGGGCACTGATGAAGTCCAACATCACAGTGTGTCATGGATGATCTAGAATTGAAAGAGGATCTAGCAATCCCATTGGTTGCCGATTCTTCACTTTGTCCTGTTGGCACACAAGACATGTCTTCACGTACACGTCCACGCTTTCCTTCATCTTCGGCTAATAGTACACGATATCCACTAGCGCCATGGTCCTCTTTTGGTCAGGATGCCCCGCCCATCGAGTGTCATGACACTCCTTGATCAATTCCCTCCGTTGGTTGTCCCACTTCGGGATGTATAACCTCTTCCCCTTGGTGTAGAGGAGTTCATCCTTTACCCAAAATTTCTTGGCTCTTCCTTCCCTTGACTCCTTCATCAGCTCAATCTTCAACGGATCTTGTTGCAATCCTTCCTTGATCCTGGTTAGCAACTCCCCTTTCACCGTGGACTTAGCGGCAAGTTTAGCCTTGCGGCTCAAGGCATCCGCAACAATATTTGCCTTCCCTGACTTGTACTCCATAGAATAGTCGAACTATGCTAAAAAATCATGCCACCTCGCTTGCTTGGAAGACAGCTTCTTTTGCGTTTGGATGTAACTTGTGGCCACATTGTCCGTCTTGACCATGAACTTCGCTCCGAGCAAGTAGTGTCTCCACACCAATAAGCAATATATGATAACAGTCATTTCCTTCTCCTGGACGGTGTACCGCCGCTCCGTCTCGTTCAACTTTCGACTTTCATAGGCAATGAGATGCCCATCCTGCATCAAGACTCCACCGATGGCAAAGTCGGAAGCATCCGTCTGCACATTGAACTCCTTTCCAATGTCCGGCAATGATAACACCGACTCAGTGTTCACTGCTTACTTTAGATCTTAGAAGGCTTGTTGGCATCCATCATCCCAAGCCCACAATCTACCCTTCTTCAATAGATCCGTCAATGGAGCCGCTCTCCTTGAATAATTCTGGATAAACTGTCGATAGTAATTTGCAAGTCCAAGAAAAGATCTTAGCTCGGTTACCTTAGTAGGTGGTGTTGGAAGATGGTTTTTCGCATCCCTTTGATTTGAGAATAACAAATCCTACTTGTATTTGATTTTGTTTGCCATTGTGTTTTTTAGCATGCAGGTTTGAACAGATATGACACTAGGTTGCTGCATTATTGGTCTGGAACTGCCCACAAGTAGAAATTATGATTGTGGTCTAATGCCAGGCATTAAGACTTAATACTGGGCATTTGTGATCGACGAGATGGCCTGCCGATCGACGAGATGGCTTGCCGATCGATGAGATAGCTTGTCACTGAGAAAATGACAGATGTTTAATGCCAGGCATTAGGACTTAACGCTGGGCGTTGACTCTCATTCCCATCATGATGATTTTGGAAGGTGGGAAGCAACCGTGATTGAAGGAGTACTTTAGGAATGAACTGACCTAACGCCAATGTTAGGGTTGCCTAAAATAAAAGTTTTCTAAAGTACAAAATCTCCTTCCCATTTTGAAGATCCGATCCATCAAAACAATTTCAAATTGGGTCAACGCCAGACGTTAGCCTTCAGTCCTATAAATTGGTGGACTTCATGTTCTCCAACTACTGATTGAAGAGAGCCCTATTCCAACACTACAGAAACTCAGAGAGAGCCGTATTTTCCAGACCATCATCTCCCTCACAAATTTGAGAGAAGAATTCAAGGAGGACCGGATCAATGCTTCTCCAACGCGAAGAACGCACGCTTCGACTTCGAGAATATTCAGCAAGCCTTCGCCATATCCAGAATTCTTCAAAGGGAGTTTTGATTTGTGTTTTGTATTTTATTTGTAACCTTTTTATTTGTAACCTTTTTATTTGTAACCTTTTTATTATAATCGTGTTGGCGACTATGTCTGGGTAGGACTTAGAGAGGAATTCGCCTCGTGTTGGCGACTGGGTCTAGGGAGTAGATCTAGGGGGTGCTCGGGGCATTTTATGGGGATAAAAGGGCTAGAGTGGCTTGAGGCCGTATCCGGGAAGGATAGGCTAAAGTCAACCGGTTCTTGGTGAGAAGAGTCGGTATATAAAACAAAAAGAATATTTTAGTATATCGCCTACGATTTCTAGCATCATAGGAAATCAAATTTTGTAATCTTATAAATCATGTCTTTCATTTATATTACTTGATCTCCTCTTTTTGTGTGGTTTTATCGTTAGTTTAATCTCTTATCTTTTCAAGTATTTTAAAATATAACAAAAGTTTTAAAACCCTTATTCACCCTTCCCCCCCCCCCCCCCCCCTCTAAGGGCGCCTCAAGATCCAAAAAGTGGTATCAGAGCTAGGTTATTCCAAATCGGCTTAACAACCGAGAATAATGGCGCCCCGTGATCTCGCTTTCCATGAGGGGCAAGGAATAAGTTGACCCCCACTTTTCACCGAAACTGACTATAATTATTGGAGAACGCGAATGTTTTACTTTCTAATAAATTTAGATCTAGATGTCTTGGATAGTGTCGAAACACCGTACACCACTCCTATTTATGTTATTGGAGAGGTAACCATGGAAAAGCCTAGAGATAGATGTGATGATGGGGATAAAAATAAATGTAAAAATAATGCTAAAGCTATGAATGCTTTATTTTGCGCATTAGATAGGACTGAATTTAATAGAGTTTGTGCTTATGAAACTGCTTATGACATTTGGAATTTACTAAAAATAACTCATGA
The DNA here is from genome assembly GCA_033032865.1 of Dactylorhiza incarnata. Classification (NCBI taxonomy): domain Eukaryota; kingdom Viridiplantae; phylum Streptophyta; class Magnoliopsida; order Asparagales; family Orchidaceae; genus Dactylorhiza; species Dactylorhiza incarnata. The sequence goes on from JAWHQI010000024.1 coordinate 16,766,908, forward strand.
AGGTACCTCGCAGGTTAAAAACTCCAAGCTCTTCCAACTAGAATTAGAGTTTGAAAGATTCAGAATAGATCCAGATGAGGACGTGGACTCAATGTACACACGTTTTACCAAGATCATAAACACCTCAAAGATCCTTGGAAAAACCTTCTCGAATGGTCGCTTGGTGAGGAAGATCCTTCGATCCCTCCCTTCGAAGTTCAATCCAAAGGTGACAGCTATTTCGAAATCGCATGATCTAAGACGGCTCCAGATTGAGAGCCTCATTGGGAATCTCAAAACCCATGAGGAAGAACTCAAAATCCAAGATGAAGAATACAATCAAGAGCCAAAGAAGAAAGCCTTGGCACTAAAGTCAAGGAAAGAGGATGACAACGGGGAAGAGAATGAGGAGAGTCTTTTTGTGAAAAAATTCACAAAGTTCATGAAGAATCCAGAAAGGAGAAATACCTTCCGTAAGTTCTTCCGAAAAGGCTCTTCCTCCAAAAGAGAGAAAAAAGAAAAATCAAGCGACGAAGATGAAGAACGACCTCCTCCCAAGTGCTTCCATTGCAGGAAGACCGGACATATAAGAATCCAATGCCCAAAGTACTTAAAAGAACAAAGAGAAAAGCGGCATAAAGAAATAGACAAGAAGAAGTTTTTGAAGACTGCAACGAGGGATGACTCTTCATCCGAAAGTTCAAAGGAGTCAACTTCAAGCGATAGTGATGAGGAAAATCTGTGCCTTATGGGGGAGGAGCCATGAATCAACGGACGACGATTGCAATGTCCAAAGCGACATTGAGGTAATTCCTAATACTTATGATGACCTCTATATTAAGTGCAAGAAAACATGCAATTTTTTTTAGTAAAAGTTTAAAAGATCTTAATCTCCTAAAAACCGAAAATAAAATTCTTTTAAAACAAAATAAAAAATAAAATAAGGAAATAAAAAACTTTGGGAAAAGAGTTATGGTCTAGCCAGGAAAATGATCATAACTTAGAAAGAACAAAAATACTAGAAAATGATCTTTCTAAGGCTCTCTCCAATATCGAATCTCTCACAAAACCAAAGGGAGACATAGAAAGAAGTTTAAAAAATTCTCTTTCTCAAACAAAAAATGAAAGAACATTTTTGCAAAGAGGTGTGGAAACTTAGTAAGCAAAAATTTTGACTTAAAAGCCCGAATCGATGATCTTAATATGGCAATAAACTAATTCGGGGTTGGCCAAAAATCACTGGACAAGATTTTGGGCAACCAATGTTATGGTTTTGCAAAGTTTGGGATGGGTTATGGTTTGGAAAGCTACCACCCAGCATTAGCTTCTAACGTTGGCATTAGCTCTAGTTCTAGAAAGAAAAATTCTTTTTATAATAATAATTATGTCACCCCTTCCACTTCTGTGTCTACCAGCAAGGGTTAACAAAATTCTCTGAAAAAGGTCTCAACCCCTTTTGTTGCGCGTGCCAATTGTTTAATTTTTGGACACACCACGGACTCTTGCAGGAAGAAGGGAAAACACACATAAAAATAAATCTGGGTACCCACGGTCACCACCTATGTTATGGGAGGAACCACATGGGTATCCAAATCTTCACTAACATCTTCTTCTTAGGTGTATTGGCAGGCTAAGGACAAGGAAGACATGTGGTACTTGGACTCAGGTTGCTCCAAGCACATGACGGGCGATAAAGCAAAGTTCCTTAGCCTCACAAAGAAGAAAGGAGGAACCGTGATGTTTGGTGACAATGGAAAAGGAAGAATATTAGGCACCGGTACAGTGGGTAACAACTCCTTATCTCTTACAAATGTCTTATTTGTAGAAGGCTTAAAACACTACTTAATTTCTATTAGTCAACTATGCGATAAAGGTCTTAATGTGTTATTTGAGTCTTCTACTAATTTGTGCAAAATTATAGATCCTAACACTAATGATATTGTACTCACTGCACCAAGAATTCATAATGTCTATTTTATCTCTTTTCATGATCTATCACGTGTATCACTAAAATGTCTTTTTACAAAAAATGAAGAACTTGAATTATGGCATAGACGTCTTGGTCACACTAGCACCAAGTTGATCTTAAAATTATCAAAAAATAAAATAATTAGAGGTTTACCAATGCTTAATGGAAATCTATCATCTTTATGCCCACCATGTCAAAAAGGAAAATTCTCTAAAACATCTTTTAAAAACAAATATGAAATATCCACCACTAGACCTATACAATTAATTCGCATGGACCTATTTGGGCCTATTAGCACTAATAGTCTAGGTGGTAAAAAGTACACATTTGTATTAATTGATGATTTCTCTAGATTTACTTGGAAACTATTCCTTACCTCCAAATCTGATGCTTTTTCTGAATTTATAAAACTATGCAATCGCATTCAAAATGATTTAGATTTAAAAATTAAGTGCATTAGATCGGATCATGGAGGGGAATTTGAAAACGATAGTTTCACCTCCTTTTATAATAATCTAAGCATTAAACATGAATTTTTCGCTCCACGCACCCCTTAACAAAATGGTGTGGTGGAGAGGAAAAATAGAACCCTTCAGGAACTCGCACGCACTATGATATCCGAATATGGGTTGCATAGATCCTTTTGGGCTGAAGCCGTAAATACGTCTTGCTATGTTATAGATCGAGTCATGTTTCGCCCAATCTTAAAATTAACTCCATTTGAATTATATTACAAAAGGAAACATAATGTATCTTATTTTCATGTTTTTGGATGTCAATGCTTTATCTTAAACACCAAAGATGCATTAGCAAAATTTGATAAAAAATGTGATGAAGGAATATTCCTTGGTTACTCTTCAACTAGTAAAGCATATAAGATATACAATAAAAGGTCTAAAAAGGTTGAAGAGCCCATTCATGTGAAGTTTGATGAATTTGTTCCTTGTGTAGACTCTAACATTACAGGAAAAGAAGAGGAACCCTCTTCACTCTTAGAGGATGATAATGTTGAACAACTTGGAGGTGACAAAGAAATAGAGGTTGTGCAAGAAGAGTTCGTACCTCCAAGCGCGCTTAGATTCACAAAATATCATCCAAGAGAACTTGTCATTGTAGAACCATCAAGAGGGGTAACAACACGCTCTTTCATTCATGAATCCTTCTCTAATTTATGCTTTGTTTCCCAAATTGATCCTAAAAATGTTTCCACCACACTAAACGATGAATTTTGGTATTTAGCGATGCATGGAGAATTAGAAGAATTTCAACGTAATAAGGTTTGGAATCTTATAGAAAGACCATCAAATCATCCGGTAATAGGCTTAAAATGGATTTTTGAAAATAAATTAGATAGTGAATCTAGAATTACTAGGAATAAAGCTCGTTTAATTGCACAAGGTTATTCACAAATCGAAGGGGTAGATTTTGATGAAACCTTTGCACCCGTAGCTCGCTTAGAATCCATTTAAATTTTTCCTGCCTTTTCAAGCTTCAAAAGATTTAAACTTTTTCAAATGGATGTTAAAAGTGCCTTCTTAAATGGAATTATTAAAGAAGAAGATTATGTTGAACAACCCCCCCGGTTTCATAAATGAAAATATCCTAATCATGTGTTTAAACTAGATAAAGCACTATTTGATCTAAAACAAGCGCCTCGTGCTTGGAATGAAAGATTAACTTCATTTCTTTTAAAACATGATTATGTAATGGGAAGTGCCGATAATACACTTTTTATCAAACATGTAAATAATGATCTAATTATATTACAAATTTATGTAGATGACATCATTTTTGGATCCACTAATGATCAATTATGTAATGAAGTTGTAAGTGTAATGCAAAAAAAATTTGAAATGAGCTTGGTAGGAGAACTTACCTATTTTCTTGGCTTTCAAATCAAACAAAGAAATGATGAAATATTTATAAATCAATCTACATATGTTAATGACAAAAGATTTGGATTTGAAAATTTAAAACAAGCCTCCACACCTATGAGTGCCTCTCTAAAATTAGGAAAAGATGAAGCCGGAATTTCTATTGACCAAACACTATATAGAGGAATCATAGGGTCGCTATTATATCTAAGTGCGTCTAGACCCGATATTATGTTTGTCGTTTTCTTATGCACTAGATTCCAAGCCAATCCTAAAGAGTCTCATTTAAAAGCGGTCAAATGAATTTTTAGATATTTAATCGGCTCATCTAATCTAGGCCTATGATATCCTTATAATGATACATTTATTTTACATGGATATTCTGACTCTGATTATGCTGGGTGTTCACTAGATCGTGAAACCCATCAAATGTTATCCCTCCTCAAAACTAACTTCCGTACTTTATATTAATCCTCTAATTCTAAATTTATGAGATATTTATTTAAATCAATCATGAAATTAAATTTCTCTCTTTTAAAAATCAAAAATCAAATATAAAAGATAAAAACATTTAAAAAAACACTAAAAAATACGCATAAATAGCCTTCTAATCAATTCAAAATTCTCTGAAATTTATACACTAAGAAGGTCTATAAACCTACTCTCTATTCCAGAAAAAAAATTCAAAATCTCATGAAACAGTGGCCTGGTTTGGCGTTAAGTACTTAACGCCAGGCGTTAGCTCATTTTTGCCAAATTGAAATTCTGACTTCTCTACACTGTTTCTGGTATTTTTATAATGAATTTTCTCTGTTTCTTTTCTCAGATTTGGAATTATTTTGTTATTAATTTGGTTGTTTCACTCTAAAATACAAAAAATTTCAAATAATTCAAAATAATAAAAATATGTTTTTATTATTTGTTTTTGCATTAAATATTTACAAAACTATGGTTTGCCAATAAGACTACACAAGAGCAAACTTCTTAGTAATTTTGTTTCAAATTGGTCAAAATTGATTAGGCATACATTTAAAGATTTTCTCCAATGTCTAATTTTAATTTCAAATTTCCTAAACATTTTTTTATTTTGTCATGCCTTGACCTTAATCTGATTATGTGCAATGAAATAGTCTATAGAAAATTATGTATGATTGCCTAGCATGCCTCTAAGTATGAATAATATTTTATGATAATCAATAATTCTTACACTTGTTGAAAAAATTTGAGGTCCGGAGGTGAAGTAAAACAATACGGAACACACTTCACAAAACCTTTCATAAGTGTAGCACAACAATGACAATGAGAAGAACGAATAGTGCAATGGCATTAACTATCTCTTTACAATGCGAGGTATACGTGGCGAGACATGATTCATAAGAATCACGGAGGAGAGAAACACAAAACACAAGTGTAAAATAGGCTGCAGCGACCTGACACTTGAGACCGCCAGACCGCGCGAACAGACAAGTCGGACGGAAGCCACTGAGACCGCGCGAACAGAGTACAGACCGCACCTGCCAGACCGCAACCACAGACTGCCAACTTGCTGCTTTATTCCTCTGCTGAAAGCAAACAATTCGCACTTCTTGATCGCCCAGACCGCACGGTCTTGATCAAAGAAGAACCTGCGAACTCTGAACGAAGAACTGCTACCTGCGACAGACCGCAATTCAAGACCGCCTGATCAACTGAGTCCGCTGCATAGATCGTGAACAACTAAACACAGTCCGCCCGGACTAGTTTATTCAAAGCTGAAAGAAGGGAGACAAGCTAACCGCGTGCTGCAAGCCACTAACTTGCGAACACAGAAACCGGTCAGACAAAGATCTCAGACTACACGACCTCAAAGTGAGACCGACACAATCAAGCCAACATTGGTTCTTACAGTTCTCGTTAATAATGATGGGCCCTATACCCCTATTTATAGGCGAGTAGACGGATGTCGTCGCCGCACAAACTTAGATACAATAATCGCCCATCAGATCGCGAGCAGTCTCGCAAGGCAGACCGCCCGAGCTCGGCATAGCTTATAGATCCCTTATTAAACCTTGCGGTTACAACCAAACTGCCCGGTCACTGCGGTCTCAATAAGCAGACCGCCTGGTCTTCTTCCAAAGAGGACAGACTAAGAACCTGGCCCACTTAGGACAAGTCGCCAGACCAACCAGCGCAAGCCACCCGGACAAAAGAGGTGGGCTCCCAGATCAGACCGCTCAGAAGCAAACTGCTGAGATAGAACCAACCAAAGAACCAGCACAGACCGTGCGGTCTCTGCGGTCTCCAATCCACAGACCGCCCAACTCAAATCCACTTCCACTTCAAAAATTTAACACTCCCCCTTGAAGTGGGAAGTGGATGTCAGCCCAAGAAAACTCCACAACCGACCAAAAGGTCCCTTCGCCAGCGGCTTAGTGAATATGTCAGCAATGTTCTCCTTGCTCTGCACATGCTCCACAATCCGAGATCCCTCCAACACCTTCTCACGAATGAAATGGTGATGAATCTCTATGTGCTTCGTACGCGCGTGACAAACTAGATTGTTCACCAGTTTGAGAGCACTCTCATTGTCACCACATAGCAGAGTAGGACCTCCCACCTCCCTATGAATGTCCTCCACAAGCCTCCTAAGCCAGATGGCTTCCCGAGCCGCCAAAGCTGAAGCTTTGTACTCCGCTTCCGTGGTGGAGACAGACACAAAATCCTGCATCTTGCTGCACCATGATATAGCTATAGAGCCTGTCATAAAGACATATCCAGACGTCGATCTTCGATCATCCGAATCTCCTCCATAATCAGCATCCATGTACCCGTGCAAGCAAAAGCCCGAATCTCTCCTGTAGAAGAGACCCAAATCCGAGGTGGACTTGACATATTTCAATATACTCCTAGTTGCCACAAGATGAGGCTTCCGAGGCTCTGCCATAAACCGACTCACCCTGCCAACTACATAAGGAATATCTGGCCTCGTGATCGTAAAGTATATCAAGCTTCCGACCAAAGCCCGAAACACCAAAGGATCGGTAAGAACCTTTCCTTCATCTCGCCGAAGATGAACTCCAACCTCCAGTGGAGTAGAGCTGCTCTTCCCCCCTTCCATGCTGAATCTCTTCACGATTCGATCCGCATAGCCCTTCTGGGAAATGAGCATACCGCTCTCTTTCCTCTCCACTTCGAGCCCAAGGAAATGGTGGAGCTCGCCCAAATCCTTCATCTCGAATCTGATAGCTAGCTCAGCACGAAGCCTAGCTACCTCCATCTCAGAATTTCCCGTGGCGATCATATCGTCAACGTACAGCAGCACCAAGACCTGAAGCTCCCTTGTCTTCTTTTCAAATAAGCTCAAATTTGAATCAGAAGTAAAGTATCCGCAGAACTGGAGGTATTCTACGATCTTCCCGTACCACGCCTGAGGCGCTTGCTTCAAGCCGTAAAGAGCCTTCTTGAGCTTACAAACATATCTCGGGTGCTCTTCGGATACATAGCAGGTGGATGATCCATGAAGATATCCTTGTCAATCTCTCCATATAAGAAAGCATTCTTCACATCAAGTTGCCAAATCTTCCACCCTTAGCAAGATGCCAATGCGATTACCACCCGGACTGAACTCATCTTGGCAACGGGGCTAAATGTTTCTTCAAATCCTCCCCAAACTTCTGAGAGAAACCTCGAGCTACAAGGCGAGCCTTGTACTGCTCAATACTTCCATCAGCCTTCTTCTTCAGTTTGAAAACCCACTTGCAAGACACCGGAGTAACCCCCTCAACCTTAGGCACCAAGTCCCAAGTCTCATTCTTCCTGAGGGCAGCCATCTCTTCATCCATGGCTCCATCCCACTCCTTGACTCCAACATCGTTTTCTTAATAGCATGTCTCTCTCTCATCCAGGGGACCTGCGAAGAAACATGAGACAAAGCTCACCAAGTTCCCGCCCGTATACCGATCAGGTGGAATAATGGTCCTCTTGGACCTCCTCAGAGCTTGACTCTAAACCACCTCTTCCACTGCAGCTTCTATAATAGCTCTCCTCTCAGGTAGACATGGAGCATCGCTCCCCCTGCTTCCAGAACCTGAAGCACCTGACCCAGAGCTAGAAATCCCTGGAGCACCTGGAGAAACAGGCAACTCCACCAGAGCTTCCCTTGTAGCTTCCTCTGGTCCACCATCTACCCTGCTTCCTTATAACTCGACAGAAGAGTTACCTTAGTATGACGTCCACTCGTTTAATACCACATCCCTAGAGACCACATATCTCCGTGTCTCGGGATCCATGCATCTCCACCCTTTCTTCCAGTCATCATAATCGACGAAGACTAGCTTCCTTGCCTTAGCATCTAGATTTGTTCGAAGGGCATCCGGAACATGCACATAGCAGGTAGAACCAAACACACGAAAGTGTTCCACGCTTAGCTTCTCCTTAAACATCAACTCATGAGGGGTCTTCATGTTGATGGGACTGAGAGGCATCCAATTGATAACATAGGCCGCACAAGACATTCCCTCTGCCCAGAAGGACTTTGGGATACTCTTGGCATGAAGCCAACATTTGCAAGTCTCCATCAGGTGACGGATCTTCCACTCTGCAACTCCGTTTTATTGTGGAGTGTAAGCACAAGAAAGCTCCCTTTGGATGCCATGCTTCCTGCAGAAGTTAAAGAACTCCTTGGAGGTGAACTCCCCTCCATTTTTCGTTCTGAACTTCTTCACCCGCAGGTTTAGCCGACCTTCCACCAGCTCCTTGAACTCCACAAACTTCTCGAACGCCTCTGACTTCTCCTTCAGAAAATATACGCAAGTATATCTGGTGAAGTCATCAACCAAAATCAGCATATACCTACTACCTCCAAGACTTGTAGTATTGGTAGGTCCAAACTGATCACCATGGATGCACTCCAATGGTCTTTTACATCTGCTTTGTGATTTGTCAAATGGAAAGCGCTGAGCTTTACCAAACTGACAACCTGCACAAACATGACCATCCCCGAAAGATGACAAGCTAGACAAACCTTTCACCAGGTCTCTTCCCGCCATAGCTTTCAGCCTATCCATTCCAACATGCCCAAGCCTTTCATGCCAGATAGCAGCGCTGTCGTTAGCCCTCATCTTACCAACATAATAACTTGTTGAAAGAACAAACAAGTCCTTCACCCATCTCCCAACATGAGTGACTTCAGCTTTCACCGCTGAAACATTTCTGAGAAATTTCAAATCTGTTGGACCAAACAGAACGTGATAGCCAGCATCCACCGCATTGGTTATCGAGAAGAGGTTCTTCTTCATCCCCGGAACATGATAGACACTCTTCAACGTAAGAGTACCTCTATCATCATTCAATGAAACTACACCCTCCTTCTCAACTGCATGAACAGTATCATCAGCCATAATGATAGCGCCATTACCTGTATATGTCTGCAACGAGGAGAACTTTGACTCATCCCCAGTGAGGTGATGACCACACCCAGAGTCCACAATCCAATCGTCCTGATAGTTGATGGAAGCCATGACCCGAACACACGTGCCCGTCATGAATGCACCTCCACCACCCCAACTACCTTTTGAATTGGAACCAGCCTCCTCCTTCCCTGCATCATGCCCTGGCTGAAGATTGACTTTGTAGTCCCTTTTGAAATGACCAAACTTGTTGCACCTGAAGCATCTAGGTCCTTCCTGCTTCTTCCCATCACGCTTAGGAGCATAGCTCCTCTCCTGTTGATATGAAGTAGATGGACCATCATCTCCAGATGTCTTCTTCTTCTTCTTTTCCCATATCTTCTTCTTGCCATAGAAGAGAACCTTGCCTTCTCCCCCAGAGACTGACATCCCAGCCATTTTCTTAGCCAAACTTTCCTGCGAAGCAAGTAAGTTCTCCAGCTCTAGCAACGAAGGCTGATTGGCCCAGCCTTGAACAGGAGTAACAAAGGCCACATACTCCCTCTGCAAGCCGCGGATTATGTGCCTCTTCAGCTTAGCTTCTGAGATAGGCTCATCCGGGTCCAAAGCGGATATGTCTGCGCAGAGGTTCTTCATCTTCAAGAAGAATGTTGAAATGGACAAATTCCCCTGAGTTGCTTTCGCCAACTCATTTTCCAAGAACTGTAGCCTCGCTACATTCTTCTTATTGAACAAGCCATCCAAGGCTGTCCAAATCTCTGCAGCTGATCCACATCCAACGATATGATTAAACAAATCAGGAATGATAGCCCTCTTGAGAGTGAACTCCGCCTTAGCATTCGTTCTTCTCCAAGCCTTCACGAGCTCAGCATTCCCATCAGCAGGAACAACAGCTTGTCTTGCTTCTCCTCCAACAACCTCCCACAAGTCCTCGCCAAGAAGATAGCTCTCCATGCAAGACTTCCACTTCTTGAAGTTTGTCTGCGTAAGGAGCTCAATACCAAGACCTCTAGCATATCCTCCTTCCATTGTTATCCCATTGAATGCTAACCACTTGAAAAACCCGAGAGAAGTATCAGCAATTTCTGCTTCGCAACCTCGCTCTGATACCATGTTGAAAAAATTTGAGGTCCAGAGGTTAAGTAAAACAATGCGGAACACACTTCACAAATCCTTTCACAAGTGTAGCACAATAATGACAATGAGAAGAACGAATAGTGCTATGGCATTAACTATCTCTTTACAATGCGAGGTATACATAGAGAGACATGATTCATAAGAATCACGGAGGAGAGAAGCACAAAACACAAGTGTAAAACAAGCTGCAACAACCTGACACTTGAGACCGCCAGACCACGTGAACAGACAAGTCGGACGGAAGCCGCTGAGACCACGCGAACAAAGTATAGACCATACCTTCCAGACCGTAACCACAGACCGCCAACTTGCTGCTTTATTCATCTGCTGAAAACAAACAGTTCACAATTCTTGATCTCCCAAACCGCACGATCTTGATCAAAGAAGAACCCGTGAACTCTGAATGAAGAACTGCTACCTGTGATAGACCACAACTCAAGATCGCCTAATCAACTGAGTCCGCTGCACAGACAGCGAACACCTAAACACGGTTTGCCCGGACTGGTTTATTCAAAGCTGGAAGAAGGGAGACAAGCTGACCGCGAGTTGCAAGCTGCTAACCTGCGAACACAGAAACCGGTAAGACAATGATCTCAGACCACACGACCTTAAAGTGAGACCGGCACAATCAAGCCAACTTTGGTTCTTACAGTTCTCGTTAATAATGACGGGCCCTGCACCCCTATTTATAGGCGAGTAGACGGATGTCATCACCACACAAACCGGGATTGCGAGCGGTCTCACAAAGCATACTGCCCGAGCCCGGCATAGCTCACATCTCCCTTATTAAACCTTGCGGTTACAACCAAACTGCCCGGTCACTGCGGTCTCAATAAGCAGACTGCCCGGTCTTCTTCCAAAGAAGACAGACCAAGAACCTGGCCGACTAAGGACAAGTCGCCAGACCAACCTGCTCAAGACGCCCGGACAGAAGTGTTGGATCTGTAGGCGCCTTTAGAGGGGGGGGGGGGGTGAATAAGGGTTTTAAAAACTTTAAACTTTAATAGAAAACCTTTCATATTTTGATCAAAGTTAAATCAAAAGTAAAGAGATAATGAAATTAGAAATGAAATCAATTTTATTAAACAAGAAAAGACATGATTAACATTTATAAAATTGATTGCAAAATCTGATTTCAATGACGCTAGAAATCGAAGCGAATAATATGAAAACCCTTTTTGTTTTCTATACCAACCCATATCCCCACGAACCGGTTGGCTTTAGCCGATCTCTACCCAGAACGGCCTCAAGCCGCTCTAGCCAATCTATCACCAGAAAGGCCTCGAGCACCCCCTAGATCTACTCCCAAGACCCAGTCGCTGTGTGGCGAATTCTTCCCTAAGTCCTACCTAGACCTAGTCGCCGTGTGGCGACTTCCCCCTAGTCCCCGCAAGGCCCTAGTCGCCGTGTGGCGAGTTCCTATACCGAACAAAAGATATAAAGGTTACAATTTGAAAGTAAAACAAAACACAAACTAAAGACTCCCTCAAAAGTAGAACTTGATGTCGATGTAGATGCGATCGTATTGGTCTTCAAGTTCTTTGTGTTCACGAACGTTGACGGAGTTCTTCGGGCTGCTTGGAGAAGGCTCCCACTTGTCCTCTGAATATATGGCTTCTATTCCTTCCGTATCAGCAAGCAACAACTGAGGAGGCGCGCGTCTTTTTATAGAATCAGCCACTACAACCTGCAGTAGTACTACCGCCCCGTGGTTTCCACATTAGGCAATGAAGCACACAGATCGTGGTAGTTTAGGCAACATTTTGATTGCCAAACACTAGCGCGCCGCGGTAACACTAACGCCCCACGATAGCGAGATATCCTTCCTTCAGCGACAATCTCCTTCCAAATCTGCTCCTCAATCAACTGCGGACCGGAAGTTTCCAAAAGCTACCGTCAGGCATTAGACTTAACGCGCCGCGAAAGTACTTGCCAAAATAGCATCTCGTTGACATTCCTTTTTCTCCAATGTTTCCTTCTCATCAAATGTTTCCGTTTATGCTAGCGCCAGCAGTAGTGCTAACGCGCCACAGTAGCAACGCCTGGCATCAGTTTTCGTTGACCGGCATTTATTTTGGTCGAACACCTTTCGTCAAACGCCATCTTCGTCGAACACATTTCGTCGAACGCCATCTTCGTTGAACGCCGCTTTCATTTCGTCGACCTACATTTTGTCGATCGCTAATGCCATCGGTAGTTCTATCGCGCCGTGGCAATTCATGCATTTCATCAAGCGCCGTGGTAGAGCATGCAGTTCGTCGAATGCAGGTTTCATTTCGTCGAACGCCAGTTCGTCGAACGCAGCATCAATTTCGTCGAACGAACACTAGCGCCAGTGGTAGTTCTGACGCGCTATGGTAGTGCATTTCGTCGGGCGCATATTCGTTGAACCGACCTCACATTTCATCGAGCGCCAGTTCCGTTCTCAGCTGTTTCTTCTCAGCGGTTTCTTCTCAGCGGTTTCTTCTCAGCGGTTGTTAGCGCCAGTGGTAGTTCTAACGCTACGCGGTAACAACAACAAAATACATATCCATGGAGATTTGAAAGCACAGAATCATGCATACTATAAAAACAAAATAAGTATGATCAAATACAATAGGATTTGTTATTGTCAAACCAAGAGATGCGGAAAGCATGTTCCAACAAACTCCCACTTTTGATAATAGCAAATCCCCTTAGAAAGAAATTATTCAATTGATAGGAATTTGTGTTTATAATAGAGAACTAACATAGATAGCATGAAAATTAGGCATGTTCATAATGCTCCCCCTAATGAATTCTCTCCCTAAGTGAATGCTCCCCCTACAACAAAATTTCCTATGAACTTGACTCCCCAAAACATGATAATTTCTTTCAAATTTATTCTCCCCCTTTTGGTATTATCAAAAGAGGGTGGAGAGGTAGTCCAACAAAAAGTGTGTAATAACTGTGTAGAGAGGGAATGATCATGATAAAGAGTGAGACTCTTAGGTAAAATACAATAGATAGGAGAGAAAAAAGGAAGGAATGTGAAGAATTTTTCATAAGGAAACCACTTGATGGGACAACGTTTGCATGATCGAGCGTACAAGTAGTAAAGAGGTGGAATGCATGACGAAATACTTGTTGAAGTGAACATCTATATAGGAATTGTGAAGCATAGTAGATGATTAAGAATTTTAGACATAACAAAATAGATGTTGTAGCATTTTAAGTACACAAAATAAGTTCAGTTGTAACATAGCCATATACTAGTTTTGAAAGGTATGCAATACAGAGTTCTCATGGCGTAGCGGAAAAAAAAGTAAGCATGATACAAGATATCAAGTCAAGATTGAAGAATACAATGTTCTAAATTGTGAAAACAAGTACACTTATACATTGTATTGATCATGCAAGGCTATCTAGTGCATTTACTTAAGAATTTAGAAATATATGTAGATATGCAATAGACTCCAATTCTCATGAGTAGAAGCTTACAAGTGATAATGATGTGTACAGAATAGTGTTTTTGATAAAAGTATACATATGAGTTAATCAAAACACATGACATGTATAATGGAATAAACATAATATTATTGAACAAGCATTTTTAGAGTTACCTCGTCCCACAAAGCTTTATAAAATTTTCAATGCACATAGAAAACTAGTACAACTACCAAGGTGCTCTGCACACACAATGCTTATTAAGTCTTATTAGGGTGCAAAGTAGTGCTTGGGGAATCACAATTATTATTTTGAATTTTAGTTATTTGTGATTCGGTGTACAAGAAGAAGTAGTGTAAAAAGGAAAATGTTTGCAACAAGGCACTTTACAATTCTCTCCGAGGTGCTCAACCTCACATTGCTCATTAAGACTTATCAGGAGGGTGAGTAGTGCTTGGTGGAGTTATCTTTGTTAATTATTCAGTTGAAATTTTTTTCTTAACGACAAAGGTCTCTGAATTCACTTGTATGTGCAAACAAAATTTTTTGGAAAGACATACTTCTTCAAAAATAGGTGCATGAAAAAGATTTGTACATGTGGTGTAGGTAAAACTAAGCATGCCTAACAATAATATTAAGTTGTTACACTACACAATCATGAAGGAGAAGATTAAATTCATATGTAGTATATCAAATAGGTGTGAGTGAAAAAATCATTTACAAATATAAGCCATTTACTCATACATAGAGGCATGCTATACAATACTACACATGATTTCTATAATCAATTTCAAAGCACACATAAGATAATGATCAAGGTATGATAAAAAAAACAATGTTATTAAGATACTTGAAATAGAGAATGAAACATTGTATACAGAACTTGGCAAGATAAACCATATCATCCTTGAAACATAGACAATTACATTAGTTATTATAAATTTAAAAAAAAAACACAAATAAAAACAAATAAAAACATGTTTTTGTTGTTTTAATTGGTTTTTTCAATTTTGTAGTTGGTTTTGATAGAAAAACAAAGCATGTTTATGGTTGGATTTTGATTCGTTTATAGTTTTTTTTTTAGAATTTTAAAAGAGAATAACAAGAACTGAAAAATAAAAAATAAAAGAGAAAATAGGAAATTCAGAAATGACCCACTAACACCAGCGGTACCCAGCTATCGCCTGGCGGTAGTGACAAAACTAGAATTTTGGGGAAAACGTGAAATTTTTCAGAATTTTTCTTTTGAGTATATTTGTGCGGATTTATGACAATGAAGTTCAGCAATGAAATCAGACATATGCATATACAAAAATGTGGATTTTCCAAGTTTAAGCTAATATGTCCAAAGCCCCAAATTCTAACCTAAGGTGTCACAATACACTTTCAAAATACTTGTGTTTTTCACATGCATGAGAGTTCAGAAATAGATAATATGAAAAAACATAAGATAACATATTTGAGCACAAATATGCATGTATGAAATGATCGTAAATAAGTGAAATGATATTCATGCAATGTATATAACATATGTATGTCTAAGATCAAGATACCCTAACAACATGTCTACACTATAGCCTCGTACTAAGTGACGGATGGGCATAAGGAGCTGCACGCATGCCGTAGGTTGGGGTGTTAATCCCACATGCATACAAAAGACAACGCTCACCCTAGCACTCTTTCCCCCCAGTGCCTCGCAAGGCCCCACTGGAACCCTTCCCGATTAAGGACAAGACATGACATAGTGGTTAGGTTTCTAATGCACACAATCCTATGCCCTCGCTATAGTGAGACACATAGTGTGGTTGAATGATCTTGGGCATACTAAGCACTTAATCTTATTGTACCAATTTTTTAAACTATGGCTTTTATGCGAGATTAATTTCTTATTAGATTTGATTTTAAAGCAACATAGTTATCATTAATTTTAACTTTCAATTGTTTTTCTTTAAAATTGATTTATTATGGCATCATTAGATCACTAGCATGAAAGCTAGTATTGATTAGTTGATAATGCTAGAAAGAAGAGTTTTATCACAATTTTATGGCGTAAGATTTATTTCATTAATGTTGCATGTATTCAAACCTAGTCATTCAAATTTTTGACATAGAATGAAGTGATGATTCTGTGATCTTCATATAAATGAGATACATGCAAAACATAATTGATTCATATAATGGTCATGATCACAAACTATTTGATGGAATCAATTGGATCTTTTGTAGATTTTTAATATTTGAATTAAACAGATCTATTGAATTGGCAAGATTATTATACATTATCATGAATTTTAACACATATGAATTATATACTCATAATTAATTGTTCATGATGATATAAATGAGATATTATTAAAGAACATTCATATTCATCCTTTTTGAATTATTAGAGAGAAATATTATAAGGTGAAAACTTAAGATAAATATAAAGAGAAAAATATTTTTGGTTATTTAGAAAGGTTTTGTAAATTTTCTCTTTGATTTTTGAAATCTTAAATAAATCACATATATATAGTTTTATGAAAGCATAGTGACAATAAAGTTAATACAATAATTTTTCTGAAAATAATATTTTAGATAAATCAGAATTTAGGAAAATTATGCAACCACCAGCGTTAGAACCTAACGCCAGGCGCTAGCATCAGAGTTGAGATTCTTTATTTAAACACAAATGATTTTTGCAATTTTTCAATTTCGATTTGACATGATTATGATTAGACATACTAGGGGTAATCAAAAATGACGCAAATATATTAAATACCTTGCGCATTTTATAAATTTAGTCTAATACCCCTACAATACCTTTTAAATCCATTTTAACACTTATTTCATTTAGTCTTAATAATATCATATGACAAATTTAGTTTTTCAAATTTTATAAGACTTTTAGGAAATGTATTTAGAAGGATAAAAAAAGGATAAGTAGATCACTTGAAAAAATGACATGACTTTTTATTCAACTTTATTCAATTTGATTTATTTATGAATTTTGGTTTCATATGTGAAAGTCATATCACAAGTTATATAAAGTGATCATATCATGATGGTTCAACAAAAAGGAAAATAAACAAAAAAAGAAAAAGGTTAGGCATATCATGAAGTAGAATAATGATATTTCATTTTTAGTTGATTTCTACTTTATGCAAATGCTTGGATACTAATAAATTAGAGATTTAGGTATCCAAAGAGGACCGGGTGTGATAGTTCCTTTGGGTACCCAAATACAATGTGTTTGCTTTTGGGGAGATAGTGATGAATGGGCCCTTTTGAGTGGAGTTAGTGTTTCATCTGTAACTTTGGGCCTCCATTCAAACATTGGACACACATTATTTTTAGTTTTCAAATTTCCATAATCATTTACTTGAATATTTGGTTCAAAATGATTTTTGAATTTATAATTTGGAGGAAATTTGTTTGCATTTAATTTTAGGTTGGGAGAAACATGATTTTGTAAATAATGGTGATTTTGAATTTGATTTACAAATCCTTTATGTTTCTTACTCCCATTATTAAACTTAGTTAAGATGTTCATATTCATATTCAACTTATTTTTAGATATAGTTTGATATTGTGAATTTGTATTTACCATTTTCATAAGCAAGTTGATTTTTGATTATAATTCATCATTCTTAACTTTAAGATTATGTCTAGCTTTATTATAAGCGATTGTGCTATTTTTAAGAATGGAAACAATTGAATCAATATGATTTTGATAGTTATTTCTATATTCATCAAATGTTTCATCCATCTCTTTAATTTCAATTTTATAGTCTTTACACTTAGCACAATCATTTTTCAAGGAAGAATTTACTAAACATAATCTTTCATTTTGTTCTTTTATAAAAAGAAGTTCCTTTTCAAGTTCCTTGCATTTTTCTTTTAAATCATTAAATTCCATACAAGGTGTAATGTTTTCAACTAAGGAGCCATGGGTATAACTAGATAAGTTAGAATTTGATTCTTCATTAATTTTTGCCTTTAAATTTTTATTTTCTAGGCGCAAATATTTATTAGCATTTTTTAATTTCTTAATTTTGCGCTTTGTAGTTTGAAGCAATTGTTATGTAGAGATATAAGTACAAAAATGGAATTTGATTTCCTTACATTACTTTCGGGTGAGGCACGATTTGAACATATCGTTTCTTTGACATCTTTTTGGCACTCCTCTTCTGAAGATAGTACTTCTTCTCTTTCACTTGATATGCACTTCATGGATCTGTCATGAGAGGAGCATTCTTGAAGACTTGTGCAAGCTTGCATATTCTCCGGTTCTTGTGATTGTTCCACACCTGTAGAAGGAGAATCATAAGTTCTTTCAAGAAAATTCCAAATCTCATATGTAGTATGTAACGTATAAATAAGTTTGAAAATATTTTGGTCTAACGCACAGAATATACTATTCATAGATTTTGCATTTGAAACAATTTCGTTTCTAGTTAGTACGCTAGATGGCTTTTCGAAAGTACTATTCCAAACTTTTTCATCTAAGCCCTTAAGAAAATTTTTCATTAATATTTTCCACCCTTTATAATTTTTGCCCATAAATAAAGGTGGTGATAATCCTTTTTCATTTACATTAAAATTTTCCCCACTTGTAGAAGCGAGATCATGATCAAGAGACGCCATTATTCCTGGTTGTTAAGCCGATTTGGAATAACCTAGCTTTGATACAACTTGTTGGATCTATAGGCGCCCTTAGGGGGGGTGAATAAGGGTTTTAAAAACTTTAAACTTTAATAGAAAACTTTTGATATTTTGATCGAAGTTAAATCAAAAGTAAAGAGATAATGAAATTAGAAATGAAATCAATTTTATTAAAGAAGAAAAGACATGATTAACATTTATAAAATTGATTACAAAATCTGATTTCAATGACGCTAGAAATCGAAGCGAATTATATGAAAACCCTTTTTGTTTTCTATACCGACTCGTATCCCCACGAACCGGTTGGCTTTAGCCGATCTCTCCCCAGATACGGCCTCAAGCCGCACTATCCAATATATCACCAGAAAGGCCTCGAGCACCCCCTAGATCTACTCCCTAGACCCAGTCGCCGTGTGGCGAATTCCTCCCTAAGTCCTACCTAGACCTAGTCACCGTGTGGCGAAATCCCTCTAGTCCCTGCAAGGCCCTAGTCGTCGTGTGGCAAGTTCCTCTACCGAACAAAAGATATAAAGGTTACAATTTGAAAGTAAAACAAAACACAAACTAAAGACTCCCTCAAAAGTAGAACTTGAAGTCGATGTAGATGCCATCGTATTGTTCTTCAAGTTCTTTGCATTCACGAACATTGATGGAGTTCTTCGGGCTGCTTGGAGAAGGCTCTCACGAGTCCTCTGAATATATGGCTTCTATTCCTTCCGTATCAGCAAGCAACAACTGAGGAGGCACGCGTCTTTTTATAGAATCAGCCACTACCGCCTGCGGTAGTACTACCGTTTGCGGTAGTATTACCGCCCCGCGGTATCCACATTAAGCAATGAAGCACACGGATCGTGGTAGTTTAGGCAACATTTTGAGCGTGAAACACTAGCGCGCCGCGGTAATTCTAACGCCCCGCGATAGCGAGATATCCTTCCTTCAGCCACAATCTCCTTCCAAATCTGCTCCTCAATTAACTGCGGATGGGAAGTTTCCAAAAGCTACCGACGGGCGTTATACATAACGCGCCGCGATAGTACTTGGCAAAATAGCGTCCTGTCGACATTCCTTTTTCTCCACTATTTCCTTCTCATCAAATGTTTCCATTTATGCTAGCGCCAGCGGTAGTGCTAACGCACCGTAGTAGCAACGCCTGGCATCAGTTTTTGTCGACCGACATTTATTTTGGTCGAACACCTTTCGTCGAACGCCATCTTCATCGAACACATTTCGTCGAACGCCATCTTCACCGAACGCCGCTTTCATTTTGTCGACCTCCATTTCGTCGATCGCTAACGCCAGCGGTAGTTCTAACGTGCCGTGGAAAAGCATGCATTTCATCAAGCGTCGTGGTAGAGCATGCAGTTTGTCGAACATAGGTTTCATTTTGTCGAACGCCAGTTCGTCGAACGCAGCATCCATTTTGTCGAACGAACACTAGCTCCAGCGGTAGTTCTGACGCGCCGCGGTAGTGCATTTCGTCGGGCGCATCTTCGTCGAACCGGCCTCACATTTTGTCGAGTGCTAGTTCTATTCTCAGCGGTTTCTTCTTAGCGGTTTCTTCTCAGCGGTTGTTAGCGCCAACGGTAGTTCTAACGCTACGTGGTAGCAACAACAAAACACAAATCCATGGAGATTTGAAAGCACAGAATCCTGCATACTATAAACACAAAACAAGTATGATCAAATATAATAGGATTTGTTATTGTCAAACCAAGAGATGTGAAAAGCATGTTCCAACAAGAAGAGGCGGTCTCACAGATCAGACCGCTCAAAAGCAAACCGCTAAGACAGAACCAACCAGAGAACCAGTGCAGACCGCGCGGTCTCTGCGGTCTCCAATCCGCAGACCACCCAGCTCAAATCCACTTCCACTTCAAAAATTTAACAACACTCACTATTTTGGTAATCTACTTGTGCTTATAATCTTAGTCTTGCATGAGTGTGCAGTGTAATAGTTTTAACAAATTAAGTTGTATATCTAAATTACTTACACCATCTTTCAAACAATAAATTTCTTGCACATATGGAAGTATTATTTCAAAATTGCTAATGATTGAATCAACAAGTGAATTTGGAGACCTTTGGCCCAAACTTAAAAAAAAATATTATAATGAAATAAAAAGCCAAATATAACTCCACCAAGCACTACTCACCCTCCTGATAAGTCTTAATGAGCATTGTGAGGTTGAGCACCATGGAAAGAATTGTAAAGTGTCTTGTGTAAACATACTCTTTTTTTCACTTCTATTTGTACACTGGATCACTAAAAATAAAAATTTTATAAAAATGCTTATGTGATCTCCCAAGGAATACTTCGCTCCCCGATAAGTCTTAATTTACATTGTGTGGGCGAAGCACCTTAGTAGTTGTACTCCTTTATGTGCTTTGAAATTTTATTCTAGATTTGATGTGTGAATGTAATTATAAGATTACAACCTTAATGTTGTTGTTACTATTTCATTACATATGTCATGTGTTTTGATTATTTCACTTGTATACTTGTATCAAAACACCTTTGCACACATCATTGTTTTGCATAAAGCTTCTACTCATTAGAATTGGATCCTAATGCAAAATTACATAATTCTCTAAAAACTTAAGTAAAAGCACTAGATTGCAATGCATTATTTCTACAATGTTTTCTTTACTTGAAATACGAATTGGTTACATTGTAGCTATTATCTTTTTGAATATGTTAAATCATGCTTGCCTATTAGTTATGAAAATTTTCAAAGTTAAATGCTCAAATGTGAAGAGTCTAGACATATAGTTGGACTGGTCAAACTATATCAAAAATACTAATCCTAATTGTTTTATTTTTGTTTTCCGCATTTCTATTTTGATCATGTATTTTGTTTACCATGGTTTATCATGCTTACTTCAAAGTTTTTTTCTTCACGTGTGCTTGTCAAACAATATTGCATCTCTTTCAACAAGTAATATTCTTCTTTCAAAATTAATTTGCAAAGCAAGTGGTAGAATTCCTTTGGTAAAAACATGGAATATTGTTCTTTCACGCTTACCTTATCTTTTTTCGCTGTGCTACTCTCTCCCTTAGCTCGAACATGACTTACCTTATACTTAAACAAAACTCTTAATCCTCTCTTAGTTATGTCCTAACTTTTGTCTTCTCTCTTCTATTTTTGTTTCAACTCCACCTACTTTTGCTAATAACAAAAGGGGGAGAATAAAATGATAAATCTTATTGATTAAAGGAGTAGGATTCACTAGATTTAGGGGGAGCATAAATCTAGTCTATGGGAGCATACACTAAGGGGGAGCACTTAAGTAGGGGGAGCACGACTTAAACAATCTATAATTCTTATTATTGTCTCTACACTACTTAGTGTCATATATTCTTCTAAAAACACACCTCTCTTATATATGAATCTGATTTATCTATATTGGATTTGTTATTATCAAAAGGTGGAGATTTTTGGAACATGGTTTCCCGCATCCCTTTGATTTGAGAATAGCAAATCCTACTTGTAGTTGATCTTATTTGTCAATGTGTTATTAACATGCAGGTTTGAACAGATATGACACTAGGTTGCTGCATTATTGGTCTGGAACTGCCCATAAGCAGAAATTATGATTGTGATTTAACGCCAGGCGTTAAGACTTAATGTTGGGTGTTGGAAATCGACGAGATGGCCTGCCAATTAACAAGATGGCCTGCCGATCGACGAGATAGCTTGCCGCTGAGAAAATGACAGATATTTAATGTTAGGTGTTAGGACTTAACGCTGGGCGTTGACTCTCATTCCCATCATGACGATTTTGGAAGGTGGGAATTGAAGGAGCACTTTAGGAATGATCTGACCCAACGCCAGTGTTAGACTCAACGTCAGCGTTAGGGTTGCCTAAAATAAAAGTTTCCTAAAGTACAAAATCTCCTTCCCGTTTTGAAGAGCCGATCCATCAAAACAATTCCAAATTGGGTCAATGCCAGGCATTAGCCTTAACGCTGGTGTTAGCCTTCAGTCCTATAAATTGGTGGACTTTGTCTTCTCCAACTACTGATTGAAGAGAGCCCTATTCCAGCACTACAGGAACTCAGAGAGGGCCATATTTTCCAGACCATCATCTCCCACACAGATTCGAGAGAAGAATTCAAGGTGGACCGGATCAACGCACTCAACGCAAAGAACGCATGCTTCAACTTCGAGAATATACATCGAGCCTTCGCAATCTCCAGAATTCTTTATAGGGAGTTTTGATTTGGGTTTTGTATTTTATTTGTGACTTTTTTATAGGTCTGGGTAGGACTAGATCTAGGGGGTGCTCGAGGCCTTTTCTGGGGATAGAAGGGCTAGAGCGGCTTGAGGCCGTATCCAGGAAGGATAGACTAAAGCCAACCGGTTCTTGGTGAGAAGAGTCGGTATAGAAAACAAAAAGAATATTTTACTATATCGCCTACGATTTCTAGCGTCATAAGAAATCAAATTTTGTAATCTTATATTTCAAGTTAATAAAATCATGTCTTTCATTTATATTACTTGATCTCCTTTTTTTGTGTGGTTTTATCGTTAGTTTAATCTCTTATCTTTTCAAGTATTTTAAAATATAACAAAAGTTTTAAAACCCTTATTCACCCCCCCCCCCCCCCCCACACCTCTAAGTGCTCCTCAAGATCCAACAGGTGGCTCCCAATCTATGATCGCTTGGATCTTGGCTGCATCCATCTTCAGCTGGCCATGTCCAATGACATGTCCAAGAAATGAGACCTCCTCCATTCCAAACGTACACTTTGAATTCTTCACATATAACTCGTTCTCCCACAAGACTTGAAAGATAATGCGAAGATGATCTGCATGTTCCTCCAAAGAATTGTTGTAGATCACGATGTCATCGAGATAAACCACCATGAACCGATCCAGGAAAGGATGAAATATCCTGTTCATCAAAGTGAAAATTGTGGCTGGTGCATTAGTCAAGCCAAATGGCATGACCAACCACTCGTAAGACCCGTAACGAGTGATGCACGTCATCTTCGGCTCATCTCCTTCAGCAATGAGGACTTGGTAATATCCCTTCTGCAAGTCCATCTTCGTGTAGACCTTAGCTTTCCCCATTCTATCAAACAAATCAGTGATCAATGGAATAGGATACTTATTCTTGATCGTTACCTTGTTGAGTGCATGATAGTCCACACACATCCGCAAAGATCTGTCTTTCTTTTTTTGAAAGAGCATTGGTGCGCCATATGGTGCTTTCGATGGACGAATCCTCCCCGTGTCAAGTACCTCCTTTAGCTGCTTGTGGAGTTCCTCCAATTCGGGCGGAGCCATGTGATATACAGCCATCGCAGGTGGTTTTGCCCCTTGTTCTAGCTCAATCTCATGATCCACCTCCCTTTGATGTGGTAGCCTATTCGGGAGATCGGTTGGCATAACTTCTTGATTCTCCTCCAAGACTTGCTCAATGAAAGGATGTGCCTCCTCATCCTTTGACGCATCTTCTTCCTTCAAGGTGGCTAAGTAAGTCACCTCTACCTTCTTGATGCCTTTAGCTATTTGCATAGCCGATAGTTTCTTTCCCTTCTTTGGTGGCCCTTCCACCGCTTGGATCAGGCATGGAGACCCTGTGAAATTTTTCGAATCTTTATAAAGTGAGCAGGAATCATACAACTTAGAGTTCACAAGCCAAACAACCAGAAGCAGATGAAGGAAATATAGTCTTTATTGATAAGCAAAATCTTCATTACAGGGAGAGGTATGCTTGGCGAGACATGATTTCGCCAGCACACAAAACAGAAGAAGAAAATACACAACTTGAAAAGAAGATAACAGAGACCGCTCCAGATCGCTCGGTCTCCTTGCCGATCTCTGCAAGCCGCCTAACCGCACAATACTGCCGGTTACAGAACACCACCTCAGACCGCTGAGCAGACCGCACCCTCCTTGCGACCTCCACTGATTCTCCCGAACTCCAGCAACCCACACTGCAAGCCGCAGACCGCCCGAACACTTTCAGAAGAAGAGGTGATCGCTGCAGACAGCACTATCCGCCCAAGAAAATACAATCAGCAGACCGCCCGGTCAGAAAATACAGACCGCAGGAATTAGGAACAACTCAGCTTACACTTGGTGTGTCTCTATTTGCCGCTATAGTGGCTCCTATTTATAGGCGTGAGACCTGATACAGTCACCACCCTATGAGATAGGATCACCACACCCAGACCGCGCGACCAGACCGGTCAACCCGCGCGATCAGCAATTGTTCTTTCTGCTTCATTTGATGAGCTCGCCGGCTTCACCCAGACTGCGGGAGATCGCCACTCCCTAAGTCAAAACGCAACTCCATAAGGAGATCGCCAGACCGCCAAGAAGCCGCCCACCACCAGTGTTTGCCCGAGACTGCAAACACTGTCTGTTCGCCACAAGACCGTGAACACCTGTTCGCATGTCGACCTCCTCCTGAGACCGAGAACAGAGACCTGTTCACATACCAGCCTCCTCCTGAGACCGCGAGCAGAGACCGCGCGACTAAGAGACTTAGTCCGCGAATACCACCAGAAAACCCGGACATCCACCAGACCGGAATTCTGGAAACCTGGATCAACCCGTGCGGTCACACCAGACCGGCACAGACCTGAGAAGCTAACCCGCCACGCAGTCAAGACAAACTGCTCGGCCTGAAGACGCCAACCCGCCACGCGGTCATAGACAGACCGCGCGACCTCACCTTCAGCCGCCTTGGATAGATACCAGCGGTCATGCCAGGAGACTACAGCTAGGAAAGACAAGCCAGACCGCAGAACAGATCGCCAGGTCGTGCAATCTCACCAGACTGCGCGACCTCCTCCCAGACCACCCAGATCCAAAAGCTCCACAAACTTGCACTTCAACATTTTCAACACTCCCCCTTGAAGTGGGAAGTTGAAAACAACCCAGTAAGCTCCTTAGCCGTGTGAACGGCCCCTTTGCCAGCGCCTTTGTGAAGATGTCAGCAATGTTGTCCTGACTCCGAACATGCTCGACCGAAAGAGACCCCTCCAGCACCTTCTCACGAATGAAATGATGCTCGATCTCGATATTCTTGGTCCTCGCGTGACAAACTGGATTGGTCACTAGTTTGAGAGCACTCTCATTGTCACCGCGGAGCAGAGTCGTCTCCCGAACCTCCTTATGGACGTCTCCAATCAACCTCCTAAGCCAGATTGCTTCCTGAGCTGCCAAGGCCGAAGCCTTGTATTCCGCTTCCGTGGTTGAGACCGACACGGAGTCCTGCTTCTTGCTGCACCATGATATAGCCGTGGGGCCCGACA
This sequence comes from Dactylorhiza incarnata, assembly GCA_033032865.1. NCBI lineage: Eukaryota > Viridiplantae > Streptophyta > Magnoliopsida > Asparagales > Orchidaceae > Dactylorhiza > Dactylorhiza incarnata. Next base: position 16,792,573 of record JAWHQI010000024.1, read on the forward strand.
TGAAGACGTATCCAGACGTCGACTTCTGATCATCCGAATCTCCCCCATAATCAGCGTCCATGTACCCATGCACCTCGAAGCCCGCATCCCTCCTGTAAAGGAGACCCATATCCGAGGTCGCCTTGACATACTTCAGAATATTCTTGGCTGCTATCCGATGAGACATCCGTGGCTCCGCCATATACCGACTCACTCCGCCAACTGCATAAGCAATATCCAACCTAGTGATCGTCAGATAGATCAAGCTCCCGACCAGAGCTCGGAACACCAACGGATCTTGCAGAATCCTTCCCTCATCCTTCTGAAGCTTCATAGCCTTCTCCAGAGGTGTGGAGATGCACTTCCCTTCCTTCATGCCGAACCGCTCCACGATTCGCTCCGCATATCCAGCATGGGACACCAGCACTCCACTCTCCTTCCTCTGCACCTCGAGTCTAAGGAAATGGTAAAGCTCACCCAGATCCTTCATCTCAAACCTGATAGATAGCTCTGCGCGAAGCTGCGCTACCTCCTCCTTTGAATTCACCATCACGATCATATTGTCGACGTATAGCAGCACGATGACTTGAAGCTCCCCACTCTTCTTGACGAACAAGCTTGAGTCTGAGTTTGAAGCACCAAACCCGCAGAATAAGAGATACTCTGCAATCTTTCCATACCACGCCCTCGGCGCTTTCTTCAACCCATACAGGGCCTTCTTCAACTTGCAGACATGATCCGGAAAATCTTCTGATACGAAGCCTGGCGGCTGGACCATGAAGATGTCCTTGTCAATCTTGTCGTACAAGAATGCATTCTTTACGTCGAGCTGCCAAATCTTCCACCCCCAACACGCTGCCAAGGCAATCACAACCCGCATTGAAGTCATTTTAGCCACCGGACTGAACGTCTCTTCATAGTCTTCACCGTATTGCTGCGAGAACCCCCGAGCCACAAGGCGAGCCTTGTACCGCTCGATATTGTCGTCAGGTTTCTTCTTCAGCTTGTAGACCCACTTGCATGTGACAGGAGTGGTGTCCTTGGGCCTGAGCACCAGTGACTAGGTATCATTCTTCTCGAGAGCTGCCATCTCTTCTTGCATTGCAATGTCCCACTTCTTCACGCCTTTGGCCTTCTCAAAGCTCGACGGCTCCCTCTCATCCAAGGGACCAGCAAAGAAACATGAGACAAAGCTCACCATGTTTCCTCCTGTATAGCGATCAGGGGTAATGATAGTTCACTTCAATCTCCGCAACGCCTTCCCCTGACTCACAGTATCTTCAGCTGCTTCTTCCCTAGCTCCTCTTCCAGACAAACTCGGAGCATCGCTCCCCCTGCTTCCCCCTGCTTCCTGAACCAGAAGCTTCCGCCTCAGAACTAGATATTGATGGACCACCTGGTGACACAGGTAGCTCCACCTGAAGATTTTCCACAGACCTCTCCGGCTCCTCCACCCTGCTCTCTGGTAGCTTAACACCAGAACCTCCCTTGTAGGATGTCACCTCGTCAAACACGACGTCGCGAGATACAACAAATCTCCGCGTCTCCGGGTCCATGCACTTCCAGCCCTTCTTCCGGTCATCATACCCCACGAAGACTAGCTTCCTTGCTTTCGCATCTAGCTTCGTCCGCAGCGCATCTGGAACATGCACATAGCAGGTGGATCCAAACACCCGAAGGTGTGCCATACTTGGCTTTTCCTTGAACATCAGTTCATGTGGGGTCTTCATATTGATGGGACTCAGAGGCATCCTGTTGATGATGTAGGCAGCACAAGACATTCCCTCCGCCCAGAAGTACTTTGGGATACTCTTGGCGTGCAGCCAACACTTGCAGGTCTCTGTCAGATGACGGATCTTCCGCTCTGCAACTCCGTTTTGTTGTGGAGTATGCGCACAAGTATGCTCCCTCCGGATGCCCGCCTTCCTGCAAAAAGTAGAGAACTCACCAGAGGTGAACTCCCCTCCGTTGTCAGCCCTCAGCTTCTTAACCCGCAGTCCAAGCCGACCCTCCACGAGCTCCTTGAACTCCACAAATTTGGCAAACGCCTCCGCCTTCTCCTTCAAGAAATATACCCAGACATATCTGGTGTAATCATCAATCAACACCAGCATATATCTGCTGCCTCCGAGGCTTGGGGTAGCAGTCGGTCCCATCAAGTCACCATGGATGCACTCCAACGGCACACTACTCCTTGTCAAATAGAAGCCGATGAGACTTGGCGAACTGACATCCCGCGCACACATGACCGTCTCCATAGGAAGATAGACTAGGAAGGCCCTTGACCAGACCTTTCACCGCCATAGCTTTCAGCTTATCCATCCCTACGTGCCCCAACCTCTCATGCCATATCACGACACTATCATTCGTCCGCATCTTGTCAACATAAGAACTTGTCGACAAAACGAACAAGTCTTTAGCTCTCCTCCCCACATGAACTACCTCAGCCTTCACCGCCTCCACATTCCGAAGAAATCTCACTTCTGTTGGGCCAAACAGAACGTGATACCCAGCGTCTACAGCGTTGGTCATGGAGAAGAGATTTTTCCTCATTCCGGGCACATGATAGACACTCTTCAAAGTAAGCGGCCCCCTATCACTGCCCAAGGAAACAACCCCCACCTTCTCCACAACATGCACAGTATTATCAGCAGTAATAATTGCATCATTACCTGAATAAGGTTGCGCAGAAGTAAGCTTCGACTCGTCCCCGGTGAGGTGATGACCACACCCCGAGTCCACGATCCAGTCCTCCTGATAGTTGATAGGAGCCTCAGCTCCAACAGAAGCCGAGAAGGCTCCTCCCCATCCTCCATCAACTTGACTGGCTTCAGCTTCTCCCTTTCCTGCAACAGCATGCCCCGACTGAAGATTCACCCAGTAATCCTTCCTGATGTGACCGACCTTTCCGCACCTGAAGCACTTGGGACCTTCCCCCTTCTTCCTCCCTTCAGCCTTAGGAGCATAGCCCCTCTCCTGCTGTCCAGAAGTTGAAGGCCCATTGCCTCCTCCAGCGGTCTTCTTCTTATCCCACTTCTTCTTCTTCCCTGTGAAGAGAACTTCTCCATATCCCCCAGACACTGACACCCCTTCCATATACCTTGCTAAACTCTCCTGCGAAGCAAGCAGATTTTCCAGCTCCAGCAGAGACTGCTGATTTGCCCAACCCTGCACCGACGTCACAAAGGCAACATATTCCTTCCGCAAACCACGGATGATGTGCCTCTTCAGCTTCGCCTCAGAAATTGGCTCATCAGGATCCAGCGCTGAAATCTCGGCGCACAAGTTCTTCATCTTCAAGAAGAACGTAGAGATAGAAAGGTCACCTTGAGCCGATCTGGCCAGCTCATTCTCCAGGAATTGAAGTCTTGCCACATTCTTCTTGTTAAACAACCCATCCAGGGCTCTCCAGATCTCCGCAGCTGATGCACACCCCAAGATGTGATCAAACAGATCAAGTGATATTGCTCTCTTCAGAGCGAACTCTAATTTGGCATTGAGCCGCCTCCAGTTCCTCACCTCATGTTGGTTATCTCCAACCAAAAACACTTCCTCCGTGCTCTCTCCTCCAACTACCTCCCAGAGGTCCTCACCCAGAAGATAGCTTTGCATACAAGACCTCCACTTCTTAAAGTTGGTCGAGTTGAGTATCTCAATTCCAAGACCCCTCGCTTCCATGGCTCTACCACTGGTTCCTTCTTCACAAAGGCGATGGCTACTCTAAGTTGTTCACTGCTTTATCCACTCCAACCTGGCTCTGATACCATGTGAAATTCTTTGAATCTTTATGAAGTGAGCAGGAATCATACAACATAGAGTTCACAAGCCAAACAACCAGAAGCACATGAAGGAAATATAGTCTTTATTGATAAGCAAAATCTTCATTAGAGGGAGAGGTATGCTTGGCGAGACATGATTTCGCCAGCACACAAAACAGAAGAAGAAAATACACAACTTGAAAAGAAGATAACTGAGACCGCTCCAGACCACTCAGTCTCCTTGCCGATCTCTGCAAGCCGCCTAACCGCACAACACTGCCAGTTACAGAACACCACCTCAGACCGCTGAGCAGACCGCACCCTCCTTGCGACCTCCACTGATTCTCCCGAACTCTAGCAACCCACACTTCAAGCCGCAGACCGCCCGAATAATTTCAGAAGAAGAGGTGATCGCTGCAGACCACACTATCCGCAGAAGCTGCACAAGAAAATTCAATCAGCAGACCGCCCGGTCAGAAAATACAGATCGCAGGAATTAGGAACAACTCAGCTTACACTTGGTGTGTCTCTATTTGCCGCTACAGTGGCTCATATTTATAGGCGTGAGACCTGATCCAGTCACCACCCTATGAGATAGGATCACCACCCCCAGACCGTGCGAACAGACCGGTCAACTCGCGCGATCAGCAATAGTTCTTTCTGCTTCATTTGATGAGCTCGCCGGCTTCACCCAGACCGCGGGAGATTGCCACTCCCTTAGTCAAAATGCGATTCCATAAGGAGATCGCCAGACCGCCAAGAAGCTGCCCACCCACAGTGTTTTCCCTAGACCGCAAACACTGTCTGTTCGCCACAAGACCGCGAACACCTGTTCGCATGCCGACCTCCTTCCGAGACCAAGAACAGAGACCTGTTCGCATACCAGCCTCCTCCTGAGACCGCGAACAGAGACCGCGCGACTAAGAGACTTAGTCCGCGAATACCACCAGAAAACCCGAACAGCCACCAGACCGGAATTCTGGAAACCTGGATCAACCCGTGCGGTCACACCAGACCGGCACAGACCTGAGAAGATAACCCGCCACGCAGTCAAGACAAACCGCATGGCCTGAAGACGCCAACCCGCCACGCGGTCATAGACAGACCGCGCGACCTCACCTTCAGCCGCCTTGGACAGATACCAGCGGTCATGCCAGGAGACTACAGCTAGGCAAGACAAGCCAGACCGTAGAACAGATCGCCGGGTCATGCGATCTCACCAGACCGCGCGACCTACTCCCAGACCGCCCAGATCCAAAAGCTCCACAAACTTCCACTTCAACATTTTCAACAGACCCTTTTCTCCATAATGCGCATGGATCTATAAAAAGGCATCGTAATAGCTCTTACCATTTCAAAGAAGTCCATGCAAGCAAAACATGAAAGTTATCCATCGGCGCGATAGAGAAGTCTACTTGGCCCTTCCAAGTTCCCAACTACAGCTCCACTCCACGTAAAACTCCTTGCAGCGGTCTTGCCTTCCCATTCACCGTCTTCAACCAACCTTCACCCATAAAGACATTCAGACCAAGTCTCTTAGCTTCTTGCTCTGTCATAAAGTTGTGTGTTGCTCATGTATCAAGTAAGGCCTTGATGGCCTTCCCGTTTGTCTTTGCCTCCACAAACATCAATCCTTTTGTTGTTGTGGCTGGAGAGGGATTAACATTCAACACAATAAGTAGTTATAATGAACCCATATGAGTTGAGGTACCTTCTCCTTGAGTCAAAGCGTCGTTGCCTTCAATAATTGTTGAAAGCATTCCCATCTTCGGGCAACTGCTCATCGCATGTGGTCCTTTGCACAAGAAACATCCTCCTTTTGGAATGAAGGCCTTCTTCTTCTCCTCGTACTCCTTCCGAGAGTCATGCCACTAGAAGTTGGTCTTCTTGAAGTCACGCTTCTCTCCCGCACCTTTCCCTTGATCACCCTTGTTTTTCTTTGGCTTCGCTGCATCTGGGTGTCATTGAAATTCGGTAAGGGATTCAGCTGTGGCAATAGCTTCATCCAAGATCTTGACATCTCATCGTTGGAGTTCTTGCTTTGTGATGGCAACGGCCAATTTGGTGATGACGATGACATCCTTGGTGCACATGACGATCATGGAATAATGGCGGACGATGCTGATGATGATGACCCGCCGGTCAAGGATACGCGCCGCCGTAGCGGTCATAGCTACAATCTTCGCCCGCGCAACAAGTCTTGACTCTAGTTTAATTGTGCTAGTTTAATTTAGTTTATGCCCTGCTTGTTTGAAACTATTAATTTATGTCATTTTAAATTATGGTGTGCGTTTAGCCACTTTATGGGCTGCTAATAGCCCCTTTTGTTGTAAGCCTTATAAAAGGCCTTTTTCCTTCATGACAATTAGACATTATTGAAAACAATTGAAATTTCCTCCAAAACCTAATTTTTCCCTCATCCGCTTCTCTCTCTTCCTCTCTCATTTCCGCCGCCCCCCTTGGAGTCTTCTCCTTGTGTTGGCCGCCCCCTTCATCTCTCTCTCTTTTCTCCTCCCACCTCCTCTCCAATACTACAACTCCTTTTTCTTCTTCCTTATATCCTACACTACCACGACGTGTCTTTACAAAATCTCAAGGTGATTGCGGACTCGGCTATTGAAGAGAGGCTCTTGTGCAAGATTAGGATTGGGAGACCTTCTACGGCGTGAAGCGAAGGACGGAGCACGTGTTCATCATCATTGGAGCACCTTCCGTAGATCTCAAGGGGAACGATCATTTTCTTCTAGTGGATCCAACATCTCGGATCTACTATTTCCGAGAGGGTAACGAAACTCCTACTCAAGAGATTTCCTTTCTTAGATTGTTCTTGTGGTGGACGATATTTGCGTGGTTTTCGAAGCTTTGAAATTTCGCGGTCGTTCCAATAATAGTGTGGTGGATTTCGTTTGTATTTTCCGAATACACTCGAAAGGATTGGCGATCCTTGCTTTGGTTCTTGTTGGGGAGAGATCCACCCGTTTCGAATCATTTTTTTGTTTTGGTGGATTTCTTTTTGGTACAACATCGCGCTCGTCCGGACGCAAACATTCGTCCCTTTAGCTTGACGGATCCCGGCTTATCGCCGACGATTCGATCTTGACACGGAGTTGCTATTCGTACGCGTACAATAATTAATAATAAGTTAGTCGTGGATGCGTTTAAGTTGTGGTCGGGAAGAGCGGAGCGTTTGGTAGTTGTTGTTCGTAGTCGCGTGAGATCGCCTCATTCCGGTGGCCTACATCACTTTGAGTGGGGGAGGATTGATGGCAACGGCCAATTTGGTGATGACGATGACGTCCTTGGTGCACATGACGATCATGGAATAATGGCGGACGATGCTGATGATGATGACCCGCCGGTCAAGGATTCGCGCCGCCGTAGCGGTCATAACTACAATCTTCGCCCGCGCAACAAGTCTTGACTCTAGTTTAATTGTGCTAGTTTAATTTAGTTTATGCCCTGCTTGTTTGAAACTATTAATTTATGTCATTTTAAATTGTGGTGTGCGTTTAGCCACTTTATGGGCTGCTAATAGCCCCTTTTGTTGTAAGCCTTATAAAAGGCCTTTTTCCTTCATGACAATTAGACATTATTGAAAACAATTGAAATTTCCTCCAAAACCTAATTTTTTCCTCATCCGCTTCTCTCTCTTCCTCTCTCATTTCCGCCGCCCCCCTTGGAGTCTTCTCCTTGTGTTGGCCGCCCCCTTCATCTCTCTCTCTTTTCTCCTCCCACCTCCTCTCCAATACTACAACTCCTTTTTCCTCTTCCTTATATCCTACACTACCACGACGTGTCTTTACAAAATCTCAAGGTGATTGCGGACTCGGCTATTGAAGAGAGGCTCTTGTGCAAGACTAGGATTGGGAGACCTTCTACGGCGTGAAGCGAAGGACGGAGCACGTGTTCATCATCATTGGAGCACCTTCCGTAGATCTCAAGGGGAACGATCATTTTCTTCTAGTGGATCCAACATCTCGGATCTACTATTTCAGAGAGGGTAACGAAACTCCTACTCAAGAGATTTCCTTTCTTAGATTGTTCTTGTGGTGGACGATTTTTGCGTGGTTTTCGAAGCTTTGAAATTTCGCGGTCGTTCCAATAATAGTGTGGTGGTTTTCGTTTGGATTTTTCCGAATACACTCGAAAGGATTGGCGATCCTTGCTTTGGTTCTTGTTGGGGAGAGATCCACCCGTTTTCGAATCATTTTTTTGTTTTGGTGGATTTCTTTTTGGTACAACATCGCGCTCGTCCAGACGCAAACATTCGTCCCTTTAGCTTGACGGATCCCGGCTTATCGCCGACGATCCGATCTTGACACGAAGTTGCTATCCGTACGCGTACAATAATTAATAATAAGTTAGTCGTGGATGCGTTTAAGTTGTGGTCGGGAAGAGCGGAGCGTTTGGTAGTTGTTGTTCGTAGTCGCGTGAGATCGCCTCATTCCGGTGGCCTACATCAACTTTGGTATCAGAGAGAGGTTAGTTTTGAGTTCTAACTATCCTTCTCTCTCGGCCGCTCGTAGCTCGTTAAAATCTGAAAAAAAAATTCGGATTGGTCTGCGATTAGCACAAATAAAAATAAAAAAAATTTGCAGAAATCAAAAATTCTTTTTTCTGGGAGCTCTCCCTAGTATTTGAAGAAAAAAAGTCTGAAAAAGTATTTTGAAATTTTTAGTATTTCTTCGGGAAAAAATATCATCATTATAAAATATTTAGTCAGAAGCGTTTCGTGAACCCCTAGGAGAACCGCAGGTCGTGTTGTATATGCGCACTAGGTTAGGCACTGAGTATTCTGCTTCCACCTTTCACATGGCCAACAGTCATGATGACGAGCACGCTCCGGCAACGATTGCCGAGCTTCGGGAGGAGTTTAACGAGAGGTTTGACGCGCTCACCCAACTAATCCAAGGGATCGCTTTAAATCAAGCGGTGTTTCATAACCCCGCAACCAATCCCCTTGACGGTGCTAACGCACCAAACCCTACACCCCCGGCCACCAACCATCGTCCGGAGAGGCAACATCGCCCCCATAATCAAGACGAGCAACAAGCGCCTCGGGCTCCATATGAGTTCGACCTCACTAGGGCCGTGAAGATTGACGCGCCTTCTTACGATGGTATGGGTGAACCCCAACTATTTCTTGAGTGGGTCAAGGAGATCGAGTGCTACTTTGAGTGGCACAACCTAACAGACGTAGAGAAGGTTAGGGTTGCGCGGATGAAGCTTATAGGTAGGGCCAAGACTTTCTGGCTAAACGAAGAGCGGCATCTAGGGACCGTAAACGGAGCTCCCCCAATTGGGTGGGCTGCCATGAAGGCACTCCTGAATGATCAATATGTCCCCGCCTATCACCGAACTCAAATGTTCGATGAGTTGGCCACCCATCGCCAGGGTAACAAGTCTGTAGCGGAGTACATGGGGCTTCTTAAGGACTTAATGGTCCGGTGTGATGTCCGTGAGATGCCCGAGGTTACACTATCCCGTTTCCGCAAGGGCCTCAACCCAGATATTCAAGGCAAACTCTTGCGTTATGGTCACACGGACCTTAACACAACATTCAACGCTGCCTTGGATATAGAGAAACACAATGCCCACAAAGCCAAAGGGCGAGCTTTCCATAAGGGAAAATCCCTCTTAAGACCCCCTCCTACAGCCCCTGGGCGGGACAAGGGGACGTTCCGGTCGACCGACTCGAATTCCGTAGTTATTACTGCTAGGAACGTTAGGAACCCCACCGGTGATAGAGTTCCGGTTGGGCGGATTAGTAAGACTAGCGCCACGTGTTTCACTTGTGGGATTCAAGGGCACTACGCTAGTGAGTGCCCCACTAAATCGAAGCCACTGGCACTCATGGGCTCCCCCTCTGAACCCGCTGAAATTGTGTATGAAGCCGCGGAGGAGTCTGATGGTGAGCCTAGTGATTTGGATGATGAGTCGTATATGATGGTGATGCGTTGTATCCTAGCAACCCCGCGAGCGATGGATGATTATCTTAGGACGAGCATACTTTCCCTGCATTTTAAAAGTGGTGAAAAATGGTGAAACTGATCATTGACAGCGGGAGCTGCATGAATGTCATATCGGAGAATGCACTCACTAGGATGAAACTAAGCACGGAACCGCACCCCCAACCATATAAGGTTGCTTGGGTTAACAAGACGTCTATAGGGGTGACAAAACGATGTCTAGTGCCGTTGACAATTAAGGGCTATGTGGATAAGGTGTGGTGTGACGTTATTCCGATGGACGTGTGTCACGTATTGCTAGGACGACCTTGGCTCTTTGATTACGACGTGACTCATTTTGGCCGTGCCAACACCTACGAATTTAAGTTTAACGGTAAGACCATTGTGTTGAAACCCACACCACCTAAGGACCCTTCGATTGCCTCCAAAGACACAAGTGTGCCTGCGGAACGGAAAACTATAAGTTTGATAGGTAGGAAGGAATTCGAGCGTGAGACCTTCTTGGATGGTGTCGTCTATGCCTTAGTATGTCTCCAAGCTAAGGAAGAGTCACCTTCTTTAGAAAACCTATCGTTGTCTTTGCGAACACTGTTGGAAGAATATAAGGACGTCTATCCGGTGGACTTACCATCTCAATTGCCACCCATGCGGGAGATTCAGCATGAGATAGATTTTGTCCCGGGCTCTTCTTTGCATAACCTTCCCCATTATAGGCTTAACCCTTCCGCGCATAGCGAGCTACAAACGTTAATTTCAGATTTGTTAGCTAAGGGATTTATTCGCCATAGCAAGAGCCCATGCGCCGTTCCTGCCCTTTTGGTCCCAAAGAAAGATAAGTCTTGGAGATTATGTGTCGACTACCGGGCCATCAACAAAATTACTGTTAAATATATGTTTCCCATTCCCCGCTTGGACGACTTATTAGATATGTTATCCGGAGCCACTACATTTTCGAAGTTGGATCTTAAAAGTGGTTACCACCAAATTAGAATCCGGGAGGGAGACGAATGGAAAATGGCATTTAAATCTAAGGATGGGCTTTATGAGTGGTTGGTGCTAGGGGAGGGGCTAACTAATGGACCGAGCACTTTCTCGCGGTTGATGACCCAAATATTTAAACCATACATGGGTAAGTTTGTGGTAGTTTACTTTGATGACATACTAGTATTTAGTCTCTCACCGACTGATCATGAGACACACTTAAGAACTATCCTTACCACTTTGCGCCAAGAGAAATTATTTATTAATCTTAAGAAGTGCTCGTTTGGTGTGACATCCGTCGAATTTCTAGGATATATAGTGAGTTCGGAAGGTATCCATGTTGACCCTAAAAAGGTCCAAGTTATTAGAGAATGGCCGGAACCCAAAAATATCAGGGACGTGCGAAGCTTCCATGGATTGGCCACATTTTATAGACGATTCATTCGGGATTTTAGTAGTATTATGGCCCCAATCACTGAATGCATGAAGAAGGGTGATTGTATTTGGACTAAAGCCGCCACTAAAGCATTTCAAGTGATTAAAGAACGGATGTCCGAAGACCCACTACTACGGCTACCGGATTTTAGTAAGGTGTTTGAACTATCTTGTGACGCGTCAGGAATAGGAATTGGAGTTCTAAGTCAGGAAGGACATCCGATTGGATACTTTAGCGAAAAACTCTCGGGCCCGAAGCTGAATTATTCCAATTATGATCGTGAGTTTTACGCCGTGATACGATGTCTCCAACATTGGAGACACTATCTTATATCAAAGGAATTCGTAGTCCTGTCCGATCATGAAGCGCTAAAATTTGTAAACTCCCAAAGTAAAATCAGCCCTCGGCACGCTAAATGGGTCTCCTATCTTCAGGAGTACACCTTCATTATCAAGCACCTTAAGGGTACGTTAAATCGTGTAGCGGACGCCCTCAGTCGGGTCACTTTATTACTATCTACCATGTAAATATCTGTCATAGGATTTGAAAGAATCAAAGATGAATATGTTCATTGCCCGGATTTTAAAGATATATACTTAGTCGCTCACGACAAATCGTCTTCCAATATTTCGGCTTATTATATCCGTGACGGTTACTTATTTAAGCACACACAATTATGTATTCCCCGCTCCTCGCTACGCCACTTCATTATATGGGAGTTACATAGTGGAGGATTAGGTGGTCATTTCGGTCGCGATAAAACAATAACTCTCGTAGAGGACAAGTTCTTTTGGTCGGGCCTCAAACCGTTGGTTAATAAAATCGTGGGTAGTTGCCGTGTGTGTCAGTTAGCGAAGGGCAACAAGACTAATGCCGGTCTTTACACACCACTTCCGATTCCGTCAGTTCCATGGGTGGACGTTAGTATGGATTTCATCTTGGGCCTACCTTTGACATGTCGGCGCCATGATTCCATTCTGGTCGTAGTGGATTGATTTTCCAAAATGGCCTACTTTATCGCATGTCAAAATACCAACGATGCGTCCCATGTGGCGAAATTGTACTTCAAGGAGGTCGTGGCACATCGGGGCGTCCCCAAAACGATCGTCACCGATAGGGACGTCAAATTCACTAGTTACTTTTGGAAAACTCTTTGGAAACTATTGGGTACCAAGCTTATGTTTTCGTCCGCCTATCATCCTCAAACGGATAGGCAAACGGAAGTGGTGAACCGCAGTTTGGGCGGTTTACTTCGTTGCCTAGTTGGTGACCATAAAGGTACGTGGGACCTTATTTTGCCTCATGCTCAATTAGCTTAGAATAATTCTAAAAATAGGTCCACTGGTTTGTCTCCGAATGAGATAGTGCATGGTTATAAGGCACCCGTACCTCTTGATTTGGTTCCATTACCACCATCGTTTAAATCAAGTCAGTTTGCACAAGATTTCGCCTCCCACGTTCACACTCTACATAAACACATTAGCGATACGCTAGCTAAACAATATGCTATTTATCAATCGAATGCTAACGTAAATAGGCGAGCGGTCCCCTTGAATATTGGTGATTTGGTAATGGTTCGTCTCATCCCCGAACGGATGCCTTCGGGCACCGTAAAGAAATTGGCAAATCGGAGAGCCGGTCCTTTTCGGGTGCTAAAGAAACTAGGCGAAAATGCATATCTATTACAGTTACCCGCTGATTGGGGAATTTCTCCTATATTTAATGTTTCGGATTTAACGCTTTATGTCGCTCCACCACCTGAACTTTCTGTCTCTCCGTTTAATATTTCTACTATGCCTTCTCTTGGGATGGGGGGTGAGCTTATTTCTGGATCGTTTTCCCCTTCAGATTCTACAGGAGGTACGTTGCCAATTGTTGATGCTACATGTCCTCCTTCTTTGCCTAACGCTTTTCCAAGGCTCTCCCGGACCGATTTCTTGCCTGACAGGATTTTGCAGGATGCGGTGTTCTCCACCCCAGATGGTGATATTCACAAGTTCTTGATTCGGTGGCGTGATCGCCCTGCCACGGATGATTCATGGCTCTCTACTTCGGAGTTGGAACTTCTAGATGCGGATCTCCTCCACCGCTACATTCCCGCGCACTCATCGGTGATGAGTCCTTTTGAGCGGGGGATGATTGATGGCAACGGCCAATTTGGTGATGACGATGACGTCCTTGGTGCACATGACGATCATGGAATAATGGCGGACGATGCTGATGATGATGACCCGCCGGTCAAGGATACGCGCCGCCGTAGCGGTCATAGCTACAATCTTCGCCCGCGCAACAAGTCTTGACTCTAGTTTAATTGTGCTAGTTTAATTTAGTTTATGCCCTGCTTGTTTGAAACTATTAATTTATGTCATTTTAAATTGTGGTGTGCGTTTAGCCACTTTATGGGCTGCTAATAGCCCCTTTTGTTGTAAGCCTTATAAAAGGCCTTTTTCCTTCATGACAATTAGACATTATTGAAAACAATTGAAATTTCCTCCAAAACCTAATTTTTCCCTCATCCGCTTCTCTCTCTTCCTCTCTCATTTCCGCCGCCCCCCTTGGAGTCTTCTCCTTGTGTTGGCCGCCCCCTTCATCTCTCTCTCTTTTCTCCTCCCACCTCCTCTCCAATACTACAACTCCTTTTTCTTCTTCCTTATATCCTACACTACCACGACGTGTCTTTACAAAATCTCAAGGTGATTGCGGACTCGGCTATTGAAGAGAGGCTCTTGTGCAAGATTAGGATTGGGAGACCTTCTACGGCGTGAAGCGAAGGACGGAGCACGTGTTCATCATCATTGGATCACCTTCCGTAGATCTCAAGGGGAACGATCATTTTCTTCTAGTGGATCCAACATCTCGGATCTACTATTTCCGAGAGGGTAACGAAACTCCTACTCAAGAGATTTCCTTTCTTAGATTGTTTTTGTGGTGGACGATTTTTGCGTGGTTTTCGAAGCTTTGAAATTCCGCGGTCGTTCCAATAATAGTGTGGTGGATTTCGTTTGGATTTTTCCGAATACACTCGAAAGGATTGGCGATCCTTGCTTTGGTTCTTGTTGGGGAGAGATCCACCCGTTTCGAATCATTTTTTTGTTTTGGTGGATTTCTTTTTGGTACAACATCGCGCTCGTCCGGACGCAAACATTCGTCCCTTTAGCTTGACGGATCCCGGCTTATCGCCGACGATTCGATCTTGACACGGAGTTGCTATCCGTACGCGTACAATAATTAATAATAAGTTAGTCGTGGATGCGTTTAAGTTGTGGTCGGGAAGAGCGGAGCGTTTGGTAGTTGTTGTTCGTAGTCGCGTGAGATCGCCTCATTCCGGTGGCCTACATCACTTTGCCCAATGTTGAAGACCATCCACGAAGAAGAATAGTAGATATTCATCCGACATGTTAGGGATTTGTAGCATCAAGGTTGTGAATTCTTTGACGTACTCTGTGATGCTTCCCTTGTGCTTCAACTCCCTAAGCTTCTTCTATGCTTTATAAACGACATTTTCTGGATAAAAATATAGTTTGAGTTCACGCCTGAACTCCTCCTAAGTATCAATATGATACAAGCCTTTCTCGATGTCAGCCTGCTTCCTTCTCCACCGAAGAGAAGCAACATCTGATAAGTAATAAGAGGCTTCTCATACCTTAGCGGTTTCGTCGACAAGGTTACACCCCTCGAAGAACTGCTCCATTTGCCAAATGAAGTTTTCAACTTCTTTCGCGTCCCTCTTGCCCACAAATATCTTGGGCTTTAGAACCTCCATCCTTTGATTGCCTATTTCCATGTTGCCTCGACCATTAGCCAAGGCTCGACGACAAACGGTGATTTCCTCCTTCATATCCTCAAAGCCGATTCGCAATGCTTGAATGGTATCTTCCAACCTAGCAAGGCGTTCCTCCAACGCCAGGTGAGCATCGAGACAAGTCTGGGTAGACTCCTTGATGGACTCAAATTCTTCTAGAACATGGGCCTCAAGAGGTTCAAAGTTACCTTCCACCTTCTCAACTCGGTCGACCAGCATCAAGACGCCCTCATCCAAATGAGTTCCTTCCCGTGCCTTGCTATGATCCCTCTTCTTCCTGCCTTGTTGATCTACGACCTCCCTGCCGCACTCGTCAATAGAGCTTGAGTTATTTGCCTTATTCGCAATAGCAGCACCACACAAACCAAACCAACTTGGCTCTGATACCAACTGTCACGGACTAGTCACCTTGACTATGTCGCGCTCGACCATAACTCCTCTTGCCACCCCTCGCAGCTATCTAAGTCAGCCTCACTCTAAGGAAACTGTGGTGGAAATGGGAATGAGAACAAGAACACAAGAGCACAAGTGTACAAGAGAAGAAGTAAGAAAGTGAACCCGAATGCTTTATCCACACTTGGATGATTACAAATGAGGGGGTCTTCCCCCTTTATAGGCCCAAAGAGCCTTCCCTCCAAATCAAAGAATATTCTAGATCCCTACCATTCTGAAGTATTCTATACAATTCTAGTATATACAAGAGTCATGTACTCTCTATATTATTCCGTCATCTTCTTATGTACAAGATTCTAGATTTCTCTGGAATCTTCCCTTCTGTTAACCTCAAAAATGACGAGATCATAACAGGTAGCTTACTTAAATGCCATATAAAAGCATTTTCCTTTCTCCGTGGACACATACACTAGAATAGGGTTTCTAAGCCACTTCTAGAGTAAGGAGCCACCGTCCAAGGATAAATGAAGAGAGAACGTGCACCCTCTTGAGAAAGGAAGAAGATCTTCATAGAGCACAAATGAGAACTTTAATCTGTAGACGATCGAGTGCATACGGAATGAGAATCATAAGCGCCGACCTCTCACCGCCTCCGGAGAAACAATTTGAGGGAGCATCCGTTTTCTTTCATAGATAGATTTTCTTATATCTATTTTGTATTTTTCTCCTTTATTGTATCATTTGTTGGGAGAAATCATTCGGGGAGGATGTCGGAATCCGGGGAGGTTTCAGTGCAAAATTGTTCGGGGAGGAAGTCTAGATCGGGGAGGTCTAGCTAGGGCTCAAAGATCTTTTGGCGGAGAAGGGAGAGAGCCAACCAGTCCTCGGGGGGGGGGGGGGGGGGGGGGGGGTTGGTATAGAAATCCCAAAGAGTGTTCTATTCATCGCCTACGAACTCCGGCGTCATGGAGATAAACACTTTGCAGTTATAATCTTCACTTTAATCTTCTAATGAAATCATGTTTTCATGCTTTGATATTTGTGGGCAATCTCTCATTAAATCTAGAAGTGTTAGTTTGTCTGAAATCATAATCTTGTAAACACTGAAACGATCACCTGTGCAATTTGAACAAAGTGAACTTACAAGATTATGGTTTCTGTGAGATACTGCCGATGATAACCGTACAGCCCCGCGCTAGCATCCAGAAAGCGTATTCCTACAACGAAAAGATTTAAAATTTCATAATATTGTTGCAAACCTTATTCACCCCCTCTAAGGTTGGCCACAGATCCAACAGATTTGGCAGTGAAGGTCTCTCTTTTTTTTTGCATTTTTTTAGTTTTTGTATTTCCTAATTTTTGCTGATAAAATCTTTTTGCTAGTCTGCTTTTCATGTTTTACTCTAAGGTTTTGTGAGAAGTTGATGCAAAATAGATGTTGTGGAGGTCTTGTTACCATTGATCCCATAATAGAGCGCACATTGCTCAATCTTAGAAGAGAACAAGGTAGGAATATGGATGATAATATTCCCCCTTAGAATCCTCCTAATGTAGAACCCAAGGTGGTGCATCAAAGGCCACACACTATGCGAGAATGCACTGCCCCAACTTTGGGGAATTTTTACCCTATCTTAAGTCCTGCCATCACAAACCAGCATTTTGAGATTATGCCTGCCATTTTACATATATTTCAAAATTCTGTTCAGTTTTCTGGTGCTCCACTTGATGATCCTTGCTTGCACTTATACAATTTTAATGATATTTGTGACACATTTAGAATCAATGGAATATCTAACGTTACAAATAGGATGCAGCTCTTCTCATTTACTTTGAGGGATAGGTTTAATGCCTGGTTGTACACCTTGCCGGCAGGTTTAGTCACATCTTGGGAGATTTTGATAAATATGTTTCTGAATAAGTATTTTTCGGTGGATAGGATAGTTCATTCGAGGAACGAGATCATTAATTTTAGGCAGTTGGATCAAGTGTCCCTTGTAGAGGCATGGGTAGATACTTTGAGTTATTGAGAGATTCCCTCAGCATGAGATGCCCATCGAGACTCTTATGCACACTTTTTATGCTGCTCTTGATCACAATATTCGTGTTAATATCGATGATGTTGCAGGAGGAAGCATGATGAGAAGAAACTCTAAAGATATGTGGGAGATTATCCAAGAGCTAGCTTCTCAGAGCTCATAATGGATCTCTGGAAGAAGAACTCCCAAGAGAGCGTCATGTGTTTATGAAGTTAATACCTACACATCCATGACCAATCAATTGGGAGCAATATCAAAAAAGTTAGAAAAATTGAGTAAGATGAGTCTTGTTTCCCCTGCTCATGCTCCTGTATCAGCTATTGCTTGCCAAGGCTGTTGTGTCTCTGGGAATCACTCCTCTGAGTGTCTTGTGGGTAACTCCTCTACCGATCTCTCCCTTGATTTTATAGATGAAACTGTGAATTTTGTAGGGAACCAACAGTAGAATAACCTGTACTCCAGTACATATAATCTCGGGTGGCGTAATCACCCTAAATTATCGTGGAGGGATGGGTAGCAACAAGGACAATATGGTGAGGCTAGTGAAAGCTGGCTACTCAGTCATTTCCACATCGTCCAGCTTACACTTTACAAGTGATGATGACCCCCGTTGAGGAAAAGTTGAAAAAATTCATGGATTACACCCAATCCTTAATTCTCAACCAGGGGGCATCCATACAAAATATATAAACTTAAATGGGCCCGTTGGACAGATTTATTACTAAATGGGCACCAGGAATTCTCCCAAGTGATACGTAAATGAACCCAAAGGAGCACGCTCGGATCACTTCTGAGTTTGCGCCAACCTTGGAGAGAGGTATTGTTTTAAACTGTGAAATTAATAACGCGTCTGCTCATGTTTTATGTGACACAAGCTCCTCTCACAAAATTAACTCTAAGATGTGGAGAAGTTTAATATTGTACCCATTGCGAAGGAGAGTGTTACTCATTCTTAAAAAATGGTTCGCATGTTGTTACTATGGGATCCTCCAATGACATACAAATCACTTTGGAAGGGGAAAAGGTTCGAGCTGAAATTCAAATCATGGACCCCAAAGAAAATGATTCTCCACTTGTGTTTGGGGCCCCTCTTTTGAAATCACTCGGCGCCACTCTGCACCTTGCAGAAGAGCGTATCTCGGTATAATCATGTTTATGATATTTCTTCTAGTATGTTTCCAAATATTCCTACTGATCAAGTGTTGATTGAGGATATAATGGTGGAAGTTAAGGTACCGGATGAGGTGGTTGAGGAAGAGTTAGATATTGTTGTTTAAGTGAATGAAATTACCCTAAAGACGGAATTGTCTACTAAAGAACTTTCTGAGAAGAAGAAAGTGAGTTTGTCTGATATCTTACTCTCACCGGCGGTGATTCCAGAGCCCACGACGACTAAAGAAGAGTTTGTTGTGGAAGTTGACAAGAAGGAGGCACGTTGGCGCTCACCACGGGTGGAAGTTAAACAAAAGGAACAAGCTGAGTGAGCAGCCATGTCAGCTATATGCTGGAGAAAAACTACAGCTGATGAAGGAGGGAGTCATTCCCACCTTCATTCAAGAACCTTAATAGCAGATCCCCACCCTTCATTTCTCAGAACATTTACAAGTCAACTTACTACTGATTTTTTGTTGAACTTTAATTGCGTAGGACTCAAAAAACTTTATATCTTATGGAAACTTTAATTCCTAACCTAATTTTGACTTTGTTTTTCTTGCATAAAACCATGATTACAATGCATAATACTAGAATTTGGTTCAACTTAAGGATGTTAAACAAATATCTCTTGGGAGGCACCCCTATATTATCCTGCTCGTCATGTTTAATTTTTACTTTTTGGGTATGATTGCATGAGTCTGGCTGTGGAATTTAAAAGCAGACTAGTTTGATTTTAATTAAGTGTGTTTGCATTTTTGTTTGTAGCTAATGTTAATCCTTGTTTGCACCTTTTGTTTTAGAGCAGATTTCTTCGCAAGAATGTCGCCTCATCACATTTTTGTTGGAGTTGGAGAACACTTCTGGACAGGTTTCGTTGAACGGCGTTCGACGAACGGAGGAGGGTTCGTCGAACGGCGAGTTGGAGAACACTTCTGGACAGGGTTCGTCGAACGACGATCGACGAATGGAGGAGGGTTCGTCGAACGGCGTTCGACGAATGGTGAAGGGTTCGTCGAACGAGCCCTTAAGGAGAAGCCGTCTCAGCGGATGTGGCTGGACCGTCTCAGCGGTTATACATGCCGTCTCAGCGGATGTGGCTGGACCGTCTCAGCGGTTATACCAGCCGTCTCAGCGGTTGTGACTGGACCGTCTCAGCGGTTATACATGCCATCTCAGTGGATGGTGCTGGACCGTCTCAACGGATATACATGCCATCTCAGCGGATATTGCTGTGTCGTCTCAGCGGATGCTATTGAACCGTCTCAGCGGAAGTTTGGTCTGAGCCCGGTTTGGCGCCCTATTTAAAGGGTGCGTAACCATGGTTTAGGGTTAAGGTCGTGAAGTCCAAGAGAGTGCAATAGTGTTTTGCGCGGTGTTCCTTGGCGGCGGCGGTTCCTCTGTTCGTTCTTGAGAGAAGGCTGTGTGAGGTAGGATTGGTTCAGATCCTTGTAAGCTTGTAAGCTGTAAACCTTCTTGGTAAATAGAGGAGAAGAGGAAGGGGATAGGGGACGTAGCCCGGATTGGGTGAACCTCTGAAAATCTGTGTCTTCTGTGTTTTGTGTTTCGATTTCTTTCGAATCTCTCGTCTCGACACTCCCTGTTTTTCTTTACATTTGGTATCAGAGGGAGGTTCTTGATCCTGGAAATGGGTTCTGGCGGCGTGCGGATCGAGATCGAGAAGTTTGACGGAAGTCGATTCGATCTATGGAAGATGAAGATGGAGGATATGTTGATTGATCGAGATCTATGTTCTACGATCGAAGATGATCCTCCCGTTCCTAAGGTAGCAGAGAAGGATGCGAGCGCATTGAAGGGAAAATCTGCAGACGCGGCTGCAGATGGTGCAGCGGAGGTGTCAGCCTGGACGAAAACCGATCGGAAGGCAAAGGGCCTGATCCGGTTATTTCTTGCAGATTCAATCTTGACTAACGTCATGGAGGAGACTTCGGCGCGAAGTCTGTTGCATAAGTTGGAATCCCTCTACCAGAGCAAGTCCCTGGTAAACAAATTGCTCTTGACGGAAGAAGTGGTATAAACTTCGGATGCGTGAGGGTGATTCTTTTTCAGAGCACTTGACTCAATTTAACACCATTGTGAGTCAGTTAATCTCTATTGGTGAGAAGATCTCGAATGAGGATAGAGCCATCACCTTGTTGTGCTCACTGCCAGATTCATGGGACAATCTGATTGTCGTGATTAGAGGGAGTGGAGACAAGGAACTGTCATACGATACTGTATGTGCAGCTCTTTTATCTGAGGAGACCAGGAGAGGAGGTTCTGAGGCGATAAGCAAAGGTGCTTTGAGTGTATCTAGATCCCGCTCTCAATGAAGGGAGAGCAAGCAAGGTGGATATCGAGATAAGTCTCGTGGGAGATCCAAGAGCCAGGAGAGGGAGAAGAGTAAGAAGCCCGTTCGGTGCTGGAAGTGCAATGAGACTGGTCATGTGAAGTCTCAATGTCCGAACAAGGCCGCTCAAAACAAGGAGACACCGACATCTTCTGGTACGAAGAAGGAGGGCGATGGCGGTGACATGTACATCGCTGCTGCGTGCGTTGCTCAGAGAGATTCTGACATGTGGTATGTAGACACAGGAGCATCATACCACATGACCCCTCATAGGCACTAGTTCTGTGAGTATGAGAGATTTGAAGGTGGAGATGTCATGCTGGGTGATGATTCTGTTGTTCAGATCATTGGGCGTGGCAAGGTGATGTTGAAGCTGTCTAATGGGACCACAAGGTCTCTTCCAAATGTGATGCACATTCCTGGGATGAGCAGGAACTTAATCTCGGTGGGTTCTATGGCGAATGCAGGAGTGCATTTCAGCTGCGACAAGCAAACTTGCAAGATGTCAAAGGGGCAATGGTGATTGCCAATGGAGTAAGACATGGAACACTGTATACTCTGCTTGCTGATACAGTGGTTCCAAGTGGGGATTTTATCTCTGAGAGACAGGAGGTTGACCAGGAGGAGGTGGCCAGGCTGTGGCATCATCGGCTTGGGCATATCAGTGATAAGGGGATGTCGGTCATGGCATCTGGTCAGATGGTGAAAGGGGTGCCAGAGTGCACCACAAGCTTTGGGTTCTGTGAGCATTGCCTGCTTGGCAAACAGACCAGGGTAAGCTTTCGTGGGACGGGCACGAGGGCAACTGAAGTGCTGGAGCTAATACACAGTGATGTGTTTGGGCCAACCCCAGCTCCATCTCTAGGCGGCACAAGGTACTATGTGTCTTTTACTGATGACCTCTCACGGTATTCCTGGATCTATTTTCTCAGGTCCAAGTCAGAAGTTCTGGACAGGTTCAAGGAATTTAAGAACCTGGTGGAGAACTAGTTGGAGAGAAATGTGAAGGTCCTCCGTTCTGATAATGGATGGGAGTACTATTCTGATGCCTTTGAGCAGTACTGTACTGAGCAGGGGATTGCACGGCAGAAGACCACACCGTATACTCCAGAGCAGAATGGAGTGTCGGAGAGGCTAAACAGGACCTTGATGGAGAAGGCCAAGTGCATGCTCAGTTGGGCATGTTTGGGGAAGGAGTTCTAGGCTGAAGCAGTGGCGATTATAAATTACCTGAAGAACAGGTCCCCTACATCTGTTGTGGAGGGATGTACTCCCTTTGAAGTCATCTTCAAGAGAAAGCCAAACTTGGCCTATGCTCGTGTGTTTGGGTGTGATGCATATGATCACATTCCAAAGGAGAAGAGGGGGAAGCTTGACGTTGATGGCGCAAATCTCACACACCGCTATAGGCGGTAGCTCGACTGCGACACGAAACGGCAGTGTACCGATCGTTCAAGTAATATAAAACGAGGAGTAAATCCCCGAGTATCGAATCTCTCAAGGAACACAGTAAGGTGGAGTTAGGTTTCGAGGAAGGACTTGAGATCGAAGTCCTAGGTCGGAGTTACAATGGATGGTTGGTTTGGTTTGCGAATAATAAAATAAAAGATTACAACTACTCCTATGCAATGCCGCTATGCAATGCTTCGCTTGGCGGGAAGGAGACTAGGCAGGCCTTGAGCGCGCTGCGTCGCAAGGGCGGATGGACGAGTAGGCAAACTGATCGAACTATGCAGGCCTTGAGCGCGCTGCTTCGATAGGCGGGATGGAATACACGGGCCGCTATGCCACGCTTCGCTAGGCGGATGGAAGAATAGGCATACGGATGAGGGTCGCAAGCACCTCGTCGACAAGCATGCCACTAGCAATTGCTAGTGCGGCACCGGGCATGGATGAGGAGTGGAAAATGGATGGGGGCGCACCTCATTAACACATATGAACTAAATAATTCCATAAACATGAAATAAACAATAATACACATAGTTCATAGCATTCATCATCTAAATATAGAGATTACAAACAACTACAACCACACAAGTAGAAGAAAAAGGCAAGAGATACGACCGAATCCGGAGTCTCGTTGTAGATTCACGGTAGGAATCGTTGGGTTGTCAATCCACGTCCTAGCTCGGTCCCAACTGCGTCCGGGGTAGAGGAGGGCTGTCACACCTCCCAATGGACCCGTCTTCTCCAGCGCTTTACCATCCGGCCACGTCTAATGCGAAGAACTCCTTGCTTGGCGATGAAGATGCGTGGAATCTCCTCCTTGAAGCTCTTGGATGATGGAGGAGGCCTAGGGGGCGGAGAACCAGCGGAAAAGGGCGAAACGGCGGAGTCGGGCGGAAAAACGGCGAGCGATCTGACCTAAATCGCGAGCAGCGGAATTTATAGGCGCTGGAAATAAACAGTGCGCACGGTCATTGGCGCACGACCAGTGGTCGTGCGCACTAGAATCCTGTGATCGTGTGCTCTGCCTGGACGGAACCTGCAAAGGCAGAAATTATAAAATAACATGTTCGCACGACCGGTGGCGCACGACCGATGGTCGTGCGCACTATCGTCGGTGGTCGTGCGCACTGGTCGAAACAGAACTCAGAAAATTAATGCTAAGTGCGCACGCACAGTGGCGCACGATCGGTGGTCGTGCGCACTAGCGTAGATGCTCGTGCGCACTGCACCAAACAGAACTCATGAAAAAAGGGTTAAGTGCGCACGATCAGTGGCGCACGACCAGTGGTCGTGCGCAATAGAACCGGTGATCGTGCGCAGTGTTCCTGTGCAGAATTGCACCGGGAACACCTGCACGACTCCTATTCCAGCGTATACCACTAATCTAGCCACTGAAAGTGGGACTTAACAGCGCAAGAAAACTAATAACAAAGATAGATACGAAATTACACCAGAATGGGCCTAGAAGTGCACCTAGCATAGACTGATCAATATGAACTATAACTGGGCTAAAGTGCGGTGAAATAACTAAATAAATGGCCCAGATGAGTCCATAAAAGTGTATATGATCAGGACTCATCAGACGTCAAGTCTGAGAAGTGCATCTTTGTGGGTTACAAAGATGGCATAAAAGGCTACAAGCTTTGGAACAATGTGACCAGGACTGTAACATTCAACAAGGATGTGGTGTTTCATGAAACCAGTCCACAGGCAGTCACACAAGCTGAGAAGGACAAAGAAGCAGAGAAAGGGACAGTGGTGGTGGAAGAAAGCTTTGAGAAAGAAGCCACTACTGTTGGGGATGAATCTGATTCTGAATCAGATGACTTGGAGGTGGTGAGAAGTGATGATGAGTCAGAAGATGAAGCTGAAGAGATTCCACTTCTGAGGAGATCGACAAGGGAAAGAAAGGCACCAGTGAGATATCCCCAATGTGCAGTGGTTGCACAATGTTGCCTAAGTATGCTTGGTGAAGATCCAATCTCTGCCAGAGATGCTAGATCAATGGCTGATTCAAATCAGTGGGAGCTAGCCATGGTGGATGAAATGGAGTCTCTAAGGAAGAATCAGACTTGGAGTCTGTTTAAGCTTCCAAAGGGGAGGAAGGCCATTGGGAGT
This sequence comes from Dactylorhiza incarnata, assembly GCA_033032865.1. Lineage (NCBI taxonomy): Eukaryota > Viridiplantae > Streptophyta > Magnoliopsida > Asparagales > Orchidaceae > Dactylorhiza > Dactylorhiza incarnata. The sequence goes on from JAWHQI010000024.1 coordinate 16,816,996, forward strand.
AAATGGGTCTTCAAGCAGAAGGTGAAGGGGGATGACATTGTGGAGAAATACAAGGCAAGGTTGGTTGCAAAGGGATTCTACCAGGTAGAAGGTGTTGACTATGATGAGATCTTCTCACCTGTAGACAAGATGACGTCGATCAGGTTGGTTCTCTCTATTGCGGCAGCGCATGATCTAGAGATCGAGCAGATGGATGTGAAGACGGCGTTTCTTCACGGTGATCTGGAGGAGGAGATATACATGAAGCAGCCGGAAGGATTCGAAGCCAAGGGCAAGGAGGATCAGGTCTGCAGGCTGAAGAAGTCCTTGTATGGACTAAAGCAATCTCTGAGGATGTGGTACTAGAAATTCGACACCTACATGCTGGAGTTAGGTTTTGAAAGGTCGAATTCAGACCACTGTTTGTACATCCAGAGAAAGGGAGAGCAGTTCATCTTCCTGACACTCTATGTAGATGATATGCTACTAGTGGGCAATAGTGTCAGGATGATCCAACATGTGAAGAAGCTGCTCTCAGCCAAATTCGAGAAGAAGGATTTGGGGACAGCAAGTGTCATCTTGGGAATGCAGATTTCCAGGGATCGAAGCAAGAAGAAGCTTTGGTTGGGGCAGCAGAGGTACGTTGAGGAAATGTTGAAGAAGTTTAACATGACGGACTGCAAGCCAGAGGGAGCACCAATGGCTGTTGGCTGCAAGTTATCTACAGAGTTGAGCCCAAAGACATAAGATGAGGTCGAGGACATGACGAAGGTTCCATATGCTAGTGCGGTGGGAAGCTTGATGTACGCCATGGTCTGCACTCGCCCTGACATTGCTCAAGCAGTGGGAGTGTCGAGCCGGTATATGGATACACCAGGAAAGGAACACTGGAACGCGGTGAAGCGTGTGTTCAGGTATCTCCGAGGCACTTCAAATTACTCCCTATATTTTGAAGGAGCTGGTGAAGGAGGAGTCCTGGACATGGTTGGGCACGTGGACTCAGATTTGGGAGGTGACCTGGATAGCAGGAGATCCACCAGTAGGTACGTGTTCACATTGTTTGGAGGTGCTATCAGCTAGATGAGTCGGAGGCAATGCATGGTGGCACTCTCGTCGACGGAGGCAGAGTACATGGCTCTTACTCATGCGATCAAGGAGGCCATATGGCTGCGGAGGCTATGTTTGGAGCTTGGGTTTGAGCAGGGGCCTGTGAAGCTGTGGTGTGACAGTCAAGGGGCTATTCAGCTAGCCAAGAATCCTGCCTTCCATGCACGAACCAAGCACATTGACATCCAGTACCATTTCATCTGGGAGAGGGTGGAGAAGAAGGTAGTTTAACTGGAGAAGGTGGACACGATGGAGAACATCTCTGACTTTCTTACCAAGGCGGTTCCTGTTGCCAAATTTTAGTGGCGTGCAACGGCCGTAGGGTTGAAGAAGAAGGTTGGAGGAGCAGCTCTCATCGGAGGAAGATGTTCACCAAGTGGGAGAATGTTGGAGTTGGAGAACACTTCTGGACAGGTTTCGTCGAACGGCGTTCGACGAACGGAGGAGGGTTCGTCGAACGGCGAGTTGGAGAACACTTTTGGATAGGGTTCGTCGAACGGCGTTCTACGAACGGAGGAGGTTTCGTCGAACGACGTTCGATGAATGGTGAAGGGTTCGTTGAATGCCGCCTGCGTTCGACGAACGAGCCCTTAAGGAGAAGCCGTCTCAGCGGATGTGGCTGGACCGTCTCAGCGGTTATACATGTCGTCTCAGCGGATGTGGCTAGACCGTCTCAGCGGTTATACCAGCTGTCAGCGGTTGTGGCTGGACCGTCTCAGTGGTTATACATGCCATCTCAGCGGATGGTGCTGGACCGTCTCAGCGGATATACATGCCGTCTCAGCAGATATTGCTGTGCCGTCTCAGCGGATGCTATTGAACCATCTCAGCGGAAGTTTGGTCTGAGCTCGGTTTGGCGCCCTATTTAAAGGGTGCGTAACCCTGGTTTAGGGTTAAGGTCATGAAGTCCAAGAGAGTGCAATAGTGTTTTGCGCGGTGTTCCTTGGGGGCGGAGGTTCCTCTGTTAGTTCTTGAGAGAAGGCTGTGTGAGGTAGGATTGGTTCAGATCCTTGTAACCTTGTAAGCTGTAAACCTTCTTGGTAAATAGAGGAGAAGAGTAAGGGGATCGGGGACGTAGCCCGGATTGGTTGAACCTCTGAAAATCTGTGTGTCTTTTGTGTTTTGTGTTTCGATTACTTTCGAATCTCTCATCTCGACACTCCCTGTTTTTCCTTACAATTTTGTCTAAGTGGGTCTGCGCACCCTTTTGGGATACACATCATGGATACAATGGTTGTGCTTTTGGGTAATGGATAGCACATTTCTACCTTGTTGGATCTTGAGGCGTCCTTAGAGGGGGGGGGGGGTGAATAAGGGTTTTAGACAACTTTAAATTTTTATAGAAAACTTTTGATATTTTATTTGAATAAGAGTGAATAAAAAACAAAGAGTAGTAAATCAATTTTATTAAATAGAAAAAAACAGGATTATCTTTAATAAAATTTGGTTACAAAATCCGATTTCTATGACGCTAGAAATCCAATGCGAAATATGAAATACTCTTTTTCTTTTCTAATCCGACTCTTCTCACTAAGAACCGGTTGGCTTTAGCCGATCTCTCCCCAGATACGACCTCAAGCCGCTCTAGCCCTTCTATCCCCAGAAAGGCCTCAAGCACCCCTAGATCTACTCCCTAGACCTAGTCGCCAACAAGAGGTGAATTCCTCCCTAAGTCCTACCCAGACCTAGTCGCCAACATGAGGTGAATTCACAGACCGGTTACAAAGATAAATGTAAAAGACAAATATAAAAACTCCCTTTGAGGTAATCTGAAGGAGATGATGAAGAATCACTGAAGATCATTGAAGTCCAAGTGTGCGTTCTTCGCGTTGAGTTAGCGTGTTGATCCAAGCCTCCTTCGATTCGTCCTTTTGAAATTGAGTGGGAGATCCTTTGTGGTCTGGAAATACGGCCCTCAGAAATAATTCAGAGTGCTCGAATAGGGCTCCTTAGAATTGGTTGTTGAAGAAGATGAAATCCACCTATTTATAGGACTGGAAGCTAACATCGGCGTTAAGGCTAACGACTGGCGTTAACCCAGTATAGAATTGTTTTGATGGCTCGGATCTTTAAAATAGGAAGGAAATTCTGCACTTTAGGAAACATTCATTTTAGGCAACCCTAACGCTAGCGTTGAGGCTAACGCTAGCGTTAGGTCAATAATTCCTAAAGAGCTTTTACAATCACGGCTCTTCCCTTCTTACCACATTTGTCTTGGTGGGAACGGGAGTCAACGCCAGCGTTAATTCCTAATGCCTGACATTAGACATCATTCCACTTTTTAGCTTGTAGGAAGGTCAGACCAATAATGTAGCATCCTAGTGTCATATATGTTCAAACCTGCATGCTAAAATCACAATGGCAAACAAGATCAATTACAAGTAAGATTTGTTATTCTCAAATCAAAGGGATGATGAAAACCATGTTCCAACAATCTCCCCCTTTTCATAATAACAAATCCAATGGAGATAAATCAAATTCATATATAAGAGAGATGTATTTTAGAAGGATATATGACACTAAGCAATATTGATACAATAATAAGAATTGTAGATTGTTAAATTGTGCCCCCCCTACTTAAGTGTTCCCCCTTAGTATATGATCACATAGACTAGATTCATTCTCCCCCTTAATCTAGTGAATCCTACTCCTTTAATCATTATGATTTATCATTTTATTCTCCCCCTTTTGTTATTAGCAAAAGAGGGTGGAGTGAAACAATACTAGAATGAAGAAGACAAAAGTTGGGACATAACTAAGAGAGGATTAAGAGTTTTGTGTAGACATAAAGTAAATCATGATCGAGCTAAGGGAGAGAGTAGCACAACGGAAAAAGGATATGATAAGCGTGAAAGAACAAGACACGTTCCATGTTTTTTACCAAAATAATTCTACCACTTGCTTTTCAAGGAATTTTGAAAATATGCTACTTGTTGAAAGAGATGCAATATAGTTTGACAAGCACAAGTGAAGAAAAACAACTTTGAAGTAATTATGAGAAAGCATGGTAAAAGAAATACATGATCAAATTAGAAATGTGGAAAATAAAATAACTAAGAGTAGTATTTTTGTTTATAGTTTAACCATTCCAATAATATGTCTAGACTCTTCACATTTGAGCATTAACTTTGACAATTTTCATAACCAATAGGCAAGCATAGTTTAACATATTCAAAAAGATAATAACTACAATGTAACTAATTCGTATTTCAAGTAAAGAAAATATTGTAGAAATCATGCATTGCAATCTAGTGCTTTTACTTAAGTTTTTAGAGAATTATATAATTATACATTTGGATCCAATTCTCATGAGAAGAATCTTTATGAAAAATAATGGTGTGTGCATAAGGTTTTTTGATAAATATATACAAGTGAAATAATCAAAACACATGACATATGTAATGAACTAGTAAAAAAATATTAAGATTTTAACCTTATAATTACTTTCACACATCAATTCTAGAATAGAATTTCAAAGCACAAAAAGGGTACAACTACCGAGGTGCTTCGCCCACACAATGCTCATTAAGACTTATCAGGGAGCGAAGTATTGCTTGGGAGATCACATAATCATTTTTATAAATTTTTGTTTTTAGTGATCTGGTGTACAAATAGAAGTGATAAAAAATTGTTTGCACAAGACACTTTACAATTCTTTCCAAGGTGCTCAACCTCACAATGCTCATTAAGACTTATCAGGAGGGTGAGTAGTGCTTGGTGGAGTTATCTTTGGGATATTATTTCATATTTTTTATAATGTGGGCCAAAGGTCGCATAATACACTTATTTTTGCAAACAATAACAATATTGAAATAACACTTTTATATATGCAAGAAATTTATTGTTTCAATGAAGGTGTAGGTAATTTAGACATACTACTTAATGTGTTAAAACTATTACACTACACAATCATGCAAGACTAAGATTATGAGCACATGTAGATTACTAAAATAGTTAGTGTAAGAATCATTGATTACCATAAAACATTACTCATACTTAGAGGCATGCTAGGCAATCTTACACAATTTTTTATAGACTATTTCATTGCACATAATCAGATTAAGGTCAAGGCATGACAAGATAAAACAATGTTTAAGAAATTTGAAATTAAATTTAGACATTGAAGAAAATCTTTGTGTATGCAAAAATCAATTTTGACCATTTGAAACAAAAATAACTAAGATGTTTGCTCTTGTGAAGTCTTATAGTCTGACCATAATTTTGTAAATATTTAAAACAAAAACAAATGACAAAAGCATATTTTTGAGCATTTTGAATTATTTAATTTTAATTTGTATTTTGGAATAAAACTAGCAAATTTATAACAAAATAATTTTAAAGCTGAGAAAAGAAACTGAGAAAATTCATTAGAAAAATACAAGAAATATTATAGAAAAAATAGAATTTCAATTTGGACAAAAGAGCTAATGCCCGGCGTTAGCTACTTAACGCCCAAACAGAACACTGTTTTTTAGGATTTTTGAAAAAAATTCTTTGAAATAGAGTTTATATATGTCTTCTTAGTGTAGAAATTTCAGAAAATTTGGAGATGATTAGAAGGCTATTTAAGCATGTTTTATTTGTTAAAAAATGGCTTTTATATTTTTATTTGGTTTTCAAATATTTGTGTTTTACAATATCATTAAAGCTAAAAAATGATAAAATATGCAAAACACAAGAGAAGTATGTTCAATCAACCCAAGAATGCATGAATAATATGATCATAAAGAGTGCATGCAAAATATTATATAGGTATGTCCTAGATTATAATACCCTAACCATATGCATACACACTAGCCCCGTAATAAGTGATGCATGCGCATGAGGAGTTGCACACATATTGTAGGTTGGGGTGTTAATCCCTTATGCACACACTAGAGAATGCTCAACCTAGCACTCTCCCCCCCCCCCCCCCCCCCCAGTGCTTCGCAAGGCCCCACTTGAACCCTCCCCGGTTAAGGACAAGACATGACTTAGAGGTTAGGTCATCTAATGCATACAATCCTACGCCCTCGCTATTGTGAGACACATAATGTGGGTGAATGATCATGGGCATCCTAAGCATTTTGTCCTATGAAATCAATTTATAAACTATGACTTTTCTGAGAGATTGATTTCTAATTATAATTCATTTGAAAACCACATAGTTATTATGAATTTTTACTTTCAATTTTTCTATTTTTAAATAATTCAGTATGTCAATATGAGATAACTAGCATGAATAATATTTATTAGATGATAATGCTAGACTGATGAGTTTGCAAGCAATATTACGCCATAAGATTAATAGAGTTAATGTTGCATGTATTCAAAAATAGCATTTCAATTTTTAGACCTAGAATAAAGTGATGATTCTATTTGATTTGCTTTTATTAGTATAAAGATGACTTTAGGGTTTACATATATGTGAGATACATGCATACGCAAAACATATTTCATTCATATTATCATGATCACACACCATATGTTGGAAGCAAAGGATCTTTTGTAGTTATGTTTCATATTTGAATTAAAAGATCTTTTGATTTTGCATGATTATTATAAGCGGCCATTAGTTTAAACACATAGAAATTTAGGTACTCGTAATTCTTATTCATAATGATGTAAGTATTTAAAATAAAACAATTCATATTCATCCATTTCAACATATTAAAGAGAAAGATTGTAAGGTGAATAATGAATGTATTGAGAGAATAATTTTTTTGGTTATGTTTACCTAGAAATCGGCAATCACCTCGAGCTGGCCTTTTTCAGGTAACCGAGGCCATCGACATGCTCTCGCAGTACTCGGGCAATCTATCTCGGCGACCCAAGTTTTTCTCGCCAGGATTTTGAGTCTGGGTGGTCTCCCACCTCCCGGGCAGTCCCCCTAGGGAGGTCGCTTCGCACGACCTCGCCCGGGAGGTCGGTCCGCGCAACCTCGCCCCAGAGGTCGCTCTGTGCGACCTCGCCCGGAGGTCGTTCTGTGCGACCTCGGCTGGGAGGTCGCTTCGCGTGACCTCTCCCCGGAGGTCGCTCTGTGCGACCTCGCCCCGGAGGTCGCTCCGTGTGACCTCGCCCGGAGGTCGCTCCGCGCGACCTCGCCCGGGTGGTCGCTCCATGCGAACTCGCCCGGAGGTCGCTCCGTGTGACCTCGCCCGGAGGTCGCTCCGCGCGACCTCGCCCGGGAGGTCGCTCTGCGCGACCTCGCCTGGGAGGTCGTTTTGTGCGACCTCACCCGGGAGGTCGCTCCGCGCGACCTCGCCCCGGAGGTCGCTCCGCGTGACCTCGCCCCGGAAGTCGCTTCGCGCGACCTCGCCCCGGATGTCGCTCCGCTCGACCTTGCCCAGGAGGTCTCAGTCCGGGGGCGGTTCTCTTTAGGTGGTCTCTCTGTTTTAAGGTGATTTAGGTCTCAACCGATCTCAGCAAGTCCGGGAAGCCCACTACTTTTAGATCTGCCGGTTTGGGCAGGCCCCCGGGCCTATAAATAGAGGGGTAGGGGTACCAGTTTTGGCGACTGGGGAGAGTTTTGGACCCTTAGTTTTTTATTCAAGCGGTCTCATTTCTAAGACCATCGCTATCTCTTCTGGGCAGCTTCTGCCATCTCATTTCTGAGACCGCTGTAGCTCCTACAAAATTTGCACATCCAGTTGCTCCTCTATCATCACAAGCTAAGGAATTTATAGATGCTAGCCGTGATTACCTCAGATCAGCTATCCAGAAAAATCAAGTAGAAGTGTCGAATTTTCAAGGGGATTGTGCTTATTTTCCGACCCATGTTGATGCATCTTATCCTTCAGCCCCTCCAGTTATAGCTGAAGTAGAAGAACCTTCTCCTTTTACAGATAGAATTCGTTGGGAACCTGTTCCTAATGGGTTTAAAGAACCCCGCCTGCCAACCTTCTCTGAGGAAGAAGATCTGATCTCCCACCTTCAAGCCTTTGAGTCAGCTGTTGCGTTAAGAACTATATCGGATAGCATCAGGTGCAAGCTTCTTATCATGACCTTTGGCGGTCAAGCTCTGGAATTGTTTTATATGCTGCCACCTCAATCAATTACTTGCTTTATGGATCTCAGAAGAGAACTTCTCTTGAAATTTGCTACCTCAAGGAAGCGAAAGAGATGCCCAGCATCTATTTTCCAAATCAAGCAAGGATTTAATGAAATCATCGCTCACTTTATTGATAGATTCCAGAGAGAGATTCTTGAGGTTGTTAATGTTGATCAAGAGATGTATAAATGTGCCTTCATTCATAGACTTCAAGAAGGCCCTCTCAGATATAAAGTCAGCATAAAAGAGCCAAAGTCTTATGAGCATCTCATCGAAATAGAAAACCGGTTTATTGAAGGTGAGGCGATGAATTCCAACTATGTGTGTTCTTAGAACCATAAGATTTAGCAGCATCAGAGAAATTTCTATCACAGTCACTCATCTTCAACAAAGAGCCCTCCGCATGTTGAGCAGTTTGAGTCTTATTCTCTTCCTCAGAATATGTCATCTCCATACTTGGAAGTCTCTCCCATCCAGTCTTATGATCCTACAACACTTGAATATGAAAATGACCCAGAAGGATTTATCCAGTTGAATCTCTCCTTGGAAGAGGTCCTTACAAATATTCAAAATATGCCAGAGTATAGAAGACCTCGTCCTATAAAGTCTAAGGTTGAAAATCGCAATCAAGAGCTCTTCTGCGATATCATTCATAATTGGTCATGATACAGAAGACTGTCGTGCTCTCCGAAAATTAATAGACCAACAGTTGAAGGCAGGAAAATTATAAGACTATGTTGCTTGGTAATATGAAGATTGTTTTTCTTCTAGCAGAGACAATTTTACAAAGCAGAGAATTTTTTCCTCAATAAAAGAAATGCATAGGGTAGAAATAAGAAAGAATGTAATTTTACTTCCTGTTTCTTATCACTCCCATTTTTTTGGAGTTTTATGCACCTTTCCTTCTATAACTTTACTTGTAATAAGTATAGCAGCAGCCCAGGTTCTACCAGTAGCTATCATCATAAAGACTCTCTCAACAATCAGATATATCAGACTTTATATCCATATCCACTACCGTATCCTTCACTACATGCATTAATCTAGTTAGGTCTTAAGCTTTTACTCTACTTCCAGCTGTTTATACTTATAAAAAATTGCGTGGATGCAAAGGGTAGAAATACTACCTCTGATTTGGGTAAGGGTCGTAAAACCCACTGCGACCACATCTCGCTAGAAGCACTCGCTGTTGGGTTTTTCTAGAACCATACATCACATGTAGGTGCAGCGGAAATAAAGAGAAATAACCCAAAAGACTTTGATCGGGCCATGAATATTGAATCAAGAAGTTAACTAAATGCACAAATTACCTTAGTGGAGTTGGATCAAATCCAACCTAGATGCTCCAAGAAGAAGATTCCTGTTGGCGGCAAAGAGAGTTCTCATGTAAAATTATGTCTACGTCTCTACAGTGATCCACATGAGCCGGGAGAAGAACGACTGCACATTGCACTTCCACGAACTGCTAGGTTCGCTCCAGGAAGAACAAACACGGCGACGATCGCCGGAGAAGAGGTCGGCGGAGGCGAACGGGCGGCGGAACACTTCCGTCAGCTAGGGCGAGAGGCGGAACTCTTCCGTCGGCTGGATTCCTTCGTAAGTATTTAAGAACCCTAAAAGAAGGTCTATTTATACCCAAAGCATAAACAGGCTTTAGAAGAATTGCTATCTGTAGATCACACAGCAGAATAGGGGCTTCTGTTACAATTCGTCGGGATTCCACGGAACAGCATTCGTCGAGTTTTCACGGGACAATCCGACTAATTCCGACGAATCACATCAGACGGCAACATTTGCCGAGTTAAGGATCTCTGTAACAATTCGTCGGGATTCCACGGAACAATCCGAAGAATCCGACGAATTATATCAGACGGCAACATTTGCCGAGTTAAGGATCTCTGTAACAATTCGTCGGGATTCCACGGAACAATCCGACGAATTCCGACGAATCCGACAAATTATATCCGACAAATTCCGACGAATTCCGACAACAACATTTGCTTCACCTCCCTGATTCTATATGGTGATTGGTAACCTTTACCAACACAGTCAATCTTCGAACTTCTCCACATGCTCTTATGTGCGACCCTGCAGGCTCATATCGCGTTGGCAGTGACATTACATGTTTGACCACTTCTAGATCACAATGGTAACTCCAACACTCGCAGATGTGTAGTGGTAGCCCAGCCTCATTTCCTCTCTATCTCTTTCTCTATAATGATTGTCATTGATTGCAATGTTGTTTTTGTCGAATTAATCGAGTCGATCTAGTTGAGTGTAGATATTTTTTATTAATGGATCGATTATGACAGATCACTAACAACTGATGTTAGAAGGTGTGACATTATTTGTAAGAGAAACAGACTAATTTTAGTACCATAATACACTGCCAATTAATCATGCAAATTATTTGTTAGGTACTAATTTTTCAGGTACCATAAAATTTCATATTTTCTTCTTATCGGGATTCTTAGATTTCTGGACTTTTGAATTTCATGATTAATCTAGTTATGATTTCTGGATTTCTCAAAATCATACGCTGGGTTGGGCATCAGCTGACATAACCTCAATAAAAATATTATATCGGCAAGTCAGAATCAGCTAGTTATATGGACTTCACACTCATTGTTCTGGAGTATATAAGTATGATGATATTAGAATATTGGTTTTTTCTCTCCGCAGACATGAATACTATCTCTTCTCTTCACATACAGATACTATTTTATCAACATCAAAGCAAAGTGATTATGAATAAGCACTCATATACTCTATACAAATAAGATGATCTCTCTCATACACTTCAAGTATGAATAAAAAGAAATGGTGCAGTGACATATTTTTGTTCTTCATTACCTACTTCTCATATCCTTTGTAGAGAAATAGATGTTTGCGAGTCATTTTTCAGGTACTCACGCATTATATTTTCATATACCTGTTCTTATATCTTTTTGCAGATAGAAACAGATGTTTGCGAGTCCTCTTTTAGATACAAGCATATTATATTTTCATATACATGTTATTCATATCTTTCTCAGATAAGCAGGTGCTCGCGAGTTCTCTCCAAGTACTTATGTAAGATCCCCCCTCCCCGAAACTAAACCCGGATCAGGGAGGGGAGATCTTACTACCCAAGGATGGACACTAACGCTTCCCGGGTGGCAATGACCCACCCTCTCAAGCACTGAGTGTTCTCCTTGTCAGGCACAAGAATCTCAACAGCACATCAGATTCACATAGCGGAAGCAATAGAACAGGAAAACTTAAGCACATCGCTGATATATACATATAGCAGAAAAAGGCCGAAGCCTATTGTTTAGTACATCTGCCTCGGGGGCTACATATGACTATAACAAAGTGCTCTTAATCTAGTCCTACACTTTAGGACTCATGTCGCGGAAGACAGTGGGCGAGGCCGGATCATCCGATCGGGCCATCTCTAAGGTCGGTAACTCATCCTGCGGCGTGGGGGCTTCACGTTGTCCCATCTCCTGTGATTGGTTATAAAAATAACCGTTAGTCACAGAGCTAAGTAGAAAACACATCCCCTCCCCGGATCCGTATCTTGGGGGCGGGCTAAAGGACAGGAATAAATAGCCGAAGCAAGGTAGAGGGTTAGCTGCAGGTAAACCATATATACGTATATATATCTATAATGCCTACCAACCATAATTTCCACAAGGTGACATTGACGCGCGGTACGAAACGACAAACAACACTAACTGGCGCATAACCGCAACCAGGTATTCAAACCTGTACACACAAAACTCTGTGTCGACACATCTTGGACTGCTTTGCTTCAAGCGGGGTTGCGAACCCCGCGGGCCTCACCGATGTGGCCGTCAGTGACAGTGGCCAGTCCTAACTGAATGTTGCTTCACATTTGGGAGTCCACTAGAACGTTGTATCCTTTTTGGTGAGGGAGGTGAGGGCAAGGCAATTTTAGAGAAACCTTCTACAAACTTGCGGTAGTAGCCGACGAGGCCAAGAAAGCTTCTGATATCTGCTGCTGACTTAATTGGCAGCCAGTCTCGCACTGCTTGCACCTTGGCTTGGTCTACCGCTACCCCATTCTTGTTGATCGTATGCCCAAGGAAACCAACTTCCTCCATCCAAAATTCACATTTGCTAAACTTCGCAAAGAGCGAATGTTCATTAGTCTTGATGCACATCACACACAAAACTAAGTACGAAATTATAATACCACTTAGCCATCATATATTTCATAGTTCCTAAGATTGATAAAAAAAGTTGATTTAAGATAATCCTTGATAAATCATGAATTATGATATATGTTTTTTGTGAACTTTAGAATAAGATCATTGTGGAGTGTGTCAATTCATATTCATCATTATTGTAGTTTTTCAATATCGATTTTTCTAGATTATGATTTTTTAATATTGGGGCTATCATATGCTGCAAGGAAATTAAACAAATATTCAAAAAGTTGCGCATTAATTTATTAGTGTAAGTCCCCTAATACTCCTTTTAAATCCACTTTTGACAAATATTTCATTAGTCTTGATAACATCATGTACCGCATTTAGAATTTAACTTATAATGATGATAAGAGACTCTTATAGGTAAGGGATTTAGAAGGATAAACGAAAAGAAATATATAGATCACTTGAGAAATGATATGACTTTTGTTTTTATTCTTAAACATGAATATGTAAATTTCTTGAAAGGCAAGATAATGATAATTTCCCTTTTTCGGTTATTGAAAGAGCTCACTTAAGTCTATAATTAATTTGATCTTTGCTAGACTTTAGATGGACTTAGCAATTTAGAGTGGATCTTGGACTTCCCGAGGTCTACCCTGTGAAGGGTTCGCACCGGTACTAGGAGATGTGATGGGGTGACATCCCAAATCTCCCTTACTCGATATATTTAAGTGTTATTGGTGGCTATCCATACTTAATATTTAAAAATTTATTGACTCAACATTTTCCGAAAGAGAACAATTGAAGTTCATGATTTTAATAATTTAGATAAATATCTCATAACAAAATTAGAATTTGATTTATATGGATAATATAAGATAATTATAGGCAATGTATATAAGAAGGATAGATTGGTCACCAAAATAAAATATGACTTAGAATTTTGATCAATTTGATTTTATAAACTTATTAAGCTTTTAAGAGATAAAATCATATTTCCAATAATATATAAGGTGACCATGACATGATAGTTAAATAAAATAAGAATACAAAAAGAAAATTAAAAAGACATTAAAGCATATCATGAAGTAGAAATTTGTATATTTCATTTTAAAAGGATTCTACTTCATGCATATGATGTTACCTATTGAATAAGAGTTTTAGGTATCCAAAGGGGACCAAGTGTGGTGGTTCCTTTGGGTACCCAAATATAACGTGTTGGCATGTGGGGAGATAGTGATGAATGGGTCCTTTCATGTGAAGTTAATGTTTCCTTTTTAACTTTGGACCTCCATTCAAACCTTGGTTTAATGTTATTTTTATGCATCAAATTTCCATTGTGATTATCTTTATTTTGAAGATTATCATTGTAATGATTATTTAAAGTATTGTTCATAGGAAATTTGAGTAATTTTAATTTCAAGTTGGAAAAACATGATTTTGTAAATGATGGTGATTTGGATTTTGATTTACAAAAACTTTGTGTTTCTTACTCTCATTATTAGGCTTAGTTAAGATATTCATATTCATATTCAACATGCTTTTAGATATTGCTTGATATTGTGAATTTGTGTGTTGTGAATTTTTATTCATAATTTTCATAAGCAAATTGATTTTTGATTTTAATTCATCATTCTTAATCATAAGATAATGTCTAGCTTTATTATAAGCAATTGTGCAATTTTTAAGAGTGGAAACAATAGAGTCAATATGAGTTTGATAGTTATTTCTAAATTCCTCAAATGTTTCATCCATCTCTTTAATTTCAATTTTATAACTTTTACACATAGCAGAATCATTTGTAATAGATGACTTTTCTAAAGGTAATTTTTCATTGTGTTCTTTAAGATGCTCTTTTTCATATACCTTGAGTTTTTCTTTAAGAATATTGCAATCGAAACAAGGTTTTATATTTTCAATTCAAGAGACATGGGTAGAACTAGATAAATCAAATTTTGATTCTACTTTAACATTTGCTTTTAAACCTTTATTTTCTAAGCGCAATTTGCAATTCACATTTTCAATTTCTTAATTTTGCGCTTTGTAATTTGTAGCAATTGTAATGTAGAAATAGAATTGCAAACAATAAGGGAATTCGATTTACTTACTTTTCTTTTGGATGAGGAAAGGTTTGAACATAAAGTTCCTTTGACATCTTCATGTTCCTCTTCCAAAAATGTGTTATCATCATCCCTTCCGCTTGATGTGCATCCCATGGATCCATCATGTGAGGAGCTTTCTTGAATACTTGTGCAGGCTTACATATTCTCCGGTTCTGTGATTGTTCCATACCTACAGAAGGAGAATCATAAGTTCTTTCAAGAAATTCCAAATCTCATATGTGGTAGGTAAAGTATAAATGAGTTTGAAAATATTTTGATCTAACACACAAAATAGACTATTTATAGATTTTGCATTTAATACAATTTCGTTTCTAGTTAATACGCTAGGTGGTTTTTTAATAGTAATATTCTAAACTTTTTCATCTAAGGCTTTAAGAAAAATTTTCATTAATATTTTCCGCCTTTTATAATTTTTGCCCATAAATAAAGGTGGTGACAATAATTATTCAGTTATATTAAAATTTTCCCAACTAGTAGAAGCGAGATCATGATCAAGAGGCGCCATTATTTTCGGTGGTGAAACCATTTTGGAATAAACGGGCTCTGATACCACTTGTTGGATCTTGAGGCGCCCTTAGAGGGGGGGGGGGGGTATAAGGGTTTTAGAAAACTTTAACCTTTTATAGAAAACTTTTGATATTTTATTTGAATATGAGTGAATCAAAAAACAAAGAGTAGTAAATTAATTTTATTAAATAGAAAAAAACATGATTATCATTAATAAAATTTGTTTACAAAATCTGATTTCTGTGACGCTGGAAATCCAAGGCGAAATATGAAATACTCTTTTTGTTTTCTATACCGACTCTTCTCACTAAGAACCGGTTGGCTTTAGTCGATCTCTCCCTAGATACAACCTCAAGCCGCTCTAGCCCTTCTATCCCCTGAAAGGCCTCAAGCACCCCTAGATCTACTCCCTAGACCTAGTTGCCAACACGAGGCGAATTCCTTCCTAAGTCCTACCCAGACCTAGTCGCCAACATGAGGTGAATTCATAGACCGGTTACAAAGATAAATATAAAAGACAAATATAAAAACTCCCTATGAGGTAATCTGAAGGAGACGACGAAGAATTGTTGAAGATCGTTGAAGTCCAAGTGTGCATTCTTCGCATTGAGTTAGCGTGTTGATCCATGCCTCCTTTGATTCCTCCTTTTGAAATTGAGTGGGAGATCCTTTGTGGTCTGGAAATACGGCCCTCACAAATAATTCAGAGTGCTGGAATAGGGCTCCTTGGCATTGGTTGTTAATGAAGATGAAATCCACATATTTATAGGACTGGAAGCTAACGCTGGCATTGACCCAGTATAGAATTGTTTTGATGGCTCGGATCTTCAAAACAGGAAGGATATTCTGCACTTTAGGAAACATTCATTTTAGGCAACCCTAACGCTGGCGTTGAGGCTAACGCTGGCATTAGGTCAGATTATTCCTGAAGAGCTCCTACAATCACGACAGCTTCCCTCCTTCCACATTTGTCTTGGTGGGAATGGGAGTCAACGCCGACATTAAGTCCTAACGCCTCGCATTAGACATCATTCCACTTTTCAGCTTGTGGGCAGGTCCAGACCAATAATGTAGCATCCTAGTATCATATCTGTTCAAAAATGCATGCTGAAATCACAATGGCAAACAAGATCAAATACAAGTAGGATTTGTTATTCTCAAATCAAAGGGATGCGGAAAACCAAACATACCTTTCTCCCATACTTTATTCATATGTATTGAGGGCAATGCATAATTTAAGTTTTGGGTGGGTGGGTGGAGGGGTAATTATGTGTGATCGCTTTGCCACTCATGTTCACTCACATCCATTATATCATTAAATTAATTATGCCCATTTTCACACATGTTTTCAAATTTGTGCACCCAATTTTTCTTCATAATCTTAATTTGTCTTAGTTTCCCACTTTTATTTCATTAGTGAGTATAATTGTGGATGTTTAATTAGTCTATGTGATAAGAGTGAATTGTAGACTCATGAAGCGCTCTAGTCATGTGCCTGTGTTCTCGGATATAATATCGTTTAAATTATTTCTCATTCTATAACTTGCCTTTTATATCATTTTACATTGTATGTGTTCGTAATAGCCACTTCTAATTTGAATGCAGTTTAATCTGTCGATTAGTATAAGATGTGTGTGATGATCTACTAGAGAGGTATTATATGATCATGATAAAAGGGTATCCTTTCTCGGTGTCTAGAACTTTCCCTTAGAGATCCTCAAAGCATGTGCATAGGTCATTTAGATTTCATGAAAATTATTTTGGCCTTCATTTGAACAGCTTGTGCATTTGCATACTATCTAAGACTCTCTACCATTGCATGCCCTAATTGAGACTTACACCATGTCATTGTATCACTCCCCCTCCCCACACCTTCAATTGCCTTTCATTGTATCGCCCCCACCTTCAATTGCCTTGTATCGCCCCCACCTTCAATTGCCTTTCATTATATTGCCCCCAACTAGGACTCTCTACCATTGCATGTCCTAATTGCGACTTACACTATTTCATTGTATAACTTGCCTTTTATATCATTTTACATTATATCTATGCATAATAGCCACTTCTAATTCGAATGCGGTTTAATCTGCCGATTAGTATAGGATGTGTGTGACGATCTACTAGAGAGGTATTATACGATCATGATGAAAGGGTATCCTTTCTCAGTGTCTATAACTTTCCCTTAGAGATCCTCAAAGCATGTGCATAGGTCATTTAGATTTCATGAAAATTAATTAGGCCTTCATTTGGACAGCTTGTGCCTTTGCATACTATCCTAGGACTCTCTACCATTGCATGCCCTAATTGAGACTTACACCATTTCATTGTATCGCCCCCACCTTCCGTTGGAACAAGCTTTCCACATCTCTTGGTTTGATAATAACAAATCCCATTGTATTTGATCATACTTGCCATGTGTTTATAGTGTGCAGGAACTTCTGCTTTCAAGCCTCTATAAGTTCAAAAAGGAAAGACGATGATTTTCTATCAGTTTAGTACTCTGTTGCTAGCGTGGCGTGCTAACTCTATCGCTGGCGGTAGCTTCGACATATTTAGAAATATTGCCGAGTTGGAAGCATTCGTCAAAAAAGGAATGTCGTCGGGACTAAATATAACAACTCTTACCGCAACGTGGTAAGGATAATGCTCGATGATAACTTATGGAAGTCCCACGATCATGATGTTGATTGAGGAACAAAAAATGAAGGAGATCTGACGGCTAGGAAAGAGATAAAGCTAACACGAAGTGTTATCCTTACCGCGACGCGGTAGGAGGTGATGCCAAATTTGGACCTAGAATGTTGCCAAAAATGACTTAATCCGTGTGCCATCTTATTGCCTAAAGAGGCTACCGCCCGACAGTAGCACTACCACTGATGCTAGGATTCAAGGCTATTTAAGGAGCGGTCCACCTCCATTTTGATTCGCTGATTTGAAGAGATATCAAAACCACAACTTTTGTATTCGTGAGAGAATCCTCTTTGCAGCCAAGAGAACTCCGCTAGCATTCATATATGCTAAGGACTTGAAGAATGATCAATCATGCTGACTTCATCTTCAAGTTCATCGTTTGAGGGAGTTTCTTTGATGTTTTAGTTTTTATTATTTTTAACTCCTTTTATAGTCAATGGAGAATTCGTTGCGTGGTTGGCGACTAGGGCCTTGCGAGGACTAGGGAGAATTCACCGCATGGGTGTGGCAACTAGGTCTAGGGTTAGATCTAGGGGGCGACTCGAGGCCTCATCTGGGTATAGATTGGATAGAGGCAACCGGTCCTTGGGAGAAGGATCAGTATAGAAAACCAAAAAGGGTTTTTATACATTCGCCTCAATCCCATGCGTTATTGGGATAAGATTTTGTAATCATTTTTAAAGCAATAATACTATCTGATTTTCTCTAATATTGTCCTGCTATCTTTGATCGTTGAAATCTAAACGAAAAGGCTCTATCACTAACGCTGAGTGATAACACTATGGCTAGCGGTAGCAACAGAGTTCACATCTCTCGTGTCTAGTACAACCCAGTTTCATAAAAAACCTACTCCAGTGCTTAACTGAAATATTTTCATAAATACAATCAAAATATTTGAATAAACTAAATTAAGTTTAAAAGTTTTAAAACCTTTACTCACCCCCCCCCCCCCCCCTCTAAGGGCACCTACAAATCCAACACCTTCAATTCATCAAAGACAATATCCCCATCCTACTATCACACTTAGATTAGAGCTTTAATTCAAAATTTGTATTGCAATTATGCAATGCGGTTGATGTATTTTTATGAATGATTGTGGAAGTGTAAAAATTTCTTTTAGGATAGGAGGATAAAATTCTCCATCCCTATTTGTTAGGTGTATTTGTGTTTGAAATGAAAAAGAAGAAAAAGAAAAATATTTGAGTAAAAAGAATGAAAAGAAAAATCAAGTGAAGAATATATTATTTTTTATTGTATTTGGCTAGTGAGAGTGACCCCATTTGGTATTGAATAAGTTTGGGGGTGTCACTTCTCTATCTCGTATCTTTGGTAGAATTGTGATGCAAAGCTCATTTTTCATGTTAAGTGTGATTGATTTGACTTCATATTTATCCTTGTTACCACTCACCTTAAACCTATGCCTACACATTTTTTCCTAGTTCAAGTCCTAATTGATTTGTGAATTTCTCACATAGCCAATGTAGCAGAGATGATGTGACCGGGAAAGCCTATGGACAATGACATTGATGGATTTCTTTGAAGATTATCCCATAGTTTCGAGAATATAATGCACCAACCATTCTAGTTAAGAAGTGCTTGGTATACAAATGATATAGTATTTGAAAAGATTTTAAATTCTTTCTATGCTTAGGCAAATTGTTTTGAGTTTCATTTTATTCTCTATATGCATTCTACTTCTCCGTTCACTCTCTATTTCATTGTCAAACTGATTCAATCCTCCCGAAATTCTACCCCCCCCCCCCCCCCCCTCAAATTGTCTTACAATCCTCCCCCCTCAAAAAGAATTTCGTCCCAAAATTCTAACGGTGCAAACTTCAAAGATACAAATGTTAACTCTATACCTTAACAGAACAACTCAGGGAACTCCTTAAGCATGGTCTGCTCTCGCTCCCATGAAAGCTCCTCACGCCCGCAATTGTCCCAGCAAACTTTGACCATTCTGATCGATTTATTCTGTAACTGCTTGATTTTTGTGTCTTCAATCCCAATGGGCTTGACCCCTGTCGTTAGCCCACTATCGATCGACACTTGACCATCATCCACAAGCATTTGAGTAGGCTCTTGCATAGCCTTCCTTAACACGGAGATGTGCAACACATTATGCAAACAACTCAGCTCTGTCGAAAGAGCGAGCCGATAGGCAGCTTCACTAACACGCTCCAGTATCTCAAACGACCCAAGGTATCTGGGACTCAGCTTTTTCAAGCGTCGAATCCGTGACACACCCTTGAACGGTTTAATTTTGAGATAAACATAGTCGCCCATGGTGAACTCGACATTTCTGTTTCTGGCATTATAGTACTTCATTTGCCTATCTTGTGCAGTCAGCTATCTCTCCTGGATTGTCTGAATAGTCGAAGTAGCATCTTCGACTTCTTTTCGCTTAAAGATCTTAGCCTCTCCCATATCCGCCCAAGCCAAAGGTGCACGACACTTCTTACCATAAAGGGCTTCAAAAGGCGTCATTTGCAAGCTTGTTTGATAGATGTTGTTATAAGCAAACTCGATCATAAAGAGATGATCTTCCCACCTCTTTCCGAAATCCAAGGCGCACATTCGGAGCATATCCTCCAATGTCCCGTTGGTCCGCTCAGTCTGCCCATCCGTTTGTGGGTGGAAGGCAGTGCTAAATTTCAGCTTGGTACCCAACAGTTGGTGGATTAGCCTCCAATCTTTTGAAGTGAAGCGCCCATCTCGGTCACTTACGATGCAACGGGGCACACCGTGCAATCACACTATGTTATAAACATATAACTTTGCTAACTTTTCCACTAAATCGTCCCGCCGGTTTGGAATGAAGTGTGCAACTTTCGTCAATCAGTCCAAAATCACCCAAATGGCATCGTTCCCGGACTGCGATCTCGGCAAACCATGCACGAAATCCAAAGAAATATCATCAAATTTCCATTTCGGAATAGGTAACGACTTCAGGAAACCTCCAGGTTTTTGTCATTCAGCCTTCACGAGCACGCAAGTGTGACACTTGGCTACGTATAAAGCGATGTCTCTCTTTAAACCCGGCCACCAGAATAGCTTCTTCATGTCCTGGTACATTTTTATGCTCCCCGGGTGGATTGAGTACTTAGTAAAGTGTGCCTCATACATCAACTCCTCCCATAATTTACCAACATTGGGGACGCACAGAGAACTGTCTTTCCATGAAAGACTGTCTTCCAAGTAGAACACGATATTAGACCCATCCCTGGTCTCTGCCACATACCGCTTCATGCTTTCATCAAGTTCCAATGCCAATCGAACTCTGTCTGTAAGGTCACACTGTACCTCTGTCTAGTTCAAACATGTTGTGGCACTAGTTCTTTTATCCACATAGGAAATCTCCAAAGATTCCAAGTCGCTGATCAGACGTGGATCATGCATCTGAATCCAGCTGACTCGTGCAGAAGCCCTTCGGCTCAAAGCATCTGCAACAACATTTCCCTTCCCGGGAGTGTAGTGGATCTTGAAAATGTAGTCCCCCAGGAACTCCATCCACCTTCATTGTCGCATATTCAGCTCTTTCTGATCTATTAGGTACTTCAGGCTCTTATGGTCCATAAAGATGTCGATATTCACGCCATATAAATAGTGTCGCCAAAGCTTAAGAGCAAATATCACAGTTGCTAGCTCCAAGTCATGGACCAGATAATTTCTCTCATGTACTTTCAGTTGGCGAGAGCCATAAGCAATAACCTGACCATGTTGAAGAAGAACGCAACCTAAGCCGCACTCTAATGCATCACTGTAGATTTCAAAGCCTTCTGTACCACTTGGCGAACATAGGATCGGCGTCGTGGTCAGATGACTCTTAAGCTCTTCAAAATCTCGCGCGCACTTTGGCGACCAAATGAACTTCTGATCTTTCCTAGTCAATATCGTGAGAGGCAGAGCTATGCTCGAGAAGTTCTCTACGAAGCGCCTGTAATAGCTGGCAAGTCCTAGGAAACTCCGGACTTCTGCCACTGTAGTCAACACAGACCACTCCCGTATTGCAATTATCTTTTCAGGATCCACTGCAATGCCCTCTCCACTGACCATATGAACTAGGAATGCCATAGAGGACAGCCAAAACTCACACTTTGAGAACTTGGCATACATCTAACTTTGCCTCAGGGTATCCAATACAATGCGCAAGTGCATTGCATGTTCTTCTTCTGACTGAGAAAATACCAGAATATCATCTATGAAGACAATAACAAATCAGTCTAGACACTATCTAAACGTTCGGTTCATCAGATCCATAAATACTGATGGCACATTCATCAAGCCAAACGACATCACTGTGAACTCAAAGTGCCCGTAATGGGTACTAAACGTCGTCTTGGGAATGCCATATTACCGAATCTACAACTGGTAGTAGCCAGACTTCAAATCCAGCTTTGAGTACACAGTCGATCCAACAAGCTGATCGAACAAGTCATCAATTCGCGAAATTGGATACTTATTCTCTTCTGTCAGCTTGTTCAGTTTGCGGTAGTCTATGCACAACCGCAAGCTTCCGTCCTTCTTCTTCATAAAGAGGACCGGTGCACTCCAAGGGGATTATCTTGTACATATATAGTCTTGCTCTAGCAACTCCTGCAACTGAACTTTCGACTCCGCCAGCTCTTTTGGCGCAATTTGGTATGGTGAACGTGCCACAGGTTTGGCACCTGGCAACACCTCAATAGCAAAGTCATTCTCTCGCTGAGGTGGAGCCCCAGGAAGATCTTTTGGGAAAACATCCGCAAACTCCGATACGATCGGGACATCACATAAACTGGGCTTTGGCTCAGAAGTCTCCAATAACATGAATAACAACTCTGCGCCTTTCCGAACTACCTTGACTACTTGGAGAGCAGACATGAAGATCTTTCTCGATCCTCGCAAACAAGTAAATGTAGTCTCGCGTTCAGTATTCTACCCTAGCGTGACCTCCTTCAAGTTGCAATCAATGCATGCACGCTGCTTCGAAATCCATTCCATGCCAAAGATCACATCGAACTCGGATATCGGCAACATCGACGCTTCCAAGTCAAACTCATGACTTCCTATCTGCACCTGAACACTACAAACTCTGACCGCATGCATTCGACACCCATTTGGAAGCACGACATCCAGTCTATCCTTTGCCATGAACAAAGGCACTCCAATACGAAGTATGAAGTCCTCAGACAGAAAGGAGTGGGATTCTATAGTGTCAAATAAAGCTCTCGCCGGACAGTTTCGAATTAGGACAAAACCTAATATGTACAAAGAGGGTATACAGGCAATCGCACACAAGGTATAAAAGACATAAAGCAATAAATGCTATATATTAAATCATACCTGTCACGACATCGCTTTGCTTAATGGCCTCTTGCTGGCCAAGATTATATACTCGTGGTTGAGCTGGAGTGTAGTGGGATGCAGAAGACTCCGCTACCTTCCCTTTCTCCGCCGCAAAAGCAGCAGCTGCCTTTTTGCCGCCGCGACACTCCCGGGCAAAGTGGCCCACCTTCCCACAATTATAACATGTAACTGGACCTCGTCCAATAGTTGCTTCTGAAACAGAAGAGGAGGAAGCCAGTTCCGAAAACCTGGACTTCTTTATGAATCGTCGGGACCCAGACTTTATGGAGCTTGGTACTTTAAACTCCGTCATTGCCACGGCTCGGTCCTTGTTCCCTTGGATCCGCTTCAGGTCATTCTCAAGGGATCTGGCGGTATTTACCAATGTCAGAAAGCTCTGCGTCATCGGGCCTGACAGAAGCACCCGTAAATCATCATGCAGACCTTCATAAAATTGGTTGGTCTTTCACTCTTCATCATCAAAGGAAGAGCTTGCACACCTTCCCAGTCGCGTAAACTCGTGGAGGTACTCATCGACCATTCTATCACCTTACGTCAAGCTTTGAAACTTGTTCCCCATTTCGATGCGTTGAGCAGAAGGGAGATACCTAGCCAAGAACACTCTCGAGAATTCTTCCATCGAGATGTCTGTCAGTTGCCTGCCGGCATACTGATGCCTTTTCAAACCTTCCCACCACAGCCTAGCCTCTCCATCCAATAGATAGGTAATAAGGGTTACCTTCTACCTTTCCTCCGTCTCTGTAGCTGTTAGGGTTCTCTTCACCCGAGACAACCAATCCTCAGCTTGCGTTGACGTTCTTACTCCTTGAAATGTAGAAGGGTGGAAACTAAGAAACTGTTTCAAATGAAGGTTTATCGCTCGTGGCGCCTCAATCGGTACTGTCGGTACTGGTCTTTGCACAACAGGCTTAACTGCGACAATCGGCTCCGGGGCCATCCCAAGGGCAGGAGGCTGTATTGGCCATCCTGGTTGCGCATTAATCATGGCGACCACTGCATCAGCAAGCCTTTGTATTGTTTCATCAGAAGGAGACGGCATAGGCATCTCAGCAGATGCACTACTCTCGGCAGTATGTCGGTGTTGGGACTTCCCCGCACCACTTTTAGTCACTTATAATCATGTCGGACACAATTTGGTGACTAGTAGCACAACAAATGAACAAGTAAGGAACACGCAGGTTCCACAATCATGCTAAAACATATATATAATCCATTCCTAAGTGGACATTCTGGTTATTTAAATGAGTTAAACGGTGACGCGCACACGTGCCCACCACCCCTTAAATGAATTCAGCCACGAATTCGCATGGAAGGGATCGAGGCCCGTAGTTGATACCAAAGTGTAACAACCCACCCATTGCACAGTATATAACAGTAGGTCCGGCGGGGACCACATGCCATATAAAGTGAACAAACATGAGGGTTACGTATTCAGTTACCCAAGAAACAACATCTCAGAGTTACGTATAAGTGGAAGCATAATTTAATTATCTCTTGAACCAGAATACATATGTCCACAGTAAAGAACAAGAATGACTGATATATATTTGTATACAAACGAGTTTGGCACTAAGGCCATACAACCAAATGTGTTTCTCTTATTACATGATTTATAAACATCGGCACGCAGGCCGGCAATACATAAAGGAAAAACACTCAAAACACTTCGGCATTCAAGGGCCAGCAAAACGCAGCAGCTGGGGTTCCAACCCGCTATTTCCCGCTCGTCTCGCCAGGACCCGTGAAGCACAAACCACCAAGAAGTGGGCAATAAGTAACCGGTCAGCTTTAGTTGACCAAGATTATGATGACCCAACCCCATGCTCGGGGCGGCGGTACTCCTTCCCTACAAGCAAGCAATAGCAGCATATATTTCACAGGTGCGTCTAAGCACCGCATAGAAACATTCACCGCATGTGTTGACTCTAGGCCACACGTATTGTGCTCTCAAGGCACACTCCATCCACAAGTTCTTTTTCAACTTGGATGGTCATTTGATCTAGGTCGTACACACGAAGTTCTGACCCTCTTTTCAGTTAGGGCGTACACATGAAGTTCCAGCTAGGTCGTACACACGAAGTTCCGACATCTCTTTCATATCCTGGTGCACCGAGGGGCGACCTCTTCACCACCACAATGAACGGGTTTGGATCAATATTCCCTGCTCAAACATCGAACATAACTAGCACGATACAGGTAAGCTTTCACCTCTGCCCGCATAAAAGACAACCACACTGGGTCATCAGAACAGACTCAGAGGATATTTGTACATGTACCGCGTGATATTCTGTATCACTGGCACTGGCGTCGGCGCTAGCACTAGCACGGGCGCTAGCCAACGGAACTCATTTCTACCAGCTCTTTTGGGTATTTCCTAGAGGTAGCCACCAGGACTCCCTGCAGCGCATCTCAGCAATCAGAACTCGAAAACAAGCATACATACTCGTAGTCTTCTCCGGAGTGCAATATAGCATATCAACATCATCAATCCAGACTAACCTGTCCAGATGGGCTTCACACAGTATGCTTATGTCCGTACAATGATCTGGACTCTATATGCAATTTTCTATGGGGATACTCCATGTCGACCCGTCAGAAGAGCCAATCCACTAATTAGTGGAAATCTTCCAGCTACTATGCGAATCAAAGGACTAGTATGTCAAGAGATTAAGGAGGAGAATCGTTAGCCTTGATGATCATTTCGGTGCCATCTGACCAGGAAGCCTTTCCACGGACTCGAAGATGGCACAAACACGCAAGAGTTCTTCTTCCTCAAACTTGCCTAGCCAAATGGATCTCCCTTCTCTTGCTGATCAGACTTTATCTTAGGAGAGAGGACCAGAGAGAGAACTAAGGAAAATCACAGATTTGGAGGCTTTATATAGAAAAATGCTACCGCCAGCGCTGACGCTAGCCTAGAGGCAGTACGACCAAACTTATCCATAGCCACTTAAGGAATTTTTCGAGATGCTACCTCTCGACAAATTAGTGGAAATCTTCCAGCTATTATGCGAATCAAAGGACTAGTATGTCCAGATATTAAGGAGGAGAATCGTTAGCCTTGATGCTCATTTCGGTGCCATCTGACCAGGAAGCCTTTCCACGGACTCGAATACGGCACAAACACGCAAGAGTTCTTCTTCCTCAAACTTGCCTAGCCAAATGGATCTCCCTTATCTTGCTGATCAGACTTTATCTTAGGAGAGAGGACCAGAGAGAGAACTAAGGAAAATCACGGATTTGGAGGCTTTATATAGAAAAATGCTACCGCCAGCGCTAGCGATAGCCTAGAGGCGGTACGACCAAACTTATCCAAAGCCTCTTAAGGAATTTGGCGAGATGCTACCTCTAGCGCTAGTGCTACCACCTGCGCTAGCTCTCGACGAGCCAAATTCACGAGCACTCAACACGATTGATCGGAATACATTCGTCGGGACACAAAGTCATTGAGAAAGCTAGCACTATCACCGACGCTAGCACTTGACGATGCGTCTTGATGCTTTCGACGATACACACAATCCCCATCGTTGATATGCTACCAATTCGACGATAAGAGCTACCGTAGGCGCTAGCTCCTTAGCTTAGCACACCGCAAATTCTTTGCACCTGAACACTGGGGGTCTTACAATATTCACACGGACAATGCACTCGAAACCATGAGATATGTGAATTGGACTGTGAAAGTGAGAAGGTAATTTCTTGAGAATAGCTCAAGGTGGGGTGAATATAGTGTTAAGATATTATGTGGATTTAGCTTTATTGTTTGACAGTTTCTCAAAATACCCCTGAGTATATCACAAGTACAACAATAAAGAAAAGTGTAGAAATGAAAGCACAGAGTGAATGCAAACAAAACATACGACATAGAAAATATGGTGGTTCCCCAAACACGAGCACACCCACTCTTATTCAATATTAGGAATTTCACTATCACTAGTGTTGAGTCTTTTGATAAGGAGACTCTTAGAACTAGGAGTTGTTGAGGAGAACTCTCCAAAGCCACATTATTGATATGGAAGCTCAACCACTGAGTCCTTTGAATGAAGACTCTCAGAACAAATACTGAATCCTTTGAGGACTGATTCTCAGGACTCCTTTATATAATTTGAGTTGGAGAAACGTTTCCAGAAATATGTATCCTTTCAATAATGTTCAGGAGATGTAAACTGGATGTTGTTGTGTGAATTCAAATAAAGAGTATGCTTCCTTGAGGAAGAGAAGAGAAGTGAATTAATTCTCTCAAGAGAGTAGAATCTTCTTGTTATCTTCTAAGAGTAGAAAATTTCTTATGTCTTGTTTTCTACCCTTTTTATTTTTCAGAGATGTAGAATGTTCAGAGAGTAGAGAGACTTGTTAGAGCTAGTTCTTCCAAGAAGAAAAAGTAAGAAAAAAGCAGACTAAGTCTTTTGAATCACACACACACACAGTCACACACACACATATCTGTGTGTGTGTGTTTGTATATTTTCTTTTTGATCCTCTCTGTCCTCCCCGACATAAATTATTTGAATGAATTCAAATTCCTTGTCTTCTTCTGAACCATTATGAAAGTGCACAGTGTGCCTCTGATAATTCTTTAGAGGGGGTGAATAGAGATTTAAAATATTTCTATTCTACTTGTGCATACAATAAAGCCCCTAAGGAACTATGCTTCAACAATACCAAGATCCAGAATAAATAATGTGCAGTAATTATAAAAACAAAGAAACAGTAAGAAATAAATAAAGGGACAGCACAGAAAAGGCACAACACAGAAGACACAAGATTTTATAGAGGTTCCTCAAAATGTGGGTAGTCCTCTCTTCTACCACATGGTAGGAATGCACAACCTGTGCCTGAGACTTTTGATAAGGAGACCCTTGAACCAAAAATCTTTTGATAAGGAGATCTTGAACCACTCAGATCTTTTGATAAGGAGATCTTGAACCACAGATCTTTTGATAAGGAGATCTTGAATCACTGAATCCTTTGGAAGATGGATTCTTAAAACTATTTTACAGATGAAGGAAAGATGAAGAAAGAGGAAGAAGTATGAAGAAGAATTCTGTTCTCAGAATTTTATTGAAGCCTTCAGCTTCTGTTTTTCTTTTTGCTGGATCTGCTAATGATGAACCCTTGCTTATGATGGTGATGATTTGCAACGGTTATTTGCTTCAAATCCTTTTAACTGTGTTATCCTTGTATTCTGGCTACTATAAGATGTTGATGAAGAGCAGCCTTCAATTTTCTATTCTGAGAGAGAGCAGTTCTTTTTTCCTTGCCTTTTTAGGGTTCCGGGAGGAAGAAGAAGGAGGAAGCCCTAATCGACAAGCTGTATCAGATGGTAATGAATGCTCTGTATTTCTCTCTTTTCTCTTCCTTTTTATTGTCCATGATTAATTTTGAATTCCTTTCCTCTTTTAGGTTGTCCTGAAAAGGTATTGGCTTGGACAATTAATCTCTCTTCCTTCTTTTGTTCACGACCCGTCTGCCAACTGTTTGAATCCTTTCCAAGAAAGCTTTTTCTGTCTTCTTGAATGCTCTCCTCCATTCTAGGCAATAAACAAGCCATTGTAGAATGGTCTTTAGTGATGTGGGCCCTCAGAGAGAGTGCAAAAGAAATATCTGAAAAAGTTTCCTTTTCAGACTGTATTCGACGCTGCGTTGACTTCATTTTCTCTTCTTATCGACGCACCTTCGAGTTCTTGTAAGAGCATCTTTGAATTTCTTCAAGCTCTGGTTGAACTCTGATGTCGACGTTATGTTGATTACTTATCGATGTAACTGTCGAGTTGAATACTTCATTCTGAAATTCAATGTCTGCATTGAATTGTATTCAATGTTGCGTCGACTTCAGATGGCTCCGACAGATACTTCCGTCTGTGTTGAATTAAAGTCGAGGTTGCGTCGACTTCTAAGATAACTTTGACATGCTCCTTCATCTATGTTGACTCCTATTCGACGTAGCGTCGACTTGATATACTTTGACAAAGGGTTTGAGTTGCTTGGACTTCTAGTCTGAGTTGCGTCGACAGTAAGTCGAAGTTGCGTCGACTTGTATTTGATGCAAGTATTAGTTTAACTCAGATTGTGTTTGCCCTGACCTAGACTTGACACTCTAAGTTGAGTGTGACATTCTAAGACATCTAATGACTAGATTACCCTTACTATACAATGTGGGTAATAAGACTAGAGGGTAAAATCACTTATAAGTAATTTGTTAAGTTAAATCACAAGGGGTTTTTCCCAAAAATCTCCTCTTATTTATCTTAATAAATTTTACAGATTTTATTAAAGTGATTTTACACCTTTTTTACATAATCAGAGATATATACAAGACCACATAGACATAGGATATATAACTAGATGGGCTGGTAAACAAAAAAACATCTGATTAATATCAATAGGTGTTTATCAGAATTTACCCAAAGAATAGTCTACTTTCTTTCTTTAAGAAAAAGAGCTAAAGCCTCATAAGCCTTTCTGAACTTCCTCTCCGCATATTTGAAATTTGCTGGAGTGGCTTTCTCTGGGTTCTTCTGAATCCTTTCATGACCCTTGAACAGCTTTTCCAAATCAGTTTCTGTTTCAGGATGAACATCCTTTAAATTGAAGCCCAGATCAAGAACTTTAGCTGTCATCATGTTTATGACTTCCAAATTTAAATCATCTGACTCAAGCTCTGCATCAGGATCTGGTACCACAAAAGTTGATTGTGGTTTGCCAGAGGTTGAAGCTATTGTGAACACAATTTTCTTCTTCACTACACGTAACTGTTCTCCTTTCTTTCTTTTCTGAGGTAGCTCCTCTGCATCCTTTAGAATACATCCAATGCCCCCTCTGTGAAGTTGCCCTACTCCCTCTAACATTTTGGCTTGAGGGTTTCTAGCAGTATACTTGCTGGGATCAAACAAGGTGGTTCTGATTGGGATTGCTTTGGCCAATTCTTCTTGTTCAACTACCTCTTTTCCCCCTTTGCAAAATATCAATGAACATTTTCCTCTTTACTTCAGTCTCTTTTTGGGCTGTTTCATATTCATATCTCTCTCTTTCTACAATTTCCTCTAAGGCCTTGTAGAGCTTTGGATCATTATAAGTTTTCATTATGTTCTCTGGGAATTCAACACTCTCATATTTCTTGTGATAGGACTTGTCCTTTCTGAATTGCTTCCTTTGATTTTTTGTATACCTTTCCCAGATAGGTATATTACTTCGAAATCTTCCTCTGAAGTTTCTTCCATGAACTCTCCCCCTATAAGGAGGCCTTCCTCTGTGTGATGGTGTTAAGAAAATTGGCTTAATTGCTAGAGCTGAATCATATTGAGCATTCACAGGGTTCAGATCAGCCACCCTGACTAGAGAAGGTGTTGTTTTGGATTCTTCAGAAGAAACCCTGAATGCTAGTGCATCAGGAATGACTAGCTCAGTATCATCATGGAACTCTTACAGACTTTTCAGATAGATTTGATCATCTGAGATTTGAGGAAGCTCCCCCTGAATTGAGGACTCCCCCTGTGTTGAAGGCATGATCTTTGGAAGAGTTTGCTCCCCTTGAGTTGCTGAACCATCAAGTTGCATCTTGGATGTAATGTTTGGCTCCCCTTCAGAGATAAAGGAGAGTGGAATTGATGTGGTGTACACTGAGTCTTGAAGAGGTTTGTACACACACCCTTGAGGAGACCTGCTGACAGACTTCTTGATGAGTAGGATTTATGCGTATTTTAATTATAGTATTTAGGTTAATTTTAATATAAAATTATAAATATTATTTATATTCTAGTTAAAAATCATTTCTTTTATAATTTCTGTTCTAAATATAGTTGTATTTATGTTTTGCTGATTTTCTGGAGTTTTGCTCAAAATTTGCAGTACACGCCCTAAGTCACGCCCGTGACCAAGGGCGTGTAATCATAAGATCAGTCCAGAGTTGTTGTCGTGTGTTTGAGCTAGTCCACAGCAAGTCACGCCTCGGTCACGCCCATGACCCAAGGTCACGCCCGTGACCAAGGGCGTGTAAACATAGAATCTTTCCAGCAGTGATGTCGTCGAGACGAGGATCTGCCGTCGAGAAGTTGACCCAAGTCATGCCCGTGACCCATAGGTCACGCCCGTGACTTTCACGCGTGATCTCTGCCCTCCGCCGCACCGCAGTCTAGCCCACGCTGCACTAATGAAGTCGTCCATGTACACGCCCATGACCCAAGTTACATGGACGTGTAATGTCTGATTTTCTCCCGCCGTCACGCAATTGCCCACGTCGTTGTCCCAGCTGCAGAACAAATATTACACACCCTCGGCCACGCCCGTGACCGAGGGCATGTAACCTCAAATTTTCTCCTATAAATTCAGGAGCCCATTTCTAGCAATTCCTCCTCCTGCCCCCTGCCCATTTGGGCTCTTCTTGTATAGATTTGCTTTATTTTCATGTTTATGTTTAGTTTTTAATTAATGGAATTTCCTTAATTTCTTAAGCTTAGTTTTATTTCTTGTTCTTCTTTATTTCATGCAAGATAATCTAGGTTTATTTCCATGCAATGTAACTTAGTTTTCAATTTTTGTAATCTCTTTTTATGTAATGAAATTTTAAGCTCTTTTTCACTTATGCAAGATCTCCCCATTCCCCCATAATTATGTTATTTTCTATATTTTTCCTTTAGCAATATTTAGTTGTTCGTAATTTTTGCAAGCTTTGATTGAAATTCATCTCTTCACCTTATTATCGTATCTTCTCTCCTTCGATTTATTCTCGAAAAAATAACGATATCGAGTTCATATGCCGGTTATGAATTTCAGTATTTGTTTTTGTATTCTAGTTAGCCGAGAGGCTCGTGCGTACTAATTGATCACTCGAGAATAAAAAGAGTTGCATGCACCCTTCGAGAGAGGATGACGTAAATCTTCTGGATAGGTGTTAAATCCTATAGTGGGATTCACCTCATTAAAGCGAGTAATAGGCATTTCAGTTATAGGATGAGTGTCCGGCCGGTCAACTTAATCATCTCAGGTGGGCGTATTCCTTGAGAGAGGTGCGTTCATAAGCTAGGAATCTCCACGGTCAAGGTTTAGAGTAGAATGATAATATTTATCTTTTTATTTCATTTCAAAGCGAATTTGAATCAAGTTATATTTTCTTTATTTATGTAGTTCTCTTTTAACTAGTTTTAATTATTAGCTCTTTTATGCTCTTTCTCCGATAAAATAATAGTTAGCTTTCTCGAAGTAGAAATACTTGACAAACCCGTGTTTAATATGATCTTTATATTTTTCTTAAGTATCTTATACTATAGACGATAAGGTACGCTTGCCTTCATCGGATATAGAATTGGAGAACATCAACAACAAATGTCTTAAATTCAAAAATCTGAAACCAACTATTTTTATATCACTTCTCCCCCTGCTGTATATCATTGAAGAAAGATATAAAAGCATCAACAGGGAGACTCACTGACCTAACTCTTTCATCAGGGTCTTTGTTTTAAGCATTAAGATACTGTAGCTTTCGATGTTGAGCACTAATCTTTCTGTAACAATCTCTGGAGAAATCAAGATAGAGAGAGCTGAAGTGAGAGAGAAGGATCTCTAGACATTGATCAACCGTTACTATAATATCTTGAGGAGACGCCATTGTTGTCCTATGAGTACCTGCACAGAAATAGAAAGAGAGACGAAGATGGGAAAGAGGGGGAGAGCAAGAGGGAGAGAAATTCGAAAAGCACAATAGAATCAAATGCCTAAGGTGCTTTGAGTAGATGAATCGTTGCAACTTAGGGTTATATTCGAAGCAACGTCGAAAAGAAAACTGAACTCAGCGCGCCAAAATATGTCTTGGGCGCGCGTTTTGTCAAGTCGACGGTACATCTAGATGAAGTCGGCGTGGCTCCGAAATACAATCATCAATTATGATGTCGATGTAAGCGTCGATATGTATTTGATGTTACGTCGAGTGCTATTCGACTAAACTGTCCCATGATGCTCTCGAAGCTGACGTCGAGTATAAGGTGATGGTACGTAGATTTGAATTCGACACAGCTCTGATTAAATATGTATGTTTTTCTTTAAAATCTTTACTGTTTTTCCAAGCAATAACTTTCTATTAAAAATAGATATTATACATAATAAGTGTGAGCTACAATGCTCCATCAAGCATACCCAGTGCATTGATGAAGAACTTGTGCTTACTTTCATCAAGTTGCTTAGTGAAGATGTCAGCCCTTTGAGTGTCAGTAGATATGTATTGAAGGTTGTTCTTACCTTTCTCTACATTATCCCTGAGAAAGTGGTGCCTTATCTCTATGTGCTTAGTTTTGCTGTTGAGAACAGGATTGGAAGCTATTGAAATAGCACTAGAGTTATCACGATATATTGTGGAATTGTCAAGGGAAAAGTTGTAATCCAACAACTGATTTTGCATCCACAATATTTGTGAGCTGCAGCTTCCTGCAGCTATGTACTCATCTTCAGCTGTAGAAGTGGAGACTGTGGTTTGCTTCTTGCTAAACCATGAAATCATTCTAGCACCCAGGAATTGACATGTTCCTGAAGTGCTTTTTCTATCCATCCTGCATCCAGCATAGTCTGCATTCAAATCCAGATTCAGTTGGATACCACAAACCAAGTTCAGGTGTTCCCTTTAGATACCTGAGTATTCTTCTTACAGAACTCATGTGTGATTCCTTTGGGTCAACCTGAAACCTAGCACATATATAGGTAGCAAACATTATATCAGGACTACTAGCTGTTAAGTAGAGAAGAGAGCCAATGGCTGCTCTATAAGTCTTCTGATCAAAGGACTTACCCTTTTCATCTCTATCCAAAACAGCATTAGTAGCCATGGGGGTTTTCATAACAGATGCATTTTCCATCCCAAACCTCTTGATGAGTTCTCTGGTATACTTGGATTGGGATATGAAAATGCCATATGCATTTTGTCTTACTTGAAGACCAAGGAAATAGGATAATTCCCATATGCTACTCATTTCAAATCTTGACTGCATTAGGTAAGCAAACCTTTTGTAGAGAGATTGGTCTGTTGACCCAAATATAATGTCATCTACATATATTTATACTAGTAATAGCTGATTCTTATGTGATCTAGTGAAAAGTGTTTTACCCACTTCCCCTCTTTCAAAAGAGTGTTCCAGAAGAAAAGTGGATAGGGTCTCATACCAAGCTCTTGAAGCTTGCTTGAGACAATATAGTGTTTTATCTATTCTATACACAAAAGAGGGAAAAGTAGGATTGATAAAACTTGGAGGTTGCTCCACATATACTTCCTCTTGTAGAGTTCCATTTAGGAATGTACTCTTTACATCCATCTGATAGACTTTGATCTTCATGTGAGCTGCATATGCCAGAAACATTTTGATGGCCTCCAGCCTTGCTATTGGAGCAAATGTTTGGTTAAAGTCAATCCCCTCCTCTTGCATGTATCCTTTGGCCACAAGTCTAGCCTTATTTCTGATTATGGCTCCTGTTGAGTCTATTTTGTTCTTGAATACCCATTTGGTGCCAATGACTGGGTAAATCTTTGGTCTTTCAACCAATGTCCAAGCCTTGTTCCTCTCAAATTGAGTCAGTTTTTCTTGCATAGCAGATATCCAGTGAGGATCACTGTCTGCTTCTTCAAACTTCTTAGGTTCATATTGAGAGAGAAAGCATTGTAGCATTATTTCATTTGTAAGCTGTCTCCTTGTCTTGACTCCCACTGTCAAGTCTCCTAAAACTTGTGTTGGAGGGTGATCCTTTAGGGTCATCCTTGATCTTATTGAGTTATATAGGAAACTCTCTTCTTCCTGAGGAATCACTTGCTCAGTGACAGTGGGGACTTCATCCTCATTCACTGGAATGATCTATGTTGCTGGCAGTTCAGGTGCTGTGATTTCCTCTTCACCTACTACAGAATCTTCATCTGAATTATTGTCAATCTTCTGTTTCCCTTTGTCTTGATACACTGATGAATGGTCCATTATGGTTAGCCTTTCAACTTGGTCTGCAAGCTGATCTTCTTCCTGCAAAATAGTGCTAGTTGAAGTTTCATTCCCCTTATAAAACAAGTTAGTTTCATCAAAAATTACATGCACAGACTCCTCAATTTTGAGAGAGCTTTTATTATAGCACCTATAGGGCCTTGCTTGATGAAGAATATCCCAAGAATATCCCATCATCACCCTTCTTGTCAAATTTGGCAAGATGACTTTTCCCATTGTTGAGGATAAAGCAAGTACATCCAAAAATCCTAAAGTATGTAACTATTGGTGCCTTTCCCTTCAATAACTCATAGGGAGTCTTCAACTTAGTCTTGTGAATGAGACTCCTATTCAGAACATAGTTGGCAGTATTTACTACCTCAGCCCAAAAGGACTTAGGTAAGTTGGATTCAGCCAATAATGTCCTTCCTGATTCAATTAGGGTTCTATTTTTCCTTTCAACCACCCCAATTGCTTGGGGGGTTCTAGGAGATGAAAAGCTTTTTCTTATCCCTTTATCCTCACAGAATCAACACATTAACTGATTTTCAAACTCAGTACCATGATCACTTCTGATCTCAACAACCTGAGTGTTGAATTCAGATTGAATCTGTCTAATGAATCTTGAGAGGATCTTGAAAGTGTCAGACTTAGCCTTTAGAAAGAACACCCAGCTGAATCTAGAAAAGTCATCAACAATGACTAAAGTGTAAGCCTTACCTGCTAAGCTTTGAGTGGAGATAGGACCAAATAGGTCCATGTGCAACAAGAATAAGACTCTGGGTGAATCATTCTTGCCAATTGGCTTGAATGATGTTTTGCTCTACTTTCCTAGTTGGCAGGCTTTACAGGGATGATCTTTATTGAACTTACTAGTTAGTAAGCCCCTCATTAGGTTGAGCTTGGAGAGTTTGGCAATTGTCTTAAGATTAAGGTGGCTATGTCTCCTATGCCACAGCTCACTGTTTTTTAACTGGGAGTTGAATAAGCAGATCTCAGACTTTGTGTACTCAAAGTCTACAACATAGACCTTACCCTTCCTAAGACCGGTTAATACTACTTGGTCAGTTCTAGAGCTAACTATATGACACAAGGACTTAGTGAATACAACTTTGTATTCACCATCACACAGCTGGCTAATACTGATTAGATTATGTTGAAGTCCTTCAACATAACCTACCTTAGAAAAGGAGACTTCCCCAATCCCGAGCAAACCATATCCCTTGGTTTGGCCAGAGTGGGAATTCCCAAAGATTACCTTAGGCCCTTCTTTGGCCTTGAAATTCTCCAGCTATTCTTTTGCTCCAGTCATATGCATGGAGCATCCACTGTCCAGATATCACTAATGGTTTGTGGTTGAACAGTCTCCCTTCTGCACATGAAATCAACCATTAGTATAGACCCTTACATGATGGGGTCTCTTTCTTCTATCATCATATGGAGATATGAAAGAGTAAGAAGGTCTTTCAATATACCCTTTAAGGTGAAGAAGTGCTGCATTATTATGCCAGCAATGTTTGGCTATATTTCCTAGTTTAGAAAAGCAGAAACATCTAGGGATGAAGGTAGAGAGTGGTTTAGATGTTTGATAAATCTTTGTAGGAAACATGCGTCGAGAAGAATTTGACACATCTTTAGAGTTGCGTCGAAAGTAATTCGACGTGTCTGCATAGTTCCGTCGATAAAAATTTGAAGCAGAATATTAGTTGTATCGAATATAATTTGACGCACCCTCAAGCTTGCTTTGAGATGATATCGACGTATATACTGAACTGCGTCGAGTTGCAGTCGACACATCTCTAAAATTGCGTCAAGTTCTATTCGACGTATGCTTCTTTTTATTAAGATTCTTACTATTTTTCTTTGATTTCTCTAAGGGGTGTTTGCCTAAGATCTCTGGTTGATTACCAATGTTTGCCCTATTAAATACGGTGAGTTTATTAGGGTTATTATGATCTTCACAGGATTCTGAAATATTATTAGGTCTAGACTTACATAATGCTATAGGATTTTTCCAAGCATGTTTGCTATGGATTAGTGTGCTAGTGAATGGTAGTGATTCCTGATCAAGATGATCAAATCTCTTGGAGAGATTTTGTGAGATATTTTTAAGCTTTTGACTGTAAGACCCCTTTTTTTCAAAAACCCGAGTCTTATGCCCAGAACCGCCGCTTTGCGGTGACATGAAAACACAGGAAGGTCGCCACTACAAAGCGCCGATCCTGTCTGCCATATCGATCACAAAAGAAGAAAAATATAAACAAACAATAAAAGTTCAAGTCCACAAATCACATGCTATATATATAAATGTCCACATTGTATAACTGAAATAACAAAGGTTACAATAATAAAGAGGGCTCATGCCCTGTACATCATATCCTCACTACAAGATCACTCGCAGAAGCAAACTACTAATCACTCACTGATCCCAAAACTGGTGCTCCTGTACTAGACTGGCCCGCCTCTATCTGCACCGGCCTCTTGTGCTACTGCGTCTCCTCGATCCCCTACAATGATATGGTCCACCGTCCGTTAGTCAAAAGACTAAGCCAATCCCCCACCCCTCCCCCGGTGACTCCTAGGCACCATGCGGGAAGGATGAAGCGGAGGACAACAAGGGGTATAAATAATAGCAGGTGACAGGGGCATAATCTACAGGGAATGTTTCTACACTACACATGTGTATATATATAATTGAAGTAGTAAAAGAGCATAGTAAGAGCAAGTATAGAATAAGTAAAGTCAGTATATAAAAACTTGTATATAATATAAAAGTAACCATTGATTTATAGGAATGCCCAGACAAACCTATAGACCAAGGGGTCGTTTAGCAAGGCCTATCGTATACAGAGTCCCATAACCAATTTATACGATAGGGGCAGGGTTGAAATGCAATGTGTATGCCACGTTATGCAGAGTTATGCAGTTTATGCTATGTTCACACTAGTGCAACTCACACACTTCGACTCTATGCGCACAGACCTTTAGTTCCCCCTTTTTGGAGTTAGCAAGACTCCCAAGATACTCCCGTAGTGGCAAATGAAAGCGGTAGGTTGGGCCTCGCCCACCTCTAGGTTGGTATTCACACTACCTAACCTATACCTATCGTACGCCTCAACGCAAAACCACGGAGCATCTGCGTACTCTTACTGGCTGGACCACCAGACTTTCATGGCTAAGTGCAAATTCCACACTTGCCGAGTCAACGAATTGACGTCGGTGTGAACGACCGCCCAATACCGAGGACCCACCACCTTCATGCACATGCAAACATGTTCTACTATAACCCGAGCCATAAATTCCGCAGGCTAACATGCCCGTCATCATAACCTTCCAGGCCAACAGCTCGCTGGACCAACCCGTCCGTACCAATAAGCATTACTGAGTCACAAGCTCACTGGACTAACTAGTCCGCTGCTTCAACCACCGAGCCTACCGCTCAAAAACCAAACCAACTAACATACCCATGACAATGGAGTGTGAGTGTGTATATTACTAAATTAATCATGTATACAACTTAACCCTACAATTTATGGTTAATCTTAGACTTCCCGAGGATTACCCTGTGAGGGGCTCGCTACAGTACTAGGAACTATACTAGGATGACACCCCAAGGCTCCCTTTATCAATGTATTTAATATTATGGGTATCTACCAATATGCCTAAGCCTCTTATCTTTTCACTTGTATTAACCCTATGTGGTTTATGACACGCTAGGGGAAAGACGATCTTTCGTCAATCCCAAGCACGACCTTACCCTTAGCTCACCTAGCACTCTTATCTCCTAAACTCCTTTTTGATGACCTCAACCTCTTCATCCTGACCATGTACACCAACTACATGCCACTTCCACTTGGTAGACCCCTAAATACCCAAGTTTCACATTTTTACTATACGCAGACCAAACTAACTATATGAAGCTTATAAGTAGAGGTACTCCAAATATTCACCCACATGACACAAGATTTTTACTGGAGGACTACCATGGTATTTTAAGACTAAATCCAGATAATCATATTTTCCTCAACATTTTAGCATTTATTAAAATTTCTCCAATATTTGCCAAGTATAAATATGAACATGAAGTGTAAGGTATTCTTATAACATGACTCTCACAAAATTAGGATAAATCTATCATGCCAAAATAATAGTAAATACAGAGTGTCACAATTTTGCAATCAGGAATTGTCCTCTAATTATAATATTGAATATTTAACCAAAACTAGAAATTAAAGAAGCAACCACCAACAATACTTGTCCAAAAATTATGGGAATATTACCAGACATTTATATTAATCAGAAATGTTCTCAAGCCAAATTTTAGAATTTATAAAGGCATATTATTCACTTAAATAAATATTCCAAGGAAATCCTAATATGAGCATGTTG
This sequence comes from Dactylorhiza incarnata, assembly GCA_033032865.1. NCBI lineage: Eukaryota > Viridiplantae > Streptophyta > Magnoliopsida > Asparagales > Orchidaceae > Dactylorhiza > Dactylorhiza incarnata. The sequence continues at coordinate 16,856,276 of JAWHQI010000024.1, forward strand.
TGAAGTAGCCTACTGATAACAATCTCCAAAAATTATATAAAAATTCACAGAGCTTTCTAGTGCTCTGAAATATCCTATCACCAAGTTGCACATTTTTTCAAAGAGTTATGAAGCATCAATTATTTTTTTAAGATTAAGACAAAATAGGTGCCTTGAGAATGAAGTACTGGTTAGATCATTTAATAAATTACACAAAAAATACCAGAGGTCTATAATATGATTGTGAAGGCAGTACTAAGGTTTCATCATCATCCAAGACCATTTGAGCATGTAAATATCTCTTATAAGAAATTTCTCTAAAAGGGTTATGACCTAATTTAGGGGAAATAAGTACTCCTAAAATTCTCTCAAATTTCCCTAGAGCATAATCACATCCCATGAACATATATCCTAAATTTCATGGCCACTCTAAGGCTTTTGACCATATAGCCTTCACAAGGTTCTATATGCACCCCAAGGGGTAAAACTAGGGTCATAGGGCATATCCATCTCTACACCACCCCATCTTACTCATGAAGGTGTTTTAGATGATCCTAAACCAGTTCCCAAGCTTTCAACTCATGGTGATGAGTTTTGACCACCATACCCCAAGATAAACACCATGCCCTAACTTTGACCCAATTTGACCTAACTTGGGTTGACAAATTACCCAACCAAATCAGTCCCAATTGGGCTGAAATTGTTACCAGGGTCATGTGATAACCCTAAGAAGTACCCACCAAAATTTGGAGGGCATTGGAGGTCATTTGACCCAATAATTAATTAATATTTGATTTATGACATTATTACAAAAACCTTAAAAAAAGGTTCCACTAAGATTCCCTTCTTTGGGTATGATGTGTGGGTAGTTGTAAATAGCCTAGGTTTTAAATTTCAAGGCCATACCACTTACCAATATAAAGATATTCAAGAATTTATGACTGTCCTACCCTAGGGACCAGTCCTAGAAAAATGACTCCACAGGGAGCTAAAGTGCCCCTATTGACCTGAAACTAATTTTCACTTAATCAAGACACCAAGGGCTACAACATTCCTGTTGGGCACTTTTCCATTTGAGGGGTCCTAGTATTTTTAATAATTAAAATGAAATACTGCAGGAAGTATGACAAAATGTGTTGGACGAAATTCGTTCTGCGAAATCCGTTCGACGAAATCTGCATTCGACGAAATCCATTCTACGTTCGACGAACGTCACGCTTCAGTTCAACAAAATTGCTTCCCAGCTCGATGAATTCAGTTCTCCATCCAGTTCAGCAGATTATCCCTCAGTTTGACGAACTCCAGATTCAGTTCGATGAACTCCAGATTGTGTTTGATGAATTAATTTAGTTCAACGAACTTCCAAATTCAGTTCGCCGAACTCCCGATTGTGTTCGACGAATTATTTCAGTTCGATGAACCCTAGGTTCAGTTCACCGAACTCCGATGGTGTTCAATGAATTATTTCAGTTCGACGAACTCTAGATTCAGTCGCCGAACTCCCGATTGGGTTCGACGAATTATTTCAGTTTGACGAACTCTAGATTCAGTTCGTCGAACTCCCGATTGGGTTCAACGAATTAGTTCAGTTCGACGAACTCTAGATTTAGTTCGTCGAACTCCTTCTCTAGCTTAATAATCTCTGAAGGGCCTCACTTTCAAAATGAAATAACATTATAACATAATCATTTAACTCCGCGAATAACTGATCATGGCAGATCCGACGACTCATGGTCATCGTCCCCGATGGATGGATGGCGCATGACAGCCCATCCTGAGCTTCTTTGTGGGTCGATTTCACGGCCACCTGCGCCTCTTCCCGGCCGGCCAATGCCACCACCACCTATGTTGAGGTGGTGGCCGGCGATAGGGGGTGGTTGGCTGGCCGGAGGTGGTCGAAATCAGGGTTTAGAGGAGGGGAAAGAGATCTCGAATCGAGCCCTTTCGGAAGCACGATCTGATCCTAATTGAGCTTGGATCAAGCCCCAAATTATCATAAGATCTAACACTAAGGGAGAGGAGGCGGATCGGACCTGTGTGGGGGTTTGATGGCGCGAATTCCGGTGAGTAGCCATGGCCGGAGGTGGAGCTTTCAGCGCCATGTCGATCCTAGCTTCTGGTGCTTGATTTCCTTGGGGAAGGTGGGTTAAATCTTCCTCTTCATCCACTGAAGGTGTTATAAGGTCCAATTGGGGGAGGGGAAGAGCCAAATCATCAATCACCATTATCACCATTAATGGAGAATTTTGGCCAACTGAATTCCTCTTGATTCAGCCCCCATGTGAGCAGGAAAAACCCCCAAACTTCTTGTAACAGCCAGAGGAGATGAATCCCCATCAATTGGGAGATTAATTGGCTACCCTTGGCCATAAATGCCATTAATCCTCCTTTTCTCTCTCTTCAAATTGGGGGAAACTCCCAATTTCTCTCTCCTAGTCACCCCCTCTAGAAATTGGATGTCATTCCATGTAATTTTTGCCTCATGAGACTAGAGTGTGACTTCAATTGGGCCTAGCCCAAGTGGGTTGAGCTTAAGTTAGCCTTTTCCCCTCTTTTTGGGCAAGGTTGACCAAGTGTTGTCTTTAGGTGATGACTTGGTCAACTGATGGGTTTACTGGTCCAATTGGTGTGTCTTGAGTCCCTTGACATCACCCAAAGTTGGTTGAGGCATGGTGGTGCCCTAATTGGGCCAATTTATCCAAAAGGTGTTCGTTTGACCAAAACAGGGTTGGAGTTGACTTAGGTCAAATTGGCCAAATTGGTGGCCCCATGATGAGGGTTTTTAGTCCATTGGGTCCCTAATATCCTTATAAGGGTAGGGGCAAGGTCAATTTGGCATGGTGGAGGTCAATTGACCCTAATTAGGTTACTTTGACCAATTTTGGTTTAGGGTTGACTTTGATCAATTTGGCTTATTTGGTTGACCCCAATGGGTCCTTAGTGCTCTAAGGGGACCCCTAAAGGGCTAGGTATGCTATGGTGGGGTTAAATGGTCAAGGTAAGGCCCTTAAGTCCAACCCTATGCTTGTTAACTGGAAATTACTATTTGCAGACCACTGTGGTTTCCTTCTTCTTGGCTAAGGCCAAGTGGTCTCTTCAAGCTTCCTAGGGTTTTGTCATGAGCTAGTCATGACAAAACCACTCTATGGGTCTAGTTGTTTGGGGGATTTTACATTGACTCCTTCCATTGAGTGAGTCCTCAAAGGCTTTTGCCATTGTAAGTTCTTTCTTTAGGTCTGAATTTTCATTTTCTAATATATATAATTATTTTTCTTTCTTATATAACTTATCTCTCAGATCATAGTAAACTAAGTACTGGTTATCTCTCCTAAGTTCTTCTAGTTCTGATCTGATTGTTTTAAGTTCCTTTTGGTTGTTAATAAAGTCTTGACAAAATTCCTTAAAACAATCCTTAAAATCTCTTGATGAAAAATCAAAGTCATCAAAGATTGTTACCTCATTCTCTGCAGAGGATTCTTCCAGAGCCATTAGGCAGACTTCATCTGGTACACCATCTTCATCATCATCGGATGAGGAGGAGCTTGATTCAGAGTCTGAATCACTCCAGTTTTCAGCTATGAAACCTTTCCCTCCTTTCTTATCCTTCCTCCTGAAGGATTTCTTCTTGTGTTCTTTTCTCTGCTTGATGTTCTTATTCTTTTCTCTTCAGGACACTCAGTGGAAAAGTGTCCTGGTTTTCTGCATGAAAATCAAGTAATCTCCTGTCTAGGAGTTTTGTTATACCTTGACTTGCTTGAACTCTTCTCTTTCCTTCTGGAGTCCTCTGTCCTGACCCACCTCTTGAATCTTTTGGCCAAGAGGTTGAACATTTCTTCTTTAGTGGTTGAGGACTCGGCTTCAGCAGTACTTTTAATGCAAGACTCCTTTCTTTAGGAGTAGATATTGTAACGCCTCTGATTTTCGTTAATTATGTACGTGACCGCTGTGGCGTAATTTTTGCGTAAGGATGTTACGTCAGCTCATCAGGTTTAGTTTTGAGCCTTAGCTTAGTTAAAGTATGTATTTTAGATCGAGCGTGCGAGTTTTCGCGTCGTTTTGATTGTAGAGAAGATTTGGTATAGTTATTGAGAATTTAGCTTCGGGAAGCTTTTGCCCGAGTTTGGCTCGTCGGAATTGAATTTTGACTTCTCTGTTCGATTCGTAGCGCCGTGTTTCAGTTGAGGTGCGAATTTTGTAGAAATCCGAGATGATCTGGTTACCCTCGCAGTTTAAGTAGAAGGGGGTATTATTTAATAAATTAATTATTAAATTAGGTTTTTAGTATAAAAATACTAAAGCCCTCCCCTCTTCCTCTTCTTCCTCCCTCGATCAAATCAGTCGCCGAGCTAAAGAGAGAGAGCGGCGTGTCGTGGAGCTTCCGGCCGACGATTCGAAGGCTATAGTGGTCGGAATCGTGTTTGGAGAGTGGATTCGGAAAGCTCTCTGCGAGATCTTCGTTATAGTGGTACGCTTTTCCGTTTAGTGGAATTTTTGGAGTTAGGGTAATGACATAACCCTCCTTTTTGGTCCTCTTTGGACCGAAAAGTTTCAGGTTGTGGTGCTTGAGTGTTTCCTTGGCATATCCTTAGCTTTCGGAGCGGTGAAATTAGTTGTTTGCAAGTTTTGAGGCAAGTGTCTTTCTCCTCCTTCTTCTCATTTTCAGTTTTCTGTTTGCCTTGTTTATGAATTCTTGATGATGATTTCTTTCTCCTGCTGTTGCTTACTTTTCCGAGAGCTACCTTATATTTCTCGAAAAGTGTCAAAATCTGTCGTATTCTTATAGTTCTCGAGAAGTCAGCCTTGGTCTGCCGAATCCGTATATTTCTCGAGAAGTCAGTCTTTTTCCTTTTAGCTCTCGAGACTTCTACTTATCCATTCCTGTAGCATTTCATTCTCGAGAAGATCGGCCTTCTGATTTATTTTGCCTGTAGCATTAATTTCCCAAGAGATCAGAATTTCTCGAGAAATACAATTCTTTTCCCTTTCTTCCTGCGATCGACGAACAAAATTAAAATTCATCGATCGGATCTTGGGTTCGTCGAACGTCGTTCGACGAACGGTTTGGTGTTTGTCGAGCGGCGTTCGACGAACGGCCTTCTGATCGTCAAATGCAGGGCTGCGTTTGACGAAGGTCCTTGTGTTCGTTGAACGAAGTTCGACGAACAGTCTTGGTTCGTCGAACCCCGTTCGACGAACATCCCGTTTTTTTTTTCCTTTTTCTGCTATTTTGATTCCCGTCTGCCTTTTCTCGAGAGATGTTGCCTACTTTCTTCTATTTCTCGAGAGATGTTTGCCTGCCTTCTTTTTGCTCTCGAGAGGTGATGTCCTGGATCCCTTAAATTCTCGAGAGATTAGTGTTCTGATTCTTTTTACTTCTCGAGTATTCCTGTTCAGATCCTATGATTATTTCTCGAGAGACCTGTGCAGTCTCCTTTTGTTCTCGAGAAATCCTGTGCTGCTACTTTATTTCTACCTTGCTTATTCCTTTATGTCCTGGGGCTTGTGTGAGAACCCTGGACCCTTATGAATCATTGCGTAGTGCTTATTTCATGGTGACCCTATTCTTAGGGTGTTATTAGTGTTGTTATTTTAGGTTACGTCCCGTGCCTTATTAAATCTAAATTTAATTATATGTGGGTGGCAGTGGATAAAGTACCACTACCTGGTTTTGGCCTTTTGCGTGGCAGTGGATACAGTACCACCACCCGGCTTTTGGCTCTTGGGTTGGCAGAGGATAAAGGACCGCCACCTGTTTAATTGAGTTGATCAGTCTCTTTATTAAATTTTACAAGATAATTGAACTATGCTTGTTCCTCTTCTTGATATTAGTGCACTCTGTGCTTGTTAGTTCTTTTTTTAGAACTTCTCTTTCGGTAAATCTGGCTTGGGTTGGTACCACTTATGCCTTGCTTGTTTGTCTGCTTGTTTTCTGCCACTTGTAATTCCTTGCTGAGGCGTTCTTTATTTTATTGAATGCCTCAGGTTCAGAGCCGTAGCGGCTAGTGGTGTAGCCTGGAGTTTCAGAGTTATAATAGTTGTTCACTCCGCTGTTGCGGGGTAGTTGTCTTTAGTTTCTTCTTGTGATCAGACATACTAGTTGGTGCCAATGGGTTGGTGTCATGTTGTTGACGCCCATTATGCCCTTTTATACCTTATAGTTTATTTGCTAGTTATTGCCACTACTTTTAGATCTTGTGTATCTTACTCTCTGGGAATGATTTATGTTAGGTACACTATAGTTATAAAATGGTTTTTCTTTCATCCTCATTGAATTCTTTCTAACTGAACCCTTAATTTTAAAGTCGCCTAAAGGTATTTTCTACACTTACAATATGCCTAGTTATGTGCATATCATTTACTTTTTGTACTGTCATCACATACATTTAGGGCTTTAAGTAAACAAAATCAAGTACTTTCCGCTGCAACTATATATACTTTCTCGGTGGACTAGTTGATCCATGAACTGAGAGACACAGTTCTTACCTCAAAACCCTAATAAATGATTTCAAATGAAGTCTTATCATGTAATAATCCTGTTTTGATTAATTAAGTAATAGGTTCCCGCCTGAGCATCAGCAGCTGTCTCCTGTATGACATGGCATCATGACGTGTATTTTCTCTTACTCTAATATTCCTAAATTCGGAGAAAATGCGGGTTGTGACAGTTGGTATCAGAGCCAGGTTGTTTGACAAGTCGGTCGAGCAACCAATTCTGATATAGAGTAGTTGTTTTGGTTTCATTGCATACACACCGATGTTTCATCAGTACGTCTTGGCAGAAGCATGAACACTACACTCATAGCATGATAAGAAGTATACGGGGCATGTTATGTAGTATGGGATGCATAATATGTGTCTGTATATGGATCCACCATAGGTGGCAACATGTGACGGTTATGTAGTATGGGATGCATAACCATCTTCACATGGATGCCCATTAGCACGTTTTCCTTTTTGTTACATGTGATATTATGTAGTATGGGATGCATAATATTTCATGTGTACGCCGCTCATAACATGCACTAAGGATTTTATTAGAATGCATAGCACAACATACCTTACATGGCATTGCATGAGCACACGTGCGAAGTTAAAGACTTATATGATGATACACGTACACACATGAATTCAAAATGAACAGAAAAAAATTCAGGCATTCATGCCCTTTGCACATGAGTCAAGAGGGACGATATAGTATCGTTCTCGAATTTAGCATATCATCATGAAAATGTCCCAGAGAAAGGTAGTGGAAATGGCAAGTATCTGTACATGTATGTTCTGAACCAAGCAGTGTTGTTCTAGTGTAAGGTTAAGTTTTAATTATAGGTTTATGCATATTAGAAGAGATGTCTCGGAGGCGTGTTGCGACGAGGTTGACCCCCCAATCGGAGGGTGAATCTTCGGGTGCGCAGAGTGAGGCCTGTGGTGCAGGACCCTGTAGTTGGTCAGACTGTACATGTTCCTCCCGCTCTTTTGGTGCCTCCAGTTTTGCTACCACCAGAGATGAACTTCATTTCGCATTTCCAGCGACTAGGACCTCCTACGTTTGACGGAAGAGCTGATTTCATGGCTTTGGATGATTGGCTTGTTGCCATAGAGGAGATGTTTTCATACTCGGGAATCTCTGCAGACGAAAAGGTGATGGTCGACGCTTACCAGCTGAAGGGTCTTGCTAAGAGCTGGTGGATCAGGGAGAGGGAAAGCCTCGTAGACGGATGTTCGTGGGAGTCGTTTAAGGCTTTGGTGTTAAAGAAGTTCCTGCCGTCAGTTGAGCAAGACCATTTAATGAATAATTTTCTGCACCTGAAGCAAAGACAACTCACGGTTAGTGAGTATGAGATCGAGTTCAGTAAGTTGAGCAGATTTGCTCCAGATCTAGTGGCTTCTGAGGCAGGAAGAGTCAAGCGATTTCTCGGAGGACTTCGTAGCGACATTCAGCAATTGGCTAGCGCTTATAGATCTGAAAGTTATGCTGAAGTGGTAGAAGCAGCGCTGAAAGTCGAGGCTATCGACAACGCCAAGAATAGAGGTGCGTTTGCGAAAAAGGACAAGAGGAAAGTCGAATAGGGGGAAACCCCCAAGGTATCTAGCCTGGCTCCAAAGAAAAGAAGTGGTGAAGTTTGTAGCTTCTGTGGTCGCTCGGGCCATCCGTTCGAGAAATGTTTCAAGAGGTTGGGAGCTATGAAGCAGCAGCTAGTGTCAGGAATACAGAGCGCTCCAGAGGAGATCTGACATGTACCTTTTGCAAGAGAAATGGGCATGATGCTGCTCATTGTTGGTCTAAGGATAAGATGTGTTTCAGTGTGGACATAAGGGGCACATGAAATCTAGATGCCCGCATTTCCAGCAGCCTCTACAGCTAGTGCCATTTCGGGCTTTGCCCATGCCGCCGCCGCATCATCAGGATAGAGGAGTCGGCAAGTTGAATGTGGTAACTAAGGGAGAAGCTCAGAATTCTCGACCATCAGGATAGAGGAGTCGGCAAGTTGCACTTTTTTGTAACGGCCCGGCCTCATTGTCCGAACCGTTAGACGCTGGCCCCATTGTCCAGGATGCAAGGGCTGCAGCCCACTTTGAAACACCCCAACGCCTCTCTAAGCCTGTTTCTCAGCTATACTGCGTTATTGATGGCTGGACTCGAACACCCGACCACCCTTGATGAGAAACCTTCAACAGTCCTCATCACCAACTGAGCTGAGAAACAGGCTCAGAGAGGCGTTGGGGTGTTTCAAAGCGGGCTGCAGCCCGGGCGTCCTGGACAATGGGGTCAGGCGTCTAATGGTTTGGACAATGAGGCTGGTGTGAAAATTTTTCTAAGGACCTTGTGAGAGCAAGCAGGAATCGATTATGCAACTTAGAGATACAAGCCAAACAACCAGAAACAAACTTTAGGCAAGCAATTGATCTTTATTGATAGCATAAACTTCATTACAGGGCAAGACATGCTTGGCGAGACATGATTTCGCCAGCACAGATACCAAACAGAAATACAAGAAGATGAGGATAACTTGAGATCGCTCCAGACCGCGCGACCTCCCTACGACTTCAACACACTGCCAGACCGCAGCGCCTTGCCGATCACAGCACACCACCAATCCGCTGATCAGACCGCTCCCTTCTTCCGACCTCCTGATTCTCCCGAACTCCAGCACCACAACTCCAAGCCGCAGACCGCCCGAACACTTTCAGAGGAAGAGGTGATCGCTGCCGCCCACACTATCCGCAGAAGCTGCACAAGAGGAATTCAATCAGCAGACCGCACGGTCAGAATAAACCAGACCGCAGGAAACAAGCGAACTCAGCTTACACTTGGTGTGTTCTACTTTTGCTGCTACAGTGGCTCCCTATTTATAGGCGTGAGACCTGATCCAGTCACCACCCTATGAGATAGAGTCACCACCCATCAGATCGCGCGACCTTACCGGTCAACCCGCGCGATCACTGCAACCCTCCTGCTTCATTTTGGTGAGCGCCGACTTCACTCCAGACCGCGGGAGATCGCTACTCCCTTGGTCTGAACACGACTCCACACGGAGATCGCCAGACCGCCTAGAAGTCACCCACCACCTGTGTTCGCCTGAGACCGCAAACACAGCCAGCTCGCCCTCCTGGTCTCCTCCTGAGACCGCGAACTGAGACCGCGCGACTAAGAATGACTTAGTCCGCGAACTCCTTCAGAACCCTCTGGAAAGCCACCAGACCGGATTCAAGAGCCAACCCGTGCGGTCACGCCAGACCGGCACGTCCTTGAAGAGAACAACTTGTCACGCGGTCAGAGACAGACCGCGCGACCCTGAGGATGATCAGCCGTCATGCGGTCACAGCCAGACCGCACGACCTCCTCCTCCAGCAGCCCTTGGACCAGACCAGCGGTCAACCCTGGAAGCCGCAGCTGACCAATAGAACAGATCGCCATTGTCAGACCGCCAGACCGTGCGGTCACACCAGACCGCCCGGTCTCTTCCCAGACCGCCCAGGTCCAAAAGCCTCCTCCACTTCCACTTCAATAATTTCAACACTCCCCCTTGAAGTGGGAAGTGGAAACCAACCCAAGTAGTTCCCTTAGCCGTGTGAACGGCCCCTTTGCCAGCGCCTTTGTGAAGATGTCTGCGACATTGTCCGCACTCCGCACATGCTCGACCGAAAGAGATCCCTCCAGCACCTTCTCCCGTATGAAGTGATGCTCGATCTCAATATGCTTCGTCCTCGCGTGACAAACTGGATTGGTCACCAGTTTGAGAGCACTCTCGTTGTCACCGCGTAGCAGAGTCGGCTCCCGAACCTCTTTGTGGACGTCTCCCACCAATCTCCTAAGCCAGATGGCTTCCTGAGCTGCCAAGGCCGAAGCCTTGTATTCCGCTTCTGTGGTGGAGACCGATACGGAATCCTGCTTCTTGCTGCACCATGATATAGCCGTAGGGCCCGCCATGAAGACGAATCCAGATGTCGACTTCCGATCATCCGAATCTCCCCCGTAATCAGCATCCATGTATCCATGCACTTCGAAGCCCGCATCCCTCCTGTATAGGAGACCCATGTCTGAGGTCGCCTTGACATACTTCAGAATGTTCTTGGCCGCTAGCAGATGAGGTACTCGTGGTTCCGCCATAAACCGACTCACCCTGCCTACTGCATATGCAATATCTGGCCTCGTGATCGTCAGATAAATCAAGCTCCCAACCAGAGCTCGGAACACCAACGGATCTTGCATGATCCTTCCCTCATCCTTTCGAAGCTTCATAGTCTTCTCCAGAGGTGTGGAAGTGCACTTCCCTTCCTTCATGCCGAATCGCTCCACGATCCGCTCTGCATATCCGGCTTGGGTCACCAGCACTCCACCTTCCTTCCTCTGCACCTCAAGTCCAAGAAAATGGTGAAGCTCACCAAGATCCTTCATCTCGAACCTGATAGATAGTTCAGCCCGAAGCTGTGCTACCTCCTCCTTCGAGTTCCCCGTCACGATCATATCGTCAACGTATAGCAGCACGATGACCTGAAGCTCCCCGCTCTTTTTGACGAACAAGCTCGAGTCTGAGTCTGAAGCAACAAAACCACAGAATAGGAGATATTCTGCGATCTTCCCGTACCACGCCCTCGGCGCTTGCTTCAACCCATACAGGGCCTTCTTCAGCTTGCAAACATGCTCCGAAAGATCTTCAGACACAAAACCTGGTGGCTGGACCATGAAGATGTCCTTGTCAATCTCGCCGTACAAGAAAGCGTTCTTGACGTCGAGCTGCCAAATCTCCCATCCACTGAACGCCGCCAAGGCAATGATGAATCGAACTGAAGTCATTTTTGCCACCGGACTGAATGTCTCATCATAGTCTTCACTGTATTGCTGCGAGAACCCCCGATCTACAAGACGAGCTTTGTACCGCTCGATACTGCCGTCAGCTTTCTTCTTAAGCTTGTAGACCCACTTGCATGTCACAGGAGTGATGCCCTTGGGCTTGGGCACAAGAGACCAGGTCTCGTTCTTCTCAAGAGCTGCCATCTCTTCTTGCATCGCAATGTCCCACTCCTTCACGCCTTGGGCCTTCTCAAAGCTCGACGGCTCCCTCTCATCCAAGGGACCAGCGAAGAAACATGAGACGAAGCTCACTGCGTTTCCTCCTGTATAGCGATCAGGGGCGATGATCGCTCGCTTCGACCTCCTCAGCTCCTTCCCTTGAACTGCAATGTCATCCGCTGCTTCTTCCCTAGCTCCCCTTCCAGACGTGCTAGGAGCATCGCTCCCCCTGCTTCCTGAACCAGAAGCCCCCGTCTCGGAACTAGAAGGAGATGGACCACCTGGTGACACAGGTAGCTCCACCTGAAGATTCTCCACAGCTTTCTCTGGCATCTCCACCCTGCTCTCTGGTAACTCCACATCAGAAGACCCCTTGTAAGATGTCACCTCATCGAACACGACGTCGCGAGATACAACAAATCTCCGCGTCTCCGGGTCCATGCACTTCCACCCTTTCTTCCGCTCATCGTATCCCACGAAGACTAGCTTCCTTGCTTTCACATCTAGCTTCGTCCGAAGAGCATCTGGAACATGCACGTAGCAGGTGGAACCAAACACCCTAAGGTGTGCCACACTTGGCTTCTCCTTGAACATCAACTCATGCGGAGTTAACATTTTGATGGGACTCAGAGGCATCCTGTTGATGACGTAGGCAGCACAAGACATTCCCTCCGCCCAGAAGGACTTTGGAATACTCTTGGCATGCAGCCAACACTTGCAGGTCTCCGTCAGATGACGGATTTTCCGCTCTGCAACTCCGTTCTGCTGTGGAGTATGTGCACAAGTAAGCTCCCTCCGGATGCCTGCCTTCCTGCAAAAAATAGAGAATTCACTGGAGGTGAACTCCCCTCCGTTGTCAGTCCTCAGCTTCTTCACCCGCAGTCCCAGCCGACCTTCCACGAGCTCCTTGAACTCCACAAACTTGGCAAATGCCTCCGCCTTCTCCTTCAGGAAATATACCCAGACATATCTGGAGTAATCATCGATCAACATCAGCATATATCTGCTGCCTCCGAGGCTTGGGGTAGCAGTAGGTCCCATCAAGTCACCGTGGATGCACTCCAACGGCACACTACACCTTGTTTGCGACTTGTCAAACGGTAGTCGATGAGACTTGCCGAACTGACATCCCTCACAAACATGACCTTCACCGTAGGAGGATAGACTTGGCAGGCCCTTGACCAGACCTCTCACCGCCATAGCTTTCAGCTTGTCCATCCCCACGTGCCCCAACCTCTCATGCCATATAACGGCACCATCATTCGTCTTCATCTTGTCGACGTAGGAACTTGTCGATAAAACGAACAAGTCCTTTGCCCGTCTCCCGATATGAACGACCTCGGCCTTCACGGCCTCTACATTACGTAGAAATTTCACTTCTGTTGGGCCGAACAGAACGTGATACCCAGCGTCAACAGCGTTGGTCACGGAGAAGAGGTTTTTCTTCATTCCGGGCACATGATAGACACTCTTCAAAGTAAGTGGCCCTCTATCACTGCCCAAAGAAACAACCCCCACCTTCTCTACTGGATGCACGGTATTATCGGCAGTAATGATTGCATTGTTACCTGTGTAAGGCTGTGCAGAAGAAAGCTTGGTCCCGTCTCCGGTGAGGTGATGACCACACCCCGAGTCCACGATCCAGTCCTCCAAATAGTTGATGGGAGCCGAAGCTCCAATAGAAGCCGAGAAGGCTCCTCCCCAACCTCCTTGAATGTGCCTGGCCTCAGCTTCCTCCTTCTCCGCAGCATGCCCAGCTTGGGTGACCACCTTGCAATCCTTCCTGATGTGGCCAAACTTGCCACACTTGTAGCACTTCGGACCTTCACCCTTCTTCTTCCCGTCAGCCTTGGGAGCATACCCCCTTTCCTGCTGCCCAGAAGTTGAAGGCCCATAGCCACTTCCAGCGGTCTTCTTCTTCTTGTCCCACTTCTTCTTCTTCCCTGAAAAGAGAACTTCGCCATCTCCCCCAGCCACCGACACCCCCGCCATCTGCCTTGCCAAACTTTCTTGCGATGCAAGCAAGTTCTCCAGCTCCAACAGAGACGGCTGATTTGCCCATCCCTGCACCGACGTCACAAAGGCCACATATTCCTTCCGCAAGCCGCGGATGATGTGCCTCTTCAGCTTCGCCTCAGAGATAGGCTCATCAGGATCCAGTGCTGAGATTTCAGCGAACAAATTCTTCATCTTCAGAAAGAAGTTTGAGATAGAAAGATCACCCTGAGCCGACCTTGCCAGCTCATTCTCCAAGAACTGCAGCCTTGCCACATTCTTCTTGTTAAACAGCCCATCCAGGGCTTTCCAGATTTCTGCAGCCGATCCACATCCCAAAATGTGATCAAAGAGATCAGGTGAAATGGCAAGCTTCAAAGTGAACTCGGCCTTGGCATTGGTCTTTCTCCAAGCTCTCACGGCCGGACCGTTATCACCAGCTTCTGTTGCCTTCACCTCTTCCGTCTCATCTCCTCCAACAACTTCCCATAGATCCTCACCCAGAAGATAGCTCTGCATACATGACTTCCACTTCTTGAAGTTAGTCGATGTAAGCATCTCAATACCAAGACCTCTTGCAAATCCACCTTCCATTGGTTTTCCTCTGGTTCCTTCTTCACAAAGGCGATGGCTACTCTAAGTTGCAACCTGCTCTATCCACTCCAACCTGGCTCTGATACCATGTGAAAATTTCTCTAAGGACCTTGTGAGAGCAAGCAGGAATCGATTATGCAACTTAGAGATACAAGCCAAACAACCAGAAACAAACTTTAGGCAAGCAATTGATCTTTATTGATAGCATAAACTTCATTACAGGGCAAGACATGCTTGGCGAGACATGATTTCGCCAGCACAGATACCAAACAGAAATACAAGAAGATGAGGATAACTTGAGATCGCTCCAGACCGCGCGACCTCCCTGCGACTTCAACACACTGCCAGACCGCAGCGCCTTGCCGATCACAGCACACCACCAATCCGCTGATCAGACCGCTCCCTTCTTCCGACCTCCTGATTCTCCCGAACTCCAGCACCACAACTCCAAGCCGCAGACCGCCCGAACACTTTCAGAGGAAGAGGTGATCGCTGCCGCCCACACTATCCGCAGAAGCTGCACAAGAGGAATTCAATCAGCAGACCGCACGGTCAGAATAAACCAGACCGCAGGAAACAAGCGAACTCAGCTTACACTTGGTGTGTTCTACTTTTGCTGCTACAGTGGCTCCCTATTTATAGGCGTGAGACCTGATCCAGTCACCACCCTATGAGATAGAGTCACCACCCATCAGATCGCGTGACCTTACCGGTCAACCCGCGCGATCACTGCAACCCTCCTGCTTCATTTTGGTGAGCGCCGACTTCACTACAGACCGCGGGAGATCGCTACTCCCTTGGTCTGAACACGACTCCACACGGAGATCGCCAGACCGCCTAGAAGTCACCCACCACCTGTGTTCGCCTGAGACCGCAAACACAGCCAGCTCGCCCTCCTGGTCTCCTCCTGAGACCGCGAACTGAGACCGCGCGACTAAGAATGACTTAGTCCGCGAACTCCTTCAGAACCCTCTGGAAAGCCACCAGACCGGATTCAAGAGCCAACCCGTGCGGTCACGCCAGACCGGCACGTCCTTGAAGAGAACAACTTGTCACGCGGTCAGAGACAGACCGCGCGACCCTGAGGATGATCAGCCGTCATGCGGTCACAGCCAGACCGCACGACCTCCTCCTCCAGCAGCCCTTGGACCAGACCAGCGGTCAACCCTGGAAGCCGCAGCTGACCAATAGAACAGATCGACATTGTCAGACCGCCAGACCGTGCGGTCACGCCAGACCGCCCGGTCTCTTCCCAGACCGCCCAGGTCCAAAAGCCTCCTCCACTTCCACTTCAATAATTTCAACAGCTGGTCCGTTACAGATATTCTTTCCCGGGCTTCTGACTCAGCTCTGCTCTTCAGTAATAGCTCATAGGACTTGATCTTTCCCAGCAAAGCATTAGTTGTTATCTCTCTGAGGCATCTGGAATCTCTAATAGCCCAGATTCTAGAGTCTCATGTGCTTGGGAAGCACATGAGGAGCTTGTCATTAATTTCTGTCAGAGAAATTTCTTTGTCAAGCCCTCTTAGCTCAATTATGACGAGGCTGAATCTGGCATACATTTCTGTTATGTTTTCATCAGCCTTTTTCTTGAAATTCTCATACTCGGATATAAGAAGTGACTTTTTGTTATTTCTCTCATCAGAGCTGCCTTCAACTAATCTGGAGAGAGATTCTCAAATTTCCTTGGCAGAGTTGCAATCAGCAACTTTCTGGAATATGTCATCTGACATAGTTGAGACCATGATGTTCATGGCCTTCGCATCACATGCCTTGAACTTCTTCTAACCTTCAGTCAACACTGCTCTGGGGACTGAGGTTTGTATGAATTTCCCACTAACATCCTTCCTTACTGGGGTCGGGGGACCAGTAAGGATGAGATTGAAAATTTCTTCATCAATGGAGTTCATATATAGTTTTATTCTGGCCTTCCAGAGTGTAAACTTATTCAGATTACACACTAGTGGTCTAGTTGAGGCATAATCCTTAGAACTCATTTTCTTAATGAAATAACTTTTTTAAAGAAATAAGAGTAGGAGGCCTTTTTTGATCAAGGTGTTAATCTTTTAATGATAAACCTCCCTCTGATACCAATTAAAAGTGCACAGTGTGCCTCTGAGAATTCTCTAGAGGGGGGTGAATAGAGATTTAAAATATTACTATCCTACTTGTGCATACAGTAAAGCCCCTAAGGAATTATGCTTCAACAATACCAAGATCCAGAATAAATAATGTGCAGTAATTATAAAAATAAAGAAAGATTAAGCAATAAATAAGGGGACAACACAGAAAAGGCACAACACAGAAGACACAAGATTTTATTCAGGTTCCCCAAAATGTGGGTAGTCCTCTCTTCTACCACCTGGTAGGAATGCACAACCTGTGCCTGAGTGTTTTGATAAGGAGACTCTTGAACCAAAGATCTTTTGATAAGGAGATCTTGAACCACTCAGATCTTTTGATAAGGAGATCTTGAACCACAGATCTTTTGATAAGGAGATATTGAACCACAGATCTTTTGATAAGGAGATCTTGAACCACTGAATCCTTTGGAAAAGGGATTCTTAAAACTCCTTTATAGATGAAGGAAAGATGAAGAAAGAGGAAGAAGTATGAAGAAGAATTTTGTTCTCGGAATTCTATTGAAGCCTTCATCTTCTGTTTTTCTTTTTGCTGGATCTGCTAATGATGAACCCTTGCTTATGATGGTGATGATTTGCAAGGGTTATTTGCTTCTGATCCTTTTGACTGTGTTATCCTTGTATTCTGGCTGCTATAAGATGTTGATGAAGAGCATCCTTCAGTTTTCTGTTCTGAGAGAGAGCAGTTCTTTTTCCTTGTCTTTTTAGAGTTCCGGGAGGAAGAAGAAGGAGGAGGAAGCCCTAATCGACAAGCTGTATCAGATGGTAATGAAAGCTCTGTATTTCTCTCTTCTCTCTTCCTTTTTATTGTCCATGATTAATTTTGAATTCCTTTCCACTTTTAGGTTGTCCTGAAAAGGTATTGGCTTGAACAATTAATCTCTCTTCCTTCTTTTGTTCACGACCCATCTGCCAACTGTTTGAATCCTTTCCAAGAAAGCCTTTTATGTCTTCTTGAATGCTCCCCTCCATTCTACGCAATAAACAAGCCATTGTGGAATGGTCTTTAGTGTTGTGGGCCCTTAGAGAGAGTGCAAAAGAAACAACTGAAGAGGTTTCCTTTTTAGACTGTATTCGACGCTGCGTTGACATCATTTTCTCTTCTTATCAATGCACCTTCGAGTTCTTGTAAGAGCAACTTCGAATTTCTTCAAGCTCTGGTTGAACTCTGATGTCGACATTACATCGATTACTTATCGACGTAACCGTAGAGTTGAAGACTTCATTTTAAACTTCATGGTCTGCGTTTAATTGTAGTCGACTTTGTTTCGACTTCAGATGGCTCTGACAGATACTTCCTTCTGCGTTGAATTGAAGTCGAGGTTGCGTCGACTTCTAAGATAACTTCGACATGCTCTTTTATCTACGTCGACTCCTATTCGACGTATCGTCGACTTGATATACTTTGACAGAGGGTTTGAGTTGCTTGGACTTCTAGTCTGAGTTGTGTCGATAGTAAGTCGAAGTTGCGTCGACTTGTATTCGACGCAAGTATTAGTTCAACTCAGATTGTGCTTGCTTTGACCTAGACTTGACACTCTAAGTTGCGTGTGATATCCTAAGACATCTAATGACCAGATTACACTTACTATACAATATGGGTAATAAGCCTAGAGGGTAAAATCACTTATAAGTGATTTATTAAGTTAAATCACAAGGGGTTTTTCCCAACACATTAAATGTTGACAAATAGTATCCTTATATGCTAAGCCATATAAAGTTCTAGGTATATAGATCCTTTCCTGAAGTAGGTGGCGACAACGAAGCAGCTTTCCTTATAAAGTTACATTTTACTTGAAATTTGCTGCAATGGCTATACTTCAATCTTCTTTGATAAAGAGAAAGGTATGATATGAAGATTTAAACTTGGCTCAGAAGATAAGTCAATCGCTAGATTTTATAAGTCGATGTGATTCAGAAGATGTTGACACAGCTTGGACTTCTCTTGTTGATGCAACCTTTAGAGAAAAGGGAGAATTCTGAGTAGATTGGAATAGATATCAACGTAGATCATAAAAGTAGAAGTAGTTCTGATAAGAATGCAGCTTGTACTTCTCTTTTTGATGTGGTTTTTGGAAGTCAATGCTACTTTAGAATATATCTCGACATTGCAATGATTTATATAGATATTGCTCAGAATGCGTATTGATGTAGGTTCTTTGACTTGGAACTGATAGCCATTAGTTAACAGAATTGTCATTGCCTTTTCTATACATCATTAAGGCTTATATTACAATCACTTTAACCCTAATCGGTTTTATCAAATCAGAGGTTTTCCCAACAATCACCCCCTATTTGATAGAACAAATTTCACAATAATACTGAGTGATTTTTAACATAGTAAGAGAGAGATATATGACAATTCAAAAAGTGATAAATCCATATATTTGACGTAGTTATTCACAAAATAAGTATTGTAAAATTGTCATCAGAGATTTTGAGAGTTCTCTGCGAGATAATACTTTGTCGGGATTATTGATGTCTCTTCAAGAATTCTTACAAAAATTTGACCAACTTGGTCTGGGTTTTCTTTATAGAGTCTGTGTGCATTGCCCTAATACCGGAGGGATGCTCCTCAATATGTTTCTTGACATTTAGTATCTTTTGTATCTCTTTATCAGCTTAAGAGTAAACTTCTTCCATATAATATCCCTTTTCTATTACAAGAGTTGCCATGTTGTAAATTGCTTCAAATTTCAACCCAGGAGGAATTGGCTTTAGAAACTCTTGCACTTCATCTTGAGGAGTAGATTAAGGAGGTATTACAACAGCTTCAACAGAATCTGATGATTTAGTAAATAGAATTGGAGGAGGAGGAGGTTTTGGTTACCCAGGAATATCAGGGGTAGGTTTCACATACGGTACATGTGTCCTTTTATCACATCCTAGCCCCAGATTGTAAGGTCTCTTGGAAGGCTCTCAGACATGTACACCAGGATGGATGTATATTCCTTTAGATTAACCATACCTTCTAAGATATTGATTTCTTTCTTTATTAGTTCTTCTTTTGTATTCTTTGACATTTCAATCCAAGTTTGTCATTTCTGTTAGGCCAGTCTTTGACTCTCTTCCCATTCTTTCTCAGCTTCTTTCCTCCTTTGTTCACAATCAGCTTCAAATTCTGGGTCCACTCTGGTTATGAGGTTAGAATTATAGACATCCTCTGAAATGTCATATTTAGGAGTCGGAGCTTGATAAGACTTTATCGGTCTATATTCCTTTCTTTGCTTCTTGGAGTATTTTCACCAAATAGGCCTAGAATCATATTGTTTCTTTCTCTAATAAGTTTGAGTGGCCTTTCGATTAGATGGTGTAAGAAGAAGGCCAGTTGAAGAAGGTATTTCTGTAGAGATGTCAGTGTTGGGAAAATTGCCTACAATGTTCCTGATTTGAAGAAATTCTTATGATGAAGATGAACACACTATGTAGTTGATATATGTGTTTAGTTTTGTGGTTTTCAGGTATTAGATAGTGCAAGGCTAGCATAGGGCTAGACTTAGTGTCACCAGACATATTTTTGCCAATGCAATCCCTCATTGTGCAAAACACCATGTCGCCCTAAGATCTAGACTATGTTAGACTTGTCACTAACATATAATCATCATCATGTAAGGCCCACAAAGTTGGTTAGAGCAAAGGATCAAGATTCAGGAAGATAAAAATTTGTCTAAGTAAAATGTCGGTTAGACATCTAGCCGACCGTGCAGAAGAATCAGGATGGTCGCCTAGATGTTTGCTGAAAAATGAAAATTGTCTAAGTAAAATGTTGGTTAGACATCTAGCCGATCGCCTAGACACCTAGCCAATCATGTAGAAGTATCAGGACGGCTCTGCTAGATTTTTACTGAAGCATTAGAATTTTTCTAAGTATAATATTGGCTAGACATCTAGCTGATCGACTATAAGAATGTTGTATAGCCCAGAAGGGTGATGTATAGTCCAGAAGAGTGTTGTATCGGCTAGAAGCTCACCATATCGCCTAGAAGCTCACCATATCGCCTAGAAGCTCACCATATCGCCTAGAAGGGCTACTGAAGGATAATCAACTTAAAGTTTTTATGGCTAACAAATATTCTAAGTACTGTATTGCCTAGAAGCTCACTGCATTGACTAGAAAAGTTGATTGAAGAAAGCAAGAATTGTCTAGAAAGGTTGAAGAAAGCAAGAATCGTCTAGACAACCACCATATCATGCATACAATATCCATATAATGCAGACAGTCTCCATATCATGCAATCAGTGGCCATATCGTGTAGATTGTGGCCATATCGCTTAGACAACCTTCATATCACCTAGACGCACTATTTTGAATTTGAATTCGCAGATTAACGGAATCAACATAAGTCTTTTCACTAACTTTTATAGCTGTCTTGGAAACATGTCTGCATATTAGAAAAGGTCAATTAGAGCCAATAGAAGTTGCGCTTATTATAAAAAGGAAGTTACGGTGAATGCTAACCCTAATCGATCAAGTCAAATCAAATCTTTCACCGCCTTCACTTTTCGTGTTATTCCATCTGAAACCTAAAGTTGGAGAAGACAATTACAAAGGAAAATTTCATTAATCTTCTTCAGTCCATATTGATTCAAGCTTGCAAATTTATACAAAAGCATTCTCATCAACGCAATTCGTCAAATCTTCAAAGTACAGAGAGATATATTATACAGAGGCCATTATTCAAGCTCCCTGTTGAAGATCAAGTTGAAGCCTTTTTCAATAAAGCTTCAAGATGACTCAAGATATTTCAAGATATATATATATATTCTTCTGAGTCTAAAGAGTTTGTAACAAAACATATACACAATTTCTGTCGTAGGTTTTCTATGAAATCTGAGTATAGGGTCCTGCGTGACCTAAGGTTGGGTTCTGGATTGAACCTATGGTAGGACTCCTGGTGTGGATTCTGAGTGTAGGATCCAAAGCTAGGGGATCTGAGGTAGGGGATCAGCTGGTGTCCTTGAGGTAGGAGTTGTGACTCCGAGTTGTAAGATTTATGAATCTGCGTTTTTGGTGAAGTAGTCAAGGCTAGCACTCTGCTAGATAGGCAAAAGGGGACAGTAGACGTACCCAACTCGGGGAGCCACTATAGCTCTGTGTTTGTGGTGCTTTCTATGTTTGTATTTTTAATACCTTTGTTATTCCGCAAGAAATCTAAAATACGACATCACCTATTCCCCCCCCCCCCCCCCCCCCCCCCCCCCCGCCCCTCCTCTATGTGAAGATAGACATCCCTAAACTTACAAGTGGTATCAAAGCGAAGTTGTTCACAAATAAGTTTAACAACTTGTACAGATCTAACCTTGTGATATTAAGTCTTTCACCATGCCTGCTGGAGAGAATTACAAAGAGCTCAGCTCCATGAAGTTGCTAATCTGCAGTAAAGAAAACTTTGATATCTGGAAGTAGAGGGCCAAACTTTTCATTGAAGCTTCTGACCCAAGAATCTTCATCACTATTGAAGAAGATTCATTTGTGCCTATGAAGACTGTAACTATTGATCCTAACAGACAAGTTCCATAGAAATATTCAGAAATGGGCAAGGATGAGATTCCCCTGGTGACTATGGATAAGAGAGCCAAAAATATCCTAGTTAATGTTATTGATGACTCCACTTTCCTAAACCTTATTCATTATAAAGATGATAAGGAAATGTGGGACTCATTAATAGTCTTCATTGAACGAACTGATGAAGTTAGAGATGATGAAAATCGCTACTAAATCAGGAGTATGAAGCATTCATACAAAACAAGAGAGATTCAATATCTAAATGCTTTGAGAAAATTTTCAAGACAGTTAATGGATTGAGAACATATGAGAGAGAGTTCTCTAATTATGATCTAAATGACATGTTCATGAGATCCCTGAACAAGGAATGGGACATAAAAATATGTGCCATTAGGGAGATGGGGAATTTAGCTAGGATAGAGCCCCAGAACGTGTTTGGTAAGCTGTTGTCCCATGAGCTGCAGCTGAACACCAGAAAAGCTAAAGAGGAAGGTAACATGTCCTACTCCGAGGACAAATCTATAGCCTTTAAGGCAGAAAGCTCCAGAAGAAGCAGAGAGGAATCTCCCATTTCTCTAGAGAGACATGCTGAACATGATGACTCAGAACCCAACACTTCAGGGTCAGAGCTTACTGATGGATAACTATCATTATTCTCTAAATAGTTCAAGAAGTTGCTGAGCAAAAGGAGGCATGGGAAGAATAAACCCTCCTCCTCCTCTAGATTAAGGAAGCCAAATTACTACAATGACAAGCCAAGGCAAAAGCCCAAAGAGGACAAGTATGATTCTAAACACAATAAACATTTTTCTACTGATATTGTTTGCTACTATTGCAAAAAAACATGACATGTAATAGCCGACTGTCCTTCCAAAAGTAGAGAAGTGTGAAAAGCTGAGGAGAAGAAGTCTTACAAAGGAAAGAAGCATGAGAAGAGCTTCATTTCCAAGAATACCAAAACTTTAAGTGACAGTGATAACAACTGCTCTTCAGAATCTGATTAATAAGCCTATCTTGGGCTTGTATCACTGTCTGAAGATGAGTAACATGATGACTCTAATCCAGCCAAGGTGTGTATAAGGGAATCCTTATCCAAGTCACATAGTGAATCTGAAGAAGAAGCTTACTATGGGCTCATGGCTATGACTGATAATGAAAGTCAGGATGATTCACATCCTGCTAAGGTATGCATAAAAGCTAAATTATCTATCTCAGACTCTGAATCAGAAACAAGCTCATCATCTGATGATGAGAGTGATTATTATTCAGTGGACCACATTGGTGTTATTCTAGAAGCCTTGAAAAGGAGTAAAAATTTGGTCAAGGCTCAGGCTGAAGAAATAAAAATTCTTAAGCTTTTTAAATCTGAGGTGGATGAGAAAACTAAAGAATTAACTAAAATATATTATGATTCAATGGTGCTTCAAAAGAATGTTGAAGCAAAAGCTAAATCATTAAGCCAAAAGGAGAGAACAATCATGGACTTGGAGGACAAGCTCCTAATTGAAAGAAAGCTTGTGCCCAAATTTTCAATGCCACAAACTATGCTTCTAATTATTGATAGCTTTTTTGCACCTTATAGAGGAGGTGTAGGATATACTAAGGAAGTTGATAAGGGGAAATACCCACTAGATCAAACCATTATTCAAAAGGTCTTATTGCCAAGCAACAAATATGATTTGGATCTTTCTTATGGACATATGTCAAATGAATGCTCCACAAATGGAACTACAAAGCCACGCCACTAGATGAATAGGAAAGATCTTAGAATGAGTGCACTATAGGAACCACATAAGGAGATAACCATGAAAAATCATGGACCAAAAGGAAATGCAAAGGCAGTAACTAGGAAGCCAGCTGTCAAAAAAAGGACATGACTGTGCTGCCTCAAGCCACTCAGGCACACAACCACAGAATAAACAAACATATGGCAGTGACTTCTGGTGTCTGCTCTTCTGTTCACCAGCATCGACACTCCACTCATTAGGTGAATTAGAAGAAGAGGAAATATAACAAATTTGACTGTTGGTGCTTTGGTAAAATAGGCCATTTTGTTAGGGACTGTTGGTTCAACCCAACAGTACCAAGCGCTAATAATGTAAAGCTGGAAAGTAATATAATTAAGAAACATTATGTAGTAATAGATAACAAGAACCAAGGACCCAAGACTATTTGTGTTCATAAGGTAAAATAATTTGCTTTTACAGGACTGTCCAAAGGCCAACAGAAATTCTATATGGAACTTGGACAGTGGATGTTCCAGGCATATGACTGGAACAAGAAGCCTACTCAAGGAGTTCACCTCTGTTGAAGATGGACCCAAAGTGATCTTTGGTGGATCTGACAGATGACAAACAAAATCCTATGGTATGATCACCAATTGCATAGTCTCTTTGACAAAAGTAGCTTATGTAGAAGAGTTGCAACACAACCTTTTAAGCATAATCCAACTTTATGATCAAGGCTATGTTGTTGAATTTCACAAGGATAAGTGCCTGATCAAGAGATCCATTGACTCTGATATAATATTAACATGCACTAGGAGTGGAAATATATATTGCTTAAATTTTCTTTGTTTAGATTCTTCCTTACCCATATGTTTAGTAGCAAATGATAGGGCATCTCTTTGTGTTCAATGACACAAGAGTCTAGTTCATATAAACTATAAAACTGTAAATAAATTGCTAACAGAAAACTTAGTAAGAGATGGACCTAAATGGAAATGCATGAAAGATGGCTCATGTCATGCATGTCAAATGGGAAAGCAAACAAGAGCCTCCTTTAAAAGCATTAGTTCCAAAGACTCTACTAGGTGCTTATACCTACTGCATATAGACTTGTTTGGTCCTATGTCAATTCATAGTTTAGGAGGGAAGTCATGTACTTTTGTGATTGTTGATGATTACTCTAGGTTTGCATGTGTGTTCTTTCTAAAATGAAAGTCAGATACATTGGACACTTTTCTGTCTTTTGTCATGCAAAGTCAAAATGAGATGGATTGTTCTATGGTTAAAATTAGAAGTGACCATGTTACAAAATTTTAGTCTGGAGCTATGAAAAACATCTATAAAGGGCTAGGTATCTTTCAAGAGTTTTCCTCTCATAAAACTCTACAACAAAATGGAGTAGATAAGAGAAAGAACATAACATTGATTGAGGCTAGTAGAACAATGTTGAGTGACTCTTCACTACCAGAATATTTTTGGGCTAAAGCAGTTAACACAGCTTGCCATGTGCAAAATTGTGCCTTAATCAACAAAGATCACAATAAGACTCCAAATGAACTAATGAAGGGCAGAAAACCAACACTGTCTTACTTCAGAAGAATCAATAAATGTGGTATTTGATGAGGAAAGCTTGATACATGAGAGCTTGCCAAGTTCTTCTGTTGATGCAAGTATAAAATCAAGATTCAAGAATTTGACTATTGGTGAGCAGGAGAAAGCTAAAGAGTCAACATCACCAGATACAATCATTGAAGCTGATGATCATATTCAAGAGGAAGTACTAGATCTAACTGAAATAGAACAACCTGTTGAAGTTGAAGAACCATGAAATGTAAGAGGACTGCAAATAGCTATAAGACATCAATGAGACCATCCACCACACCAAATAATTGGGGACATCTGTCAAGGTGTGCAAACAAGAAGAACATCCCTGAATGAAGTTATGTACATCAACTTAATGTCCTAGATTGAGCCAAAGAAATTTGAAGAGGCCAACACAGATCCAGCTTAGATTGTGGTTATGCAAGAGGAACTCAATCAGTTTATGAGATGTAAGGTATGTAAGTTGTTTCCTAGGCCCCAACATCAGAATGTAATTGGAACAAAGTGGGTTTATAGGAACAAAATGGATGAGAATGGAATAATAATCAAGAATAAAGCAAGTCTGGTGGCAAAAGGTTATAGACAAGAAGAGGGAATAGACTTTGATCAAACTTTTTCACCAGTGGCCAGATTGGAGGCTATAAAACTGTTCTTAGCATATGCTGCTCATGAAGGTTTCAAAGTCAACCAGATGGATGTGAAGTATGTATTCCTTAATGGAGATCTCAAGGAGGAAGTATATGTAGAATATTCCCTAGGTTTTGTTGTATTCTGATCATGCTTATTTTTTAGAAAAGCTTTATATGGGTTGAAACAAATACCTAGAGCGTGGTATGAAACCCTATCTATCTTTCTCATTAAAAATAAGTTTTCAAGGGGAAAGATAGATAAAACATTATTCTTAAGGGAATTAAGGGTCAAGATATTGCTAGTCCAAATATGTGTAGATGACATCATCTTTAGATCTACTGATGAGAACCTTTGCAAATAGTTTGCTAACTTTATGCAAGGGAAGTTAGAAATGAGTAGTATGGGAGAGTTGAAAAATGTCGTAGGCCTCCAAGTGAAACAATCTGAGGATGGAATTTTCATCTGCCAGAGCAAGTTCACAAAGAAGTTGATCAAGAAATTTGGAATGGAGAGTGCAACCTCAATGAGGACTTCAATGAGATCAAATGTGTCTCTGGAAAAGGATGAAAAGGGAAACCTATTGACCTTGTACAGAAGCATCATTGGATCTTTGCTCTACCTTATTTCTAGTAGACTGGACATCATGTTCTCAACATATGTATGTGCTAGATATCAAGTGAACACTAAGGAATCTCATTACACCTCTACAGAGAGGATATTGAGATACCTTAAAGGTACACCAAATCTTGTCCTATGATGATACCCTAGGAGTAATGATATTGAACTAACAAGTTTTTCAGATGCAGATTTTGCAGGCTGCGAAGAGGATAGGAAAATCACATCAGGAACCTGTCAATTCCTAGGCAAAAGGTTGATCTCTTGGAGCAGTAAGAAACAGACAAGTGTATCTATCTCAATAGCAGAATTAGAATATATCTCAGCTGGAAGCTACTATGAATAACTCTTGTGGATTCAACACCACCTGGAGGACTACAACATGCAATTCAAGAATACCCCTATGTTCTGTGATTCCTCCAGTGTTATTTCAATAGCCAAGAATCCAGTTTCACAAAGCAGAACCAAGCATATAGAGATTAGATATCATTTCATCAGAGAGCATGTGGAGAGGGAGGACAACTACTTGGAATATGTGCCTACATAAAGCAAGTGACAGACATATTCACCAATCCCTTGGACGAAGGT
Organism: Dactylorhiza incarnata; assembly: GCA_033032865.1. NCBI lineage: Eukaryota > Viridiplantae > Streptophyta > Magnoliopsida > Asparagales > Orchidaceae > Dactylorhiza > Dactylorhiza incarnata. Next base: position 16,883,165 of record JAWHQI010000024.1, read on the forward strand.
AAGTTCAACTTCTTCAAAATTGAGCTTAGTATGCTCAATATTGAATGAAATCACTTTCTTTTCTTATGTTAAAATAGTCCTTGGTATATTAACTGCTAAAATTTATTCACCTAATTTTGTCTAGCGTTAATTTATGACCGATTGAAATAGTAAATTCATCTATGTTTAGAACCGTGTTTGGAACTGCGTTGATTAAAATGGATATATTGAAATAGTAAATTTATGGTTTATTCTTATCTCTATTTAAGAATTATGTTGGCTAATAGAACAGTCAACACAGTGGCTCTAATATGGGCAAATCCAGAAATTCTGCGGTGAGTTCTTAGTATTTTACTGTGTTAGGGTCTGCCGATTTATTTGAATCTGATAGTTACTTTAGTTGCACCTTTTTAGGGTGAATCATCAGATTACAGGATTTCGATAGAGCCTTTTATAACTTTTATGGCTCTTTATTATAAGCACCCGATTTAATCATCAGAAACTTCCCATCTCCGCAAAAGGTTCAACACAAACTATTTAACCTCGTTCAAATTTCACTGAGCGATTTGAGCTCATATGTTTCGACCGATAAATATTTCTTTCGATGTTAAGCCTCTTTTATTCAATAAATATCAAAAGAGTCAGAAAATTATACAATTTAATTCAGAGGTTGGATTTGCCCTGAAATCATCCCCATAATTTCCACGAGTTATTTTGAGCTTCGATTTAACCTCCGGTAATTTATTTGCCTCGAATAAACCATTATTTTTATAGTTCAAATAACCGTACCCTCAAAAAATCACCAAACCATGGCAATGGGTTTCAAATTAAAAGTGCGCAGTGTGCCTCTGAGAATACTCTAGAGGGGGGTGAATAGATATTTAAAAATATTTATATCCTATTTGTGCAAATACAATAAAACACTAAGTGTTTATGCTTCATCAAATCTCACACGGAATAAAACTCAAGTGCTGAAATATGAAACAGAAAAATAGTAAAACAAATCTAAACTATATGGGACAGCACATAAAATAAACAACCAGAAGACAAAGATTTTATAGAGGTTCCCCAAAATGTGGGTAGTCCTCTCTTCTACCACCTGGTAGGAATGCATCAACTGTGCCTGAGCCTTTTGACAAGGGACTCTCAGGACCACTGATCTATTGATAAGGAGATCATGAACCAACCAGATCTTTTGATAAGGAGATCTTGAACCACCAGATCTTTTAATAAGGAGATCTTGAACCACTGAATCCATTGGAAGAGGGATTCTTAAAACTCTTTTACAAGTGAGAATGAGAAGGAGAAAGAAAAAGGGAGAGGAGGAAGAATTTTGTTCTCAGAATTCTTATGTAGCCCTGTCTCAAGAAACCGCTTCTATTTTCTACTACTTAATCTGCTAGTGATAAACTCCTACTTATGATTATGTTGGGTTGTAGGAGCTATGATTTTCAGATCTTTTATCTTCTTTCTGATCAAACTTTGTCTGTTATAGGATTGTGGTGATGAGCAGCCTTCAGTTGTTCTGTAGTAAGAGATGGAGAGCTATTGTTCTTTCTTCTCTGTTTATTCTCTATTAGGGTTCCTGAGGAGGAAGAAGAAGAGGGAGGCCTAATAGAAAACTGTTAGCCGATTTTGATGAATGCTCTATTTCTCTCTTTCCTTTCTTCCCTTTTATGGTCCCTGTTTAATTTGAATTTGTTTCCCTTTCTGGTAAGTCCTCAAAAGGTATTTTCCATTGGACAATTCTCTTTCTTTCCTTTTTAATTCCCGACCCGTCCACCAACAATAAGCTTGTTTCCAAAAAAGCTTTTCTTTGTCCTCTGTTAATTCTTCATTCTATTTGAGGCAATTAAGGAGCCATTGGGGAACGGTCTTGAGTGAGGTGGGTCATGAGAGATGGTCCAAAATGATAGCTAAAAAGGTTTCCTTTTCAGACTGTATTCGACGTAGCGTTGAGTTCTCTTCCTCTCTCATCGACGCACCTTCGAGTTCTTGTAGGAGCAGCTTCGAATTCATCCTTGCTCTGATTGAACTCTACTAGTCGACGTGGCGTCGATATCATATCGACGTAACTGTCGAGTTGAGGGCATGGCTCTGAACTTCATTATCTGTGTCGAGATGAAGTCGACGTTGCGTCGACTTTAAATGACTTCGACAAATATTTCCTTCTGCGTTGAGTTGAAGTAGAAGCTGCGTTGACTTCTCAAGGTACTTCGACAAGTCCATGGCCTCTACGTTGATATCTACTCGACGTAACTTCGACTTGATCTACTTCGACAAAAGGGGTGAGTTTCTTGGACTTCTAGTCAGAGTAGCATCGACAATAACTCAATGTTGCGTCGATTTCTATTCGACGCAAATGTTAAGTTTGCCCAAATTGTGCTTCTCTTGATCTGGACTTGACACCCTAGGTTAAGTGTGACATACAAAGACATCTAATGACCAGATTACCCTCACTATTCAAAGTGTAATTCAACCTAAGAAATAAAATCAGTTATTAGGTAATTTGTTAAGTTAAATAAAGGGGTTTTTCCCAACAATCTCCCCATATTTATCTTAACAAATTTTACAGTTTGTTCAAAGTGATTTTACACATTTCTTTACATAAAATAAGAATACATACTGGACAGCATAGTTATAAGAAAATGACAGATTGAAATCAAAAGCCATTTCATTCAATTGTCAAGAAATATATAAATCACCAAAGCTATTTTTCAGGAAGTGTAGGACTTTGCAAAGTACCTGAGCCTCATTGCTCCTTGTCAGGAGTTTTTCTTTTCCTTGAAAACACTTTTACCTTCCTTAGGTAAATGTTCAAAGGCTCATCATCTTCTGTAGTAACATTTTTGGGAAGCTCCCCCTGAGAATGTGCATTATCTTCAGCCTATTGTGCAGCTTCTTGAGCAATCTAGGCAACCTCATCCAGAATATCATTTTGAGGCTCCCCCTTAACTAATGCTTTTGTTATATTTGTCATCTCTGTATCCAGATTCCTTTGGACAGGAGGAGCAGGCTCCTCCTAAATATTTGGGAGCTCCCCCTGATCTACTAGAAGCTCCCCCTGATCTGTTGTATCTGTTTGCTCTTCATTCAGCTTTTCTGGGAGCTCCCCCTGATCTGCAGGCTCCCCCTGGATCTTAAAAGGTAGTAACTTTGTCATTAGCAAGAGAGACATCAGCATTATTACCCACCTCTAGGATAGGCCTTTCTTCCTCCAGAATGATCTCCCCCCTTCTTGACCTTGCTGGCAAGGGAGGTTAAGAATTCTTGTGTGACCATGGAGGAAGACACAAAGTCCTTGAGGCTCTGGAGGGATCTTTCAGAGTCTAACAATTTATCCTCCATTTTAAAATACTTCCTGTCAAATTTTCTTGCCTGAGAGGCCACCATGTCTGCAAAGGTAGAGGAGACAAGTCCAACTGCTCTGGAGATGATTTGCTCAATATCAATTGTGGAGATATGAGAGGTAGATAGAGGAGGTGATGGAGGGAAGTCTTCTTGGATAGGGGAGAGAGTATGATTGGTTTCTGGAGAGACATGAATTGGAGGTGGAGGTGGAGCAAAAGTGGATGGAAGATGATGAGGAATTTGAGGAGATGGCTCTGGGGCTGGTGAGGATTGGTGTTGTTGTTGTTGTTGCTGTTGTTATTGCCGTGGAGCTGAAGTATCTTCCTATGAGTGATCTGGTATTTGCCTTTCAGAATCTTGAAGAGGAGGAGAGGGAGGAGGTGAGGCTGGAGCTTGACCAGGCTTCAAGATTTGCCTGGTCCACTTGGAGAATATTCCTATGTTGATTCTTTTCCCTGGTGGAATTGGCACTCCCTTTGACTTGCACACTGCTGGGTAGTGGTAAAGAAGTACTTGGCTCATAACTCTCATATATGCATTTTCTTTGTGGGCATATTTGTGCCCAATCATCCTTAGGAGGCATTTCCCCCAATTTATCCTTTTCTTTAGAACTAGAGCTCCCATTATTTGAAGTTGTTGCTTTGGAACAGCAACATATGCTGATATTTTACATAGCAGCGCCTTCCCTACAATGTCTGCAAGGAACCTATATTCTTCCCCAAAATCAATCTTTTTTAGATTGATCGGCTTATCTTTCTTGAACTGCATAATCTCCAGGGCACTCTTGGTCTCATCCCCTGATAATTCATCTGACTCATTTCCAGGAAGAAGATCATACGTTTGGTTCAATATTTCCTCTGTTAGTAGTACATCTGTGTCACAAACTCTTCCCTTGAGAGAACCATCCTATCCTATCAGAACAATGACTTTAAACTCAGTTAGTTCTATATCCAGGATCTTGCATCTGGTGGATATCAGCTTGGTTAATTCAGCATTTTGAAATAGACCAAGAATAACCTTGAAGCTTTCGGCCGCTGCACCGAACGAATCTATATCCACATCGAATCCGGAGTTCACTTTTGGTGGAGCCATCAGATTAATGGTACCTGCAAGCACAAAGAGAAAAAGAGAGAGAGAGAGACACACGGGAAAGCTGGAGAACAAGAGAGCAAGAAAGCAAGAAGAGAAGAATTCGAAAGCGCAATGATCTCGACGCTGAAGTTGCTTAAAAGAAGACGATTCATTGCAACTTAGGGTTTATGTCGACGTACCATAGATAAGGATTAGTGTTTGGCGCGCAAAAATAAGTCGAGAATGCTCCTAGAGGCATTTCTGAGCGTGCAGTAATATCGACATTGCGTCGAATAATATTCGACGTAATCCAGTCGACGTAGTCCTATCGATGTTGCATCAATTGTCAAGTCACGCAGCCTCGACACTGATCAGCGACTAATAAGACGACGCATGCGTCGATAATAACTCGACGTTGCGTCAAGATCTATTCGAATTATTCACTCTGAATGCTTCTTGACGCTAGCGTCGAGTAGAAGTCGATGGTACGTCGACTTCTATTCGACGCACCTCTGAGTGAACAGATCTATTTCCTTCGAAAATTCTTGCTGTTTTTCCCATCAATTATATTTATTGAAAATAGATTATAATATTAATTTTATAAGCTGTAAGGAAAAAATCAAGGCAGAAATCACTCCCTTGGATGAATATTGTTCCTTATTCATGACCTACATCTTTCTTCCCCCACTTTATTTTCTCCTGAGTAGGACCCTACCTAACCCTCCACAAGTAATTCAAACATTAGAGGGGACCCAGGTTACCATGTGCCCTTTGTTTTTACCATTGTAGGGTTCAATGAAAGAGTAGAAAGGTCTCTCATGATACCCTTTTGGATGATAAGGAATGGGTTTCCCAAACCTATTATCTTGATACTTGAAATGAGTATAAAATGTATCTAAATAAAGAAGATCCGCAGAGTGTTTTATTACCCTAGGTTTTGCTTTAACCTTTTTGTTGAGGTTATTTAATTTCTCTACATGATTCTTGCCTAAGGGTTTTTCCTTCTTATTCAGATTTACCTTTTTAGGTTTATCTATCCTATCTGGATGATTGTTATATTTACCCTTGGATGATGCACTCTTCTCAATTAGTTGATACTCACTAGGTCTAACAAATGAAACTAGATTTTTCCAGGCAGGTTTCCTAGGTGCTTCTATGTTGGTGGAGGGCTCTGCTCCTAACCCTAGATGATTAAATCTCATAGAGAGATTTTCTGTGATGTCTTTGAGCTTCTGACTCCTCCCATTGAGTGAGTCCTCAAAGGCCTTTTTCTTGGCTAGCTCTTCTTCCAAATTTATGTTTTCTTCTCTAAGTTTAATCAATTCTGACTCTTTAGTATTAATTTCATTTATTAGATCTTGATTTCTTAGGTATATTTCATCATTCATAAGATTTTCTAATTCAGTCCTAGCTGTGTCTAATTCTTTTTCCACCCTAAGATGATCAAAGCAGAAATCTTTAAAACAGGAATTAAAATCATCTGAGTTGAAATCAAACTCATCAAAGATTGATACATGTTCCTCTTCATCATCTGATGACATCCCTAGTGCCATCATGCAGGCTGCTTCTGTTGCTGCTTCATCATCACTTTTAGATGATGAATAGCTTAATTCTACTTCAGAATCACTCCATGTTTCAACAATAAAGCCCTTGGCTTTCTTCTTATCCTTTCCTCTAAAGGACTTCTTCTTCTTCTTCTTCTCCTCTTTGTTGCTGCTTCTTTCCCTTTGCTCTTGTGGGCACTCAGGAGCAATGTGCCCTGGTTTGTTGCAAGTAAAACAGATAATCTCCCTCTTTGGAGTTTTATCATACCTGGGCCTTGAATCTCTTTCTTTTCTCCTTGAGTCTTCAGTCTTGACCCACTTCTTGAATCACCTTGCTAGTAGACTGAACATTTAGTAGAGGGCTCTCCTTCAGTAGCTTTCATAGCTAGGCTCCTTTGGATAGGAGCTGGAGTAGTTTCTCTTTCTTCTGATTCAACCCTATTCTTCAGTAACATCTCATAAGACTTAAGCTTTCCTAGCAAAGCTTCAGTAGAGATTTCTCTGTGGCACCTGGACTCTCTGATTGCCCAGATCCTTGAATCCCATGAGCTAGGGAAGCACATGAGAATTTTATCATTAATTTCAGTCAAGGATATCTCCTTGTCGAAGCCTCTGAGCTCATTAATGATAATGGTAAATCTGTCATACATATCAGCAACAAATTCTTTAGCTTTCTTTTGAAAGTTCTCATACTGGGATATGAAAAGGGACTTTCTATCCTTCCTTTCATCTGAGCTTCCTTCCACCATTCTGGTGAGAGAATCCTAGATATCTTTTGCTGATTGGCATTCAGCAACCTTCTCGAAAATGTCATCTGACATTGTTGAAACCAGAATGTTCATGGTCTTGGCATCACATGCCTTGACCTTCTTTTCAGCTTCTGTCCACTCATTTCTTGGGACAGCCTCAGTTGTTGAAGATTCTCCTTCCTTTTGTCTGACTGGAGCTGGAAGACCTGTGAGAAGATCATTATAGATGTCTTCATCAATGGAATTCATATAAAGCCTTATTCTGGCCTTCCAGAGTGTGAACTTAATCAAGTTACACAATGGGGGTCTTGTAGAAGCATAATCCTTATTACTCATGTTCTTGTAAGAGATATATTTATAATAAAGAAATAAGAGTAGGAGGTCTTTTTGATCAAGGTGTTAACCTTTTAATGATCAACCTCCCTCTTATACCAATTGAAAGTGCATAGTGTGCCTCTGAGAATACTCTAGAGGGGGGTGAATAGAGATTTAAAAATATTTCTATCCTATTTGTGCAAATACAATAAAACACTAAGTGTTTATGCTTCAACAAATCCCACACAGAATAAAACTCAAGTGCTGAAATATGAAACAGAAAAATAGTAAAATAAATCTAAACTATATGGGACAGCACAGAAAATAAACAACCAGAAGACACAAAGATTTTATAGAGGTTCCCAAAAATGTGGGTAGTTCTCTCTTCTACCACCTGGTAGGAATGCACCAACTGTGCCTGAGTCTTTTGACAAGGAGACTCTCAGAACCACTGATCTTTTGATAATGAGATCATGAACCAACCAGATGTTTTGATTAGGAGATCTTGGACCACCAGATCATTTGATAAAGAGATCTTGAACCACTGAATCCTTTGGAAGATGGATTCTTAAAACTCTTTTACAGGTGAGAATGAGAAGGAGAAAGAAGAAGGGAGATGAGGAAGAATTCTGTTCTCAGAATTCTTATGTAGCCCTGTCTCAAGAAACAACTTCTATTTTCTTCTACTTGATCTGCTAGTGATAAAGTCCTGCTTATGATTGTGTTGGTTTGTAGGAGCTATGATTGTCAGATCTTTTCTCTTCTTTCTGATTAAACTTTAGTTGTTATGTGATTGTGATGATGAGCAGCCTTCAGTTGTTCTGCAGTAAGAGATGGAGAGTCGTTGTTCTTTCTTCTCTATTTATTTCTCTATTAGGGTTCCTGAGGAGGAAGAAGAAGAGGGAGCCTTAATAGAAAACGGTTAGCCGATTGTGATGAATGCTCTACTTTTCTCTTTCCTTGCTTCCCTTTTATGGTCCCTATTCAATTTGAATTTGTTTCCCATTCATGTAAGTCCTGAAAAGGTATCTTCCAATGGACAATTCTCTTTCTTTCCTTCTTTAATTCCCGACCCGTCCACCAATAATAAGCTTGTTTCCAAGAAAGCTTTTCTCTGTCCTCCGTAATTCTTCATTCTATTTGAGGCAATTAAGGAGCCATTAGGGAACGGTCTTGAGTGAGGTGGGCCATGAGAGAGGGTCCAAAATGACAGCTAAAAAGGTTTCCTTTTCAAATTGTATTCGACGTAGCGTCGAGTTCTCTCCCTCTCTTATTGACGCACCTTCGAGTTCTTGTAGGAGCAGCTTCGAATTCATCCTTGCTCTGATTGAACTCTGCTAGTCGACGTGGCGTCGATATCTTATCGACATAACCATCGAGTTGAGGGGATGGCTCTGAACTTCATTATCTACGTCGAGATGAAGTCGACGTTGCGTCAACTATAAATGGCTTCGACAGATATTTCCTTCTGCGTTGAGTTGAAGTAGAAGCTGCTCGACTTCTCAAGGTACTTCGACAAGTCCATGGCCTCTACGTCGATATCTACTCGACATAACGTCGACTTGATCTAATTTGACAGAAGGGGTGAGTTGCTTGGACTTCTAGTCAGAGTAGCGTCGATAATAACTCGATGTTACGTCGATTTCTATTCGATGCAAATGTTAACTTTGCCCAAATTGTGCTTCTCTTGATCTGGACTTGATACCATAGGTTGAGTGTGACATCCTAAGACATCTAATGACCAGATTACCCGCACAATACAAAGGGTAATTCAACCTAAGAAATAAAATCACTTATTAGGTAATTTGTTAAGTTAAGTCAAAGGGGTTTTTCCCAACACAAAGCAATTTATTGACACCTTAAAATATTTCAGATCTTTTTAAGATCTTACATAGCCTCTAACAATTTTAAAGTAGGCTTGGGTTATTTTATTAAATCAATAAAAATACCAGGAATGCCTCAAAACTCCCAAACATTTTTAGTGCAAGTATTTGGCCATTAAAGACCTCTTGTAAAAATATAAGACATTTTGATCAGATAATTCCACCTCTATAAATTTTCAAGCGTCCTCAATCACAATATAAAGTCCCAAAAATACCAAGAATGCTCATAAAATTATTAAACTTAATCAGAGCCTGTCTTTAGTAATTACAAATCAACCATAAAAGATTACAGGATTTTAATTGGGGAAATTGGGCATTATTAATTTCCCAAGGTAAAGCCCAACATTTTTAATTACTTGGAAAACATCAAAACTAAACCAAAAATTCCCAAAATTACTAAGCAAGTATGAGGGCTCTATCCATCATTGGCATTTTTCTCAGATTTTTACAATCACCCTATTGCCCTCTCATTGGGAAAATACCCCTTATTTTAATTATTAAAAATACCAAATCACATCATAAAATTCCCAAATTTTTATGAGGGGTATCTGTCCTTACAATAAACATTTTTCATGTTTAAGACTTCCTCATCAGAGCATCCTATCAAGCCCAGAAAACTCAAGAAGACGTAGTTAAGAATTTGGGTGCAGATAGCCAATCATAAGTTGATCTCTGCGGCTGAGATTGAGTCAGGCAGAAGTCTTATACCTGAGATCCCACAACAGATCGGGTGCGGATCCGTTGTGGGGATCTCCATCATCACCGTTTGATCCTTTATATGGATCGAATGACAGTTGTAGCATCCCATCGATGGGAAGCTTGTTGGGCTTCTCCACCGTCAGCGGGATGCCGGTTCATCGTGCCGCCGCCCCCGGCCAACATGTCGGGGGCCGGCACATCTTTTGGTGATGGTCTGGTGGCCTAGCGCTGCCGACCGCCGCCAGATAGTGCTCTTACAGAGAGCAAGTGAACGAGTGCCGTCGGAGCACCAATTTCTGGCGGCACCACCGCCTCATTCCTGCCCGGAGAGGGTCTCCAACCCCTATTCATCGAGGTAATACCTCCCAGCGGCTTGCCGGAGCGCTGGGAGCTCACACAGCTCGGCCACCATCCTTGATCTTCCTGAGCATGGTGGTGGTCGTGGCGGCGCTCCAGCGGCCGGAGTCCACATGCATGTCGTCCGACAGTAAGGTAGGGAGGAGATGGTTCCACCTTCACTGAGGGCCTTCTAGTGCTTCTGGAAAGATCTGCCATTAGAGGTGGCGAGGTGGAGGATAGCTTGGGTGAGGGTGTTTTCCGACAAAGTGGAGCTCCAACAGAGGGGTGGTTATGTTCGACTGGGCTGGGGGAGAGGAGTGCCTTGCTCTAGAGGGAGGGGTCCATTTATAGGGGTTGGAGGAGCCTCCCCTCCTCTTCTTCTCGGTGTGGGATTATACCCCATTAGGGAAGAAGGCTGAGCTCCTCCCAGCTGGCTAGGTGACAGCCCCTAAGTGGAGGGCTGTACCTCCTATGAGGCCTAGGATATGCTATTTTACCATGTGGGACTCAGTTTAAGGAAATAAAAAGAGAGGGAGAGAGAGAAGGGCCATTGTTTTCTCCTTATTGCATTGGCCCAAGACTAGCCTCATTGGCTTTATCCTTATATCTAGAGCCCATTAGAGCTAGCGTGGGTTTGGTGGTGGGGCTCAAGTGGATGGATTTAATATTAACGTATGAAATTTCATTTTTGAAAGGTTTGACCAAAGTCAACCCTAGGGTTGGTCCGCTATGTGGGTCAAGGTCAAAGTAGGGCTAACTCGTTGAGAGACGGGCCAATATTGGTGTGTTGGTGTAATATCGATGTGTGCACGCTTTTCGGTGCACGGAAAAGCTTGATCTGACCAAGTTGACCAAACGACAATGGAATTGAGCGTAACGAATTCCATTGCTCGCGTATTGAACACGCGAGTCCAATGCAACTGACTGGGTTCTCCAAATGACCTCGAAATGAAACTAAAGGATTTTCAGATGCACATGAGTCCAATGCAACTGATTGGGTTCTCCAAATGACCTTCAATGCAACTGATAGAGAATGAACAATAATCCATATCCACGGTGCTTCCCGTCGACAACAATAAATATCGACTGGACCTCTAGTCGATACCTATCCATATTTAGAAATTTTTTTGATTTTCTAGATTAGAACCAATGTGTCGACTGACTTTCTAGTCAACACAGAACAAAAAAATACAAAGTATTTTAAAAAATTTACAGTGCTAAGCAGTTCAAGCTATAATAGTTCATCCAATAGTATTAAGAGAGAAATAACTTATAAAAATAAACTTCAAAACATACTTCAGCAAACTTAGTAAGATATGATTTTCCATTGTTTAACACATACTATTTACTTCCAAAAATCCTGAAATAGGACAAGGTTGGTTTTTTGCCCTTCATAAGTTCATAAGGTGTCTTATGATGATCTTTGATGATTAAGGCTCTGTTTTGCACATGACAGTCTGTGTTGACTGCTTCAGCCCAGAAGTATTCTGATAGTTAAGAGTCACTCAGCGTCATTCTACTTTCCTTTATGAGTTTTCTATCCTTTCTCTCAGCTACTCCATTTTGTTGTGGAGTTTGAGGAGAGGAAAACTCTTGAAAGTTACATGTTTATAGAATTCTGTCATTGAACCTAATTGAAATTCTGTGTCATGATCACTTCTTATTCTGACCACATAACAGTCCATTTCATTTTGGATTTGCTTGACAAAACACCTGAAAGTTTCAAATATATTTGATTTCTGTTTCAGAAAGAAAACTCATTCAAAATGTAAGTAATCATCAACAATCACGTAGGTATAATACTTACCTTCTAAACTACGAATAAACATATTGTAGCATCCCGACTTTTATTGAACCACTAGAACCCTAGATGACCCAATAAAAGTGATTTGATCATCTATAGGGTGCCCTAGAAGCTAGTTGGTAACTGATGCAGAAAACTAGCACACCGCTATAGGCGGGAGCGAGACTGCGGCACGAAACGGCAGTGTACTGATCATTCAAGTAATATAAAATGTGGGAGTGAATCCCCAAGTATCGAATCTCTAAGGAACACAGTAAGGTGGAGTTATCTATGGAGGAAGGACTTGAGATTGAAGTCCTTTAGGTGGGATGGATTGCGTAAAATGGGTGATTTGGATTGTGGAAAATAAAAGAAAAGAACTAAACTACTCCTATGCAGGCCGCTATGCGCTGCTTCGCCAGGCAGATGGAAACTATGCAGGCCGCTATGTACTGCTTCGCTAGGCGGATGGACGAGAAGGCAAGCGGATGAGGTGAGTGTAACTGCAGAAAGGATTGAGGGTCGTTAGCACCTCTTGTCTAGGTGGATGGATTACACGGGCTGTTAGCACCGCTTCGCTGCGCGGATGGAAAAGTAGGCTTCGGATGGAATGGTTCGCACTGGCGGAATGACGGTGGATTATATGGGTTGTTAGCACCGCTTAGCTTGGCGGATGGAAGAGTAGGCACACAGAATGGAGGAGTAGTCAGGCAGAATGGAAGAGTAGGCACATGGAATGGAAGAGTAGGCTAGCGTAATGGAAGAGTGGGCTTATGGAATGGAATGGACGGTGATGGTGGATCGAAGATGGAATGGGGCGCTCCTCACTTGCATAAACCACAAAGATAATTCCACATAGACACGAAATATACTAAATAGCATAACAAGGTTTAGCAAACATCATTCATGCACACAACAGACCAAGAAATTTAGAACTACAAGATGAAGGGGGTGAGATTACAACCAAAGGACGGAGACTCATCGGAGGTTCACGGTCGGAATCTAAGGTTGTCAATCCTTGTCCGAGCTTGGCCTCCAACTGCCATCCGGGGTCCGGAAGAGTTGTCACCTTCTTCTAATGTAGCCATCTTCTCCATCAATCTTCTTTGATCCTAACCTCACCAGAGAACTTCACGTGTGCAGCAAGAAATCTCTTGAAATGGAGCTTGGGAGTGCACGAACGATAGAAGAGGCCTAGAGGATGCTCTGGCTTTAGATTTGCAAGAGAATGGCGGCCGGAGCTCCTCCCGAAGATGGGCGGCGATGGAGCAGCGAAAAAGGGCAGAACTGGAGCTCTTCGGCGCGGGAAAAGAAGATCGATCCGGATAGGGCGAAATCTGCAGCTTTTATAGAAAAATGGTCAAAAATTGGTCACACACGGTCGAACGCACGACCGTGCGTGGACCGTGCGATATTAAAAATACAGGAGCCCAGGAAGAGGAAGCAGGTGTGATAGTTTATATAGGATATAGTCTTATACACCTAGAGGGGGGTGAATAGGTTTCTTTTATTTAGGCTTAGTGTTTTCTGAATTTAGGTTAGCAAATTATCAAGCACAGAAAGCACAAAGAGATTTATAGAGGTTCCTCAAGACAGGGTGTCTTGAGTAGTCCTCTTTCCCCCTTCACCTTTCTAACAATGAGTTAGATAAGGCCAACTTCTCCAAACTCAGCTCCAAGAGCCTACAGCACAGATCCCCCAGGATCTCTCAGGTTTTCCCAAATCCTACCTCAGGCACAGCCGCCCTACCTCAGGAACAATAGACCTACCTCAGATCACACATTGATCCTACCTCAAGCTACCCTCTTAGCTCTACAACTCAGGCCAATCAGCCTTACACACTCAGGCAATAAAGCCCTACAGTCTCAGAACACAAAGGCCCCTACAGATGATATAATAAGAATTACAAATAGAAGGAAGAAGAGGTCAAGCCTTGTTCTTCTTCTTCTTAACAGCTGCTGTTGCAGACTTGAACCAGGGAGGAGAGTGCAGCTCCAACTTGATTCTGTTGGATCTGTAGGCGCCCTTAGAGGGGGGGTGAATAAGGGATTTAAACTTTTCGAGATTATTTAGAGAAAATAATTATATGTTGCTACCGCAAGCGGTAGTGTTACCGCTCAGCGTTAGCGACAGAGAAAATACATTTAGGTTAAGCCAATGAAAATCAGTGAGCACGAATCAGAGATGAAGAAAGAAACATATTTTCATTAATATTAAAGTGAAACAATTATGATTACAAAAACTTTTCCCAATGACGCTTGGAAAGAGGCGACCAATGAAAACTCTTTTGGTTTTCTATACCGACCCTTCTCCCAAGGACCGGTTGGCTTTAGCCTATCTCTCCCAGATAAGGCCTCAAGCCGCTCTAGCCAATCTATCACCAGAAAGGCCTCGAGCACCCCCTAGATCTACTCCTGAAACCCAGTCGCCAACACGAGGCGAATTTCCCGTAGTCCCCGCAAGGCCCTAACCGCCGTGTGGTGAATTCCTCTACAGAACAAAAGATAAAATAAAAGTCATACAAAACAAAAACTAAAAACTCCCTCAAAAGAAGAACTTGATGTCGATGTAGATGCGATTGGATCAGTCTTCAAGTTCTTTGCATTCACGAACATTGACGGAGTTCTTCGCGCTGCTTGGAGAAGGCTCTCACGAGTGCTCTGAATATGTGGCTTCAATTCGTTCTATCTCAGCAAGCAACAATGGAGGAGGCGCGCATCTTTAAATAGAATCAGCCGCTATCGCCAGCGGTAGTACTACCGCCCCGCGGTAGTCACATTAGGGAATGAACAGGCACACAGATTGTGGCAGATTAGGCAATATTTGAGCGCCAAACTTCGTGCTCCGAATAGCACGCTGCGGTAACGCTAACGCACCGCAATATCGAGATATCCTTCCTTCAACCAATATATCCTTCTATATTTGCTCCTCAATTACATGCAGACGGGAAGATTCCAAAATCTACCGCCGGGCGTTAGCATTAACGCTCCACGATAGTACTTGCCAAATTAGCGTCCTGTCGACATTCCTTTTTATCCACTATTTCCTTCTTGTCAAATGTTTCCATTAATGCTAGCGCCAGCGGTAGTGCTAACGCTCCGCGGTAAAGCACATCTCTTTTCGTCGAACAGCATCTTCGTCGAGCTGGCCTCACATTTTGTCGAGCGCAACTTTCATTTCGTCGAACGAACACAAACGCCAGCGGTAGTTCTAACACGCCGCGTTAAAGTATGCTTTTCATCGAGTACCGCGGTAGAGCATGCAGTTCGTCGAGTGCCAGTTCGTCGAACGCAGCTTTCATTTCATCGAACAACAGTTCGTCGAATGCAGGTTTCCTTCACAGCGGTTTCCATCTCAGCGGTTTTCATTACGTCGAACGCCAGTTCGTCGAACGCAGCTTTCATTTCGTTGAACGCAGCTTTCATTTCGTCGAACGCAGTTCCGTTCTCAGTGGTTTCCTTCTCAGTGGTTTCCGTCTCAGCGGTTGTTAATGCGGGGCGTTAACAACTAACGCGAGCGGTAGCTCTTTTTTCAGAGAAACGTCATCAATCAGCATCCTGTTCATAGGGTTATATAATAATAGTACCTGCACACTATAAACACAAGCAAGATCAAATACAATAGGATTTGTTATTATCAAACCAAGAGATGCGGAAAGCATGTTCCAACAAACTCCCCTTTTGATAATAACAAATCCCTTTAGAAAGAAATAGTTCAAAAAGATAGGAATTATGTTTATAAAAAAGGATAAGCATGAAATTTAAGACATGTGCATATGCTCCCCCTAAATGAATGCTCCCCCTACAACAAAACTTCCTTTGAATCTACTCCCCATATATGTGAATTTCATTCAAATTTATTCTCCCCCTTTTGGTATTATCAAAAGAGGGTGGAGAGAAAGGCAAACGTTAATGTGTGCAATAAATGTGTAGAGAGTGAATAAACATGATAAAGAGTTAAACACTTAGGAAAACATACAATATATAGGAGTAAAAAGAATGTGAAGAAATTGTCATAAGGAAACCACTTGTTGGAAAAACGTAATCATGATCGAGCGTACAAGTAGTAAAGATGTGGAAAGCATGAGAAAATGTATTTTTGAAGCGAACATCTATATAAGAATGGTGAAGCATGGTAGATGATTAAGAGTTTTAGATATAACAAAAATAGATGTTGTTGCAACATAACCATACACTGGTTTTGAAAGGTAAGCAATAAAGAGTACACAAGGCGTAGAGGAAAAAATATGTAAGCATGATACAACATATCAAGTCAAGATAGAAGAGTAAAAGGTCGTAAATTGAGAAATAAAGTACACTTATACATTGTATTGATCATGCAAAGCAATCTAGTGCATTTACTTAAGAATTTTAAGAATACATGTAGATATGCAATAGACTCCAATTCTCATGAGTAGAAGGCTTACAAGTGATAATGATGTGTACAAAATAGTGTTTTTGATAAAAGTATATATATGAGTTAATCAAAACACATGACATGTATAATGGAATAAACACAATATTATTGAAAAAGCATTTTTAGAGTTACTTCTACCCACAAAGCTATATAAATTATTCAATGCACATAGAAAAATAGTACAACTACCAAGGTGCTCTACACACACAATGCTTATTAAGACTTATCAGGGTGCAAAGTAGTGCTTGGCGAATCACAATTATTATTTTGAATTTTAGTTATTTGTGATACGGTGTACAAGAAGAAGTAATGTAAAAAGAGATGTTTGCAACAAGGTACTTTACAATCTCTCCAAGGTGCTCAACCTCACAATGCTCATTAAGACTTATCAAGAGGGTGAGTAGTGCTTGGTGGAGTTATCTTTGCCAATTATTCATTTGAATTTTTACTTAACGACAATGGTCTCCGAATTCACTTGTATGTGCAAACAAAAAAATTTGGAAAAGACACACTTCTTCAAAAATAGGTGCTTGAAAAAGATTTTTACTTGTGGTGTAGGTAAAACTAAGCATGCCTAACAATAATATTAAGCTGTTACACTACACAATCATGTAAGAGTAGATTAAATTCATATGTAGTAAATCAAAAAATGTGAGTGAATAAAACATTAGCAAGTATAAGTCATTTACTTATACATAGAGGCATGCTATGCAATACTACACATGATTTCTATAATCAATTTCAAAGCACACATAGGATAAAGATCAAGGCATGATACAAAACAATGTTATTAAGATATTTGAAATAGAGAATGAAACATTGTATTCTAAACTTGGCAAGATAAACCATATCATCCTTGAAACATAGAAAAGCACATCATTTTTTATAAAAAATTTAAGTTTTTCAAAAACAAAAAATAAAACCAATATAAAACATGGTTTTGTTGTTTTAATTGGTTTTCAATTTTGTAGTTGGTTTTGATATGTAGAAACACAAAGCATGTTTTTGGTTGGATTTTGATTTGTTCTATAGTTTTTTTTGTTTTTATAATTTTAAAAGAAAATAACAGGAACTGAAAAATGAAAAATGAAAAAGAAAACTGGAAATTCAGAAATACCCACTAACGCTAGTGGTACCATGCTATCGTCGGTTGTTAGTGACAGAACTTGAATTTTTGGGAAAACATGAAATTTTTCAGAATTTTTCTTATGAATATAGTTGTGCAGATTACTGACAATGTGATTCAGTACAGAAATCAGATATGCGTGGTCATAAAAATGCGGGTTTTGCATGATTAAGTATGAATGTCCAAGACCCCTAGTTCTAGTCTAAGTAGAGCAAATCGAGAATCAGGTAGAGGCTTGGTAAAGATGTCTGCAAGTTGCGAATCAGTTCCAATTAAGTTTACATGAACATGTTCCTTTTTGATGTGATCCCAAATGAAGTGGTGTCTTACATCTATGTGTTTAGATCGTGAGTGATGAACGGGGTTGTTAGTTAAGTCAATAGCACTCTTGTTGCCACACTTAAGTTCAATATTAGTTAAATGAACACCAAAGTCTTCTAAGGTTTGAGTCATCCATAATGCTTGGGCACAACAACTTCCTAGTGCAATATATTCTGCCTTGGTGGTGGAGAGAGCAACAGAATTTTGTTTTCTACTTGACCATGCAACTAGAGAAGGACCTAAGAAGTGATAGGTACCACTAGTGCTTTTCCTATATAATGAACAACCCGCATAATCAGAATCTTAATACCCATGCAAGAGAAAAGAATCATCATTTGGATACCAAATGTTGGAACATGGTCTTCCGCATCTCCTAGGTTTGAGAATAACAAATCCTATGTGTATTTGATCTTGTGTGTTTAAGTGTGCAGGAAATCAAAGTCCACATGACTCAAGGATGGTTGTCCCCAAAATTGAGGCCAGAATTCCAACATAGCCACTAGCGCCGGCGGTAGCGATAACGCCTGGTGCTAGCGTTGATTAGCGAAATTCCGGCAGTGTTTTTAGAAAGAGCTAGCGCCCGGCGGTAGCTACTAGCGCTGGCGGTAGCATGGCGCACAAGAGGCATAGAGCAAAATGTTGCCGCGGATTGAAGATTTTGCCGCGCAAAATATTACTTAGCATGGGATAACGCCGGCGGTAGCTACTAGCGCTGGCGGTAGCATGGCGCACAAGAGGCATAGAGCAAAATGTTGTCGCGGATTGAAGATCCTGCCGTGCAAAACATTACTTAATCTGGGCTAGCGTCGGCGGTAGCGCTAGCACCGGCGGTAGCGCTGAGGCTATAAAATGGACACATTGGCTCTGTCTTCCTCACCCTTCTACAACCCTAAACTCTAGAGCTTCGTGCCACAGCATATAGAGGAAGTTTCAGAGAGATACTCCCACCAAAAGCTTAGAGAGAATTTCTGAAGGAGGACTTCTTCACGCTTCATCGGACCGGCGGCCGCTTCAACAACGCTTATACTACAGCGGTCAAACGTCTCCAACTTCAGAAGTTCTTAGAGGGAGTTTTTATATTATTGTCTTTTCATTTCACATCTTTATTCTTGTAATCGTTAGTGAATTTGCCTTGTGTTGGCGACTAGGTCTGGGTAGGACTTAGGGCTGAAATTCGCCTCGTGTTGGTGACTAGGTCTCGGGAGTAGGTCTAGGGGGTGCTCGAGGCCATACCCGGGGAAGGGTTGGCTAGAGCGGCGTGAGGCCGTATCCGGGGAAGGATCGGCTAAAGACAACCGGTTCGTGGGGATACGAGTCGGTATAGAAAACAAATAGAGCTTTTATTATTCGCGTCCGATCTCTAGCGTCATAGAGATCAAGTTTTGTAAAACTCATTTAATATTAATAAAGCTTGTCTCTCTTTTTGTTTTACTTGACTTCTTCTTGTTTTAATATTGCATTATTCCAAAGTTTTTCTAAATAAATCTAAAGTTTTTTAAAACCCTTATTCACCCCCCCCCCCCTCTAAGGGCGCCTACCGATCCAACAAGTGGTATCAGAGGTAGGTTTTATTCCAATCGTCTTAACAACCGGGAATAATGGTGTCTCATGATCTCGCTTCTATCAGTGGGGGTAATTTTGAAGAAGAAGAAAAATCTCTTGCACCACCTTTATTCGAAGGATCAAATTATAAAGGATGGAAAATTTTAATTGAAAAATTTATTAAAACTTTAGATATCGAAGTATGGAATTTAGCCATAACTAGACCTGCAAATGAATCAAATAAAAAAGAACTTCAGTTAAATGCAAAAGCTAAACACTATTTATTTTGTGGTCTTTCAAATGAAATTTTCAAATTAATATACTGTTTTTCTAGTGCATACAAAGTATGGAAATTTCTTGAAGAAATGTATGATCTTCCTCTCGCAGGTATGGAACAAACACAGGAAGAGAAAAATGTCCAAGCATCCACTATCATTCAAGAAGATCTCTCTCGGAGCGAAGCCATGGAGAATATTGAAATAGAAAAGGAGAACAATACACCAAGAGAAAGAGAAGATATAGATCCATCTATAATGGAGGAAGAACTAAAAGATGATGAAGGAATTTCATGGTCACAATCTGCCTCCTCCAATAGCGCGGTAAGGAAGACTAAATCTTCTTCTTTTGTGATAACTTCTATCCTTGGTTTCAATATATTAAAGACAGCTAAACATAAGATCAAAAAATTGAAAATTACTAATAAAAATTTACGTTTAGAAAATAAGAGACTAAAAGCTAATGTTAACTCAAATTCAAATTGTGATGTGCATACACCGTCTTGTCTTTTACTCAAAAATATAAAACCTTGTTTTGATTGTAATAATATTAAGGAAAAATTCAAAGAACTTGAAAAAGAATTGATGTGTATAAAAGAACATAATGAAAAATTATGCTTAGAAAATTCATCGTTAAAGAATGATTGTGCTAAGTGTAAGGACTACGAAATAGAAATTAAAGAGATGGATGAAACATTTGATGAATATAGGGATAAATACGAAAAACATATTGACTCAATTGTTACCACTCTTAAAAATAGCACAATCAATTATAATAAAGCTAGACATAGTTTAAAAATCAAGAATGATGAATTAAAATCAAAAATCAACTTGCTTATGAAAATTGTAAATACAAATTCCCAATATCAAACTATGTCTAAAAACAAGTTGAATATGAATATGAACATCTTAACTAAGTTTAATAATGGGAGTAAGGAACATAAAGGATTTGTTAATCTAAATCAAAATCACCATTATTTACAAAATTATGTATCTTCTAAAGTAAAATCAAATATGCAAAAATTTCCTATGAAAAATGACTTCAAATATCATCATTATTTTAAGTCTAAGTTTAATGAATATGGAAATTTAATGCAAAATTATAATATTAAACCTAACTATGAGTGGAGACCAAAATTAAAGATGAAACATTAACTCCACTTGAAAGGGTCCATTCGTACTTGTCTCCCCAAAAGCCATCTCGCTATATTTGGGTACCCAAAGGAACCATCCCACATGGTCCTTTTTGGATACCTAAATCTCTCATTCATTAGTATCCCATCATTTGCATGAAGTAGAAACCAACTAAAAATGAAATATCACTTCTCTAATTCATGATATGCTTAAACTTTCATTTTGTTTATTTTCTTTTGTTTTGTTTAAACTAACATAATATGATCACTCTATATATCTTGTGATATGACTTTCATAAACCATAATTCATAAATGAATCAATAAAAGCGAATTAAAGTAATATCATTCTGTTTAGTGATCTACTTACCCTTTTTATTTTTACCTTCTAAATCCATTACCTCTTAAATGTCTTGAATTATGAATTGTAAATTGAAATTATTGCCAAGACTAATGATAATATTTTAATGGATTTAAATGGTTTATTAAAGGGCTTAGGCTAAAGATTAAAATGCAAAATGTGTTGATCTTGTTTTGTTGATTATGTTAGCCATTATAATAAAAAAAAATTCACAAAATGCATGATTAATCCGCATCCAAACTCATCATCCTAGCATCACTTTTTGGTTTATGCTTGTGTATCTATGCTAGGTACAACATTTATGATGTTATGTGATTTGAAATCATAATAGAATACTAAAATTCCATCAAACACATAGTTTATGGATTAATCATTAGAACATATATCATTTGGCTTATTCAAACATGATATCTTGAGCTTACATTTCCTATCAGGTTCAATTTACATTATATGGATAAATATGAATCTTAGAAAAATGAAAATGAAAATATAAGAAAATATACATCATGCGTTGTCAAGTCATACACTAAATCGCTAATGTTTCATGCAATTTGCACTATCTAAACATCTCCTACAAATCTGATATTTCAGCATGGAACTGATATTGGGACACTTAATCAAAATCAATAATTAAAATATTCAAAATCACAAAAAATCATTCACTGTTTCCCGCGCTAGCGTTACCGCAGGCGCTAGTGTCCATGTTCAATTTTTTGTGATTTTAAATTTTGGAAAATTTCTAAAAATATTTTAATCTATATTTTCTACTTAGTTTTTCACTTCTGTTTTTCTTTATTTTTTGAAAAATCAAATATAAAACTACAAAAACCAAATTACAAAAAGTATGTTTTTTTCCTGTTTTTGTTTTTGTTGTTTAGAAGTCTATTTTTATGCAAAAATCAAATACAAAAATACAAAAGCAAAAATTACAAAAATATGCTTGTATTTGCTAAAATCAAAATACAAAAATATAAAACACTAAAACTATCAAAAATACTGTATGGACTTTCCTGTGATAATCAAGCATGATTCAGTCTATTATTTAGAACTTCTACAATGTTGCAATTTATCTTTTCAAACTACGTTGAACATTGTTTTCATCATGCTTTGATATATCTATTAATATGTGCATCAATTATATTTTAAAGGTTGTGTAGAACTAAGCTTAGCATGCCTCTAAGTATGAGTAAATGTTTTATGTTTGATAATGATATTTATTCACTCACCCTTTTTGGCATTGTCTGCATATGTGTTTAATCTAAGAATACTTGCGTATGTTTTGTATTAGTACAATGGATTAAAATTGCACAAGTATCTTACCTACACTCCTTATTTTGCACTCTTAAAAATTAAGAAAAGTGGTTATGTTTTTCATAAATTCTATTGATTTGCAAAACAAGTGTATTCGGAGAACTTTGTACAAAACAAAATTATAAAATAAATGACAAAGATAACTCCACCAAGCACTACTTGAACCTCCTGATAAGTCTTAATAAGCATTGTGAGGTTGAGCACCTTGGAAAGAATAGTAAAGTGTCTTGTGCAAATCAAATCTTTCTTTCAAAAATAAGGTAAACCACCTACTCTTAAGTACACCGGATCACTAGTCTCAAAATTTAAAATAAAATATGTGATCCCCCAAGCACTACTTTGCACCCTGATAAGTCTTAATGAGCATTGTGTGTGCAGAGCACCTTGGAAGTTGTACATTTTGTTTGTGGATTGAAGTGCGTGGAAGTAAAATTATTTGTGTTTTATTGTGCTCTTTACTTTACATATTTCTTGTATTTTTGATTAAAACATTTGTTTACACTACTCAAAAATACACTTATGTACATATCATTTTCTTCCATAACACTTCTTCTCATGAGTATTGGATCATAATGCTAATTCTATATTACTCTTTACTTATGAAATGCACTAGATAACCTAACATGTTTTCTATAATGTTTGGTATGACTTGAAATTGTGAATTGAAATAACATTTTAGTAATCTCTTTGTGATAATATTATTTCATGCTTGGTTATTTTTGTCAACCATAAAAGATTTTCATTGAAACATGGTTTACATAAACATCTTCTTTTTGAAATTAAACTCATATATCTTTTTATGGATTATTCTTGATTACAATAAGATGTTTCATGAATTTCTACAAGTCTTCCGCATCATCACCATATAACTTTAACCTTGCACTTTCATGCTTATATCAAGTCTTAAATCTCAATTTTTTTCTTAAAAACAAGTGGTAGACTTGTGATGAGTCTGGTTTATACAGTGATTTCCGGCCTCATTTGGGTTTGTTTTAGTGTCATTGCACTTCAATTGCTGTTCATATACGCTTATATTGATAGCATGGCGTTTCTGCGCCTTTTGTGCAATCCTTTCCCCTTTGTGGCATGTTTTTCCTATATATCACTGTTTTCCTGTGTTATGGATCCGGTGGTGTGCACGGATTAGGGTTATTTGTACTTTTCCTGCAGGTCCTGGGATCGTGTGCACGTTCGGGGTGGTGCGGGGCAATTTTTGGCCTAAAAAGCCTCTGATCGTGCGCATTCCTTCGCGCACGACCAGCGCACGACCATTGGTCGTGCGATAATTCCCGTCCCAGATCGAGATCGGCGCGAAGGTATGCGCACGATCACAGGCATTTCTTCGCGCACGACCATTGGTCGTGCACCCCTGACTGTGCGTTGTTTTCTATCTTTTTTCTTTGCTACAGGTTGACTGCGCATGATCATAGGCATTCCTTCGCGCATGACCATTGGTCGTGCGCCACTGACCGTGCACAGTACTTATTCTGCTCCCTATTTAAGCCATTGTTCCGCGAAATTAGGGATTCCAGCCGGTGTTGGGGCGCGATTAGGTCGCCGTCTTGGGCGATTTTCATCCCATCTTCATCCCCCTCCATTCCAATCATCCGGGAGACTCCTCCGGCGATCAAGAGTTGTTTCTCTACCATCGGGGAGCCCTTCCGGCCGACAGCAAAGCTTTCCTAGCGAGTGTTCTTCAAGTTGTTGCGGAGAAAGTGGAGATCACCGGAGAAAGTGACAGATCTCCGGCACCGGAAGCACCCTTCGACCGAGATTGGAAGCGGATTGACAACCCGCTATTCCGGCTGTGACCGACGGTTCTCCTTCTTGAGTGGTTTTCTCTTAACTTATCTTGTTATAACTAGTTGAATATTTATGTAATGAACATGAATGATTTGTTTGTCTATGAATGAATTATTTGGTGTTTACATAATCTCCTTTGTATTGCTTTGTGTTGCATTCGCTTACACTCACTCCACTCCATGCACTCCCATCCATTCACATTTGCGTTGGGTTAGCCACGGCTACGGAGATTTGCGAAGAGGTGTGTGCGACCCTCAATCGTCATAGTTACTTTCCATCCACGCGCTTCCGAAGCACGGCATCGCGGCCGTTGCATCCATCCCGCCTTGCGAAGCGGAGTTTTGACCCGTATCTCATTTCTGTGTAGTAATTTAGGAAACCAAAATCAAAGCCCTTACTTTTCTTTTAATTTACTCTTGTAATTATTCGCTCAATCCGAAGAGTCAAACTAACCACGCGCATTCCTTGAGAGACGATATTTGGGGACATACTCCCAACTTTATTATTTGTGCAACCGGTGCACTTGCCGAGCACGCATCAAGTTTTTGGCGCCGTTGTCGGGGAATGCAGGCGTAGTTTGATTTTGGTGTTTGAGTTAATAGCTACACGAGTTGTTGTTGTTTTTTTTGTTATTTCTATTATTTTCGGGTTGTGTGAATGCAGGAGCGATGTCACATTCTTTATTGCCTCTGTCACAAAATGATGAGGATACAGCCTATTTGGAGGAGAAATTCTTCAAATTTGCTTATATTATAATTCAAGGCCTTGAAACACGGCAAGAGTGTATTGATAGATTGACTATGCAGGTTGAGACTTTGGTGTCTCTTGCCTCGGCCGTGTTGAAAGAACCTCCTCATGATGTGATAGTGGTAATCAGAACCTGCAGGGAGTGAAACCGGGATCACTTCCTCGACTAATGATTTTTTATGTTCTTCATCTACTTTGTTTCTTGACCCTCTTTCATTGGTTATAACTCAACAAGAAGAGTTAGCGTTGGTCATCCAGGTGGAATCTGATCATCTCTCACGGGAGGATATCACTCGTGACACCTCTTCCTCCTGCTTTGCTCCTACGGATGTTGAGTCTACTCTCGCTCCATCTCTTCCTGTTATTTCTAACATCATTTCATTTATTCCCCCGCAGAATTTGGAAGTTGCTGACCCATTTTTGGGCAGTCAGATGATGCATTCCTGGCAAGATAAGCATGTCGCAGTGGCAGATGATATTGCTCTATCCACTCCAGTGTCACCACATGTGCTTCCCCTAAAGGACTGGCTGCAAGGGGGAAAGCGATTTTTCATTGAAGAAATACTCTTGGAAGAGAGAAAGAGAGCAAGAAAGGAGGAGACTTGGGGATGGAGGCTAAACCTCTTACTTCGTTGCCATCAGTTGTGGGTCTCCGGACCTTTTTCTTCTATCTGCAGTTACTATTTTAAATCAACGTATAGTTGATTTCTCCATGTGGTTATGTAATAATACTGCATAGACTTGGATGATCTCCTCTCTTTAATTTTGCGTGAACAATTCTATAATCTGCTAATACAGGTATTTGGTCCACCTTAAGGACGGTAAACAAAAGGGCTCTTGGGAGACAACCCATTTGGGACCATTTGGTTCCTTTCTTTCTTGTTATCTTTTTTTTGCTAGATTTTTGTGTGCTTGGGATCCCTTTAATCGCAAGTCTGCATTTATTGGAGCACGGCGGGATCACCGCCTTCTGAACAAAAAGCCATATCTTCTGGTATGCTCATTTCTGAGCATGGGGTAATCTCTCATCCTAGCCTTCTTAAGCTTATGCCGCTATCAAACATGCTTTTTGCTTAGTGTAAGTCTGGGGAAGTGAGAGTTATCGTTACCTCGTGCACATGCACAGTGCACAGCATACTAGGATTTACAATGTGTTATATTGTAGCATTGCTCATCTCATGGCACACCACGACACCCACGTGAGCGCACTTAACTGTAGGCGCGCGACGAGTCTAACTCGTCTCGGTTGTGTGAATGGGAAATCACGGTACTGGGTTAGGATTGCAATACGAGGTACATTGTTGACTCGTGGAGTGCTCTAGTCACTTATTCATGTCTCGCATAGAAATCGGTGTAGATTAAACTTTTCTTTATGCTTTTAGTTTTACATTTTATTCTGATAGCGTAATTTTAGTTTATTCTACTCAAAAGTGTTGAATCCGGTGCGAATCATTCGGTAGTGTAGGGATGTGTGTAGAGGGGTGCTAGGCTCATATTGCTTGAGTCGGGAGGAAGAATCATCTTTCTCGGTGGCTAAGAACTTGCCCCAAGCGACTCTCGAAGCATGGGTATGAGTTAATTCAGTGGGTGAGCGTGACGTAGGCCATCATGTTGGCCAGTTTGAGCTTTGTATTCCGATCCTAACATCTTATCCTTGCTAGCCCCTTGTGCCTACCCGATCCCGTTGATTCAGCTCCACCTTCGATTCACCAAAGCCAAAATGACTATCCTAATCGCACACCAAATTCTGAGCTCAAGCAATCTGTGCATAAAAATTAGGTGTTGATGCAGTGTATATTTGTGATTGTGGTGGAAATGCGTTATTGAAGATATAGCTGTTTTGTATCTAATTGTGCAAAAATTGTGAAATTTGAAAAAATGAAAAAAAAATGAAATGAAAAAAATGAAAAAAAAATGTACAAAGAGATACATTTGGGAATACGTGGTCTACACAATTTTATTATTGCTGGGACAGTGTTTCTTTTGCAAGCTCATTTGGGTTATGTGTGTTAAGCCCCCGCATTTATCATTGTTTACCGCACCGTAGCCTAAGCCTAAATCATAACCTAAAGTCCTACTGATTTGCGCATCGAATCGTACGAATGTCGTGGAGAGAGTGCGAACGGGTGAGCGTATGGTCATCGACACTGATGGATTTCAGTGGAGATTGTTCCGAACTCCGGTGTTGAGTAATGTTCGCCTCAGCAGCCTTTCTACTTTCTTCCTACGCATGACCGAGTGATTCCCTATGATTCAACTTTTGAGTAGAAATAATATATAGTTACGCTGTTAGAATTATGTAAACTAATTTGCATAACTACAAATTCTTTTTACTAGATTTCTATGCACATGCGTATGAGACTTCGCATATTACTCCGTCCTTGCAATTTCTAACCCAGCTATGTTTTTTCTCGCTCCGCCGGATTTGTTTGCTCGGGACGCGCAAACAGGTAAGTCTGGGGGTGTGATGAGTCTGGTTTATACAGTGATTTCCGGCCTCATTTGGGTTTGTTTTAGTGTCATTGCACTTCAATTGCTGTTCAAATACGCTTATATTGATAGCATGGCGTTTCTGCGCCTTTTGTGCAATCCTTTCCCCTTTGTGGCATGTTTTTCCTATATATCACTGTGTGCATGTGTTATGGATCCAGTGGTGTGCACGGATCAGGGTTATTTGTACTTTTCCTGCAGGTCCTGGGATCGTGTGCACGTTCGGGATGGTGCGGGGGCAATTTTTGGCCTAAAAAGCCTCTGATCGTGCGCATTCCTTCGCGCACGACCAGGCGCACGACCATTGGTCGTGCGATAATTCTCGTCCCAGATCGATATCGGCGCGAAGGTATGCGCACGATCACAGGCATTTCTTCGCGCATGACCATTGGTCGTGCGCCCCTGACCGTGCGTTGTTTTCTATCTTTTTTCTTTGCTACAGGTTGACTGCGCACGATCACAGGCATTCCTTCGCGCACGACCATTGGTCGTGCACCACTGACCATGCGCAGTACTTATTCTGCTCCCTATTTAAGCCACTGTTCCGCGAAATTAGGGATTCCAGCCGGTGTTGGGGCGCGATTAGGCCGCCGTCTTGGGCGATTTTCATCCCATCTTCATCCCCCTCCATTCCAATCATCTGGGAGACTCCTCCAGCGATCAAGAGTTGTTTCTCTACCATCGGGGAGCCCTTCCGGCCGACAGCAAAGCTTTCCTAGCGAGTGTTCTTCAAGTTATTGCGGAGAAAGTGGAGATCACCGGAGAAAGTGACAAATCTCCGGCACCGGAAGCACCCTTCGACCGAGATCGGAAGCAGATTGACAACCCGCTATTCCGGCCGTGACCGACAGTTCTCCTTCTTGAGTGGTTTTCTCTTAACTTATCTTGTTATAACTAGTTGAATATTTATGTAATGAACTTGAATGATTTGTTTGTCTATGAATGAATTATTTGGTGTTTACATAATCTCCTTTGTATTGCTTTGTGTTGCGTTCGCTTACACTCACTCCACTCCATGCACTCCCATCCATTCACATTTGCGTTGGGTTAGCCACGGCTATGGAGATTTGCGAAGAGGTGTGTGCGACCCTCAATCGTCACAGTTACTTTCCGTCCACGCGCCTTCCGAAGCACGGCATCGTGGTCATTGCATCCATCTCGCCTTGCAAAGCGGAGTTTTGACCCGCATCTCATTTCTGTGTAGTAATTTAGGAAACCAAAATAAAAGCCCTTACTTTTCTTTTAATTTACTCTTGTAATTATTCGCTCAATCCGAAGAGTCAAACTAACCACGCGCATTCCTTGAGAGACGATATTCGGGGACATACTCCCAACTTTATTACTTGTGCGACCGGTGCACTTGCCGAGCACGCATCAACTTGCTTGGTAGAATTTATATTGGTTGTTCTAACACGCATATCATTTTTATAGTAACAAACTCTGATTTATTTCAATATAAACGTGTATGCTAAACGCTCTTCCAACAAGTGAAACATTGCTAAAAGGATGTTGTTTCTTTCTTCCAAAATGCTAGTTTTGAAACTCAAAAACATCTCCTTTTTAACTTAAACTCTTATTTAGTATTATGGTGTTTCTTTTTCGAAAACTTTCGCAATGCTCAAACTCTGATACATTCATGAATTTCAATATAGCTAAGTAAGTTTTATTTCAAAAAAAATTCAATTATGATTCTTCCCATTAGATTTAAAAGCTTCTTGTTTCAAAAAACAATTATCCGTGACTTCATATCTCACCATAGCGGGGGCGTAGGGTTGTATACATTAGATAAACTTATCTTTAGTCATGTCTTGTCCTTAACCGGGGAGGGTTCCAGTGGGGCCTTGCGAGGCACTGGGGGGAAAGAGTGCTAGGTTGAGTTTTTGTCTAGTGTTTGCATATGGGACTAACACCCCAACCTACGGCATGCTTGCAGCTCCTCATGACCATCCGTCACTTAGTACGGGGATAGAGTGTAGACATATTGTCTGGGTAGATTGGTTATTTGGAAATCCTTATTTTTTTTGCTTCAAACTTTTATATAATGGGAAAATCATTACTTTTTTATGCTAAAAACTCTTATTTCCTTCTATGAAAAATTTTGTAATACTTATAACTCTGATCTATTTAAATGAAAAACAATTCTAAAACTCCTTATCATTTACTTCAAAAGCTCGATCATGCCTTCTCGTCTATTTACAAATTCTTTGGTGCTTTGTTTCCCTACCCACTTTTGCTAATAACAAAGGGGGAGAACTAACATGATAAATATAACCCGCTATCATAAACCCAACATGACAAATTCAGATGATAGCTTACATATTAGGGGAGCATTCGCTTAGGGGGAGCATGTATTTAGGGGGAGCAATTCTAAATGCTAAAATCAATAATTATCCTAAGTCATCACTCTCACACACACACAAGTATAGTTTCATCATGCTTATTTATTAATGCTCTAATTTATCATTAATGGATTTGTTATTATCAAAAGGGGAGTTTGTTGGAACATGGTCTTCCGCATCTCCTAGTTTTGAGAATAACAAATCCTATGTGTATTTGATCTTGTGTGTTTAAGTGTGCAGGAAATCAAAGTCCACATGACTCAAGGATGGTTGTCCCCAAAATTGAGGCCAGAATTCCAACATAGCCACTAGCGCCGGCGATAGCGATAGCGCCTGGCGCTAGCGGTGATTAGCGAAATTCCGGCAGGGTTTTTAGAAAGAGCTAGCGCGCGGCGGTAGCTACTAGAGCTGGCGGTAGCATGGCGCACAAGAGGCATAGAGCAAAATGTTGTCGCGGATTGAAGATTCTGCCGCGCAAAATATTACTTAATATGGGATAGCGTCGGCGGTAGCTACTAGCGCTGGCGGTAGCATGGCGCACAAGAGGCATAGAGCAAAATGTTGCCGCGGATTGAAGATCCTGCTGCGCAAAACATTACTTAATCCGGGCTAGCGCCGGCGGTAGCGCTAGCGGCGGCGGTAGCGCTAGCGCCGGCGGTAGCGCTGAGGCTATAAAATGGACACATTGGCTCCGTCTTCCTCACCCTTCTACAACCCTAAACTCCAGAGCTTCGTGCCACAGCATATAGAGGAAGGTTCAGAGAGATACTCCCACCAAAAGCTTAGAGAGAATTTCTGAAGGAGGACTTCTTCACGCTTCATCCGACCGGCGACCTCTTCAACAATGCTTATACTACAGCGGTCCAACGTCTCCAACTTCAGAAGTTCTTAGAGGGAGTTTTTATATTATTGTCTTTTCATTTCAAATCTTTATTCTTGTAATCGTTAGTGAATTCGCCTCGTGTTGGCGACTAGGTCTGGGTAGGACTTAGGGCTGAAAATCGCCTCGTGTTGGCGACTAGGTCTCGGGAGTAGGTCTAGGGGGTGCTCGAGGCCATACCCGGGGAAGGGTTGGCTAGAGAGGCTTGAGGCCGTATCCGGGGAAGGATCGGCTAAGGCCAACCGGTTCGTGGGGATACGAGTCGGTATAGAAAACAAAAAGAGCTTTTATTATTCGCTTCCGATCTCTAGCGTCATAGAGATCAAGTTTTGTAAAACTCATTTAATATTAATAAAGCTTGTCTCTCTTTTTGTTTTACTTGACTTCTTCTTGTTTTAATATTGCATTATTCCAAAGTTTTTCTAAATAAATCTAAAGTTTTTTAAAACCCTTATTCACCCCACCCCCACCCCCACCCCTCCCCCACCCCCCTCTAAGGGCGCCTACCGATCCAACACCAAAGTCCTAATTTAGATGTGCCGATTAGATATCGAAAAATTTGTTTCACCGCTTTTAAATGAAATTCTTTTGGATTTGCTTGAAATCTAGCGCATAAGCATACGACAAACATAATATCGGGTCTAGATGCACTAAGGTATAATAGGGATCCAATCATTCCTCTATATAATGTTTGGTCACGAGTGCTCTGAATATATGGATTCAATTCGTTCTATCTCAGCAAGCAACAATGGAGGAGGCACGCATCTTTAAATAGAATCAGCCGTTATCGCCAGCGGTAGTACTACCGCCCCACGGTAGCCACATTAGGCAATGAACAGGCACACAGATTGTGGCAGATTAGGCAACATTTGAGCGCCAAACTTCGTGCTCCGAATAGCGCACTGCGGTAACGCTAACGCGCCGCAATATCCAGATATCCTTCCTTCAACCAATATATCCTTCTATATTTGCTCCTCAATTACATGCAGATGGGAAGATTCCAAAATCTACCGTCGGGCGTTAACATTAACTCTCTGCGATAGTACTTGCCAAATTAGCGTCCTGTCGACATTCCTATTTCTCCACTATTCCCTTCTCGTCAAATGTTTCCATTTATGCTAGCGCCAGCGGTAGTGCTAATGCTCCGCGGTAGAGCACATCTCTTTTCGTCGGACAGCATCTTTGTCGAGCTGGACTCACATTTCATCAGCGCAACTTTCATTTCGTCGAACGAACACAAACGCCAGCGGTAGTTCTAACATGTCGCGGTCAAGTATGCTTTTCGTCGAGTATCGCGGTAGAGCATGCAGTTCGTCGAGCGCCAGTTCGTCGAACACAGCTTTCATTTCGTCGAGCAACAGTTTGTCAAATGCAGGTTTCCTTCTCAGCGGTTTTCATTTCTGTTGGGAAAATGATTTCTCTTAACCCCTGAAAAAGAGTTGAATATGAATTCTAAGAAAGGAAAATCAAGGTTAAGTAAATATGCATCGAATAGTATTCGACGCAACGTCGATGTAGTATCGACGTTCCTTACGGAATGAGTCGAAGTACCTTTCAGAAGAATTCGACGTATCCTATGTCGACGTAGCTCTGACTTCTAGTCGACGTATCTTGAGAAGTCGACGCACCTCAGTCGACGCACCTTCCTTATTCTCCTCTCGACGTCCAGTCAGGATGAATTCGACGCACGTGGATTTATATGTCAAATTCAAACACTCGCCAGATCTCTTTCCTTCTTTCTGTAGATCTGATTTATATGGAATGATATTATTCTTTTATAGCCGTTCTGAATCATTCTTTCCTTGTACCTGATTCTTGGCTAATTTGATTAAACTCATTTGGACATTATTTTAAATCAGAATTAGTTCTTTCCTTCTACAAAAATAAATATTATGGAAACATTTTCATCTTTCTATTTCTCTGACTGCTAATTGATTATCCTCCTATAGTATTATTTTGAATGAACAGATCTATAAATAAAGAGGAGGTCGGCAGAGAAAGAGAGTTGAGTGATCCACCATATACATTTGAAAAAGAGGAAGAGCTCCCAAGTGAAAAGAGAGAAAATTGAGAAATATTATTGCAGCAAAGATCAAGCTTTCTTCATCTCCTCCTTCTAAAGCCATTCTGCTGCAATTTCTGAAAGCTCTCACTAAAAGAGAGAAAGGGCTACAATCTCCTTCTCACTATAGAAGAGAGATCATATTCACTATACTTGTGCTTATAATCTTCTTGCTAGGAAGAAGATTCCTTCTTGCACATATTGTTTTCTGTTCTTCTACTTCTTCTTCTCTTTCTTATTTCATTTTCAAATATTGTAAAAGAGTTTTTAGAATCTCTCTTCAAAAAATTCAGTTGTACTGGTTCTAAGAGTCTCCTTGTCAAAAGACTCAGTTGGTTCTAAGAGTCTCCTTATCAAAAGACTCAGACTGGTTCTAAGAGTCTCCTTATCAAAAGACTCAGTACAAGATAGTGAATTTCCTACCATGGGTGTAGAAGAGTGGACTACCCAAAGTTTGGGGAACCACTATATTTCTTTGTGTTGTGCTGTGATTTTTCTTATTGCATTTATTTTTCTTTACTTGTTTAATTCTTGTTGGTGTGTGGGAAGCTCTAATCTGTGATCACTACACACATATATATATAATTATTAACTTTGCACAAAAATATTTTAAATCTCTATTCACCCGCCCCCCTAGAGAATTCTAGTGAGGTTAACTGTGCACTTTCAATTGGTATCAGAGGGAGGTTAATCTAAAAAGATTAACTCCTTGATCAAAAAGATCTTACCTCTTATTTATATATATATATATTTTTCAAACAATTAATTTTCACATGGCACAAATCAAAGATTATGCTTCCACCAGACCACCAATTTGCAACCTTGAAAATTTTGCACTTTGGAAAACAAGAATTAGAATTTATTTAAACTCTATTGATGATGAATTATTTAATGTTATCTTGATAGGTCCCCCCAAGCCATTCAGAAAGGACTCAAGTGGAAAAGTGACTGAAACACTTGCTCCAAAAGCTGAGTGGACAGAGGAAGAAAAGAAAGCCCAAGGATATGATGCCAAGGCTATGAATATCCTAGTCTCAACCCTCTCAGATGAAATCTTCCAAAAGATTGCTGATTGTGAGTCAGCTAAGGAAGTATGGGAAGCTCTCACCAAAATGGTAGAGG
This sequence comes from Dactylorhiza incarnata, assembly GCA_033032865.1. NCBI lineage: Eukaryota > Viridiplantae > Streptophyta > Magnoliopsida > Asparagales > Orchidaceae > Dactylorhiza > Dactylorhiza incarnata. Next base: position 16,916,804 of record JAWHQI010000024.1, read on the forward strand.
GAAGTGCTGATGAGAAAAACGATAGAAAGGCACTACTCATCTCTCAATATGAAAACTTTCAGAAGAAAGAAGGTGAAAGTGTTGCTGACATGTATGCCAGATTCAGCCTCATAGTGAATGAGTTGAAAACACTTGAAAAGGACATATCTCTCACTGAGATAAATGACAAACTGCTAACTTGCTTCCCTAGCTCTTGGGATTCAAGAATCTGGCCAATTAGAGACTCCAGAAGTCAAAGAGAAATTTCAACAGATGTCCTGTTGGGAAAATTAAAATCTTATGAACATCTGTTGAAGACAAGAGCTGAGAAAGAAGAGAAAGAAAAGGCTCCTTCAGTAAGACCCCAATTCAGGCAGGTAAATTTCTGGAGTTCTTAGCGCTATCGCCCGGGCGACAGTGGCTGTCTCCCGACAATAGCGTTGTCGGGTGGCGGCTAACGCTGGCGACAAGGTGACTGGGGTCATGCAGCAGTGTGGCTGACTGGTCAAAGTCGGTTCTTAACGCTGTCGCCCAGGAGACAGTGGCTGTCGCCCGGCGACAGCTCAAAGTTGGACTTTGTGGCCGAAATCAAGGGCATTGATTGCACTTTGACTTTGGGGTTGGTTTTGGCTTGGGGGGCTCAGTGGCAGCATAGAAGGCCGAAATCCCCCTTCTTTCTCATTATTTCCTTAAGTGTTTAAGGAGGAGAGAGAAAGAGAGAGAGGGAGAGCTTGGAGAAGAAGAAGGAATAGTGAACCCTAGCTTGGAGCTTGGGTTTGGAGGAGCTACACTCATCCAATACCTTCAACGTTGGTGGCTACGCGTAGAGGAGGGCAAGGCGCTCCTTTCCATCCGTGCCAAAAGTCGAGCCATGGGCTCAAAGCGGCGTTTAAGGGTAACGAACTCTTCTAACCCCATTTGGACATGTTCTAGTCCTTTCCCATGCATCGTCGAGGCACCTACCCAAAAGGGAGAGGTCGTGGCCTCCGACAGGTCGATTTGTGCTATCCCCGTCAAAGCTTGCATACATATAGAGTCCGTGCGTAATACGGACGTAGGCGCGCTGTGTGAAGCCCATCCGAGACGGTTCGTCCGGATTGGTGATGCCTTGTGGTATTGTGCGTGCTCGGGGAAAACCCCGTGTTGTTATCCTGCTTCGTAGGACTAGAGAGTGCTACTGCATGCGCAGCAACGCCTGGGGGTGTGCCCCGGGAAGCACCCGAAGTTGGATGCAGAAAATGAGTTCTGCTCACTGTCGCCAGGCGACAGTGACTATCGCCCCGGCGACAGCTCCCGGAATTGGTTCTGGTGACTGTTTGGTGTTCTGAGGCAGTGGGAGTGCTACTGCATGCGCAGCAATGCCTGGGGGTGTGCCCCGGGAAGCACCCACAGCTGGAAACTAAAAGTGGAATGTTGTCCACTGTCGCTAGGCGACAGTGACTGTCGCCCCGGCGACAGCTCCCATACATGGGTCTGGTGATGTTTGTTGTGCCCACCTGTTGAGGGGACCTGTGGTCGGCATGCCCGACCCATAAGGGTGTTCTGGTGGATGACTTAGCGGCCCGTGGAGCCAGCTAATTGAGAATACCTGGGCTGAGGGGACGCCATACCCGCATTTCGTGTCGTACAATGAGTGTGTGAACAACGGGCATTTGGCGTACCTGCACCCGAACCATTGCAGCACCTGATTAGTAAGGCTCGAATAGCATGTCGGGAGGCGACAGGGAAGAGTCTTCGGACTGCGTAAGTTCACAATTAAAGCACGGGGGAGCCCTGGTATTCGGGCCGCCGACTTTAGCCTCGAAGGGCAAAACCATCAAGAGTGGATGGCGGTGGAAGGCGTAGTACACCAAAGAGTGCCTGAGTGAACGAGACGTGGAGGCCATTCCCATGTTTGTGTTGTTGCATATGTATGAAATGTTGTGGGCTCGTCTAGTCGCACTCTTAGATATGTATATGATGTTGAGACTGTTTTGCAGGGACCGTTAGCACTGCCACCCCCTCGAAGGGGTGGGGTCGTTATAAATTGGTCAGCTTTAGCTGACCGTTGCCCTGTTTTGCCACCATTTTTGGTGGGCTTGTTGTACAGCTGTTGGACCGAGTGGGAACTTGCCGGGCTGAAGCCCCTGCGCTGCTGCAGCCCTTGAAGGCCTTTTATGTTCCTTTTGTTTTTCATGTATGGCCGGCCTGCGCGCCGATGTTGGTAAACTATAAGGCCGTCGTGCCTCTTTTGTGTTGTAAAACATTTTATTCCAAGTTAATAGAAGTGGACATACCCGAGTTCGGGTCTTGTGGTTTATAATTCTGTCTCTCTCACTTTTACTTCCGCATAGAATGCTCTGAGTTAGGCTTTGTGGTATAGTGTCGTTGTTATTCCATTAAGTGACGTTCCCATTTGTTTTATAGTATATGGCGTGGGGCCCCGGCCGGACCTTCTGCTATATGCTTTCGAACGGATGGGGGTGTTACAAATTGAGTTCAGCTACTAGGGTTCCGTATCCTTCTAAGGAATTCGTGGACGAATTCTTTTAAGGGGTGGTGAGCACGTGTGTGCGCTACAGTTGAGACGTAAAATACACCCAAAAATGTCCACTTAGGAATAAAATGCAACAACAAACCAACAATAATTGCATGATTTTGGAACCTGAGTGTTCCTTTTGTTGTTAGTTGCGACTGTGGTGTCGCCTAACTGTGTGTTGCACTTGTGTAGGGCACTCGAAGTGCAGCGGGACCGTCGTGTCCCCGTGATGTGCATGAGAGTAGTGGGTCTGCTGAGGCCCCTACAGCTCCGTCTGCTGAGTTGGTTCGGCTAGTTACTGAAGTCGTTCTAGCTGCATTGAATGGCCAGCCTGAAAGCCAAGGCCAACCTCCAGTGCAAGAGGTGGCCCCTGAGCCACTAAGAGTGGAGCAAGTCCCAGTGAGGCGTGCTCCTAAGCAGCAGCTGAAGCATTTTCTGGGATTTCGACCTCCTCCGTTTACCGGGGTTGAATCCCCAGCTGAGGCCGAAGACTGGTTGTCGCATGTGAAGCGAATTCTGACAGCGACACAGTCGGAGTAAGCGCAGAAGGTGACCTTTGCTTCTTTCTTGCTAGAAAAGGAAGCTAGGCGGTGGTGGGATGAGGTCGAGAGGCGCCAGTTCGCGGGAAGGCGACTGGTTGATGTGACGATGGATGAGTTCTCGAGAATCTTCCTCGCAAGGTATGTGCCTCAGTCGCAGCAGATCACGATGGAGAACCAGTTCTTGGCCCTAACACAGGGTGGTAGACTGGTTGATGACTACTTGCATGAGTTCACCCGCCTCGGGCGCTATGCTGGAACTTCTTTCGATGATGAGGAGAGAAGGGTGAACAGGTTTTATGGAGGTTTGCGTACTGAGTTGTGGCATCTTCTGACAGGGCCGTTGACGCAGGGTTTCACGACCCTCGTTGGTTCAGCCCGAGCCCTTGAGCAGGACATACTCAGGAAAAAGGGCAAGGCGGTTGTGGTCGAGGCAGTGCCGGAGGGCAAAGCGCCGAGTGCGGCAAAGTTGCGGAGGTTGAGTCGCTGGAAGAAGGCTCGAGTATCTGGGCCAGCTCCCTCTGCTTCGGGCGCTTCATCTGGACGTGGCCCTCTTATTTGTTTCACTTGTGGCAATCCTGGCCATTTCTCGCGGGATTGCCGCAGTGGGCTTCCAAGGCCAGAGAAGAAGGCGGGGCCAGCTTATTCTGAGAAGGGGAAGGCAGCTGAGTCCACTACTTCCCGTATGGCTCCCCCGCAGCCCAGAGTTTTTAGTCTCGATCAGCAGGAGGCTATCAAAGCCAAGGACGTCGTGACAGGTATAATTTAAGATACAGTCTTTACTATTTTATACACCTGTTTTAATGTTCATGCTAACTCGTTGGCGGCGTAGGCTATGTAAATGTTTTAGGCATCCCTGCGAGAGCGCTTTTCGATACTGGGGCTTCGCACTCCTTCTTATCGTCGGACTTCGTCCAACGTATTGGTGCGCCGTCGATTGCTTCTGCAGATGGACTGGAGTTCCTACTGCCGAATGGATATTCGGTGCGTGTGGAGAGGAGTTGTTGCGTAAAGGTTCTAGTTGGTAGTCGGGAGTATGACCTGAAGGCATCGTTACTCCCCCTGGTTGAGTTCGATGTTATCTTCGGTATAGACTGGCTGTCGGAACAGCGTGCGTGTATCGATTGCACCACCAAGGAGGTGAGGTTTGGGCAGGGTTCCAATCGGGAGACGGTCTTTGCGGGCATGCGTGGATCGAGCAAGACGCTGATGTCTGCTCTCCAGGTGTCCAAGGTAGTGCGACAGGGAGCAGAGTTATTCTTTGCTCTTGTGGAGGTTTCAACGCCGGGGCCCAGCCTAATGGATGTTCTGTTAGTAGCAGAGTTCCCCAATGTGTTCCCGAGCGAGCTCCCCGGTGCTCCACCACAGCGGGAGATAGATTTCACGATTGAGTTGGTGCCAGGCGCTAAGCCTGTGGCCCGCTCGCCGTATCGTATGGCTCCGAAAGAGTTGGCGGAGTTGAAGCTGCAGTTGCAGGAGCTGCTTGAGCTGGGCTACGTGCGTCCGAGTTCCTCACCTTGGAGTGCACCGGTCCTCTTTGTCAAAAAGAAGGACGGTAGCCTGCGGCTTTGCATCGACTATCGGGAGCTGAACAAGCTGACGGAGAAGAACAAGTATCCTCTTCCGAGGATAGATGATTTGTTCGACCAGCTCGTTGGTTCGACAGTATACTCGAAGCTGGACTTGAAGTCCGGCTATTATCAGGTGCGGATCAGGGAGTGCGATATCCCGAAGACTGCCTTTAGTACGAGGTACGGGCAGTATGAGTTCACCGTGATGCCGTTTGGGCTGTCTAATGCGCCTTCGGTGTTTATGGACTTGATGCACCGGACTTTCTGAGAGTACCTCGACCGGTTTGTGTTCGTCTTCCTGGATGACATACTAGTCTACTCTCAGTCCGAGGAGGAGCACGGTGATCACCTGCGAGTAGTTTTGGAGGTTCTGAGGAGGAACCAGTTGTATGGCAAGTTCTCGAAGTGCGAGTTCTGGCTTCCTTCCGTGGCGTTCTTGGGACATATGGTTAGTGGTTCGGGTGTGGCGGTAGATCCGGTGAAGGTTTCGGCCATTAGGGAGTGGCCTGTTCTTTCTACTATAGCGGAGGTCCGTAGCTTTCTCGGGCTGGCCGGCTATTACAGGCGCATCGTAGAGAACTTCTCGCGGATCGCGTTGCCTCTTACGACGCTGACATGGAAGATGCAGGAGTTCATTTGGACGCCCGCGTGTGCGCAGGCTTTCGAGGAGTTGAAGCGGCGGCTTACGATGGCTCCGATCTTATGTTTGCCTTGCGGCACGGAGGGCTATGAGATCTACACCGACGCTTCTGGAAGCGGCCTTGGCTGCGTTCTGCAGCAGCATGGCAAGGTTATAGCGTATGGCTCTCGCTAGCTGAAGGTGCACGAGCGGAACTATCTGGTCCACGACTTGGAGTTGGCGGCCGTGATATTTGCCCTGAAGCTATGGCGGCATTATGTGTATGGCTTGAAGATCAACATCTTCACGGACCATAAGAGCCTGAAGTACCTTCTGACGCAGAAAGGGCTGAATATGCGGCAGCAGAGGTGGATGGAGTTCCTGGGGGACTTCACCTTCGAGATCCACTACACTCCCGGGAAGGGGAATGTTGTTGCGGATGCACTCAGTCGCAGGGCTCCAGCGCAGGCCAACTGGATTCAGATGCATGATGAGCACCTGATACGTGACCTGGAGGCCTTGGATATTTCTTGCGTAGAGAAGAGGTGCAGTGCCGGTGCCTGTTTGAGTTGGTTTGAGGTGCAGTGCGACCTCGCAGAGAGAGTCCGCCAGGCTTTTGAACTCGATCCGAGTTTGAAGCGCTACGCGGAGGATGCTGGTGGTGGGCCAGATGCCCAGTTTCAGGTTCGAGACGGATTGCTGTGGAGAGGCGACCGTTTGTGCGTCCCCAAGGTGGGTGAGCTGCGCGATGAGTTGATGTACGAGGCGCATCGTACCAGGTATTCAGTTCATCTGGGGAGCACGAAGATGTACAAGGACATGAAGGTCCTTTTCTGGTGGCCAGGTATGAAGAGGGGCATCGCTCACTACGTGGCCAAGTGCCACACTTATGCGCTAGTGAAGGCGGAATGTCAGAAGCCCGGTGGCTTTTTGCAGTCATTGCATGTTTCGGAGTGGAAGTTTGATGACATTTCCATGGATTTCGTGCATGGGCTGTCGAGATCGCAGCGCGGGAACGATGCCATCTAGGTAGTTGTAGACCGGCTGACGAAGGTGGCGCACTTTATCCCCAACCGGAGGGATGACTCGGTGGAGAAATTGGCGAAGTTGTATGTTGATACTATAGTGCGACTGCACGGTGTGCCCCGTAGCATCGTCAGTGATCATGATGGACGCTTTACTTCAAGCGACTGGAAGACATGCTCCGGATGTGCGTCCTGGATTTTGGCAAGGGGTGGGAAGATCACCTCTTTCTTGTTGAGTTCGCGTACAATAACAGCTATCAGGCTAGTATTCAGATGGCGCCTTTCGAGGCCCTCTATGGCAGGAAGTGTCGCACTCCCTTAGCTTGGGCGGAAACGGGCGAGACGAAGCTCTTCAAGAGGAAAGACGTCGAAGAGGCGACTTCGACGGTACGGTTGATCCGGGAGAGGATTTTGGTTGCGCAGGATAGGCAGGCGAAGTACTATAATGCGAAGCACCGCGACGTCCAGTTCGCCGTTGGCAATTGGGTTTACTTGAAGATCAGGCCGTTCAAGGGTGTATCCAGGATTCGACGCTTGAAAAAGCTGAGTCCGAGATACCTTGGACCGTTTGAGATCATCGAGCGCGTCGGTGAGGCGGCTTATAGGCTTGCACTATCGGCGGAACTGAGCGGGCTACACGATGTATTCCACATCTCCGTGTTGCGGAAGGCAGTGCAAGAGCCTACGCAGGTGGTAGCGGCGGATCAGGTGCCCGTGGATAGCGGGCTTACGACGGCGGTCAGGCCCGTTAGCATCGAGGGTGCTGAGGTGCGTCAGCTGCGGAACAGGGCGATCCGTATGGTAAAGGTCCATTGGGACAACTGCGGTCGCGAGGAGCTCTCATGGGAGCGTGAGCAGACCATGTTGGAGGAGTTCCCCGAGCTGTTTCGGTGACGCTTATCTCTTCTTTTCCCCTGTATGTAAAGACTTGTTGGATATTTGTATATATGCCTGTTTTTACAAATTTCGGGACGAAATTTATATAAGGAGGGGAGGGTTGTAAGACCCCAATTCAGGCAGGTAAATTTCTGGAGTTCTTAGCACTGTCGCCCGGGCGACAGTGGTTGTCGCCCGACGATAGCGTTGTCTGGTGGCGGCTAACGCTGGCGACAAGGTGACTGGGGTCATGCAGCAGTGTGGCTGACTGGTCAAAGTCGGTTCTTAACGCTGTCGCCCAGGCGACAGTGGCTGTCGCCCGGCGACAGCTCAAAGTTGGACTTTGTGGCTGAAATCAAGGGCATTGATTGCACTTTGACTTTGGGGGTTGGTTTTGGCTTGGGGGGCTCAGTGGCAGCATAGAAGGCCGAAATCCCCCTTCTTTCTCATTATTTCCTTAAGTGTTTAAGGAGGAGAGAGAAAGAGAGAGAGAGAGAGAGGGAGAGCTTGGAGAAGAAGAAGGAATAGTGAACCCTAGCTTGGAGCTTGGGTTTGGAGGAGCTACACTCATCCAATCCCTTAAACGTTGGTGGCTACGCGTAGAGGAGGGCAAGGCGCTCCTTTCCATCCGTGCCAAAAGTTGAGCCATGGGCTCAAAGCGGCGTTTAAGGGTAACGAACTCTTCTAACCCCATTTGGACATGTTCTAGTCCTTTCCCATGCATCGTCGAGGCACCTACCCAAAAGGGAGAGGTCGTGGCCTCCGACGGGTCGATTTGTGCTATCCCTGTCAAAGCTTGCATACATATAGAGTCCGTGCGTAATACGGACGTAGGCGCGCTGTGTGAAGCCCATCCGAGACGGTTCGTCCGGATTGGTGATGCCTTGTGGTATTGTGCGTGCTCGGGGAAAACCCCGTGTTGTTATCCTACTTCGTAGGACTAGAGAGTGCTACTGCATGCGCAGCAACGCCTGGGGGTGTGCCCCGAGAAGCACCCGAATTTGGATGCAGAAAATGAGTTCTGCTCACTGTCGCCAGGCGACAGTGACTGTCGCCCCGGTGACAGCTCCCAGAATTGGTTCTGGTGATTGTTTGGTGTTCTGAGGCAGTGGGAGTGCTACTGCATGCGCAGCAACGCCTGGGGGTGTGCCCCGGGAAGCACCCACAGCTGGAAACTAAAAGTGGAATGTTGTCCACTGTCGCTAGGCGACAGTGACTGTCGCCCCGGCGACAGCTCCCAGACATGGGTCTGGTGATGTTTGTTGTGCCCACCTATTAAGGGGACCTGTGGTCGGCATGCCCGACCCGTAAGGGTGTCCTGGTGGATGACTTAGCGGCCCGTGGATCCAGCTAATTGAGAATACCTGGGCTGAGGGGACGCCATACCCGCATTTCGTGTCGTACAACGAGTGTGTGAACAACGGGCATTTGGCGTACCTGCACCCGAACCATTGCAGCACCTGATTAGTAAGGCTCGAATAGCATGTCGGGAGGCGACGGGGAAGAGTCTTCGGACTGCGTAAGTTCACAATTAAAGCACGGGGGAGCCCTGGTATTCGGGCCGCTGACTTTAGCCTCGAAGGGCAAAACCATCAAGAGTGGATGGCGGTGGAAGGCGTAGTACACCAAAGAGTGCCTGAGTGCACGAGACGTGGAGGCCATTCCCACGTTTGTGTTGTTGCATATGTATGAAATGTTGTGGGCTCGTCTAGTCGCACTCTTAGATATGTATATGCTGTTGAGACTGTTTTGCAGGGACGGTTAGCACTGCCACCCCCTCGAAGGGGTGGGGTCGTTATAAATTGGTCAGCTTTAGCTGACCGTTGCCCTGTTTTGCCACCGTTTTTGGTGGGCTTGTTGTACAGCTGCTGGACCGAGCAGGAACTTGGCGGGCTGAAGCCCCTGCGCTGCTGCAGCCCTTGAAGGCCTTTTATGTTCCTTCTGTTTTTCATGTATGGCCGGCCTGCACGCCGATGTTGGTAAACTGTAAGGCCGTCGTGCCTCTTTTGTGTTGTAAAACATTTTCTTCCAAGTTAATAGAAGTGGACATACCCGAGTTTGGGTCTTGTGGTTTATAATTCTGTCTCTCTCTCTTTTACTTCCGCATAGAATACTCTGAGTTAGGCTTCGTGGTATAGTGTCGTTGTTATTCCATTAAGTGACGTTCCCATTTGTTTTATAGTATATGGCGTGGGGCCCCGGCCGGACCTTCTGCTATATGCTTTCGAATGGATGGGGGTGTTACACCTTCACTCTCAAAAGAAAAGAGTATTGCATTGAAGGCTGTTGTTGGTGAACCCTCTACAAGTGATGAGGAGCTGATCAGCCTACTGGCCAGAAGGTTTATGAAGTGGATCAAAACAGAAGGATCCAGAGGAAGAGACTCAAAAACCAGGTATAATAAAACACCTACTAAAGAGATTATATGTTACTCTTGCAGGAAACCTGGACATATTGCACCTGAATGTCCTAAGGAGATCAGCAAAAAGAAATATCTGAAAAGAACAAATCTACAGAAGAAAAAGAAGAAAGAGAAAGGTCCCATTGCTCAATCATGGAGTGATTCAGAACCTGAAGAAAGCACCTCATCTGACAATGATCAAGAAGAGACCAAGCTGGAGGAAACCTGTTTGATGGCCACTGAGAAGCCTGATGACACATCTATGGTAAATATACTTGATGATATAGATTTATCTTCCACTGACTTCAAAAACAATTTCAAAGAATTCTGTTTAAATTTAATCAAATCTGAAAAAGAAATAGATGAACTAAGAAATGAATTAAAAATTCTCAAACAAGTGAATACACAGTATAATAACTATGAGCTCAGTCTAGGACTCTTAGAAAAGGAATTAGGCAAAATCTGTACATAAAATCTAATACTAAGAAATGAGCTAGCAAAAGCAAAGTCCTTTGAAGAATCTCTAAATGGGAGAAGTCAGAAGCTCAAGAACATCTCTAGAAATCTTACTAATAGATTTAAACAACTAGAAAATAATACTAACTTAGAACCAAAATCTCAATCACCTAGGAAATCTGTTTGGAGACATCCCATTCACTTCACTAGGGAAGGACATTTGACAGGAGAAAGATCACAGGAAAATCCAGAAACAACCACTGTCTTTAATAAAACCAATCCCATTATATATGAAGGAATCCTAGGAAGATATCCACAGAAAAAATTGAAACTTGCGTCGAATACTTATCAACGTGCGTCGACTTCTAATCAACGCATACACCAAAGTGCGTCGACTCCTACCCGACGCAACCTCTCTCATGCCTCGACTGAAAGTAAACGCAGAATGGAAAAAGCGTCGACTTCATATCGACGCAACCATAAACCTACGTCGAATACATATCGACGCAACCAATCAGACAGCCATCTCTCCTCTACCAAACAACAATCTCAATCCATCTCCTTTTACTATGATCACTACTTCTGTAACATCACCAAAGAAAATTGGTATGATAAACCAATGCCCCTAAAGGAGGAAGGATATTCAGAAAAACCCACTTTACTCTCTTATTAAATTTCACACTGATGGGAGAAAGGGACCCCAGCTCAGCAGGGTTCAAACTAATGTTTAAAATTTTATGTGCAGATGTATCACATCTCCAGGCTGGTGTGGTACTTTGACAGTGGATGCTCCATGCACATGAAAGGATGCAAAAACCTGTTAATCAACTTTGAGGACAGACTTGGACCATTAGTAACTTTTGGAGACTCTAGCTGTGGCCAAACCAAGGGCTTTGGAGATTTCAAAGAAGGGAAAGTCACCTTCAAGAATGTGGCAGTAGTCAAAGGACTGAAGCACAATCTGATAAGTATAAGTCAGATATGTGAAAATGGTAAGTATGAGGTAAAATTCACCACACTATTCTGCCATATTATTGATATCAAGACTGGTGCCACAGTACTCAATGGAATCAGAAAAGGAAAAGTATATGTAGTGGACTTTAGCTCCTCACCCACAGAAGTCTGTTTATTCAACAATATTATTGATAAAAGTGAATTATGGCATAGGAGACTAGGTCATCTAAACTACAAAACAATTAGTAAACTAGCAAAGAATAACCTAGTCAGAGGCTTACCAAAGGGTAGGTACTCTAAGGAGTCTCCATGCAGACCTTGCAAACTAGGAAAACAAACCAAATCATCCTTCAAACCAATTGGTAAGGATGACTCTCCCAGGGTCCTTTACTTACTACACATGGATCTCTTTGGTCCCATATCCACTTAGAGCTTAGGTGGAAAATCCTATACCCTAGTCATTGTGGATGACTACTCTAGATTCAGCTGGGTATTCTTTCTAAGGGCTAAGTCTGAAACCCACAAGACTCTCTCAAGATTCATAAAACAAATTCAATCTGAACTCAATAGTCAGGTTTCCATAATTAGAAGTGATAATGGGACTGAATTTGAAAATCAGTTTTTGAGTAGTTTCTGTGAAGATATAGGTATCAAACAAAGTTTTTCAGCTCCTAGAACCCCTCAGCAAAATGGAGTTGCTGAAAGAAAGAATATAACTTTAATAGAATTAGGAAGGACCTTACTTGTAGAATCAGGTTTGCCAAAAACTTTCTGGGCTGAAGCAGTCAACTCTGCCAACTATGTTCTAAATAGAAGCTTAATACACAAAACTAAATCAAAAACTCCATGAGCTCCTGAAAGGAAAAACACCCATAGTTAAATATTTTATGATCTTTGGATGTGCTTGTTTTATCCTAAATAATGGAAAAGATCATCTTGCCAAGTTTGACAAGAAATCTGAGGATGGAATATTTCTGGGATATTCAGCATCTAGTAAAGCCTATAGGTGCTATAACAAGAGAACTCTTAAAATTGAAGAGTCTATGCATATTATATTTGATGAAACTAACATGCTGTTTAAGGGGGAGGGAACTCCCACCAGCTCTTTTCCACAGGAAAGCAGCAGCACAGAAACACAGCTTGAACAACTAGTTCTAGAGAACACAGATAATGGAAAAGAAAACAAGATAAAGGAATCAAGTGAGGAATCTGAACAAGAACATGAAGAAGATTCAGAAAAGAGCTTTCAAAACCAACTCCCACAAGAGAACATGGTTCAGGAAGGCCAGGTAGACATTGATCCTATCACAATGAGGAAGAAGAACATCTAACAAGTACAGGCAGGACAAGGGTCAATTTGAAAGATCATCCACAAACTCAAGTAATTGGAGACCCCAATACAGGAGTAAGAACAAGACATCAGGTCTCCAATGGGATGATGCTCCAATGCTTCCTATCACAAGTTGAACCAAAGAAGTTTGAGGAAGCAAATTGTGATCCTCACTGGATTATGGCCATGCAAGAAGAACTAGGCCAATTTGAGAGAAACAAAGTGTGGAACCTAGTTGAAAGACCAAGAAACTACCCTGTGATTGGTACAAAATGGGTATACAGGAACAAACTAGATCCCACTGGAGTAATTGTCAGGAACAAGGCAAGACTTATAGCACAAGGATATAGACAAGAAGAAGGGATAGACTACAACCAGACCTTTGCTCCAGTAGCCAGATTAGAGGCAATCAGGCTCTTTCTTGCCTATGCAGCATTCATGAAGATGAAAGTCTACCAAATGGATGTCAAGAGTGCTTTTCTGAATGGTGATCTTCAAGAAGAGGTATATGTGGAGCAACCACCAGGTTTTGTTAATCCCTCTTCTCCTAACTTTGTTTATAGACTTAACAAAGCACTATATGGTCTTAAGCAAGCACCTAGAGCTTGGTATGAAACTCTCTCTAATTTCCTTTTAGAAAATTCCTTTGAAAGAGGAAAAGTCGACAAGACACTCTTTACTAGAACCCATAAAAACCAACTCCTCCTTGTTCAAATATATGTAGATGACATCATCTTTAGCTCAACTCATCCTAAACTGTGTAAAAGATTTGGTAATCTAATGCAATCTAAATTTGAAATGAGTAGTATGGGAGAACTCTCATATTTCTTAGGATTAAAAGTAAAACAAAGTGGTGAGGGAATCTTCATCTCACAATCCAAATATACTAAAGAGCTAATCAAAAAGTTCGGTATGGAATCAGCATCTACCATGAAAACACCCATGGCAACCAATGCCATTATAGAAAAAGATGATAAAGGAAAATCAGTAGATCAAAAGACTTATAGGGCCATCATAGGATCCTTCTATATCTAATAGCTAGCAGACCTGACATCATGTTTGCCACTTGCATATGTGCTAGATTTGAGGTTGATCCAAAGGAATCCCATCTCACCTCTGTAAAAAGGATTCTTAGATACCTAAAGGGAACCCCTGAACTAGGTATATGGTACTCAGCAGAAACCAATTTTGAATTAATAGGTTTCTAAGATGTAGATTATGCTGGATGTAGGGTTGATAGAAAAAGCACATCTAGTACCTGCCAATTCCTAGGTGACAGATTGATATCATGGTTTAATAAGAAACAAACCTCAGTCTCAACCTCAACAGCTGAAGCTGAATACATAGCTGCTGGGAGCTGTTGTTCACAAATCCTGTGGATGCAAAATCAGCTACTTGACTACAAATTGGAAATACATAACTCTAAGATCTATTGTGATAGCTCTAGTGCTATATCCATAGCATCCAACCCAGTCCTTCATAGTAGGACCAAACATATAGAGATCAGACATCACTTCCTTAGAGACAATGTTGAGAAGGGTAAGATAACCTTAGAATATATTCCCACAGACAATCAAAGAGCAGACATCTTCACAAAACCCTTAGATGAAACTAAGCATAATTATTTCATCAACACCTTAGGAATGCTTGATGGTAGTCTGTAACTACCATTGTTGGGAAATCTAAAAGAAATCAGGAAATCTAAGAAAGTATTTGAAGATGCGTCGAATACATATCGACGCACGCTTGAGAAGAACTCGATGCTGGCATTGATTTCTTCCCGGCAAAGATACATCGATAACTTATCGACGCTCCGTCGAATTGCTATCGACGCAGGGCTATGAACAAATCTCCACGACGCGTCGACTTTATATCGACGCATATGTCGATATCAATTCGACGTAACGTCGACTTCTGGCTACAATTAGAATCAAATCCTCACTTCCTCTTTTGACGATTGGATTACCTGATATACCTTGATTTCTGTTTCCTTTCTCGACGTTTCACCTCCTTTAAATAATACTTCTTATTTCATAACATATACTCTCCTAAAACCCGCCAAAACTCCGTCTTCTACCTCTCTCTCTCTCTCTCTCTCTCTCTCTCTCTCTCTCTCTCTGCAACAATGGCACCAACTCCTGATCAATCGGCCCTCATCAAAATGATGAACGATGCTCTCGAACACCTAGTAAGTGATTTCCAGAATCGCCTGAATCACTTCGCCAATGAATGCACTGCCATGATCAACACCTGTGCAGCCAAACTGGCAACCCTCTCTTCTTCTCTTCCTGAGCTTAATGCTCTCATTCAAGAACGGCCTCTATCGCCAGAAAGGTTTAAATCCTTTGTGCAGGATATAAACCAGGGGGAGAGTTGCTCCAGAAACCCCCCTTGTCAGGTTATCTATCTCTCTTAAAAGATCAGGATTAATTTCCTTTTCAACTCTAAACATTATCTCTAAAGAATTACACCAACCTCTTCTCTTATAATAGGCTCCAATCCTCTCCAATCACTCTGACTACACATTCAACAAATACTTTGGAGAGACCTCCTCTTATCACACTGAAGGAGATCATGCTGTGAATTCAGCATTTAGAATTGATGCCCCATATACTCAGGGGGAGCTTCCTGTGGTAAAGAACTCAGGAGTTCAGGGGGAGGAAGAAGCAGCCACCTCTGATGACTGGAAGGGACAGGTGTGGACTGATGCACCCCTATGTGAAGAAGAATTTCAGCATCACTCTCCTGGCTTCTCTGCCAGTTACATCAAACTGAAGACACCTCTACTTGAGGACATCCCTTCAGAAGAGCCTGGAAGAGACAAAACTCCCTCAGTAGAGATTACCCTACCAAAGGTCATTCTGCCTTCTATTGCAGAACAAACTCTTTTTCTTGAGAAAGTTCCTTCTCCACCTAAAGAGAAAACTCCATCTCCCTCTCCTTCTCTACCTCTACCTCCTCCTCAACTTCCTTCTCTACCTTCATCTCCACCTCTACCTCTACCTCCACCTCAACCTTCTTCTCTACCTCCACTGCTACCTCTACCTCCTCCAATAGCAAAACTCACTAAACAGATCCTACCTAGGCAAAGTCCAGAAGGACAGATGAAAAGGAAAAGAGAAGCCATTCCCTACTGGCAAAACTTCTCCAAAGAAGAAAGGAAAGAGTATGCAAAAGAAAAGAAGTATAGAAAAGCATGTGAGGAAATAAAAAGATTTGAAAAGATGCCTATTATCACTCCTAACAGCCCTGTGAAGGAGTACCATGACCCTGACATGGAAAAGAGGCATGAAGAGATAAGAGAAAGAGAACTGTATGAATATGAAGCAGCTAGGAAAGAAGTGGAAGATAAAAGGAATGCCTGGATGGAAAAGATCAACAAGGGAATGACTAAGGAACAAATTCTTGCTGAATCTTCTATCAGAATTCCAAAGAAGTTGTTTGATATTGAAGCTTATCAAAAGAAAAACCCTCAGGCAGGGATCATTCTAGAAAAAGGTCAAAAACACAAGAAGGGTGTAGGATGTACAGAAGATACTTACATTCCCTATAAGAAGCCCAACAGACCTGTAAAATTAGACAAGTGGCATGCCGCACCCTGGAAAGGGAAAGGAAAAATGGCTGAGATTCCTGAGAAGCAGCAATCAAAAAAGAAAACAAAATATAGGCCCAAGGTTGATAGCAAGGGACCACCTGAGATCAAGCCTACTGAAAAAAAAGTTCAAAACATTACAATTGAGATAATTGATGAAAAGGCAGCAATCATCATCAGCAAAGGCTACTCCATAAATGACACAATCCCTGATGGTGATAAACTCTTGGAAAAACTGCATACAATCATCAGGAATGTCCAGGAACGACCTGATAGAGCCAGGGGCTACATTTTTGATGCTATTGAAAACTTATCTAGGAAACTTTATTCTGCTTTTGTCAACTTCATGTACAAAAAGAAGTTTCTGGTTTAATTCTTGTGAAAGACAAATACTTGTCATATGTCTTCTTATTCTAATTTCTCTTCTGATTATTTAATATATTTCTTATCTTTACAAATGCTGTGCTGGGTTAATTATATGCTAGTACAATTTCCCTCTAAATAGGGTTAAGACAAATAGGGGGAGATTGTTGGGAAAATGATTTCTCTTAACCCCTGAAAAAGAGTTGAATATGAATTTTAAGAAAGGAAAATCAAGGTTAAGTAAATATGCGTCGAATAGTATTCGACGCAGCGTCGATGTAGTATCGACATTCCTTTCGGAATGAGTCGAAGTACCTTTAAGAAGAATTCGGTGTATCCTATGTCGACGTAGCTCTGACTTCTAGTCGACGTATCTTGAGAAGTCGACGCACCTCAGTCGACGCACCTTCCTTATTCTCCTCTCGACGTCCAGTCAGGATGAATTCCACGCTTACGGTGAATAGTAATCGACGCACGTCGATTTATATGTCAAATTCAAACACTCGCCAGATCTCTTTCCTTCTTTCTGTAGATCTGATTTATATGGAATGATATTATTCTTTTATAGCCGTTCTGAATCATTCTTTCCTTGTACCTGATTCTTGGCTAATTTGATTAAACTCATTTGGACATTATTTGAAATCAAAATTAGTTCTTTCCTTCTACAGAAATAAATATTATGGAAACATTTTCATCTTTCTATTTCTCTGACTGCTAATTTATTATCCTCCTATAGTATTATTTTGAATGAACAGATCTATAAATAAAGAGGAGGTCGGCAGAGAAAGAGAGTTGAGTGATCCACCATATACATTTGAAAAAGAGGAAGAGCTCTAAGAGAGAAAATTGAGAAATAGTGCTGCAGCAAAGATCAAGCTTTCTTCATCTCCTCCTTATAAAGCCATTCTGCTGCAATTTCTGAAAGCTCTCACCAAAACAGAGAAAGGGCTACAATCTCCTTCTCACTATAGAAGAGAGATCATATTCACTATACTTGTGCTTCTAATCTTCTTGCTAGGAAGAAAATTCCTTCTTGCACATATTATTTTCTGTTCTTCTACTTCTTCTTCTCTTTCTTATTTCATTTTCAAATATTGTAAAAGAGTTTTTAGAATCTCTCTTCAAAAAATTCAGTTGTACTGGTTCTAAGAGTCTCCTTGTCAAAAGACTCAGTTGGTTCTAAGAGTCTCCTTATCAAAAGACTCAGACTGGTTCTAAGAGTCTCCTTATCAAAAGACTCAATACAAGATAGTAAATTTCCTACCAAGGGGGTAGAAGAGTGGACTACCAAAAGTTTGGAGAACCACTATATTTCTTTGTGTTGTGCGGTGATTTTTCTTATTGCATTTATTTTTCTTTACTTGTTTAATTCTTGTTGGTGTGTGGGAAGCTCTAATCTGTGATCACTATACACACATATATATATAATTATTAACTTTGCACAAAAATATTTTAAATCTCTATTCACCCCCCTGTAGAGAATTCTAGTGAGGTTAACTGTGCACTTTCAATTTCGTCGAACGCCAGTTCGTCGAACGCATCTTTCATTTCGTTGAATGCAGCTTTCATTTCATCAAACGCAGTTCCATTCTCAGTGGTTTCCTTCTCAGCGGTTTCCGTCTCAGCGGTTGTTAACGCGGGGCGTTAACAATTAAAACGAGCGGTAACCTTTTTTTCAGAGAAACGTCATCAATCAACATCCTGTTCATAGGGTTATATAACAATAGTACATGCACACTATAAACACAAGCAAGATCAAATACCATAGGATTTGTTATTGTCAAACCAAGAGATGCGGAAATCATGTTCCAACAAACTCCCCCTTTTGATAATAACAAATCCCTTTAGAAAGAAATAGTTCAAAAAGATAGGAATTGTGTTTATAAAAAAGGATAAGCATGAAATTTAAGACATGTGCATATGCTCCCCCTAAATGAATGATCCCCCTACAACAAAACTTCCTTTGAATCTACTCACAATATATGTGAATTTCTTTCAAATTTATTCTCCCCCTTTTGGTATTATCAAAAGAGGGTGGAGAGAAAGGCAAACGTTAATGTGTGCAATAAATGTGTAGAGAGGGAATAAACATGATAAAGAGTTAAACGCTTATGAAAACATACAATATATAGGAGTAAAAAGAATGTGAAGAAATTGTCATAAGGAAACCAATTATTGGAAAAACGTAATCATGATCGAGCGTAAAAGTAGTAAAGGTGTGGAAAGCATGAGGAAATATATTTTTGAGGCGAACATCTATATAAGAATGGTGAAGCATGGTAGATGATTAAGAGTTTTAGATATAAAAAAATAGATGTTGTTGCAACATAACCATACACTTGTTTTGAAAGGTAAGCAATAAAGAGTACACAAGGCGTAGAGGAAAAAATATGTAAGCATGATGCAACATATCAAGTCAAGATAGAAGAGTACAGGGTCGTAAATTGAGAAATCAAGTACACTTATACATTGTATTGATCATGCAAAGCTATCTAGTGCATTTACTTAAGAATTTTGAGAATACATGTAGACATGCAATAGACTCCAATTCTCATGAGTAGAAGGCTTACAAGTGATAATGATGTGTACAAAATAGTGTTTTTGATAAAAGTATACATATGAGTTAATCAAAACACATGACATGTATAATGGAATAAACACAATATTATTGAAAAAGCATTTTTAGATGTTGAAACCGATTTCTCGGCCTCTTATGGAGTTCGGGGCCCTCAACAAGCTGAGGGGCGACCAACCCTTACTTCCCCCAAGGGAGAGCTCTAGGTTGGAGGTGTTGGAACAAAGGACTAGACCAAGGGCTTAGTGGGGAGGTCCCGCCACATACGCGGAAGCCCCTTAGGAACTTCCCCTCCCAAGCCACTACTAAGCTTGGGCACCACTGGAGGCTCTCCTCACCCCCTAGAGAGACTTGGGGAGGGAGAGAGAGAGACAGAGCTAGCCTAGAATGAGCCTGCCCCCAAATGGTGCCCTCTTGGTCCTATTTATTGGATTTCTAGATTTGGGATGCAAATAACCAAAAACCGGTCCCTGAAAATACCAACATACCCCCGGAAGTGGCTGCGGATAGCCAAGTCCCGTTGTTCTGAGACGCTAAACGCAGACCGCCTCCTACTTCGGAGCTGGGGCGAGCCAGGGGCTGGAACCCCTCCCTGCTCGCCCCCTAAGGGATCTGGGGCGAGCCAGGGGGCTGGGCCCCCTCCCGGGCCGCCCCCTAAGGGTCTGGGCGAGCCAGGGGGTTGCCCCCACTCCCAGCTCGCCCCCCAAGGGCTCTGGGGCGAGCCAGGGGGCTGGGCCCCCTCCCGGCTCGCCCCCTAAGATTTCTTGGGCGAGCCAGGGGCTGGGCCCCCTACCGGCTCGCCCCCTAAGGGTCTGGGGCGAGCCAGGGGGTTGCCCCCACTCCCGGCTCGCCCCCTAAGGGTCTGGGGTGAGCCAGGGGGTTGCCCCCACTCCCGTCTTGCCCCCCAAGGGCTCTGGGGAGAGCCAGGGGGCTGGGCCCCCTCCAGGCTTGCCCCCTAAGGGTCTGGGGCGAGCCAGGGGGTGCCCCCACTCCCGGCTCGCCCCCTAAGCGCTCTGGGGTGAGCCAGGGGGCTGGGCCCCCTCCCGGCTCGCCCCCTAAGGGCTCTGGGGAGAGCCAGGGGGCTGGGCCCCTGCCCGGCTCGCCCCCTAAGGGTCTGGGGCGAGCCAGGGGTTGCCCGCACTCCCGGTTGGCCCCCCAAGGGATCTGGGGTGAGCTAGGGGGCTGGGCCCCCTCCCGGCTCGCCCCCTAAGGGTCTGGGGCGAGCCAGGGGGCTGCTCCCCATCCCTGCTCGCCCCCTCTACCCCTACTCTTCCTGCCATGGACTATGTCACCACACAATGTTCTAAAGGACCCCTGGGTTTGCTCGGCGAATTCAGGGTTGTACACAATACCCACGCTTTTCGAGCGAGGTACGCACTCGGAAAGAAACGTCCAACCCTGTATATTCGACGAGCGTCGCTGGGAATCCGGCTAACGGAGCTATTTTGAGAGAAAACATAAAGCCTCCTCGAGAGGTCCTCCATCCCTGCCGGCTAGTGAGAGTCCAGCTGGCGAGACCAACTCGGGGAAAAATACATAGCCTCCCGAGAGATCTTCCAACCCCGCCGGCTAGTTGGATCCCGGCTAGCGAGACCATCTCGGTGAAAAATACATAGCCTCCCCGAGAGGTCTCTCGACCCTGTCGGCTAGTGGGAGCCCGGCTAGCGAGACCCTCTCTCGGAAAAATACATAGCCTCCCGAGAGGTCTTCCAACCCCGCCGGCTAGTGGGAGCCCGGCTAGCGAGACCATCTCGGGGAAAAATACATAGTCTCCCCGAGAGGTCTCCCAACCCTGCCGGCTAATGAGAGCCCGGCTAGCGAGACCCTCTCGGAGAAAAATACATAGCCTCCCGAGAGGTCTTCCAACCCCGTCGGCTAGTGGGAGCCCGGCTAGCGAGACCACCTCGGGGAAAAATACATAGCCTCCCGAGAGGTCTTCCAACCCCGCCGGCTAGTGGGAGCCCATCTAGCGAGACCATCTAGGGGAAAAATACATAGTCTCCCCGAGAGGTCTCCCGACCCTGCCGGCTAGTGAGAGCCCGGCTAGCGAGACCACCTCGGGTAAATATACATAGCCTCCCGAGAGGTCTTCCAACCCCGCCAGCTAGTGGGAGCACGGCTAGCGAGACCATCTCGGGGAAAAATTCATAGTCTCCCCGAGAGGTCTTCCAACCCCGCCGGCTAGTGGGAGCCCGGCTAGCGAGACCATCTCGGGGAAAATACATAGTGTCCCCGAGAGGTCTCCTGACCCTGCCGGCTAGTGAAAGCCCGGCTAGCAAGACCACCTCGGGGAAAAAAACACAATCTCTGCTCGGGGCCATAACCATCCTGAATCTCCTGCCTCGCCGAGTGAATCTCATGTCCTACCAGCGAGATGGGCGCCTGCTCAGCGGTCTCTCCTCGAGGCCTTAACCAACATGAATCTCCTGCCTCGCTGAGTGAATCTCCTATCCTGCCAGCTAGATGGGAGCCTGGTCAGCGGTCTCTGCTCGGGGCCTTAACCAACATGAATCTCCTGCCTCGCCAAGTGAATCTCCTGTCCTGCCAGCTAGATGGGAGCCTGGTCAGCAGTATCTGCTCGGGGCCTTAACCAACATGAATCTCCTGCCTTGCCGAGTGAATCTCCAGTCCTGCCAGCTAGATGGGAGCCTGGTCAGCGGTCTCTGCTCGGGTCCTTAACCAATATGAATCTCCTGCCTCGCCGAGTGAATCTCCTGTCCTGCCAGCTGGATGGGAGTCTGATCAGAGGTCTCTGTTCGGGGCCTTAA
The DNA here is from genome assembly GCA_033032865.1 of Dactylorhiza incarnata. Classification (NCBI taxonomy): domain Eukaryota; kingdom Viridiplantae; phylum Streptophyta; class Magnoliopsida; order Asparagales; family Orchidaceae; genus Dactylorhiza; species Dactylorhiza incarnata. The sequence goes on from JAWHQI010000024.1 coordinate 16,938,370, forward strand.
CCAACATGAATCTCCTGCCTCACCGATTGAATCTCCTATCCTGCCAGCTAGATGGGAGCCTGGTCAGCGGTCTCTGCTCGGGGCCTTAACCAACATGAATATCCTGCCTCGCCGAGTGAATCTCCTCTCCTGCCAGCTAGATGGGAGCCTGGTCAGCGATCTCTAATCGGGGCCTTAACCAATATGAATCTCCTGCCTCGCCGAGTGAATCTCTTGTCATGTCAGCTAGATGGGAGCCTGGTCAGCGGTCTCTACTCAGGGCCTTAACCAACATGAATCTCCTGCCTCGTCAAGTGAATCTCCTGTCTTGCCAGCTAGATGGGAGCCTGGTCAGCGGTCTCTGCTCGGGGCCTTAACCAACATGAATCTCCTGCCTAGCCAAGTGAATCTCCTGTCCTGCCAGCTAGATGGGAGCCTGGTCAGCGGTCTCTGCTCACAGCCCCCTGGCTCTCCCCAGAGCCCTTGGGGGGTGAGCCGGGAGTGGGGGCAACCCCCTGGCTCGCCCCAGACCCCTAGGGGGCGAGCCGGGAGTGGGGGCAACCCCCTGGCTCGCCCCAGACCCTTAGGGGCGAGCCGGGAAGGGGCCCAGCCACCTGGCTCGCCCCAGAGCCCTTGGGGGGCGAGCCGGGAGTGGGGGCAACCCCCTGGCTCGCCCCAGACCCTTAGGGGGCGAGCCGGGAGTGGGGGCAACCGCCTGGATTTCCCAGACCCTTAGTGGGCAAGCCGGGAGGGGGCCCAGCCCCCAGGCTCGCCCCAAAGCCCTTGGGGGGCGAGCCGGGAGTGGGGGCAACCCCCTGGCTCGCCCCAGACCCATAGGGGGTGAGCCGGGAGTGGGGGAAACCCCCTGGCTCGCCCCATACCCTTAGGGGGCGAGCCGGGAGGGGGTCCAGCCCCCTGGCTCTCCCCAGAGCCCTTGGGGGGCGAACCGGGAGTGGGGGCAACCCCCTGGCTCGCCCCAGACCCTTAGGGGGCGAGCCGAGAGGGGGCCCAGCCCCCTGGCTCGCCCCAGACCCTTAGGGGGCGAGCCGGGAGGGGGCACAGCCCCCTGGATCGCCCCAGAGCCCTTGGGGGGGCGAGCCGGGAGTGGGGGCAACCCCCTGGCTAGCCCCAGACCCTTAGAGGGCGAGTCGGGAAGGGTCCCAGCCCCCTGGCTCGCCCCAGAGCTCTTAGAGGGCGAGCCGGGAGGGGGCCTAGCCCCCTGACTCGCCCCAGAGCCCTTAGGGGGCGAGCCAGGAGTGGGAGCAACCCCCTGGCTCGCCCCAGACCCTTAGGGGGCGAGCCAGGAGGGGGCCCAGCCCCCTGGCTCGCACCAGAGCCCTTGGGGGGCGAGCCGAGAGTGGAGGCAACCCCCTGGCTCACCCCAGACCCTTATGGGGCGAGTCGGGAGTGGGGGCAACCCCCTGGCTCGCCGAAGACCCTTAGGTGGCGAGCCGGGAGGGGGCCCAGCCCCCTGGCTCGCCCCAGAACCCTTAGGGGGCGAGCCGGGAGGGGGCCCAACCCCGTGGCTCGCCCCAGAGCCCTTGGGGGGCGAGCCGGGAGTGGGGGCAACCCCCTGGCTCGCCCAGACCCTTAGGGGGCGAGCTGGGAGGGGGCCCAGCCCCCTGGCTCGCCCCAGAGCCCTTAGGGGGCGAGCAGGGAGGCGGCCAGCCCCCCGGCTCTCCCCAGCTCTGAAGTAGGAGGCGGTCTACGTTTAGCATCTCAGAACAGCGGGACTTGGCTATCTGCAGCCACTTCCGGGGGTATGTTGGTATTTTCAGGCACCGGTTTTTGGTTATTTGCAGCCCAAATCCAGAAATCCTATAAATAGGACCAAGGGGCACCATTTGGGGGCAGGCTCATTCTAGGCTAGCTCTCTCCCTCTCTCTCCCTCCCCAAGTCTCTCTAGGGGGTGAGGAGAGCCTCAAGTGGTGCCCAAGCTTAGTAGTGGCTTGGGAGGGGAAGTTCCTAAGGGGCTTCCGGGTATGTGGCGGGACCTCCCCACTAAGCCCTTGGTCTAGTCCTTAGTTCCAACACCTCCAACCTAGAGCTCTCCCTTGGGGGAAGTAAGGGTTGGTCGCCCCTCAGCTTGTTGAGCGCCCCGAACTCCACAAGAGGCCGAGAAATCGGTTTCAACATTAGAGTTACTTCTACCCATAAAGCTATATAAATTATTCAATGCACATAGAAAGATAGTACAACTACCAAGGTGCTCTGCACACACAATGCTTATTAAGACTTATCAGGGTGCAAAGTAGTGCTTGGGGAATCACAATTATTATTTTGAATTTTAGTTATTTGTGATACGGTGTACAAGAAGAAGTAATGTAAAAAGAGATGTTTGCAACAAGGTACTTTACAATCTCTCCAAGGTGCTCAACCTCACAATGCTCATTAAGACTTATCAAGAGGGTGAGTAGTGCTTGGTGGAGTTATCTTTGTCAATTATTCATTTGAATTTTTTACTTAACGACAAATGTCTCGGAATTCACTTGTATGTGCAAACAAAAAATTTTGGAAAAGACACACTTCTTCAAAAATAGGTGCATGAAAAAGATTTTTACTTGTGGTGTAGGTAAAACTAAGCATGCCTAACTATAATATTAAGTTGTTACACTACACAATCATGTAAGAGTAGATTAAATTCATATGTAGTAAATCAAAAAATGTGAGTGAATAAAACATTAGCAAGTATAAGTCATTTACTCATACATAGAGGCATGTTATGCAATACTAAACATGATTTCTATACTCAATATCAAAGCACACATAGGATAATGATCAAGGCATGATACAAAACAATGTTATTAAGATACTTGAAATAGAGAATGAAACATTGTATTCTAAACTTGGCAAGATAAACCATATCATCCTTGAAACATAGAAAAGCACATCAGTTTTTATAAAAAATATAAGTTTTTCAAAAACAAAAAATAAAACAAATATAAAGCATGTTTTTGTTGTTTTAATTGGTTTTCAATTTTGTAGTTGGTTTTGATATATAGAAACACAAAGCATGTTATTGGTTGGATTTTGATTTGTTTTATAGTTTTTTTTGTTTTTATAATTTTAAAAGAAAATAACAGGAACTGAAAAATGAAAAATGAAAAAGAAAACTGGAAATTCAGAAATACCCACTAACGCTAGTGGTACCATGCTATCGTCGGTTGTTAGTGACAGAACTTGAATTTTTGGGAAAACATGAAATTATTCAGAATTTTTCTTATGAATATAGTTGTGCAGATTACTGACAATGTGATTCAGTACAGAAATCAGATATGCGTGGTCATAAAAATGCGGGTTTTGCATGATTAAGTATGAATGTCCAAGACCCCTAGTTCTAGTCTAAGTAGAGCAAATCGAGAATCGGGTAGAGGCTTGGTAAAGATGCCCGCAAGTTGCGAATCAATTCCAATGAAGTTTACATGAACATGTTCCTTTTTGATGTGATCCCAAATGAAGTGGTGTATTACATCTATGTGTTTAGATCGTGAGTGGTGAACGGGGTTGTTAGTTAAGTTAATAGCACTCTTGTTGTCACACTTAAGTTCAATATTAGTTAAATGAACACCAAAGTCTTCTAAGGTTTGAGTCATCCATAATGCTTGGGCACAACAACTTCCTAGTGCAATATATTCTGCCTTGGTGGTGGAGAGAGCAACAGAATTTTGTTTTCTACTTGACCATGCAACTAGAGAAGGACCTAAGAAGTGATAGGTATCACTAGTGCTTTTCCTATCTAATGAACAACCCGCATAGTCAGAATCTGAATACCCATGCATGAGAAAAGAATCATTATTTGGATACCAAAGTCCTAATTTAGATGTGCCGATTAGATATCGAAAAATTTGTTTCACCGCTTTTAAATGAGATTCTTTTGGATTTTGATGCGCAAAACTATGCTTGCAAACGATAACGGCAAGTGTACCGTATCGAATGTAGTATAGGTTGTTAAAACTAGGTCGTATTAGGCTCGGGGCGGTTGAGTACTCTTACTTCGAAAAATCTCTATTATTTTATTGAAAGAAACTTGGGTTGGTTGGTTGCAAGAAAGAGAAATAAATTGTTAAAACTATGATAAGAAGGATTAGCACTCAACCTTGAATCACCTTGGAAAAAATAAATAAAGAAAGAAATAAAACTTCTAATTCTCTTTAAAAGAAATGCTTGACCGTGGAGGTTCCCGATTTATAAACGTACCTCTCTCAAGGATACGCCTAACTGAGTTTAGGTTGATCAATCGAACTCTCGTTCTAGAATCGAAACCCCTAAAACTCGCTTTATCGAAGTGAACCCCTCTATTGGATATAACTCCAATCCGGGAGATTTATGTCGTCCTCTCTCGAGGAGCGCATTCAAATCTCTTTATCCTTGAAATGATCGATTCGAACTCAAAACCTCTCGATTATTAGACTACGAAAACAAGAATGAGATTATATATCGATAATATAATCTCAATCAATATAAATTCAAGGATAAATCTTAAGCGATCTAAATAAGAGAAAAAAGAAGCTCTAAACTAAATTATGAATTATATTTTCCTTGGATCATCTCGGCCGAGTACTAATGAAATTTAGCTACTCATGGAGATGGAGGAATTGATGAAATACAAGAAGTGCATAATGAAGATTGAGAGTAGAATAAGAGAAAAAGTATTGTTTTATTAATTGAAAAGAAATTACAACTAGGAAACAAGAAGTTACAAACCTGAAATGAAAGTGCAAGCTAAGAAGGAAGATTACAAGCTTAAGAATGACAAAAACAGTGCAAGAAAATAAACTTAGAACTCCCAAAATTTGTCCTTAAACATCTGCTGGAGCTGGCTTTATATAGCTGAAAAAATGAGGTTACACGCCCTTGGTCACGCCCGTGACCAAGTGCGTGTAAGGGGCGTGATCGAAGCAGCAGCGGAGAGGGCGCCTTCTGGAGTAATTGCGAGCGTTTCGGCCGTGTCACGCCCTAGGTCACGCCCGTGACCTGGGGCGTGTAATCTTGAAATAGTGCTGCTGGCGGGAAACTCTGGCGGGAAGAAGCGCGGGGTGAGTCACACCCGTGACCTGATGTCACGCCCGAGGTCACGCCCGTGACCTGGGGCGTGTAACTTTAAATGACATGGCAGGCGTGCTCTGGATGCTGTGGCGAGTCGCGGCCGTGACACTGGGTCATGCCCTTGGTCACGCCCGTGACCTGGGGCGTGTACTTGGCGAATTCTTCATGGAACGCTCCCTGGTGGAGGAATTGGGTCTGGAACACATCTTTGACTGTCACGCCCTTGGTCACGCCCGTGACCTTGGGCGTGTACTTTGGATTTTTACTCAAAGTGCCCAGAAAACCTGCAAAACATAAAATAAGCTTAAATTAGATGAAGAAATTAAAAAGGAACCGATTAAATAAGAAAATTACATATAAATTATATAAATTCAATTTAAAACTATATTAAAATAATACTAAAAGATGAGTACAAAAAGTACTCATCAGATTTGCTTGAAATCTAGCGCATAAGCATACCGCAAACATAATATCGGGTCTAGATGCACTAAGGTATACTAGGGATCCAATCATTCCTCTATATAATGTTTGGTCAATTGAAATTTCGGCTTCATCTTTTCCTAATTTTAGTGATGCGCTCATTGGAGTACTAGCATGTTTTAAGTTTTCAAAACCAAAATGTTTTACCATATCACGGACGTATTTGGATTGACATATAAAAATTCCATCATTTCTTTGGGTTATTTGAAATCCTAAAAAATATGTTTGTTCACCCACTAGACTCATCTCAAATTCATTTTGCATCACTAGAACAACTTCATTACACAACTCTTTATTAGTGGCTCCAAAAATGATATCATCAACATATATTCGTAAAATAATCAAATCATTATCAAAATGCTTAATGAAGAGTGTGTTATCGGCACTACCCATTTTATAACCGTGCTTTAATAAAAAAGATGTTAAGCGTTCATACTAAGTGTACAACCCAGGCTCCGCTGGCGTATGTGTATTGACTTTTCTTTATTAAACAAAGTCTGCCCTAAGGATTGTTATCCCCTGCCTCGGATCGACGCGCTGGTTGACTCAGCCGTCGGTTTTTCTGTGATGAGTTTTTTGGATGCTTTTTCAGGTTATCACCAGATCAGGATGCACCCCCCGGATATCAAAGATGTCTCTTTCATCACCCGGGAGGGGTGCTACTGCTATAAGATGATGCCCTTTGGGCCGAAAAATGCATGAGCAACCTACCAGAAAATGATGGACCGGGTTTTTAAGGAGCAAAGAGGAAGAAACTTGGAGGTTTACGTAGATGACCTCATGGTGAAGAGCAAGAGCGTGAGCATTCATCTCTGAGACCTCGAGGAAACCTTCGCCACCCTACGCAAGTACAAGATGCGCCTGAACCCCCTGAAGTGTGTGTTCGGGGCCAGCAAGGGAAAGTTCCTAGGACACCTTCTCACCCCTTCGGGGGTAGAACCTAACCCGGACAAGGTCAAAGCCATCATGGAGTTGGGATCGCCTCGGAATACCAAGGAGGTCCAGCGCCTGACGGGAAAGCTTGCAGGGTTGAGCAGGTTTCTCTCCCGGGCCGGGGAGAAATGCGCTCCCTTCTTCAAAACGTTACGAGGGAACCAGAAATTCGAGTGGACAAAGGAATGCGAGGAGGCCTTCCATGCCTTGAAGAGGCAGCTCACCCAGGCTCCGCTGCTCCAAGGCCCCAAGGAGGGGGAGGACCTAGCCTTGTACCTCGGAGTCGGGACTGAGGCCGTAAGCTCCGTCCTGGTCCGGGAAGAAGGCAAGAAGCAGCTGCCCATCTACTACGTAAGTAGGGTCTTGAGGGAGGCGGAACTCAGGTACCCAATTTTAGAGAAGCTATCCTTCGCTCTGGTCGTCGCGGCAAGAAAGCTCAGGCCATACTTCCAGGCCCATTCAATCCAAGTAGTGACTGATCACCCCCTTCACCAGTTCTTCGAAGGAGTAGAGCACTCGGGGAGGCTCGCGAAGTGGTCAATAGAGTTAAGTGAGTTCAATATCTCCTTCGTCCCTCGACTATCCATGAAGGCGCAGGTAGTGGCAGATTTCATGGCAGATTATGTGGCCGAGATGGAGGAGGGTCAAGCCCCTCGTCATGTTCCATGGAAGCTGCTGGTTGACGGGGCCTCGGGTAAAAATTCTCTCGGAGGAGGGGTGGTGTTGGAGAGCCCTCACGGGATGGAGCAGACACTCGTTATACATTTCCCAATCACCAACAACCAAGCGGAGTATGAGGCAGTGATCGCCGGCTTGCGTCTGGCTCAGGAACTGGGAGTCCATGACTTAGAGGTCCTCACCGACTTGATGATAATAGCCTCTCAGATCAAGGGAGAGTTCGAGACAAGGGAACCTACACTAATAAGATACTTAGCCAAAGTGAGAAGCCTCATTGGGGTGTTCAAGACTTTCTCCATCAGGCACATCCCTCGGGAGGAGAGCATCCCAGCGGATCGCTTGGCCAAGGCCGGTCCACGAGCCGGAGGAACCCTGACAGACCTATTCCATCCTTCGATCGAGGAGGGGGAACTCATGGAAATAGAGCAGCGACCCTCTTGGAAGGATCCCTTCGTTACCTTCATTGCAACAGGGAAATTCCCGGAGGATGTTCCAGACCAAAGGCGCTTCCGGTACAAGTCCGCCTACTACGTGCTCCATGAGGGGGATCTGTATCGGAAGACCCTATCGGGCCTCTTAGCCCGATGCATCTCGGAAGATGAAGTCCTGAGGATCTTGGAAGAAGTTCACTCCGGCGAGTGTGGCAGCCACTCGGGGAGCAGGATGTTGGAGGCGAGAATAATGAGGCAGGGGTACTTTTGGCCGACCTTGAGTAGAGATGCGGCGGCCTTCGCTAAGAAATGCCAAAAATGTCAGATGTTCGCCCCGCTTCAGCTCATGCCTGCTCAGAGGCTAAGGAGTATCACGGCGCCCTGGCCGTTCACCATATGGGGGATGGATTTGGTGGGACCCTTTCCCCAGGCCAGTGGGCAGAGGAGATTCCTCTTGGTCATGATCGACTACTTCTCAAAGTGGTTGGAAGTCCAGGCGCTGGCCAAGGTCACCTCCCAGATGATCCGCAACTTCATATGGGGGGAGATCATCTGTCGACATGGGCTTCCGCAAGCCATAGTCACAGATAATGGCCCGCAATTTGCCAGCGAGGAGTTCATCAGTTTCTGTGGACAGTTGGAGATAGACCTCAGGTTTGCATCCGTCCACCATCCCAGGAGCAACGGGCAGGTGGAGGCGGTAAACAAGATTATCGTGAACTTGCTCAAAAAGAAGGTGGAAAATCTTAGGGGCAATTGGGTGGAGCAGCTCCCCTCGGTCCTGTGGGCTTTAAGGACTACCCCCAACACTGCAACGGGAGAGACCCCTTTCAAGCTCTCTCACGACTGTGAGGCCGTCATCCCCATAGAGTTCGAAGTCATGACGCCACGGGTAAAGGCCGCCACGAATGGAGAGGAAGATTGGAGAGTTGGGAACGAAGAGGAGTTGCGGCTCTCCCTCGACCTCATCGAAGAAGCTCGAGATCTAGCAGCCATTCGCCAAGAAGAGGTCAAGCGGCGGATGGCCAAGTACTTCGACAAGCACATCAGTATCAAGCAATTCGAAAAGGGGGACCTAGTACTCAATAAGGTCGACGCGGCGGGAAGGTCTGCCGCAGTGGGGAAGCTTAATCCCAACTGGGAAGGTCCCTATGTCGTGGAAGAGGCACTAAAGTTTGGGGGATAACGCCTTCAGAATGTGGAGGGCCAATCCCTCAGTCACACATGGAGTGGTGACGATCTCAAACGCTTATATCCCTAAAAACTATGTAATGCCAATGTTTTTGAAATAAGAATATTCTGTTTATCCCGTATGTGTGAAAGTAATGCTGCAGCTTGCGGGGAAACCTCGAAAGTTCCAGAAGATGGCCCTGAGCAGACCCGCTGTCCAGGCTCTCATCTAGCTGGCAGGTCCGAAGGCTCACTCGGTGGCAGGTTCTATGTTGATGGAAAGGTGGCCCTGAGCAGACCCGCTGTCCAGGCTCTCATCTAGCTGGCAGGTCCAAGGCTCACTCGGTGGCAGGTTCTATGTTGTTGGAAAGATGGCCCCGAGCAGACCCGCTGTGCAGGCTCTCATCTAGCTGGCAGGTCCGAAGGCTCACTCGGTGGCAGGTTCTATGTTGATGGAAAGATGGCCCCGAGCAGACCCGCTGTCCAGGCTCTCATCTAGCTGGCAGGTCCGAAGGCTCACTCCGTGGCAAGTTCTATGTTGTTGAAAAGATGGCCCCGAGCAGACCCGCTGTCCAGGCTCTCATCTAGCTGGCAGGTCCGAAGGCTCACTCGGTGGCAGGTTCTATGTTGATGGAAAGATGGCCCCGAGCAGACCCGCTGTCCAGGCTCTCACCTAGCTGGCAGGTCCGAAGGCTCACTCCGTGGCAGGTTCTATGTTGATGGAAAGATAGCCCCGAGCAGACCCGCTGTCCAGGCTCTCATCTAGCTGGCAGGTCCGAAGGATCACTCGGTGGCAGGTTCTATGTTGTTGGAAAGATGGCCCCGAGCAGACCCGCTGTCCAGGCTCTCATCTAGCTGGCAGATCTGAAGGCTCACTCGGTGGCAGGTTCTATGTTGTTGGAAAGATGGCCCCGAGCAGACCCGCTGTCCAGGCTCTCATCTAGCTGGCAGGTCCGAAGGCTCACTCGGTGGCAGGTTCTATGTTGATGGAAAGATGGCCCCGAGCAGACCCGCTGTCCAGGCTCTCATCTAGCTGGCAGGTCCGAAGGCTCACTCGGTGGCAGGTTCTATGTTGATGGAAAGATGGCCCCGAGCAGACCCGCTGTCCAGGCTCTCATCTAGCTGGCAGGTCCGAAGGCTCACTCGGTGGCAGGTTCTATGTTGTTGGAAAGATGGCCCCAAGCAGACCCGCTGTCCAGGCTCTCATCTAGCTAGCAGGTCTGAAGGCTCACTCGGTGGCAGGTTCTATGTTGTTGGAAAGATGGCCCCGAGCAGACCCGTTGTCGAGGCTCTCATCTAGCTGGCAGGTCCGAAGGCTCACTCGGTGGCAGGTTCTATGTTCTTGGAAAGATGGCCCCGAGCAGACCCGCTGTCCAGGCTCTCATCTAGCTGGCAGGTCTGAAGGCTCACTCGGTGGCAGGTTCTATGTTGTTGGAAAGATGGCCCCGAGCAGGCCCGCTGTCCAGGCTTTCATCTAGCTGGCAGGTCCGAAGGCTCACTCGGTGACAGGTCCTAGATTCTCAAAGACCGGTCTCGGGAGCACTCGCGAGGGCTGCACACCAGTGAGACAGTTTGTCCCTTCTCCCATGTAACCTAACCAAGCGAGACCACTGACCTAGGTGAATGGTCAGAGGTGGCGAGTGGAGCGAATAGCAGCGCATCGAAAAGAGCAGGGCATCCTAGGTCACCTCCGAGCGCTTGGCGAGTGGCCAAGACAGTTACACTGTGACCTAGCGTCCTAATGAGCCTAGCGAGATATAGTAGCGAATGAGGAAAATTGAGAGCACAAAAATTGTAACCAATATATATGTGCCAAGAGGACTCGCCCCAGTTCATGATTACATCCGAAAATGAAGAATAAAAAGAGAACAAAGAAAAATACAAAGGGCACATCTCATGGGTCGGCAGGCTTCTCGCCAGAAGATCCATCGCTTTCGCTCGAATCCGGTAGGAGGGCGTCTCCTCGCGGCTTGCCGTCCTCATCTTCCGGAAAGGGAATCGGAATGTAGAGCTCGGGGACGACTGTAACGCCCCAGATTTTCGTCAATTATTTTTCGTACCCGTTGTGACGTAATTTTGGCGTAAGGGCGTTACGTCAGCTCTTTTGGTAGTGTTTCGAGCCTTAGCTTAGTTGGAGCTCGTGATTCAGATCGAGCGTGCGAGATTTCGCGTCGTTTCGAGTTAAAGTGAAGGTTTGGAGTAATTATCAAGATTTTAGCTTCAGGAGGCTTTATCCGGAGTTTGGCTTGTCAGAATTGAATTTTGACTTCGCCGTTGGATTCGTAGCGCCGTGTTTTAGTTAGGGTGCGAATTTCGTAGAAATCTGAGGTGTTTTGGTCGCCCTCGCAGTTTTAAGTAATTTGGAGGATTAATTATTTATTTAAATAATAAATTAGGTTTATATATAAGCCTAAAATCCTTCCCTTCTCCATTCATCTCCTTCCTCGATCAAAATCAGCCGCCGAAGGTTAGGGCGAGAGCGGAGTTTCGTGGAGCCTTCAACCGGCGATTTCTAGAGCTGTAGTGGTCGAAATCGAGTTTGGTTTGAAGATTTGGAAAGCTCTCGGCGAGATCTTCGTCTTAGTGGTAAGCTTGTTCTTCTTCGTGGAAGTTTTGGAGTTATGGAAATGACCTAACTCTTCCTTTCGGTCCTTAGCGCTCCAGGTCTTCGTGCTCGGGAGTTACCTTGGCATTCGGAGCGGAGTTAGGCGAGTTTTGCAAGGTTAAGGCAAGTGGTTTCTTCCTCTTTCTCTCTTGATCCTTTTGACGGTTGGTTTGCCCGTTTTGAGCTCTTGTCATGCTAATTAGCAAGAGTTTTGTGTGTTTGGTGTAGTAACTTATGATCTAGAACCTCCCCTTGATTTCCTCCTCCTCAATCTTACCCTAGTATCTAGTTTTTCCCTGGAGAACACCGTGGTCGATACAATTCCCTTGTTCTTGCTGTAGCTCGAGAGCAGCTTTGGATGTCTCGAGACATGACTGATGTCTCGAGACATGCCTGTCTCTGCCCTTTGGATGTCTCGAGACATGGCTGATGTCTCGAGACATGCCTGTCTCTGCCCTTTGGATGTCTCGAGACATGGCTGATGTCTCGAGACATGCCTGTCTCTGCCCTTTGGATGTCTCGAGACATGACTGATGTCTCGAGACATGACTATCTCTGCCCTTTGGATGTCTCGAGACATGGCTGATGTCTCGAGACATGCCTGTCTCTGCCCTTTGGATGTCTCGAGAAATGGCTGATGTCTCGAGACATGACTGTCTCTGCCCTTTGGATGTCTCGAGACATGACTGATGTCTCGAGACATGACTGTCTCTGCCCCTAAGACCCCGCCAGGGGCGCGGCCCCTTAGAACCCCGCCTGGAGCGCATGTGATTTCGTTGTGATTCTCATGTTTAAATCTTGTGTCCTCTCAAGCGCACAAGGATGTTGCCAGTATCCCTTCGGTGCTCCTGATCTTGAATCCCTTTTGCTTGAATTCTTTTACTCGTTGTGGTCTGATAATGTTTGAGTTTACTCTTAGGATTTGTCATGAGTTATGCCTCTGATTACTTCTCCTCCTTCTTGAAACCTTGTGCCTCTCACAAGGGTACAAGGAGTTTTGCCTAAGTCTCTTGGGTGTCCTTGATCGTGAACCCCTCGAGCTTGAACCCCTTTGCCTTTTTGGTTCAATGACTCCGAGTTTCCCCTTATGAATCGTTTGATCAGCAGTTATCTCATGGTGACCCTATCCTTAGGGGGTTTCTTCTTAGTAATTGTAATGTTAGCAGTATGCGGTGAGGTTGCTAATAACTGCATTGCGTCTTTGATCATGTTTACCTCTTACCAACATCCTAAACCTGCTGTGATCTTGCAAATCTTTAGTTTCGCTTGTGATTCATCTTGATCGGCGTGTGCTTTGCCTTGACCCTATTTCTTAGGGCCTTCCAGTGATTATCTTTTCGGGCAGCGTCCTGTGTTTAATTAAAAATTTAAGTAATAAGAACTACTGTCTTTAGCCTTACACAGTAGTTGAGTTTGGGGGACAGTGGGTGAAAATGTTATAGCCTTGCACGTTAGTCGTGTTTGGGTGGTTGGGTCTAGAGACACCCCCACTCGTTTTGGGCTTGGGTTGCGGAGGTAAGTAACCGCTCCCGTTTATTTTGAGCTGATCAGTCTCATGTATGAAAAATTTACAAGATAATTAATTTATACTTGCTCCTACTTATGATATTTGGTTGCACTTGGTGCTTTGCTTAGCTCCTTGTTTCAGAGCTTCTTTTTCAGTGAATCAGGCTTGGGTTGGTACCCCGTATGCCTTTATTGCTTGTCTTTTCCTTATTTCTTGCCACTTGCAATTCCCTTGCAGAGGCGTTCTTGTTTATTGAATGCCTCAGGTTCAGAGCCGTAGCGGTTAGTGGAGTAGCCCGAAGTCTTCGGGAGTTTTTAGCTGCTGTTCACCCCGCTGCTGCGAGGTAGTAGTAGTTGTTGTTGTTTGCTTCTCCTTGTGTTCAGACATGCTAGTTTGGGCCAATGGGTTAGTGTCAGCTTGTTGACGCCCATTGTGCCTCTTTGATACTTTATAGTTTACTCACCAGTTTATGCCACTGTTTTTAGATCTGATACCTTACTCTCTGGGAATGATTTATGACTAGGTGCATTATAGTGATAAAATGGCTTTTCATTCATCTTCATCTCATCATTTTTAATTAAAACCCTTAGTTTTAAAGTCACCTAAAGATATTTTCTATACTTATACTATGCCTAGTTAAGTGCATATCATCTACTTTATGTCCTGCCTTCACGTGCATATAGGACCTTAAATGAACTAAATCAGGTGTTTTCCGCTGCAGTTACATATATAATTTTCTCTGTGGACTAGTTGATCCACGAACTGAGAGACACAGTTCCGACTCTAAACCCTAATAAATGATTTCAAATAATGGTTATCGTGCAATCATGTTTTCAACTATCAAGTAATAGGTTCCCGCCTGAGCGTCTGCAGTTGTCTCCTACATGACGTGGCATCATGACGCGTATTTTCTCTTCCTCTGATATTCTTAATTCCTGAGAAAATGTGGGTTGTGACAACGACCTGTCGGGCAGAGAGGCATTCGGCCTCCTCCTTCAGGTACCCAGCCTGCCGCAGCACCTGCAGCGCGTGCTTCACGGCGCTTTGAGCATTCTCCTGCATCAGCTGCTCTAGCTCATGGTGGGGATAAAAGTGCCCCCTGCTTCCTGAGGCGAGTGCCAAGGCCTCGGCTTCTCACGCCTGTATTTGAACACGAACGGCTCAGCGAATGGTATGGAATCAAGAGAGCTAAGTGAATGGAGAAGGTTTAGAAAACTCACCCTCACCCTGCGGAATAGGCGGAAGCGAGTTGACATTTCGCCGAAGATAGACGAGGTCCATCCCGTGCTCCAGGATGTACAGGTGCAGCTTGGCCTCGTGCCCCCCCAGAGTCGGGGGCCGGAAGGTCGATTCCTCCTCCTGCACCGGGGCGAGAAGGGTGTTTCTGAGGCTCCCGCTGACGAAGATGAAGCGGCCAACCCAATCGTGGTTCTCGTTCGGGAGTCCCTGGTGCTTGAGTGGGCTCTGACCCGAGAAGAAGGAGATGTCGTGCGAGCAGCGGAAGGTATAGAGCTTGCGAAAGACGGGCAGCGAAAACTCAATCCCCTCTTCTCGCAGGTAACACGCGTACCCGACCAGCATGGCGATGGAGTTGGGGTTGAGCTGGGCGGGCACGACGCCGTAGTATCGGAAAGTCTGGCAGAGTTCCGGCCAGATGGGGAGGCGAAATCTCACCTCGAAGTGCTCTAGCGGGATCGCGAGAGCACACGGCGAAATGGAATTTAAGCGATCCTCCGGCACGGGCTTTCGCGCTTCGAATCCCGGCGGGACATAATCCGCGACAGCGGTTAAGTAAGCTTCCTCGGAGAGATCACAAGAATCAAAGACGTGGTTGACGAATGCACTGGCGCACTTGGCCCTGCCTTCGGTCTCGCCACCCATCTTGCGGATACCAAAGAAGACGGGAATCGCAGAGAAGAGAGAAGTGCGAGTGCTAGAGCAAGGAGAGAGAGGGAGCGCATGGTGAGGTAATCAATACGGTAATTGAGCGGGTTATTTATAGAGGAAATAAAAAACGCTTGGGCTTTCGAGGCGACGGGTGTGCGGATAGCCATCGCGCCTTCCCGGCGCCTCGGAATCCGGGCCGGCCCCTCTCGCCCATTAATGACGAATGCCCAATGGCTACTCATTCGACGGCTACGCAACCAGGTTGGAAAGGCATTCTGCTGAAAGACATCATTCAGCATACCCAAGCAAGTTGCGAGAAATATAAGCGGAAAACGCACTCGCAAAGCACAGAGTAAATTTTTACAGACATAAAATAAGTCCAATCCCCACGACACCATAAACTGAATAAGAAAAAAAAATGCAAAGAGAGGCGAATGATGACCAGAATAGCGTTCCTCCCAATACCACCGGCCATGCCCTCGCGGCCCAGCCTCCGGGGGCATTCGCGGGCGATAGTACGC
Organism: Dactylorhiza incarnata; assembly: GCA_033032865.1. Lineage (NCBI taxonomy): Eukaryota > Viridiplantae > Streptophyta > Magnoliopsida > Asparagales > Orchidaceae > Dactylorhiza > Dactylorhiza incarnata. The sequence goes on from JAWHQI010000024.1 coordinate 16,953,607, forward strand.
GAGCATAGAGGTGATCTCCTGAGACGCCAGCTGAAGCTGGTCCTTGGCTCGCGCAGCATGCCTCCCGGGAGACAGCTCCCCCCCTTCTCCTGAGGAGCATTCGCCGGAGACTCCGAGGTAGTCTCGCCTCCCTGACGATTCAGCCAAATCGCCTTGGCTCGACGCGAGACGTAAGGGACACTCGGGTCACGCTTGGACGTAAGCCAGGGAGCAAACCTGGCCGTCTTGGGGGCAGTTGCGCTCTGGGCCGCAGCCAGGCGCTCAATCATTCCCTGCGAGAGGGGTCTCACAGAAGGCTTGTGAAGAGACATTAAAATCGGCGAAAGGTCAAGAGAGAGAAGGATCTCCAAGCCAAGGAATGGAAGCGTTCCAGAGAAATCTAACACTGAGAAGTATATATATAGGGTGACGGTGGGACCCACCGAATCATATGGGGTCCAGTTAGCAAGCACTCACCGAATACCGAGTTGGACTATTCTTTCCGAGCGTAGGAACCACTCGCAATGAGCGGGGATTGTGTGCAACCCGTATTCGCTGAGTTGGCCCCTCAAGCCCACCGGCGAGGTCTGGGTCAGCCAGACCATTCATCCAGGCTGAGGCAGGTGGAAGGAACCCCAGGTAAGTAGGTGGTGAACCATAGCGCGAGAAGAGGAAATCGGCGAGTGGTACCCTTCCGGACCACTCGCACCGAGGCGTAAGCATTCGCCCAGTCACGCGAGAGCTCGGCGAGTGGTGCCCTCATGGACCACTCGCCCCCAAGGGCTTTAAGGAGGAAATGACCGTATTGCCCCTTATGGGCTACAAATAGCCCTTCAGAACAGCGGAGTTGGGCTATTAGCAGACCAATCTGGGGTGCGGTTAGTAAAATTAAAAGGCGGATTCATGCTATTTGTAGACCAGCCTGGAAAACCTATAAATAGACCCTTAAGGGCACCTTGGAGGAGACCGGGATTTTTTGAGAGTCCTCTCCTCTAGGCTAGTCTTGGTTGGCTGCTAGTGCCCTCCAAGGTGCCCAGCTGAGCTTTGGTTTGGGAGGGGAAGCTCTCTAAGATCTTCCGGGTGTGTGGCGGGACCTCCTCGCTGTAGTCTTGGGTCTGTTCCATTTTTCTCATCCAGCAGTCAGATAGTTTAGGGAGGGAGAAGTAAGCATCGGCTACAACCCCCAGTGCGTCCTATCTCAGGAGACCGGTTGCCGGTTTCAACATTTTGGTGCGGTGAGCGTGGACCGTAGCCGGTGAAGGAAAATCCCAAGCGAGGCTGGATGACAGGAGATGGGGAACATGGTTCTGACTCGGGCCACTCGCAGCCACCAGCGATAGGGGAGTGGCTGGAGATGTTCGAGAAATTCAAGCGAGAAGTCCTGCAGACGGTTCTCGCGGGAAAAAGTGAATGCGAGACGCCAGCAGTCCCCGTGGTCCCGCCCCAGCAGATCGGCGAGAACTCTCCGGGGCAGCGACCTGGGAAGCAAGTGCCAGCGGAAGGAAGCGCGCGAGATCTCCCCGGGCGGCAGCTATTCAGCAGCCCGGCGAGTGCTGAGGTCTGCGAGCTAGTTCCGCGCGAGAGGACCACTCGCCGAGCAGGGGAAGGAAGCCCTTTTTGCGAGATTATCCTCTCGGCCCCAGTGCCGGAGGGGTTCCGAGGGCCGGAGATGTCCTATTATACTGGCAAGGATGACCCAGTCGTGCACCTGCAATGGTTTGAGGACATGGTTTCAATTCTGCCCATGTCGGATGCCTTTCAGTGCCGACTCTTCGCGACAACTTTGAAGGAGAAAGCTAGGGATTGGTTCCACCAGCTTCCCGTAGGTTCCATCTACGCGTTCGATGATTTGCGCCGGGGCTTCCGGCTGCGCTTCTCGACGTCGAAAAAGAGAAAGAAGGATGCAGAGGCTCTCTTCAAGATCAGGCAAAGGGAGGGGGAATCACTGGCACACTATGTGGACAGGTTCCAAGAGGAGGTACACCTCGTGCAGGAGGTGCCGGGGTTCGCCCTCAAGATGGCATTCATCGTGGGGTTGCGTGATGGGTTCTTCAAGATGGACCTGAAGAGAAGGGAACCTCTCTCCTTTGAGGAGTTGATGGAGCGGGCAGCGGAGGAGATAGAAGGGGAGGCGGCCAACCCAGAATTCTACAAAAGGTTGGCGAAGATGAGCGAGCCTGAGGTGAGGCAGCAAGAAGGAAGAAGGCGAGAAGAACCCAGGGGTCAGGGGTTCGAAAGACCGCCTCGGAATTGGAGGAATCAAGAGCCCAACAATAGGTTGGGCTGGAGGCACCAGGAAGGAACAGCGAGAGGTCAGGAAGGGGGGTACCAAGGAAGAGAGGCGGGGGGAATAAATTCGGGGTGGAGGCAAGGCCCCAGACCCCCCTCACCCCCCAAGGGAGCAAGCTATGGCAGTAGGCCGAGGAAGAGGAGGTAGAGGAGCCAGAGGAGGGAGAGGAAGAGCGGGAAGAGGGCACAGGGTGGCGTTGCCCTATTGTGACTTTCACCAGGAAGAAGGTCACGCGACCGCCACCTGCCCAGAATTCTTGGAGATGAGGGGGAGAGGTCATCCACGGCGGCAGCAGGCCAGAATCGACGAAGTGCTCCCAGAGGCGGAAGAGGACCGATGCGAGGATAGGGCAGATACAGGAGCCAGGGGGAATCGGGGTGATTCATGGTGGGGTTGGGATAGAGGCCTCTCGCAAGAGGAGCTTCCAGGCAATGTTCCGGAGAGACGTCGCATCAACTTCCCAGACCCCACCCCCCACGGAGAAGCTCACCTTCTCCTCGGAAGATATGCTCGATTACGAGGACCCGTTCTGCGACGCCCCGGTGATCCAGACGGCGATAGAAAACTTCACGGTCTCTCGGATCCTGGTAGACAATGGGAGCTCGGTGAATGTTATCTTCAAGAATGCTTTCGATGCGATGGAGGTGGAGAAGAAGAGGGTGCAGGCCTCTGATGGGCCGCTGTTTGGTTTCTCAGGAGAAAGGAAGGAGGTTGAGGGAGGTGTCGGCCTCAGGTGACGTTAGGAGGGGTCCCAAGGAACTACCGGTTCGTCATCGTTGACGCTCCGAGCAGCTACAACGCCATATTCGGACGCCCTCTCATCATTGCCTTCCGATGTGTGCCCTCATCATACCACCAGTGCTTGAAGTTTCATAGTGGAGGAGTCCAGATCCGAATCCGGGGAGATGCAAAGGTGGCAAGGCAGTGCTACGTGACCGCCGTCAACACCATCTCTTGGATGGCGGAGGCTGAGAAGATGGATGAAGAGATGAGGAGGCCGGAGGGGCCAGGAGAGGGAGTGGAGAAGAGGGGATAAGAGGAAGAGGGCAGTGCCCAAGGAAAGGAGATGGAGGTAGCTCAAGAGGAGAAGGTCGAACCAATGGAGGAGGAAGGTGCGGCAGAGGAGAAGGCCAGGATAGAGGGGCGAGAAGCGAGGGGCAGATGGGAAGAGTCGGCTCGGCTTGAGGCGGCAGAGGAAGTAGTGGAGATGGAGCTTATCACCCAGGGAGGAAGGGTGGAGAAGGTGCGTGTCAGCGGGGGCCTCAGCCCGGAGGACAGGGTAAGGATGTTGGAGTGCATCCAGAAGAACGTGGACATCTTCGCATGGAGCGCGGCAGACATGCCAGGCATCGAGGCGGACGTGGCTTGTCATCATCTCAACCTTGAGCCAGGAGCCCGCCCCATCCGACAAAAAAGGAGGGCCTTCGCCGGCAAGCTCGAAGAACCGATCCGCGAGGAGGTGGCCAAGCTCCTTGAAGCAGGTTTTGTATCGGAGATCCAGTATCCAGGCTGGGTCTCCAATGTCGTCATGGTAAAAAAGGGCGATGGTCGCTGGCGTATGTGTATTGACTTTTCTTTATTAAACAAAGCCTGCCCTAAGGATTGTTATCCCCTGCCTCGGATTGACGCGCTGGTTGACTCAGCCGTCGGTTTTTCTGTGATGAGTTTTTTGGATGCTTTTTCAGGTTATCACCAGATCAGGATGCACCCCCCCCGGATATTAAAGATGTCTCTTTCATCACCCGGGAGGGGTGCTACTGCTATAAGATGATGCCCTTTGGGCTGAAAAATGCAGGAGCAACCTACCAGTAAATGATGGACCGGGTTTTTAAGGAGCAAAGAGGAAGAAACTTGGAGGTTTACGTAGATGACCTCATGGTGAAGAGCAAGAGCGTGAGCATTCATCTCTGAGACCTCGAGGAAACCTTCGCCACCCTACGCAAGTACAAGATGCGCCTGAACACCCTGAAGTGTGTGTTCGGGGCCAGCAAGGGAAAGTTCCTGGGATACCTTCTCACCCCTTCGGGGGTAGAACCTAACCCGGACAAGGTCAAAGCCATCATGGAGTTGGGATCGCCTCGGAATACCAAGGAGGTCCAGCGCCTGACGGGAAAGCTTGCAGGGTTGAGCAGGTTTCTCTCCCGGGCCGGGGAGAAATGCGCTCCCTTCTTCAAAACGTTACGAGGGAACCAGAAATTCGAGTGGACAAAGGAATGCGAGGAGGCCTTCCAGGCCTTGAAGAGGCAGCTCACCCAGGCTCCGCTGCTCCAAGGCCCCAAGGAGGGGGAGGACCTAGCCTTGTACCTCGGAGTCGGGACTGAGGCCGTAAGCTCCGTCCTGGTCCGGGAAGAAGGCAAGAAGCAGCTGCCCATCTACTACGTAAGTAGGGTCTTGAGGGAGGCGGAACTCAGGTACCCAATTTTAGAGAAGCTAGCCTTCGCTCTGGTCGTCGCGGCAAGAAAGCTCAGGTCATACTTCCAGGCCCATTCAATCCAAGTGGTGACTGATCACCCCCTTCGCCAGGTCTTCGAAGGAGTAGAGCACTCGGGGAGGCTCGCGAAGTGGTCAATAGAGTTAAGTGAGTTCAATATCTCCTTCGTCCCTCGACTATCCATGAAGGCGCAGGTAGTGGCAGATTTTATGGCAGATTATGTGGCCGAGATGGAGGAGGGTCAAGCCCCTCGTCATGTTCCATGGAAGCTGCTGGTTGACGGGGCCTTGGGTAAACATTCTCTCAGAGGAGGGGTGGTGTTGGAGAGCCCTCGCGGGATGAAGATCGAGCAGACACTCGTTATACATTTCCCAATCACCAAAAACCAAGCGGAGTATGAGGCAGTGATCGCCGGCTTGCGTCTGGCTCAGGAACTGGGAGTCCATGACGTAGAGGTCCTCACTGAATCGATGATAATAGCCTCTCAGATCAAGGGAGAGTTCGAGACAAGGGAACCTACACTCATAAGATACTTAGCCAAAGTGAGAAGCCTATATGGGGCGTTCAAGACTTTCTCCATCAGGCACATCCCTCGGGAGGAGAGCATCCCAGCGGATCGCTTTTCCAAGGCCGGTCCACGAGCCGGAGGAACCCTAGCAGACCTATTCCGTCCTTCGATCGAGGAGGGGGAACTCATGGAAAAAGAGCAGCGACCCTCTTGGAAGGATCCCTTCGTTACCTTCCTTGCAACAGGGAAATTCCCGGAGGATGTTCCAGACCAAAGGCGCTTCCGGTACAAGTCCGCCTACTACATGGTCCATGAGGGGGATCTGTATCGGAAGACCCTCTCTGGCCTCTTAGCCCGATGCATCTCGGAAGATGAAGTCCTGAGGATCTTGGAAGAAGTTCACTCCGGCGAGTGTGGCAGCCACTCGGGGAGCAGGATGTTGGAGGCGAGAATAATGAGGCAGGGGTACTTTTGGCCGACCTTGAGTAGAGATGCGGCGGCCTTCACTAAGAAATGCTAGAAATGTCAGATGTTCGCCCCGCTTCAGCTCATGCCTGCTCAGAGGCTAAGGAGTATCACGGCGCCCTGGCCGTTCGCCAAATGGGGGATGGATTTGGTGGGACCCTTTCCCCAGGCCAGTGGGCAGAGGAGATTCCTCTTGGTCATGATCGACTACTTCTCAAAGTGGTTGGAAGTCAAGGCGCTGGTCAAGGTCACCTCCCAGATGATCCGCAACTTCATATGGGGGAGATCATCTGTCGACATGGGCTTCCGCAAGCCATAGTCACAGATAATGGCCCGCAATTTGCCAGCGAGGAGTTCATCAGTTTCTGTGACCAGTTGGGGACAGACCTCAGGTTTGCATCCGTCCACCATCCCAGGAGCAACGGTCAGGTGGAGGTGGCAAACAAGATTATCGTGAACTTGCTCAAGAAGAAGGTGGAAAATCTTAGGGGCAATTGGGTGGAGCAGCTCCCCTCGGTCCTGTGGGCTTTAAGGACTACCCCCAACACTGCAACGGGAAAGACCCCTTTCAAGCTCTCTCACGGCTGTGAGGCCGTCATCCCCATAGAGTTCGAAGTCATGACGCCACGGGTAAAGGCGGCCACGAATGGAGAGGAAGATTGGAGAGTTGGGAACGAAGAGGAGTTGCGGCTCTCCCTCGACCTCATCGAAGAAGCCCGGGATCTAGCAGCAATTCGCCAAGAAGAGGTCAAGCGGCGGATGGCCAAGTACTTCGACAAGCACATCAGGGTCAAGCAATTCGAAAAGGGGGACCTAGTACTCAAAAAGGTCAACGCGGCGGGAAGGTCTGCCGCAGTGGGGAAGCTTAATCCCAATTGGGAAGGTCCCTATGTCGTGGAAGAGGCACTAAAGTCTGGGGGATACCGCCTTCAGAATGTGGAGGGCCAATTCCTCAGTCACACATGGAGTGGTGACGATCTCAAACGCTTCTATCCCTAAAAACTATGTAATGCCAATGTTTTTGAAATAAGAATATTCTGTTTATCCCGTATGTGTGAAAGTAATGCTGCAGCTTGCGGGGAAACCTCGAAAGTTCCAGAAGATGGCCCTGAGCAGACCCGCTGTCTAGGCTCTCATCTAGCTGGCAGGTCCGAAGGCACACTCGGGGGCAGGTTCTATGTTGATGGAAAGATGGCCCCGAGCAGACCCGCTGTCCAGGCTCTCATCTAGTTGGCAGGTCCGAAGGCTCACTCGGTGGCAGGTTCTATGTTGATGGAAAGGTGGCCCTAAGCAGACCCGCTGTCCAGGCTCTCATCTAGCTGGCAGGTCCGAAGGCTCACTCGGTGGCAGGTTCTATGTTGTTGGAAAGATGGCCCCGAGCAGACCCGTTGTCCAGGCTCTCATCTAGCTGGCAGGTCTGAAGGCTCACTTGGTGGCAGGTTCTATGTTGATGGAAAGATGGCCCCGAGCAGACCCGCTGTCCAGGCTCTCATCTAGCTGGCAGGTCTGAAGGCTCACTCGGTGGCAGGTTCTATATTGTTGAAAAGATCGCCCCGAGCAGACCCGCTGTCCAGGCTCTCATCTAGCTGGCAGGTCCGAAGGCTCACTCGGTGGCAGGTTCTATGTTGATGGAAAGATGGCCCCGAGCAGACCCGCTGTCCAGGCTCTCATCTAGCTGGCAGGTCCGAAGGCTCACTCGGTGGCAGGTTCTATGTTGATGGAAAGATGGCCCGGAGCAGACCCGCTGTCCAGGCTCTCATCTAGCTGGCAGGTCTGAAGGCTCACTCGGTGGCAGGTTCTATGTTGATGGAAAGATGGCCCCGAGCAGACCCGCTGTCTGTTGGGTTTTTCTAGAACCACACATCAAATGTAGGCGCAGCGGAAATGAAGAGAAACAACCCAAAAGACTTTGATCGGGCCATGAATATTGAATCAAGAAGTTAACAAAATGCTAGGTTTGATATTACCTTGGCGGGATTGGATCAAATCAAACCTAGATGCTCCAAGAAGAAGATTGCCTTCGTCGGCTTTGCAAGAGTTCTCACGTAGAATAATGTCTACGTCTCTACAGCAGTCCACACGAGCAGGGAGAAGAAGACTACACCTTGCGCTTCCACGGATTGCTAGATCCGCTTCAGGAAGAACAACACCGGCGACAATCGTCGGAGAGGAAGTCGGCGGAGGCGATTCAGACAGAACTCCTTCCGTCTAGGGTTCGAGCGGAACTCCTTCCGTCAGCTTCTATTCGTAAGTTATGAGAACCCTAAAGAAGTCCTATTTATACCCAAAGGATAAACAGCTTCTAGAAGAATCGCTATCCGCAGACCACACAGCAAAATAGGGGCTTCTGTTACAATTCGTCGGGATTCCACGGAACAGCAATCGTCGAGTTTTCACGGGACAATCCGACGAATTCCGACGAATCACATCAGACGGCAACATTTGCCGAGTTAATTCTCTCTGTGACAATTCGTCGAGATTCCACGGAACAATCTGACGAATCCCGACGAATCATGTCAGACGGCAACATTTGCCGAGTTAAGGATCTCTGTAACAATTCCTCGAGATTCCACGGAACAATCTGACGAATCCCGACGAATCTGACGAATCATGTCAGATGGCAACATTTGCCGAGTTAAGGATCTCTGTAACAATTTGTCGAGATTCCACGGAACAAGCCGACGAATCCGACGAATCATGTCAGACGGCAACATTTGGCGACTTAAGGATCTCTGTAACAATTCGTCGAGATTCCACGGAACAATCCGACGAATCCCGACGAATCCGACGAATTCTATCCGTGTAAACCCGACGAATTCAGACAGCAACATTTGCTGGACTTCCCCCATTCTATATGGTGATTGGTAACCTTTACCAACATAGTCAATCTTCCAACTTCTCCACATGCTCTTATGTGCGACCCTGCAGGCTCATATCGCGTTGGCAGTGACATTACATGTTTGACCACTTCTAGATCACAATGGTAACTCCAACACTGTCCAGGCTCTCATCTAGCTGGCAGGTCCGAAGGCTCACTCGGTGGCAGGTTCTATGTTGTTGGAAAGATGGCTCCGAGCAGACCTGCTGTCCAGGCTCTCATCTAGCTAGCAGGTCCGAAGGCTCACTCGGTGGCAGGTTCTATGTTGTTGGAAAGATGGCCCTGAGCAGACCCGCTATCCAGGCTCTCATCTAGCTGGCAGGTCCGAAGGCTCACTCGGTGGCAGGTTCTATGTTGATGGAAAGATGGCCCCGAGCAGACCCGCTGTCCAGGCTCTCATCTAGCTGGCAGGTCCGAAGGCTCACTCGGTGGTAGGTTCTATGTTGATGGAAAGATGGCCCCGAGCAGACCCGATGTCCAGGCTCTCATCTAGCTGGCAGGTCCGAAGGCTCACTCGGTGGCAGGTTCTATGTTGTTGGAATAATGGCCCCGAGCAGACCCGCTGTCCAGGCTCTCATCTAGCTGGCAGGTCCGAAGGCTCACTCGGTGGCAGGTTCTATGTTGTTGGAAAGATGGCCCCGAGCAGACCCGCTGTCCAAGCTCTCATCTAGCTGGAAGGTCCGAAGGCTCACTCGGTGGCAGGTTCAATGTTGTTGGAAAGATGGCCCCAAGCAGACCCGCTGTCCAGGCTCTCATCTAGCAGGCAGGTCCGAAGGCTCACTCGGTGGCAGGTTCTATGTTGTTGGAAAGATGGCCCCAAGCAGACCCGCTGTCTAGGCTCTCATCTAGCTGGCAGGTCTGAAGGCTCACTCTGTGGCAGGTTCTATGTTGTTGGAAAGATGGCCCCGAGCAGACCCGCTGTCCAGGCTTTCATCTAGCTGGCAGGTTCGAAGGCTCACTCGGTGACAGGTCCTAGATTCTCAAAGACCGACCTCGCGAGCACTTGCGAGGGCTGCACACCAGTGAGACAGTTTCTCCCTTCTCCCATGTAACCTATCCAAGCGAGACCACTGACCTAGGCGAATGGTCAGAGGTGGCGAGTGGAGCGAATAGTTGGGCATCGAAAAGAGCAGGGCATCCTAGGTCACCTCCGAGCGCTTGGCGAGTGGCCAAGACAGTTACACTGTGACCTAGCGTCCTAATGAGCCTAGCGAGATATAGTAGCGAATGAGGAAAATTGAGAGCACAAAAATTGTAACCAATATATATGTGCCAAGAGGACTCGCCCCAGTTCATGATTACATCCGAAAATGAAGAATAAAAAGAGAACAAAGAAAAATACAAAGGGAACATCTCATGGGTCGACAGGCTTCTCGCCAGAAGATCCATCGCTTTCGATCGAATTCGGTAGGAGGGCGTCTCCTCGCGGCTCGCCGTCCTCATCTTCCGGAAGGGGGATCGGAATGTAGAGCTCGGGGACGACCTGTCGGGCAGAGAGGCATTCGGCCTCCTCCTTCAGGTACCCAGCCTGCCGCAGCACCTGCAGCGCGTGCTTCACGGCGCTTTGAGCATTCTCCTGCATCAGCTGCTCTAGCTCATGGTGGGGATAAAAGTGCCCCCTGCTTCCTAAGGCGAGTGCCAAGGCCTCGGCTTCTCGCGCCTGCTGGACCTCGGCCTTAGCCAGCCGAATTTCCTCCTCAAGGTTGCCCACTCGCGCGCGAAGCATCTCGGCGATCATAGCGTCCTGAGAAAATGAAGATGGTGAGAAGAAAGTGCGAGAATCATCAACGGTCATTCGCCGGAAGGGGGGATATACCTCTCTGACGGGGCGGCTGGCGAGGAGGGCCTCCGCAGCTTCTAGTTTCACCCTGAGGTCGCGCGCCTTGGCAGAAACAGTAGCCCTGGTCTCCTCAACCTCCGCCAAACTTTGCGCCAAATTGATGCTCCGGCGCGAAGACATATGCGCAAGCTCAAGGGCCCGCAACAGGGCTCGAGCGGTCTCGTGGGCGAGAACCTGAGTCTTCTCAGCATCGAAGACCTCGGCATCTTCCCGACCATAGAGGGCATACGCAATGGCGTAAGCCTCACCACTGGCAAGGTCACTCTCTATCCATGATGGATGAAGGGTAGAGAGCGAGACCCTATTCAAGTTCCTGTCCCATTTCACCAGGGGAGCCCCTGAAGGGTCCACATACTTCTCGCCCTGAGGGAAGTTTCGGTGGTTCCTGGGCAATGGCGGCGGCGGCAACGACGATCCCGCCTGGAGAACACCCCCTTCCGACGCACCCGCCTCCAGGATCTGGGCCGGAGCTTTCGCCCCTGGGGTCTCGTCCAAGGCCCCCTTCCCTTTGGCGGAGGGGGGGCATTTCGGCTTCTTAGGAGAGGAGGAAAGAAGCACCCCGGTTTTTCGTTTCCGGCTACTGGGCTTGGAGGTGGAGGGTTCTTCCCGACAGGCATCCGCGGCGGCTTGCGCTAGAGACACGGAAACCCCAGAGGGGCGCGGCGGGTGAAGAGGGAAGTCTCGCATGCCTGTATTTGAACACGAACGACTCAGCGAATGGTATGGAATCAAGAGAGCTATGTGAATGGAGAAGGTTTAGAAAACTCACCCTCACCCTGCGGAATAGGCGGAAGCGAGTTGACATTTCGCCGAAGATAGACGAGGTCCATCCCGTGCTCCAGGATGTACAGGTGCAGCTTGGCCTCATGCCTCCCCAGAGTCGGGGGCCGGAAGGTCGATTCCTCCTCCTGCACTGGGGCGAGAAGGGTGTTTCCGAGGCTCCCGCTGACGAAGATGAAGCGGCGAACCCAATCGTGGTTCTTGTTCGGGAGACCCTAGTGCTTGAGTGGGCTCTGACCCGAGAAGAAGGAGATGCCGTGCGAGCAGCGGAAACTAAATCCCCTCTTCTCGCAGGTAACACGCGTACCCAACCAGCATGGCGATGGAGTTGGGGTTGAGCTGGGCGGGCACGACGTCGTAGTATCGGAAAGTCTGGCGGAGTTCCGGCCAGATGGGGAGGCGAAATCCCACCTCGAAGTGCTCTAGCGGGATCGCGAGAGCACACGGCGAAATGGAATTTAAGCGATCCTCCGGCCCGGGCTTTCGCGCTTCGAATCCCGGCGAGACATAATCCGCGACAGCGGTTAAGTAAGCTTCCTCGGAGAGATCACAAGAATCAAAGATGTGGTTGACGAATGCACTGGCTCACCTGGCCTTGCCTTCGGTCTCGCCACCCATCTTGCGGATACCAAAGAAGATGGGAATCGCAGAGAAGAGAGAAGTGCGAGTGCTAGCGCAAGGAGAGAGAGGGAGCGGATGGTGAGGTAATCAATACGGTAGTTGAGCGGGCTATTTATAGAGGAAATAAAAAACGCTTGGGCTTTCGTGGCGACGGGTGTGCGGATAGCCATCGCGCCTTCCCGGCGCCTCGGAATCCGGGCCGGCCCCTCTCGCCCATTAATGACGAATGCCCTATGGCTACTCATTCGATGGCTACGCAACCAGGTTGGAAAGGCATTCTGCTGAAAGACATCATTCGGCATACCCAAGCAAGTTGCGAGAAATATAAGCGGAAAACGCACTCGCAAAGCACAGAGTAAATTATTACAGACATAAAATAAGTCCAATCCCCACGACACCATAAACTGAATAAGAAAAAAGAAAATGCAAAGAGAGGCAAATGATGACCAGACTAGCGTTCCTCCCAATACCACCGGCCATGCCCTCGCGGCCCAGACTCCGGGGGCATTCGTGGGCGATAGTACGCGAGCATGGAGGTGATCTCCTGAGACGCCAGCTGAAGCTGGTCCCAGGCTCGCGCAGCATGCCTCCCGGGAGACAGCTCCCCCCCTTCACCTCCCAGACGCTCCCCCACTGCAAGGAGGCGCGAATAGTCCTTCCGAAGGTCCTTCAGCTTGCGCGTGACCTCCATCCGCACATCATCTACCTGGTCGGCGATGTTTCGCTGAATATGGATAAGCTTCCCCAAGACCTCCGTGAGTCACTCCGTCAGGGTCGCATGATCTGAGGGATCGCCAAGAAAGTCAGAGAGGTCCCCGGGAGAGGGGAGAGGTGAGAGCATCCCGTCTCCCCCCTTGTGGTAGGACCCAAAGGGAGAGGCTTCCCGATAGCCTGCGAGATCACAAACAGGTCAGTCGCATTAAACAAAGCGAATGCGCTAAATGCGGATAAGGACACTAACCTAGTGTGGGGTCCCCATGACCTGGGGGACGCGACGAATGGGGGTGCAATTTAAACAATCCGGCGGGAGGTAGTACTTTTCCTTTCCCTGGGCGGTACGGCTGTGAAGAAGGAACCGAAGCATTCGCGTGGTCATCTACACGGTCTTGCTGATCGAGTTCCCTTTCAAGGGAGATCCTCTGTTCATTCGCGAGCACGGAGGGGTTCTGTTGAAAAAGGGAACCCGGAGGAACGGTGTCCCGCGGCGGAGGATCAGGGTTGAGGGCTAGAAAAGAGAAAACAATGGTCAGTAACGCACAACGTGCAGGACAAGAATTCATAACTTACCAGATTGTTGTGTGGTCTCGCCCGGAGGGGGTGGAGGAGCAAGATCCAGATTTGGAGGAGGCCTCGCATCTGCAAGAGGTGGCACCACAACGCTGTTCGGAATGGCCCCACGGCCATCCTCAATCACCGAGAACCCCTGCGAATGGTCGGAATAGTTGCAGGATGAGGGGGCAGGAACTAAACAGAAAGACGGGAGGAATTCCCATACCTGCATTCCGGGGTCCGGAGGAGCATTCACCGGAGACTCCGAGGCAGTCTCGCCACCCTGACGATTCAGCCGAATCGCCTTGGCTCGACGCGAGACGTAAGGGACACTCAGGTCACGCTTGGACGTAAGCCAGGGAGCAAACCTGGCCGTCTTGGGGGCAGTTGCGCTCTGGGCCGCAGCCAGGCGCTCAATCATTCCCTGCGAGAGGGGTCTCGCAGAAGGCTTGTGAAGAGACATTAAAATTGGCGAAAGGTCAAGAGAGAGAAGGATCTCCAAGCCGAGGAATGAAAGCGTTCCAGAGAAATCTGACACTGAGAAGTATATATATAGGGTGACGGTGGGACCCACCGAATCTTATGGGGTCCAGTCAGCAAGCACTCACCGAATACCGGGTTGGACTGTTCTTTCCGAGCGTAGGAACCACTCGCAAAGAGCGGGGATTGTGTACAACCCATATTCGCTGAGTTGGCCCCTCAAGCCCACCGGCGAGGTCTGGGTCAGCCAGACCATTCATGCAGGCTGAGGCAGGTGGAAGGACCCCCAGGTAAGTAGGTGGTGAACCATAGGGCGAGAAGAGGAAATCGGCGAGTGGTACCCTTCCGGACCACTCGCCCCTAGGCGTAAGCATTCGCCCAATCACGCGAGAGCTCGGCGAGTGGTGCCCTCATGGACCACTCGCCCCCAAGGGCTTTAAGGAGGAAATGACCATGTTGCTCCTTATGGGCTACAAATAGCCCTTCAGAACAGCGGAGTTGGGCTATTAGCAGACCAATCTGGGGTGCGGTTAGTAAAATTAAAAGGAGGATTCATGCTATTTGCAGACCAGCCTGGAAAAACCTATAAATAGACCCTTAAGGGCACATTGGAGGAGACCGGGATTTTTTGAGAGTCCTCTCCTCTAGGCTAGTCTTGGTTAGCTGCTAGTGCCCTCCAAGGTGCCCGGCTGAGCTTTGGTTTGGGAGGGGAAGCTCTCTAAGATCTTCCGGGTGTGTGGCGGGACCTCCTCGCTGTAGTCTTGGGTCTGTTCCATTTTTCTCATCCACCAGTCAAATAGTTTAGGGAGGGAGAAGTAAGCGTCAGCTACAACCCCCAGTGGGTCCTATCTTAGGAGACCGGTTGTCGGTTTCAACACCAAGCACGGGGCGCTTGTTTTAGACCATAGAGCGCTTTTTCTAATCTATATACAAGATTTGGAAATTTTTCAGTAATAAATTTGGGGGGTTGTTCAACATAGACTTCTTCTTTAATTATCCTGTTTAAGAAAGCACTTTTAACATCCATTTGAAATAATTTAAACTTCTTATAACTCGCAAAAGCTAAAAAATTTCTAATCGATTCAAGGCGAGCAACGGGTGCAAATGTTTCATCAAAATCTACCCCCTCGATTTGAGAGTAACCTTGTGCCACTAATCGAGCTTTGTTCCTAGTTATTCTAGACTCTACATCTAATTTATTTTTAAATATCCATTTGACACCAATAATCGGGTGATCAGATGGTCTTTCAACTAGTTTCCAAACCCTATTGCGTTCAAATTGATTCAATTCGTCATTCATAGCAATAAACCAAAATTCATCATTCAAAGCGGTGGAAACATTTTTCGATTCTATTTCGGAAACAAAACATAAGTTTGAAAAGGATTCATTAAAATAAGAACGTGTCGTTACCCCCGTTGATGGTTCTCCAATGATAAGCTCCCTTGGATGATCTCTTATAAATCGAAGCACACTTGGAGGCACGAACTCCTCTTGCACCGGCTCTACTTCTTTTTCTTCTCCAAGTGGTTCATCATTATCATGCTCCAATGGTGAAAGAGGTTCATCTTCATTACCTGCACAAGTAGAATCTACACATGGCACAAGTTCATCAAACTTCACATGAATAGACTCTTCAACCTTTTTAGATTTTATATTATATATTCTATATGCTTTGCTAGTGGAAGAGTAACCAAGAAAAATACCGTCATCACATTTTTCATCAAATTTAGCTAATGCATCCTTGGTTTTTAGGATAAAACATTTACAACCAAAAACATGAAAATACAATACATTAGGTTTCTTTTGAAAATACAATTCATATGGAGTTAATTTCAAAATAGGGCGAAGCATGACACGATTTATGACATAACATGATGTATTTACGGCTTCGGCCCAAAAATATCTAGGCAACCCATACTCGGATAGCATAATGCGTGTGAGTTCTTGAAGAGTTCTATTTTTCCTCTCCACCACACCGTTTTGTTGGGGGGTGCGTGGAGCGGAAAATTCATGCTTAATACCTAGATTATTACAGAAAGTGGTGAAGTTATCATTTTCAAATTTCCCTCCATGATCCGATCGTATACACTTGATTTTTAGATCTAATTCATTTTGAATACGATTGTAAAGCTTTGTAAATTCAGAAAACACATCAGATTTTGAGGTAAGAAATAAGGTCTAAGTAAATCTAGAATAATCATCAATTAATACAAAAGTGTACTTTTTACCACCAAGACTACATGTGCTAATAGGTCCAAAAAGATCCATGTGAATTAGTTGTAAGGGTCTTGAAGTGGATATTCCTTTTTTACTCTTAAACGATGTTTTTGAAAATTTTCCTTTTTGGCATGGCGAGCATAAGGAAGATAGATTTCCATTTAGCATAGGCAAACCTCTAATGAGTTTATTCTTTGATAGTTTTAAGATTAACTTGGTGCTAGAGTGACCAAGACGCCTATGCCATAATTCAAGTTCTTCATTTTTGATATAAGACATTTGAGTGACGCACGTGATAGATCATGAAAGGCAATTAGATACACATTTTGAATTCGTGGTGCAGTGAGTACAATATTATTGGTTTTAGGATCTATAATTTTACATAAATCAGTAGAAGACTCAAATAAGACATTTAGACCTTTATCGCAAAGTTGACTAATAGAAATCAAATTATGTTTCAAACCTTCTACATATAAGACATTAGTAAGAGAGAAAGAATTGTTACCCACAGTACCGGTGCCTAAAATCCTTCCCTTTCCATTGTCCCCAAATGTCACCATTCCTCCTTTCTTCTTAGTGAGGCTAAGGAATTTTGCTTTATCGCCCGTCATGTGTTTGGAGCACCCTGAGTCCAAGTACCACATGTCTTCCTTTTCCTTAGCCTGCCAATATACCTAACAAGAAGATGAGAGTAAAGATCCGGATACCCATGTGGTTCCTCCCATAGAATAGGTGGAAACCTTAGGAACCCAAATTTGCTTGACAGTACATCGACCCTTCATCCTGCAAGAGTCCAAGGTATGCCCGAAGTGATGACACTTGGCACATAACACAAAAGGGGTTGAGACCTTTTCCAGTTTTTGTTGTAAACTCTTGCTGGAGGACGGGGAATCAGCAGAAAAAATTCCAGATTTATGATTATTCCATGAATTATGAGTTTTGTTACTACCGCCAGCGTTAAGTGTTACCGCCGGGCAATAGATAGCAGAGACATAACCTAGCCTAGTTTGTGCACCACCATGCCTTTGGTTGGCCAAAATCATATCAAGACTTTTCTAGCCAACACCAAATTTTTCTATGGCTAAGTTAAGGTCATGGATTTGGGCTTTTAATGCAAAATTTTCACTAACTAAATTTCCGCATCTATTTGCAAAGTTTTTCTTTTCATTTTCAACATTAGAAAGTGAGAGCTTCAAATTTCTTTCTAACTCTCTCTTTTGTTTCGAGAGTGATTCGATATTGGAGAGAGCGTTAGAAAGATCAATTTCAAGTTCGCTAGACTTTGCCAAAAGATCATCATTCCTTTGGCAAGACTCCATCTCCTTTCCCAGAGCAAATACTTCCTTATTTAATTTTTGATTTTGTTTTAAAAGGATTTTATTTTCAGTTTTAAGTAGATCAAGATCCTTTAAAGTTTTGCCAAAAGATTTACAAGTTTTTAAGTATTCAGAATAAAGATCATCATAGTTAGAAGGGATTACCTCAGTGTCACTTTAGACACTGCACTCATCGTCGGTTTATTCATTGCTTTTCCCCATAAGGCACAAGTTTGCCTCATCATCATCGCTTGAGCTTGATTCACTTGAGCACCCGGAGGAAGAGTCGTCCCATGTTGCAGCTTTTAAGACCTTCTTCTTCTCCTTTCCTTTAACCCGCTTTTCTTTTTGCTCCTTCAAGAATTTTAGGCATTGACTCCTAATATGCCCGGTCTTCCTACAGTGGAAGAACTCGGGAGGTGGCCGCTCTTCGTCTTCATCGCTAGACTTCTCCTTCTTCTCTCTTTTGCATGAGGTGCCCTTTCGGAAAAATTTCCGGAAGGTGTTCCTCCATTCCAGATTCTTCATGAACTTAGTGAAGTTCTTCACAAAGAGACTCTCCTCGTCATCTTCTTTTCTTGACTTCAGTGCCAAGGCTTTCTTCTTTAGCTCCTTGTTGTACTCTTCTTCTTGAATCTTGAGTTCTACCTCATGGGTTTTTAGGTTCCCAATGAGGCTCTCAATTTGAAGCCGCCTAAGATCATGCGATTCGGAAATTGCCGTCACCTTTGGATTGAACTTTGGTGGGAGTGATCGAAGAAGCTTTCTCACCAAGTCGCCATTTGAAAATGTTTTTCCAGGAATTTTTGAGGCGTTGTCGATCTTGGTGAATCAAGTGTACATGACATCGACGTCCTCATTCGGATCCATTCTAAACCTCTCGAATTCAGATTCCAGTTGGAATAGTTTTGAATCTTTGACCTGTGAGGTACCTTCATGCATTATTTCTAATAAGTTTCAAATATCATAAGCAGTTTCACATGCACTTACTCTATTAAATTCAGTCCTATCAAGAGCACAGAACAAAGCATTCATCGCTTTCGCATTATTCTTACACCTAGCCTTATCTCCATCATCCCATCTATCCCTAGGTTTATCCATGGTTACTTCTCCAACAATATATGTAGGAGAAGTGTATGGAGTTTTAACACATGCCCATACGTCTAGATCTAAGTTTATCAAAAAACAACGTATACGCGTTCTCCAGTAATTGTAATCAGTTCCAGTACACAGCGGAGGTCTACTTATTCCCTGCCCCTCATAGAAAGTGAGGTCACGGAGCACCATTATTCCCGGTTGTTAGACCAAATTGGAATAACCTAGCTTTGATACCACTTGTTGGATCTGTAGGCGCCCTTAGAGGGGGTGAATAAGGGATTTAAACTTTTCAAGATTATTTAGAGAAAATAATTCTATGTTGCTACCGCCAGCGGTAGTGTTACCGCTCGGCGTTAGCAACAGAGAAAATACGTTTAGGTTAAGCCAATGAAAATCAGTGAGTACGAATCAGAGATGAAGAAACAAACATATTTTCATTAATATTAAAGTGAAACAGTTATGATTACAAAAACTTTTCCAATGACGCTTGGAAAAAGGCGACCAATGAAAACTCTTTTGGTTTTCTATACCGACCCTTCTCCCAAGGACCGGTTGGATTTAGCCTATCTCTCCCAGATAAGGCCTCAAGCCGCTCTAGCCAATCTATCACCAGAAAGGCCTCGAGCACCCCCTAGATCTACTCCCTAGATCCAGTCGCCAACAAGAGGCGAATTTCCCCCTAGCCCCCGCAAGGCCCTAGTCGTCGTGTGGCGAATTTCTCTACCGAACAAAAGATAAAATAAAAGTCATACAAAACAAAAACTAAAAACTCCCTCAAAAGAAGAACTTGATGTCGATGTAGATGCGATCGGATCGGTCTTCAAGTTCTTTGCATTCACGAACGTTGACAGAGTTCTTCGGGCTGCTTGGAGAAGGCTCTCACGAGTGCTCTAAATATGTGGCTTCGATTCGTTCTATCTCAGCAAGCAACAATGGAGGAGGCGCGTGTCTTTAAATATAATCAGCCGCTATCGCCAGCGGTAGTACTACTGCCCCACGGCAGCCACATTAGGCAATGAACAGGCACACGGATTGTGGCAGATTAGGCAACATTTGAGCGCCAAACTTCGTGCTCCGAATAGCGCACAGCAGTAACGCTAACGCACCGCGATAACGAGATATCCTTCCTTCAACCAATATCTCCTTCTATATTTGCTCCTCAATTACATGCAGACGGGAAGATTCCAAAATCTACCGCCTGGCGTTAGCATTAACGCTCCGCGATAGTACCTGCCAAATTAGCGTCCTGTCGACATTCCTTTTTCTTCACTGTTTCCTTCTCGTCAAATGTTTCCATTTATTCTAGCGCCAGCGGTAGTGCTAATGCTCCGCGGTAGAGCACATCTCTGTTCGTCGGACAGCATCTTCGTCGAGATGGCCTCACATTTCGTCGAGCACAGCTTTCATTTCGTCGAATGAACACAAGCGCCAGCGATAGTTCTAACGCGCCGCGGTAAAGTATTCTTTTCGTCGAGCTCCGCGGTAGAGCATGCAGTTCGTCGAACGTAGCTTTCATTTCGTCGAACGACAGTTCGTCGAGCGCAGGTTTCCTTCTCAGCGGTTTCCATCTCAGCGGTTTTCATTTCGTCAAACGCCAGTTCGTCGAATGCAGCTTTCATTTCGTCGAACGCATCTTTCATTTCATCGAACGTAGTTCCGTTCTCAGTGGTTTCCTTCTCAGCGGTTTCCATCTCAGCGGTTGTTAACGCGGGGCGTTAACAACTAACGCGAGCGGTAGCTCTTTTTTAGAGAAACGTCATCAATCAGCATCCTGTTCATAGGGTTATATAACAATAGTACATGCACACTATAAACACAAGCAAGATCAAATACAATAGGATTTGTTATTGTCAATCCAAGAGATGCGGAAAGCATGTTCCAACAGATTCTTCTTGATCAGCCCTTCAGATGATGGACTTGAACTACTTGCTCTATCTTGAGATGAATCAAGATAAGCAATCTCTTTTCTCCTTGCAGCCTTGTGTAAGCTCAGTTCTTGGTTGCCGACAATGGAACAGTATTATTCTTCTTGTTTGTGTGCTGGAGAGTAAGATCAATAGCAAAGGTTTTTTGCTCAACCCTAACTTATTCCTTTTATACACCACTGACCTTCAACCGCTCTTAGCTGTCCTCCTGACAAGTTTGGGAGTGATTGGTGGACCCCAAGATGCCTTTCTGCAGCTTGCGCCAAAAGCAGAACCCGCCAGATCACTTTTGAATCTGTCTCAGCGGTTGGGCTGAGATGGTCAGCCGTCTCAACGGTTGCTTCTGTTCCGTCTCAGCAGATCCGCTGAGACAGACAGTTGTCTCAGCGGTTTTCTTCTATCTGCAGCTCAGCTTGCCCAGACACCTTCTCAGCGGCTCCTGGCCTTGTCTCAGCAGTTCAGCTGAGACAGAGATCTCGTCTCAGTGGTTTTGACAGTAAACCAACTGATCATACATCACACCTTGGTGTGCCCTAGTCCTGCATAGTTATGAGATAGAAATAGGGTTTATCAAATACAACTTGTACTCAGCATTGAGTGTGAGGCCTCTTCAAATCAAGGGAACATGGAGGGTCATTTTCCCAACAAGGTGCGCCCGTGCATTTTACTCACGCGCGGTCGAAGCCAACCGTGCGTAAAAACGCACGAGCAAATCCAGAAAGCTCGAAATCAGGCCAACAAGGAGAGATCGTGTGTTTCCTTCGCGCACGGGCGAACTGCCTTTGCGTGAACAAATCGCACGATCAGGGGTAGAACACCATTCTGCCAGCAGATAAGCACGCACGGTCGGAGCGATCGTGCGTCAAGAAAATGCACGATCGTGAGATTCATGCAGAAATGGAATTTGGGCAAAATGGAGATCTGCCCACCTTCACAACAATATAAACAGCTGGGAATACACCTCCACCAACATCCAAATATAGAAAAAGGGTTAGGGAGCACCATGTGCTTACCCCCAACAACATGGAGCGCAAATTCACACCAAAATGGGCCTAAAAGGTGCTCTTTGTGTAATCCGGAGTATCAATGCAATATAAGCAATAATGTGCAGAAAGTGAAGTGCATGTGCGTGCAAACAAGCCCAGATGAGTCCGAAAAACCCTATATAAATTGGACTCATCACACCCCCATGCTTACCTATTTGCACGTCCCGAGCAAAAAAAATCCTAAGCAGGCGGGAAAATGGAATAACTAGCTTAAAATTACAAAATGGAGTACCATGCGAAGTCGCATGCTCATGTGCATAGAAAAATAGTAGAGAAGATTTCTAATTATACACATAGTTTATAAATTTCTAATATAGTAAATAAATATTACTTCTACTTAAAATGGGAGTCACAGTGAATCATCCGGTCACACATACGGAGAAAGTAAAATAATCGCTGAGACGAGCATTGCCAAAGTTGGGATTCCGGACAAACTCCACCGAAATCCATCGGTGTCGGAGACCACAAGATCTCCCGGTCACATTCTCTCCATGACACTAGATTGGTTCAAAGTGCAAGTTGGTAGTACTTTAGGTTTTAAATGGGGCTTGGGTTCAGGTGGGGTAAACAACGATAAACAAGGGGGCTTTACGCACCTAACCCAGATGAGCTAATGAAATATACTATCCTCGAGCACCACACAAACACGCGGGTACACCACACCCCCGGACTTGAACTTAACAACATGGGTGTGTGCACCGCCTACTCCCAATCATAAATTTATACAAAGATTTTTCAATTAAGCTCATCTCTTTTTTTTTTCTTTTTTTTCACTTCTTTTCTTTTTCTCATTTTTTTTCAAATCATTTTCAGCAAATTGAGCAATAAAGCACAACCAAATTTTCACAAAAGTATCACAACATCAACACCCCAAATAATAAACAACTAAAGCTCAAATTTGGGCATGCGATTAGGATTGGCTTTGAGGCTTTGGTGAGGAATAGTTGAGCTAAACCAAGAGAATGGGGTAGGCACAAAGGAGCTAGCGATGGAAGATATCAGGAATGGCACAAAGGCTCAACCGGGCCAAAATGATGGCCTACGTCATTCTCGCGCAGTAGAACTATCATATGCCTATGCTTCAAGAATTGCTTGGGGCAAGTTCTTAGCCACCGAGAAAGATTATCCTTCCTCCCGGCTTGAGCAATACTATTCTAATGATAATTTACACACATCCATATGCTACCTTTTGATTCACACTGGATTCACCATTTGAGTAGAGTAAATAATATTTACACTAATAGAAATGTATAAGACTAATAGTATAAAGAAAAATCTACTCTACATGGATTTCTATGCAAGACATAAGCACTCGACTAGGAGCACTGCATGAGTCAACATTTTACTCCATTACATAATCTTAAGCCAGCACCTAGACTTTCCCAATTCACACAAAAGAATGAGTTCAACTCATGACGCGCCAACAGCTAAGTACACGCTCAAGTGGGTGTTGTGGTGTGCAAAGAAAATGAATAAAACTAGATAAATGAAATACAAATACGTCTAGCATGCATTGACAGTGAGTGTGTGGAGTTGATAATAAATACAACAGCTCTCCCCCAGACTTAATCTAAACATTCCAATACAAGATATACAATAAAGACTAAAATAAAAGTTAGGGGAAGAGAAGTTACCCAATGCTCAAATGTGAGCATACCAGAAGATTGGCGTTAATACTAAGAATCCACTCCCATGTCCGCCAAACAAGAAAATCGCCGCGCACCTGCAGGAAAAAGACTCCAAGCAAAAAAAAATGCTAAACTATTAGCATATTAGCATAATAAAACAAAAAGATTTGGGTTGTCTCCCAGCAACGCTTTTGTTTACCGTCCTTAAGCTGGACTTAACACCTGTATTATGCTGTTTTAATAATATTGTCTAATCATAAAGAGAAAACTAATAAATCCTAATTATTACATGCACGCCAAAATGATCAACTGTAAGTTGATTTAAAGTAGTAACTGAAAATGAAAGAAATGGGTCTGAAGTCCCAAAAGCAGCTCTCAAGAGGATCAGGAGCCTTCCATCTCCATATTTCACCCTTCATCATCCTCTTCCTCTCCTCCAATCGGCGTTCATGGATGAAGTAGCATTTACCGCCCTGCACCCAGTCTTTCAAGGAGAACGCAGGCAATGATGATGAGGTGGAATAGGCGATTGATTTCATCATTGCCATTTGCTTCTCCTTCCAAAACTGCCACTCAGAATTAACCAAGAATGGGTCCAAAAATTTATTCACCTGCAAGGGGATATACGAATTATTAGAAATTAAAGCATGCGGGGGAGCAGGTAAGATGAACTTATCAATATCAGCATAAAAAGAAGGATGATTAGGGAATAAAATGGACGAAGAACTAAAAGTGATGGAACATGGTCTTCCGCATCTCCTAGGTTTGAGAATAACAAATCCTATGTGTATTTGATCTTGTGTGTTTAAGTGTGCAGGATAACAAAGTCCACATGACTCAAGGATTACATAAGAAGGTTGCCTCCAATGTTGAGCAAACAAATCCAATACATCTACTAGCGCTGGTGGTAGTACTAGCGCAGGCGCTAGCTGCCGTTGGACGAATTCCAGTTTGACGAAACATTGGCTCGAAGCGAAATTGCCGGGAGAACATATAGAAGGAGATAACGCCAGGCGGTAGCCGATAGAGCAGGCGGTAGCGACGCACACTGAAGGCAAGGGAGAATTGTTTCCTCGGATTGAAGATTCTGTCGCGCAAAACATGTCCTAATTTGGGATAGCGCCAGCGGTAGCGCTAGCGCAGACGCTAGTGCTAAGGCTATAAAAAGGACTCCTCTCCTCTCGTTTCAGACACATATCAGAGAGATATCAGAGAGAGGTAGAGTGTCAGAATTCTAGAGGCTATCTTGGCCGAAAGTTGAAGTCCTACCAAAGTTCTGCAAACTTCTGAAGGAGAATCTCATCACGCCGGATCCAAACAAAGTCTGCCTCTACAACGCTTATTCGACAGCGGATCTTAGCCTCCGACTTCAGAAGGGAGTTTTAATTTATTTTCATTTCATATTTTTCTTGTAAACGGTTAGTGAAATCGCCTCGTGTTGGCGACTAGGTCTGGGTAGGACTTAGGGGGAAACTCGCCTCGTGTTGGCGACTAGATCTAGGCTAGGTCTAGGGGGTGCTTGAGGCCACATCCGGGGAAGGGTTAGCTAGAGCGGCTTGAGGCCGAATCCGGGGAGGATAGGCTAGGGCCACCGGTTCGTGGGGAAGCGAGTCGGGATAGAAAACAAAAAGGAGTCTTTTTCTATTAGCTTTGATTTCTAGCTTCGATAAGAGATCAAGTTTTTTAATCATGCTTCTCAAGTTAATAAAATTATGTCTTTACTTTTACTTCACTTGATATGCCTTGATCTTCTTTAGTTTAATAATCAAAGCTTTTTCTAAAATATTCAAAATATATCAAAAGTTTTTAAAACCCTTATTCACCCCCCCCCCCCTCTAAGGGCGCCTACCGATCCAACAAGTGGTATCAGAGGCAGGTTTTATTCCAATCGGCTTAACAACCGGGAATAATGGCGTTTCATGATCTTGCTTATACTAGTGGGGCAAATTTCTGTGAAGAAGAAATATCTCTTAAACCACCTTTATTCGAAGGAACAAATTACAAAGGATGGAAAATTTTAATTGAAAAATTTATTAAAACTTTAGATATCGAAGTATGGAATTTAGCCATAGCTAGACCTGCAAATGAATCAAATAAAAAAGAACTTCAGTTAAATGCAAAAGCTAAACACTATTTATTTTGTGCTCTATCAAATGAAGTTTTCAAATTAATATATTGTTTTTCTAATGCATACAAAGTATGGAAATTTCTTGAAGAAATGTATGATCTTCCTCTCGCAGGTATGGAACAAACACAGGAGGAGAAGGACATACAAGCATCCACTACTCTTCAAGAAGATCTCTCTCGTAGCAAAGCCATGGAAAACATGGAATTTAACATAGAAAAAGAGAACGATACATCAAGAGAAAAAGAAGATATAGATCCATCTAAAATAGAGGAAGGACTAAGAGATGATGAAGGAACTTCATGTTCATAATCTGCCTCCCCCAATAGCGCTGTAAGAAAGACTAAATCTTCTTCTTGTGTGATAACTTCTATCTCTAGTTTCAACATATTAAAAACGGCTAAACGTAAGATCAAAAAATTGAAAATTACTAATAAAAATTTACGTTTAGAAAATAAGAGGCTAAAAGCTAATGTTAACTCAGAATCAAATTGTGATGTGCCTACGCCATCTTGTCTTTCACTTGAAAATATAAAACCTTGTTTTGATTGTAATGATATTAAGGAAAAATTCAAAAAACTTGAAAAAGAATTTATTTGTATAAAAGAACATAATGAAAAATTATGCTTAGGAAATTCATCTTTAAAGAATGATTGTGCTAAGTGTAAGAACTATGAAATTGAAAAAAACGAGATGGACGAAACATTTGATGAATATAGGGATAAATATGAAAAACATATTGAATCAATTGTTACCACTCTTAAAAATAGCACAATCGCTTATAATAAAGCTAGACATAATTTAAGAACTAAGAATGATGAATTAAATGCCAAAATCAACCTGCTTAAGGAAATCATAAAGAAAAATTCACAAAACATACATTCACAATATCAAGATATATCTAAAAGCAAGATGAATATAATTTCTCAAAACGTTAATAAATCAAACAATGGAAATAAAAGACATCAACAAACTATAAACGAAATTCCAAAACACTATCATCATCATCATTTACAATATCAACATTTCCCCAACATAAAAGTAAATGCTCACAAATTTCCTATGAAAAATATTTTCAACAATCACAATGGAAATTTGACTCATAAAAATAATATTAAACCAAAGTTGGAATGGAGACCCAAAATTAAAAACGAAACACTAACTCCACTCAAAATGGCCCATTCAATTCTATCTACCCAAAAGCAAACACGTAGTATTTGGGTACCCAAAGGAACCGTCACTCCCGGTCCTCTTTGGATACCTAAAATTCTCATTCAATAATACCCTATCATTCGCATGAAGTAGAAATCAAAAATTATCAAATATTCTACTTCATGATATGCTCTAGTTTTTGTTCTCTTATTTCTCTTAAAGGCTATCATGCTATGATCATCGTATATTATAGGAAACATGATCTTATCTCTTAAAGTTTAATATGCCTATAAAATTAATCAAAATTCAAAATCATATCCTATTTTGGTGACCTAGTTATTATCTATATATTATTCAAAATCTTCTATGAGGTATTAAATTATCTAATCTTTGGATTTCAAAAATATGTTAAACATCTCCACTTCATGACTTCAAATTTTATAAATAAAACATAAAACAAAACTACCAAAGAAGGATCAGATAAAATAATCAAACATCCAAAGATAACAAAATCAAACAACATCCAAAAACATAGGTTCAAACTCCTGTATTATTACAAAACTGAAATGCGTTCCCCTCGGACCTTCCTACCTACTCATCCTCATCTATCTCCTCCACGCTAGGACTTGGGGAGTGTCTTCTGCGAGCCTTCTGAGTCGAATGATGGGGCGGCTCCTGATCTGGACTGTCCCACTCCCTCCGCTCTGGTGTTGATGGTTTTAACTTTAAGGCCTTGATCATAAACTTCACCATCTTCTTTATCCCTGAAACATCCTTCTCCACTTTTGCCATCTGCTCTCCCATCTCCTCTTGAAATGACCCAAATGAATCATCTCAAGCCCCTCGAGATGACGCTCCTCGCCGGAGTGGTGGTCGAGTAGATGTCGATGACTCATCCGGGATGAATGATGCTCGCAAGTGAGAAGTACTATAGATAGGAGGGTAGCAATCTATTAAGTAGAAACCCATTTCAATATAAGGATACATCATCTGAATCACCCGCTGTATGATGCCGCCCAGGGGCAAGTTGTATCTCTGACGGGAAGGTTGCCGCAACTTGTAGGAATAGCGAATCAGGGAAAGTAATAAGTTAGCCACGTCGAACTTCTCCTCCTCCAAAATAAAATAAGTGACAAAACTGAGCTGGGCTGTGACCTTTGATGTGTCACCCAACTTCAGCATAATTGTGTGGCGTAATACATCCTGAACAACTTGGGCATCCACGGTGAGTGTCGACACAGATGAGATCAGACTTCTGCATTCCTTATTATGTAGCACCATGTTCACCTGAGTCCAATCTTTGTCCACCCTGAACTTCTCCACAATCTCCAACCGATTAGGATGCTGGGACAATCCAAACACGAGCCTCAGTTGTTCATGGGTAATGATCACCACTTGTTCTTGCACCTGTGACTGCACTCCTCCATCCAGCCTGGCCTGTGATGGGTCTTCCAAGTGTGTATAAAAATCCCGCACTAACTCCGAAGAAAATCCATCAGAACTAAATAAATTCGACACCTCGGAAGTAGCAAATAACTGCATGACATGATAGTGGCGTGGCAAGTCGAACTCAACGACATATGCAACACCTACTACAGCTGCTTCCACGGCCAGCTCTGCTATTTTCTTACCCTTAGATCCAGGTGCCATCTGCACATATAAGAAAAATTAAAAAATTAAGCAACCGTTACTAGCGGCAACGCTATCAATAGCGCCCGGCGTTATCAATAACGCCTACTGTAGCGTCGGCACTACTCCTCTCATCTGAAATAGTAAAAATCTCCTTAAAAAATAAAACACTTTCAGATCCTAAATTACTAGATGCAAGAAATCCACATAAAAATCAAGATCAAAACCAAAATCCTCATAAAAAACACTAATCTTGAAGAAAATCAACCATTGTAGATCTAGTTTCTAAATCCACCTAAAAACCTCAAATATCTTCATCTCTAACATCAAAATCAAGTTTTAAAACAAAAAAACATAAAAAAGGATGAAGATTTACCTCAGATCTACGCGTGGGCTGGGTCGTCTTCTAGGTTTTACCGGAGAGGGTGAATGAAAATGGCGAAAATGAAAAAAAAAGAATCGGGATTTAACTAAAGGCTCGATAGCGCCAGCGCTATCACTAGCGTCGGCGGTATCGCACCCTTCTGATTTTTAATAAAAATAAAATTCTATAAAATACCTAAAATTATTCCCCACTATATGCACTACTTAGTGATGCAAGATTTCGTTTATTACGACTTGTGTTAGGTATCCTATATCTTTCAAGTTAAAGCACATTCGCAAATGCAATTTTGTAATTTTTAACCATCGAAAACATCTCCTAAAAATCTGAGATTTCAGCATGGAACTACTATTGGGACACTTAATCAAGATCAACAATTAAAAATTTCAAAATCATAAAAAATCGTGTACTGTTTCTCGCGCTAGCGCTAACGCCGGCGCTAGTGTACTTGTTCATTTTTCTGTATTTTTAAAATTTTGAAAAATTCCTAAAAATAAATTATTCTATATGTACTATCTATTTTTTCACTTCTGATTATATTTAATTTTTGAAAAATCAAATACAAAAATACAAAAGACAAATTACAAAAAATATGTTTTGTTTTTTCTTTGGTTTATGCAAAAATCAAATACAAAAATACAAAAGCTAAAATTACAAAAAAAAAAATATGTTTTTGTAAGTCTCTTTTGTCTTATGCAAAAAACAAATACAAAATTACAAAAACCAAATTACAAAAAATATGTCTTCTTTTTGTTTAAAGGTTATGTCTCTTTGCAAAATAAAATCCAATACAAAAATATAAAACACTAAAACTATTAAAAAAACTGTATGGATTTTCCTATGAAAATCAAGCATGATTTAATCTATTCTTTAGAACTTCTATAATGTTGCAAATTATCTTTTCAAACTCTTTGAACATTGTTTTCATCATGCTTTGATATATCTATTAATATGTGCATCACTTATTTTTTAAAAGTTGTGTAGAACTTAGCTTTGCATGCCTCTAAGTATGAGTAAATGTTTTATGTTTGATAATGATTATTATCACTCACTTATTTTGGCATTATCTACATTTGTGTTTAAACTAAGAATGTTTGTGAATGTTTTGTATTAGTACATTAAATTAAAATTGCACAAGTATCTTACCTACACTCCTTTATTTGCACTTTTAAAATTAAGAAAAGTGGTTATCTCTTTCATAAATTTTCTTGGTTTGCGAAACAAGTGTATTCGGAGAACTTTGTACAAAACAAAAATCATAAAATAAAGTGACAAAGATAACTCCACCAAGCACTACTTGAACCTCCTGATAAGTCTTAATAAGTGTTGTGAGGTTGAGCACCTTGGAAAGAATAATAAAGTATCTTGTGCAAACCAAATCTTTCTTTCAAAATAAAAACCACTTACTCTTAAGTACACCGGATCACTAGTCTCAACATTAAAAATAAAATAGGTGATCCCCCAAGCACTACTTTGCACCCTGATAAGTTTTAATGAGCATTGTGTGTGCAAAGCACCTTGGTAGTTGTACATTTTTTTGTGCATTGAAGTTTGTGGAAGTAAAATTATTTGTGTTTTATTGTGCTCTTACTTTACATATTACTTGTATTTTTTATTAAAACATGTGTTTACTCTACTCAAAAATACACTTTTGTGCACATCATTATCTTCCATAACACTTCTTCTCATGAGTATTGGATCCTAATGCTAATTCTATACTACTCTTTATTTATGAAATACACTAAGATAACCTAGCATGCTTTCTACAATGTTTAGTTTTTTTGAAATTATGAATTAACATAACATTATAGTACTCTCTTTTTGATAACATTCATTCATGCTTGGTTAATTTATTATTGATTCTAAAATGTTTACAAAACATCCTCTTTATAAAATTAAACTCCTATATTTTTAATCATCATGACTTACAAACGATGTTTGCTTGTATTTTTCTAAGTCTTCCGCAACTTTACATTTATGCTACAAACTCTGATTTATGAAAATATTTTGATACTCAAACTCTGATCTATTTCAATGAAAAGAATTCTACAACTCCTTCTCATTTCATTCTCTACAAGCTCGATCATGCTCTTATCTTATTATCAACTTTTTAGTGGTGTCTCCTTACCCGCTTTTGCTAATAACAAAAGGGGGAGAACTAGCATGATAAATATTAATCTGCTATCAAACTATAATGCTTAATTAAGATGATAGCTTACATATTATGAGAACATTCACTTAGGGGGAGCATGTATTTAGGGGGAGCAATTCTAAATGTTAAAATCAATAATTATCCTAAGTCATCACTCTCACACACACACAAATATAGTTTCATCATGCTTATTTATTAATGCTCTGATTTATCATTAATGGATTTGTTATTATCAAAAGGGGGAGATTGTTGGAACATGGTCTTCCGCATCTCCTAGGTTTGAGAATAACAAATCCTATGTGTATTTGATCTTGTGTGTTTAAGTGTGCAGGATAACAAAGTCCACATGACTCAAGGATTACATAATAAGGTTGCCTCCAATGTTGAGCAAACAAATCCAATACATATACTAGCGCTGGCGGTAGTACTAGCGCAGGCGCTAGCTGCCGTTCGACGAATTCCTGTTCGATGAGACATTGGCTCGAAGCGAAATTGCTGGGAGAACTTATTGAAGGAGATAGCGCCAGGCGGTAGCGGATAGCGCAGGCGGTAGCGACGCACACAGAAGGCAAGGGAGAATTGTTTCCTCAGATTGAAGATTCTGCCGCGCAAAATATGTCCTAATTTGGCATAGCGCCAGCGGTAGCGCAGGCGCTAGCGCTAAGGCTATAAAAAGGACTCCTCTCCTCTCATTTCAGACACACATCAGAGAGATATCAGAGAGAGGTAGAGTGCCAGAATTCCAGAGGCTATCTTGGCCGAAAGTTGAAGTCCTACCAAAGTTCTGCAAACTTCTGAAGGTGAATCTCATCACGCCGGATCCAAACGAAGTCCGCCTCTACAACGCTTATTCTACAACGGATCTTCGCCTCTGACTTCAGAAGGGAGTTTTTATTTATTTTCATTTCAAATTTTTCTTGTAAACGGTTAGTGAAATCGCCTCGTGTTGGCGACTAGGTCTGGGTAGGACTTAGGGGAAACTCGCCTCGTGTTGGCGACTAGATCTAGGCTAGGTCTAGGGGGTGCTCGAGGCCACATCCGGGGAAGGGTTGGCTAGAGCGGCTTGAGGCCGAATCCGAGGAGGATAGGCTAGGGCCACCGGTTCGTGGGGAAGCGAGTCGGGATAGAAAACAAAAAGGAGTCTTTTTCTATTAGCTTTGATTTCTAGCTTCGATAAGAGATCAAGTTCTGTAATCATGCTTCACAAGTTAATAAAATCATGTCTTTACTTTTACTTCACTTGGTATGTCGTTATCTTCTTTAGTTTAATAATCAAAGCTTTTTCTAAAATATTCAAAATATATCAAAAGTTTTTAAAACCCTTATTCACCCCCCCCCCCCCCCTCTAAGGGCGCCTACCGATCCAACAAAAAGGTACAAATAAAGGAGGAGTGGCCCCGGTGTCACTCCTGGCAGGTTTCCAAGCCTGATCACTGTCAGTGTCATAAGAATCAAAATGAGGTGCATCTGAGAACTCGAAGGCATCAGTGGTGCGACAGATCTCCTTCACCAATGAAGAGGTGCACAACTCCTCATCAGAAAGGTCATCCTCGTCATCCCACTTCGGTGCAGCTTGGAGGTCCAGAACATCACCCTGCAAATAATCTTAGACGGGATCATAAAAAATATGTGTAGAAATATCTTGCAAAGAAACAGGAGAAACACCATCAATTTCAAAGTCAGAAAATGAAAGCTCTGATTCCTCCACAAAAGGATCCGCAGACACCTCCCAACTGGAGAGAACAGTCTCCTCACTCCACTCTGGTGCATCCTAGAGCTCCCAATCCTCTCCATGTTGGCCATCAAATGAGTGATCATTATCACTAGGAGAAAAGCCATACACAGGGAGCGAATAACTGATGCAAGAATTAAACTCAGGGGGTGAGTGCGCAATTTCTTCCACGGGTGAAGAATGAGCGATAGGGACAATGTCATCATATGGATCAGCACGAACTCTGATGGGAATTTATGCGGCAGTTCCCCATAGATAAGGTGGTGTTGCATACATGTCATTAGAGGGGGAAGGGTTGCAGTCAGAAAATGGAGTAGATACAATCTGGATATCCAGATCATCATCATCCTCCCTTTGCAGAGCGAGAAAACTAGGGCAATGTCACAACCCGCATTTTCCCAGGAATTTAATACATATTTTCAGAGCAAGGGGAAAATACGCGTCGTGATGCCACGTCCTGCAGGGGACGACTACAGACGCTCAGGCAAACACTCCTTATGATAAATTTATAAAAGACATATATATGTTTGAGATAAACAGAAATTTACATTTTTAGCTTAGGATCGCGTCCCTCGGTTCGGTGG
This sequence comes from Dactylorhiza incarnata, assembly GCA_033032865.1. Lineage (NCBI taxonomy): Eukaryota > Viridiplantae > Streptophyta > Magnoliopsida > Asparagales > Orchidaceae > Dactylorhiza > Dactylorhiza incarnata. The sequence continues at coordinate 16,986,135 of JAWHQI010000024.1, forward strand.
AACACTACTCCACAAGTAGAAATATATACATACGCAGCGGAAAATAGGTTCATTTTTAGCCTACATGAGCATGAAGATCCACATCCCAGAAATGATATGCACATGTCTATGTTTAGTATAGTAAGAAAGGATTTTCTACGATCTTCAAAGTATGTGACAATTAATAAAAATCATGATATGCAAAAATGACATCTTTATACCAATAAAGTAACTAATGCATCCTAGCATAAAGCTTCCCAGAGAGCAAGTTGGTAAACAACCTGAAAGTAACAGCAAAACAACTAGCAAGTAAACTAGCACAAGAAAACTAGAGCTATGGGCGTCAACAACTGACACGAGCCCATAGAAAAGAAAGAAAACATCCAAAAGAGGGCAACAACTAAAGAACTTCCCCTTACCTTGAAGAGAGGAAGGGCCTCGATGGGAAAACTGAACGACACCACTCTAACTCCTGTGGCAGCTAAAGACCTGAACCTGAGACATTCATAAGAAAAGAATGCCTCAGCCCAAAGGGTGCAAGAAAACCAAGATTAGCAGTAATCAGAAATAAAAGATTGTAGAAAGGAGAACTAAGCAGATAAGCATCAATAATCTTACAACAACTCGAGCCAGCTCAAACGAGTGCACTCGGTAAGAGGAAAAGCCTGCACCAGAAGGTAATAGCCAGAGCAATCAAAGCCAACCACATGTCCGACATTGCGGCTCAGAGGTGGTGGTTATACATATAATATCATAATACACATATATAAGCATATATGTTTATAAGAACTTGAGACTGATCAGCTCAAATAAAATAGGTGGCGGTCCTTTATCCTCTGCCAACCCAAAAATCCAAAATCGGGTGGTGGTACTCAATCCACTGCCACCCGAAAAGCCAAAACCGGGTGGTGATCCTTTATCCACTGCCACCCAAAAAGCCAAACCCGGGTGGTGGTCCTTTATCTACTGCCACCCAAAAAGCCAAAATTGGGTGGTGGTACTCTATCCACTGCCACCCGAAAAGCCAAAACCGGGTGGTGGTCCTTTATCCACTGTCACCCAAAAAGCCAAAACCGGGTGGTGGTCCTTTATCCACTGCCACCCAAAAAGCCAAAACTGGGTGGTGGTCCTTTATCCACTTCCACCCAAAAAGCCAAAACCGAGTGGTGGTACTCTATCCACTGTCACCCGAAAAGCCAAAACCGGGTGGTGGTCCTTTATCCACTGCAACCCAAAAAGCTAATACTGGGTGGTGGTCCTATATCCACTGCCACCCAAAAACTACCCACCGCACAAGGCTTAAGACAAAGGTTCTAAATAATTAAATTAAGTTTCAATTATAACACGGGACGTAACCCGAGATATCAGCACCATAACACCTTAAGGATAGGGTCACAAAGAAAAAAACACTACTCAACGATTCATTTGAAAACACTTGGTGAGTCCAAACTTGACTCCCAACGAACTTCCCGTAACAGTACGATGAATAAGGCACGACAAGACACCATAAAAGATCGCTAACCAGATGCAGGATAACTCAAAAAAAAATAAAGCATAGCTTCATCAAAAGTCTCAACAATGGGGCTTAAAATGCTTGATAACATCGCTTAAGATACCCGGGAACACCCGGCGAAAGAACATATAAATATATGAGGAAACAATTCAGAATAAGCGATGAAATCGACAAAAAAACTTGCCAAAAGTTGACAGGGAAACTTAACAAAAGTTGACGGGAAAAGACTTATATCAAAGTCGACGAGAAGGACTTAACAAAAGTCGACGAGAAAGACTTAACAAAAGTCGACGAGAAAGACTTAACAAAAGTCGACGAGAAAGACTTAACAAAAGTCGACGAGAAAGACTTAACAAAAGTCGATAGGAAAGACTTACCAAAGTTAACAAGAAAATCTTAATCAAAATTGACTGGAGGACTTTATGTCAAAGTCGGCGGGAAAGATCGATAAACTCGACGGGAAAAACACAAGAAAGTTGACTACACATAAAACTTGAGAGTTCTGGACAGAGAATCTGGATGGAAAGACTAATAAGTTTAGGACAGCAGTTCTAATAAATTCTGGACGAAAAGGCTAGAGAATTCTAGAACTACACAGTGAGAACATCTAAATTATTCCATGGTATAAAGAGGAATCAAAATGCACAAGAAGAAACTTGATTTCCGAGAATACACAGAAAATGACTTTTCTGAGAGAATCTATCCGAACAACCAGGAAGACCACAAACAGAACTTGACTTGCAGAAAAGGTGGAGAAACAATCATTAAAGGGGAAGAGAAGCAAAACCACGAAAAGGGGTGAAAGAGAAGGGAAACGGCAAATAGAAACCTCAACAGCTAGGCTACTAACGTGAGACTATGAGTGAATTAATAATTTAACCAACATCTAAATATAGATGCCGAACATGCCAACCGTATCTTCTTATACCCAGGGTCATAAAACCAAAGCAATTGAAGGCCAAATAACAAGAATACGCTTGAGCTAAGAGCCGATTACGCAATATGAATCATCGAGACTTGCAACCCGGAAGCGGCCCACGGATCACATAACAACGATGGAACTAATATCAAGAATAGGATTTCTATATGGCAGCTCCAAAATTAAACCCAAATAGGAAGGATATAAATATAGCAACCCCTAGCTGGGATTACACAACCAGCCCCAATATGAATCCGAGCAAGACTAATGCAAAGCAGCCCCTAACTGGGATTGAACAAACCAGACCCAAAGAAAAATAGCCTAAGACCAAGCATAGCAGCCCCTAGGAAAGACAAAAAGAAAATTTCCGATAGTTCCAAATACAGCCGCCCCAAAATAATCCAAACTAGAGCCAAATGTAGCAGCCCCAAGATGATAAATCTTAAAAAAAACAGCCCCCAAACAGGATTCTATAAGGCAGCCCCCAACAACAACAAAAATAAATTTATTAAAGCAGCCCCCCAAACAGGATGTGTATAACAGCAACCCCAAATCAGAATGTATATAACTGCAGCCCCCTGAACAAAACAGATATAAGACAGCCCCAATCAGATTATATAACAGCATCCCCCCAATTAGACAATATATAAGAAGCAGCCCCCAAATCATAATATATAACATCAGCCCCCTCAACAAGAAGAAGAAAATGAAATGACTATAAGCAATAGTCATGATATAACCAGCACAAAAATGACGAATCATAAACCATCTCAACCAAAGAATGAAGGGGGAAGAAGGAGAGGCGGATTTCTTGCCTGAATCGGGAGCCGACACCACTCGCCGAAGCGAAAACCACTGCCGGGAGGCTTCACCACCACTGCCAAAGCCAACTAGGATCCTCCGCAACCCCGCTCCGGCGACGAGACGAGCCCCCGGTGATCTTGAACCTCCCTCCTTCGACAGTTCCGGCGCCACGCGACACTCACCCGACGGAAACCTAACCCTCCTAGGCAACAAAAGAAAAGCACGGGAAAAGGGGAGATTGGGAACTGATGAGTCTAATTTATATACTGTTTTTCGGACTCATCCGGGCTGCTTTTCTTGCTTTTGTACTTTAGTTTTTATTCGTATTTGTTTATTTTCACCTTGTTCATACTTGTGCTTGAAATGTCTGTTGTAGTGTGCAATTGCACACTACGTTGCTGGGGGTAAGCACACTGTGCTCCCCATCATTTTATTTCTATTTTTATGCTGGTGCTGGAGGTGTATTCCCAGCTGGGCTGCTATGCTCGCAGGTGGTTGATCCATCCCCTTTTGCCAAGAAATCATGATTGTGTACAATGCACAGTCGTGCATTTTATTGACGCATGGATGGCTGTGGTCGTGGGCCTTCATCTGGGTAGAAAACGATGATCTGATTTTGATCGTGCGTCTTTATGCACGGGCAGTTGCCCGTGCGCGAAGGAATCGCACGATCGACCTGTTCAGCCTTGTTTAACGCCTTTCTGAATTTGTCTGTGCATTTTTATGCACGGGCGGATTCGGTCGTGCGCGAAGGAAACGCACGGGCGCTGCTACTTCTTCATCACGTCAGTTTTTTCATTAAATAATGCACGGGCAACGCACGGTCGTGCGTTCGACCGTGCGTGACCTATTTTCTGATCTTTTTCTATAAAAGCTGCAGCTTTTGACCTAAATCGGGAGAGACCGTACACGTCGTACAACTGCGCCATTCTCGCCATTTCCACTGAGGTTTTGTCCCTTTGGGCCTCCTCCATCATCCTCAAGCTCTAAGGAGAGGGATTAAACCCTACATCCACTAAGATCCAAGGAGAAGGAAGCTAGGTCGGTTTCAGATCGTGACACGAAGAAGACGGGCCATTGGAGGGTAGTGACAGCCTTCTCTACCCCGGACGCAGATGAGGGCCGAGCTTAGACGCGGATTGACAACCCAGCGATTCCAACCGTGAATCTTCAACAAGACTTCGGATTCGGTCGATTTCTTGCTCTCCCTATCTTTGTATTGGTAGTTGTAGTTAGTAGATCTCTTGTATTTTGATGATGAGCACTATAAACCTTGTTATATAAGTTATTTCATGTCTATGTGAAATTATCTTTTGTTTATATGTGTGTATGAGGTGCGCCGCCATCCATTTTCCGTTCCGCCATCATGTTTGTGTGTCGCACTAGCAATTGCTAGTGGCGTGCTTTTCGATGAGGTGCTTGCGACCCTCATTCAGTTTGCCTACTCGTCCATCCGCCCTTTCGAAGCAGCGCGCTCAAGGCCTGCCTAGTCTCCATCCCGCCAAGCGAAGCATTGCATAGCGGCATTACATAGGAGTAGTTGTAGTATTTTCTCTTTATTTCCACAAACCAAAACCCCCCGTTTCCGCAACCCATCCGACTTAAGGACTTCAATCTCAAGTCCTTTCTCAATAGTAAACTCCACCTTACTGTGTTCCTTCGAGATCGATACTTGGGGATTCACTCCCACATTTTATATTACTTGAACGATCGGTACACTGCCGTTTCGTGTCGAAGTCTTGCTACTGCCTATAGCGGTGTGCTAAGATTTGCGCATTAAGTTTTTGGCGTCGTTGCCAGGGAACACGGTCGTGTGAGTTTTCTGGAGAGGGAGAATCTGAGATTAAAGCCCTTCCATTTGTGTATTGCATTCTTCTGCTTTATTTCTTCTTAGTCTATTTTTCCTATTTTTATTAGGTTGTTTAGTAAATTTTTGTTGGGTGTATTATTTTGCACAATAACATGTTTATTTTGAATCTTTTCATCTTCACACTATGTGGGCTTCGTTTAATATTCGTTGCCGCTTTTGTGGAGATATATCTCATGCTAGTGATAGATGTACAAAGGGAGATAGTAACCCTAGCACTCAATGCCCAGTACATGGATCACCGAATTCGTCTGGTACTCCATATGGTGTGCGTAAGTCCTACGGCTACTCGTCCACTCCGCACATGCCCTTTTCACATTCATCTCTGGTTCAATTTGAGCCGAAGAAAAATGCAAAACAGTGCTTATTTTGTCGGAGCATGGATCATGCCTTGAAGGATTGTGCTGCATTCCTTCGCCAAATGGACGAGGATGACGAGCCGGATATCCGGATCGTCCCGACTCCTTCTTCTGGCAGCACACCTTCAACATCTGGTTATGTGCCCATTTCACCTTCAAGTTTTGAAGGGGATGATGTGGACACAGTCACCAGATGTGTGGCTGATCTAGACTCTGACATTTCAGAGCCCATCTCCCCTGTACATATATCATCATGCATAGATTCGATTCTTTGTGAGGAATCGGTGCTTGACTTTTTTCCAAGCCCTATTCCTCCCGCTATTGTGCATTCTATTACATTTATTTCTGATAACATTGTTGAAGATGCGTCGCAAGAGGAGGCGGGCGATCTTTGTGTTGTGCCTATTCCTATGAAGGAGGACAACCTTCTAGGTGAAGAGGATTTTTCCTCAGCACTGGTGGAGGAAGTCCAACTCCTGGGGAAGGTCACCATTGATCCCACCAAGCCTTGCGGCATTGTCAACAATGCCGACATTATTTTACTTCCCCAATCTAATGGGAGTGAGACTGGGACCACTCCCCCGATTTTTGATTGTTTATGTCATTCTTCCCTTTTATTTCTTGATCCCCCTTCCCTTTCCGAGCCTATGCAGGTTGAGCCTTCACAGGTTATGCAGGAGGTGGTGCAAATTGCACCATTCAGTGCCGCGCACATCTTCTTGTGTGAGGAGGTTAATTCCCCCTCCACAGAGGATATGCCATGTACTGTATTCCACTCCTGCTGCCTCCCTGAAGATGACACCTTGCTAGGCAAGGAAATTTATTTTGGTGAAAGTAGAGTGGAGGACTCTCCCTCCACCTCTTTCTTTCTCTCTCCTCTACCTGTGTCTAGCAGGTATTATTATTTAGGTAGAGGAGTAGTGGTTCTATCACTGTATCGGTACCCGCTACCGACACGGAAATTAGAACAGTTGCATGTCCACTTCTCTTTCCATACTCCTATTAGCTAAGACCCTCGCCTTCCTGAATAAGTCGTGCTGGGATGACAATAACCCCAGTAGTTATCTTACTTTTTCTTGTCTTTTATTTTATCGTCTGCTCTAACTAGTTAGTTAGATTTTATTTTAGTTTGCTTTTGCGGAGACAACCACTTGCAGGTATTTTCTATTTGTGAAGGCGGTGGTTGTGATTCTTCGTAGAGCTTCACTCCAGGCTTCCGGCATGCTTACTTGCTGAGCATTGGGTACTCTCTTCCCCTAACTTTGTTTTAGAATATCTTAATGCATAGTTTAAGTCCGGGGAGATCTGTTTGGGTACCCACTCACGTGCAAAATCACTTAGCATGCTAGAAGTCTTTATTTAAATTATTTTTGTTCATTTTGTCTGTACACAATGCACCCACTTGAGCGTGTACTTAACCTTTAGTGCATCACGAGTATAACTCATTTCTTTTTGTAGTCTGGAAAATAATTGTGCTAGCTTTTAAAATTATGTAGTGGAATAAAATGTTGACTCCGGTGTTTCTAGTCAAATACTCATGTGAGTATAGGGATTCATGTAGATTAGATTTCTTTTGTATACTGTTAGCTTTATGCATTTCTGTTAGCATAAATATTGTTTACTCTACTCAAATGGTGAATCCGGTGTGAATCAAATTGTAGCATAGGGATGTGTGTAAATGATTGTTAGATTCGTATTGCTCGAGTCAGGAGGAAAGATAATCTTTCTCGGTGGCTAAGAACTTGCCCCAAGCGATTCTTGAAGCATAGACAAAAGATAGTTCTAGTGCGTGAGAATGACGTAGGCCATCATTTTGGCCCAGTTGAGCTTTTGTGTCATTCCTATCATCTTATCCTCATTGGCCCAGTTGTGCCTACCCGTTCTTTGATTCAGCCCCACTTTTATCTCACCAAATCCTAAAAGCCAATCCTAGTCGCACTCCCAAATTTGAGCTTTAGTTGCTTATTATTTTCATGATTGGGGTGTTGATGTGGTGTTTTATTTTGTGAAAATGTGGTTGTGCTTTCTTGCCAAATTTTGCTGAAAATAAAGAAAGATGAAAAGAAAACCTGGATAAGTCAAATTCTAAAGATATTATTTGTTATGGTTGCAGGAAACCTGGACATATTCTGCCAGATTGTCCAGAAAATCAGAAGAAGGAAAAGAGAACTGAAAAAGAGGAAAGAAGACACTCCAGCAAGTCTTCCTCCCACAAGCACAAAAAGAAGGGAAGAGGATTTATAGCAGAAACTTGGAGTTACACTGAATCAGATCAGTCATCCAGTTCTTCAGATAATGAAGAAGAATCAAAGGAGAATGATCAGTGCCTGATGGAAATTTATGACTCAAGCAGTGAGTCAGCAGATGCTTCTTCATCCAGTGATGATGAAGATAATGAAGAAGAGAAGAACTTCTGCATGATGGCAATCGATGCCTCAGCCAACAATTCTGATGAAGAAGAATTAGAATAAGAAGCAGAAATTGATGCTGATCTGGTAATATCTAACATTGATTTTACTTCAGTTGGATTCAAAGATGAATTCAAGGTTCTTTGCTTAGACTTACTCAAATCTGAGAATGAAATAATCTCACTCAGACATAAGCTAGCTGAAATGAAAAATATAAGTGAAGAAAATGTAAATCTTAAGAAAGATTTGGATGCCTCTAGAGAACAAATTATTCTCATTGAGAATAAACTTTCTGAGGCTAAGGAATTTGAAGAATCCCTAAATGGGAGAAGCATCAAACTGATGGACATTACAATCACAGTAAATGCTAGACTTAATAGCAAACTAGGCTTGGGTGCTTCATCAAGTGAGCCACAACTAATTAAGAAGAACATACTCTCTACACTTATAAAATTCATCTCTGCTAAGAGCAAAGAGGTTGTAGGAATAAATAAAAACATTTCAAGTAAGACTGTCGAGAATAGCAGAATTCAGCAGAATTCGTCGAACGGAGCTCGACGAAATGCATCCACTTCGTCGAACGGAGCTCGACGAACTCAGAAGATAGATTTTCTATATAGTCATTATATGAACGACGCTTGAAGAACTCAGCCCAGTTCGTCGAACAGAAACTATACAGCAAATCTGAACAATTCTCATTCTTCACATTCTATCAATCCTTTCACTGAATGGATAATACCTCCAAGGAGATATCATCCACAAGGTTACAAGGACCAACCTGAAATGTCTTTTATTTCAGATTTTTGTGGAAATACAAAAAGACCCAAGGTAATCTGGGTCAAGAACAAATAGATTGTTTTTATGTTTTTGCAGATACACAGTTGTCCAAGAATAAATGAAAAATGGTATTTGGATAGTGGCTGTTCAAAACATATGACAGGGAACAAGGCCAACCTGAACAACTACAAGGCAAAGCTTGGACCAAAAGTTATATTTGGAGACTCCAACTGTGGACAAACAAAAGGCTATGGAAAAGTCAAGGTTGGAGAAGTCACCTTCAAAGAGGTAGCTTATGTCAAGGGACTGAAGCACAACCTCATCAGCATAAGTCAATTATGTGATGAAGGGTATCAGGTAACCTTTAATAAATTGAAATGCCTTATTAAATCTTCTGATAATATTACTGTTTTATCAGGTATTAGGCAAGGTAATATTTATTTAGTAAATTTCAATTCATCTAAATCAGAAATTTGTTTATTTAATGAATTAAGCAAACCTAGTGAACTTTGGCATAAGAGATTAGGACATGTAAACCTTAGGACCATTGCTAAATTATCTAAGGACAATCTTGTTAGAGGTTTACCCTTAGGTTCATACAAGAAAGAAGGTCTTTGTATGGCATGTCAACTAGGCAAGCAAATTAAAATTAGTTTTAAATCATTATCTAAAAGTGATTCACCTAGAATCTTATATTTGCTACATATGGACTTTTTTGGACCTATTGCAACAAAGAGTTTAGGGGGGAAGTCATACACTCTAGTTATTGTAGATGACTTCTTTAGATTCACTTGGGTGTTCTTTTTGAGAGAAAAGTCAGATAACTTTACAGTTCTTACAGACTTTCTTAAGAGCATAAAGATTGAGTACTCTACTGTAGTTGCATTGATCAGAAGTGATCATGGCACTGAGTTTGAGTCTCTTCTCATGCAAGAATTCTGTGAGAAGGAAGGTATCAGGCATTGCTTCTCATCTCCTAGAACTCCTCAACAAAATGGGGTAGTTGAAAGGAAAAATAGAACTCTAATTGAATCAGCAAGAACATTGCATGCAGATGCTAATTTGCCCCTATCTTTTTGGGCAGAGGCTGTTAGCATAGCAAAATATGTATTGAATAGAAGTTTGATACAAAAACTTAAGGGTAAGACTCCTTATGAATTACTTAAAGGGAAGAAACCTAAAGTAAACTATAATAGAATATTTGGTTGTAGATATTTTGTTCACAATAATGATAAGAAATACCTTAGGAAATTTGAACCAAAATCTGATGAAGGAATTTTCTTAGGCTATTCATTAGTCAGCAAAGCATATAGGATTTATAACAAATCTTTTCTTAAAATTGAATAATCTATGCATGTTTCCTTTGATGAAACTAATATGTTTTACAAGGAGAAGAATTCTTCTACCATAGAAAACCTACAGGTACCTACACTATGTGAGCAGCTAGATCAATTAGCTCTACATAAAGAAGGATTTCTAAATCATGTACAGCAGAATGCTGAAGAAAGTGAAGAAGAAAATCATCCAGATTTTGCTGACAGTTCAAATCAGATTACAGCAGAACATATTCCAGTTGAACAAATTCCCCAAGTGGAAATCATTGCTGAACCCACTCCAACTGTTGATCACATCACAGTTAGAGATCATCCAATATCTCAAATTATTGGTGATATTTCAGCAGGTGTGCAAATAAGACATCAAGTAAATCAGAATATGATGCACACTTGTTTTCTCTCTCAGATTGAACCTCAATCCCTACAAGATGCCGAACAAGATCCCAATTGGATCATTGCTATGCAAGAGGAGCTCAATCAGTTTGAGACAAACAAAGTTTGGGATTTGGTTCCTAGACCAAATAATTATCCAGTCATTGGAACTAAGTGGGTCTACAGGAATAAACTAGATGCAGATGGCAATATTGTGAGAAACAAAGCTAGACTAGTAGCTCAAGGATACTCACAGGAAGAAGGAATAGACTATGATCAAACATTTGCACCAGTTGCAAGGTTAGAAGCAATCAGAATTTTCCTTGCATTTGCTGCATACAAGAAATTCAAGGTTTATCAAATGGATGTTAAGAGTGCATTCCTGAATGGAGAAATGAAAGAAGAAGTCTATGTGGAATAACCACCAGGTTTCATCTCTCCAACTCACTCTTCTTTTGTATTTAAGCTTAATAAAGCTCTCTATGGTCCTAAACAAGCTCCCAGAGCATGGTATGAGACCTTAGCTAGTTTTCTTTTAGAGAATAAATTCTGTAGAGGCATAGTAGATAAAACTTTATTTTTCAGGATACATAAAAATCAAACTTTACTAGTTCAAATATATGTAGATGATATTATCTTTGGCTCTACTGATTCAAACTTATGCAAAAGATTTTCTAATCTAATGCAATCTAAATTTGAAATGAGTAGTATGGGTGAACTATCATACTTCCTTGGTCTTCAAGTGAAGCAAACTCCAAATGGAATCTTCATATCCCAATCTAAGTATGCTAAGGAATTAGTGAAAAGATTTGGTATGTCTGATTCTTCCACCATGAAAACACCCATGCCCTCTAATGTTGTTGTTGATACTGATGAATCAGGGAAACCTGTTGATCAGAAGGTATATAGAGCAATTGTTGGCTCACTACTTTATTTAACAGCAAGTAGGCCAGATATAATGTTTGCTACTTGTATTTGTGCTAGATTCCAAGTTAACCCCACAGAATCTCATCTAATTTTATTAAAAAGGATTTTGAGATATATAAAGGGTTGCCCTAATCTAGGACTTTGGTATCCAACAGCATCTGAATTTGAATTAACTGGATTCTCAGATTCAGATTATGCTGGATGCAGAGTAGACAGGAAAAGCACATCAGGAACTTGTCAGTTTTTTGGTGATAGGCTTGTGTCTTGGTTTTGTAAGAAACAAACATCTGTGTATACATCAACAGTTGAAGCTAAATATATAGCTGCAGGCAGTTGCTGCTCACAGATATTGTGGATACAAAATCAGCTCCTAGACTATGGTGTCAACTTAAATAATTCAATTATATTTTGTGATAATACTAGTGCAATATCTATAACACAAAATCCAGTTCTCCATAGTAGGACTAAACACATAGAGATTAGGCACGACTTCCTTAAGGATAATGTGGATAAAAACAAAATCTTCCAATAGTTCATCTCTACTGATTTACAAAGAGCTGACATTTTCACCAAGCCATTGGATGAAAAGAAACATATTTTCTTTATAAATCAGCTAGGTATGATAGATGGAGATTCAATCTGATAAAAAATAAGTTTTCTACTTACCCATCTCTTCATTGAATTGAAGCTTCTTTTTATTTCAGCCTGTCATCATTAATCAAATTTTTTATTAGCTGAATGCCTACAGAATTGTTTCTCTTTCTAGTTCCCTTTACACTTGATCTCTATTTTATTGTGCAGGAACAATAGCAATGACAATCTTGCATCCTTCCCTACCTCCATCAAATGTTCCTTCTTCAAGGGGCCTAGCTTCAAGCCTTTCCTGAAACTAGGAAGGGGAGAAGATTTTATGAATAAGCTTCATTTGATGCAGTTACTCAGGGGGAGTTGTTCTATGAACTAGGCAAGGGAAGAAAGCTGAAGAACCTCCAATCTCAGGGGGAGACACACTTAGGGGGAGTTGCTGTATGAAGAAGCTTGATAAAGCTCACAGCAGTTTGCTGTTTGCAGTTTCTGTTTCAGAAAAATTCAAATAAAGTTCTTGATCAAGTTCAGATGCAGATACAGCTCAGAAGAAGAATTTTGATATAGCAAATTCAGTATCAGTTATTGTTACAAACTCAGCTAATCATAATTCAGAAATCAGAGAAACACAAAATCAAAATTCAGAAAAACTCAGCTAAAGACAATTTCAGAAAGCTGATTTACATAGCAGATACAGTTCAGACAATATCAGAATTCAGAATACAGAAGGCAGATTTCAGAAAAAGAAAAGGTTCTGATTGTATTTCTATCAGTTTTATTTTCATTGAAATGTTTCAAAACTCAGAGCACTATTCATTTTATATCTGATAAAATATTTAAAATATATCAGATATATTCATGCTCAGTTGTTTTTGCTGTACTAGTGTTTGTTTATTTTCAATTTTTCTCAAATAGTGTCCTAACCCAAATAGGGGGAGATTGTTGGAACAACCCTATTTCTGATTTGGGCTAGGATCACTATATGTTGACTAAGGACAAAGTTGACCCCAATGTATAGTTTATGGGTCAAGAGTTTTGGCTGTTAGAACTAGAGATTTCATTCAGATTCTGCGTTCGACGAACTCCACACTGCGTTCGACGAACGGCTATCTGCGTTCGACGAACGGCTATCTGCGTTCGACGAACGGCTATCTACGTTCGACGAACGGCAAGCTCTCTGCTTTCGATGAACGGCTTGCGTTCTGCGCTCAACGAACGGCATGTTCTCTGTGTTCGACGATCGGCGCTCTGCGCTCGATGAACAAACTTGTTCTCAGCGGTCGACGAACCTGTCTCAGCGGTCGAAGAATTTGTCTAAGTGCAGCGCTCGACTAATTATGTTTTGCTCAAGCTCAGCGGTCGACGAATTTATCCAGGCTCAGCGGCCGACGAATACTTCCGTTCGACGAACTCCAGTCTGCGTTTGACGAACACATTCAGATCGACGAAAGTTCTCTACAGCTCAACAAATTAATTATTCCAGCAAGATTCATTTGAGGTCGACGAAGTAAATTTTGTGTTCGACGAAAATCTTGAGGTCAACGAATCTGCGCTCGACGAATTTTATTCAGATCGAAGAACTCTTGTTCAAGTTCAGAAATTTCAGAAAGATTATCTCATTCCTTTCTCTGAACTCAGATCGACTAACAGCAACGAATCTTTCTATCAGATCAAGGAAAATATATTTCCTTTTATTATTCCAAAATTATAGCCGTTGACATCCAACAGAAAAGGACATTTCGTGGAAAAGGAAAAGGCAAACGGCGCTGCAGATGTACTGTTCCCAGAATATCTTCTCAGATATATTATATTCCTTAATATAAGGGATTTGCATTTAATTCTGTCAGAGATTCAAAAGAAAATAAGGCAGAAGATATAGTAGATTAATATACAGCAGATCATCATCTTCAGTTTACACGACAACAAATATACAGAATATCTTTTACAGTTTTGTTGTACAGAAGAACATATAGCTAACAGATCTTCTTCTTCCTCCTCCTTTAGCAGCAGCATTTTCTGAGAACATCTTCAACACCTCCTCTCAGTCATTTGCTGCAAAGAATCAGATCAAGAAAGAAGAAAAGCTACAGGAAGATAGAAGAACAAAAAGCAGATCATCTTCTTCTTCCTCAAAGCAGCATTTATTCTCTGAGAACATTTACTTTCATCTCTCAGTCATCAGCTGCAAGCACAGATCTCCAAAGAGCAACAAACAATCTGAGAAGCATTCTTGTTTCTCTGATTTATCAGCTACAGGAAGATTATTTCTTCAAGAAAAGGCTCCAGCCAATCTACTGTCAAACAACTTCATATCAGACAGAGAGTTTTTCAACATACATCCACTAGAGTCTTCTCTCAGCATCTTGACATAGAAGAACATCTAAACCCCTCTCTATCCCATCTTGTACAGGGTTAAAACTCCCTTCAAAAGTTGACCTCCTTGGTGGCAAGACACCTGATCAAAAAATCCTGTTGGTTTTGAGCACCTGATCAAAAGCTCTGTGGTGTGTGGACACCAGAACAAAATCACCTTGGTGTGAGGGCACCTGATCAAACCTCCTAGTGGATCCTACCAAGTGTGGTAGAAGAGTAGACATACCCAGGTTATTGGGGAACTAATATAAAATTCCTTATGTCTTCTGTGCTGTGAATCTCTGTGTTTTATTGTTGTGCTGATTTCATTATTTGTTTTTATTTAGTTTTTATAAAACACTCTCTACACATATATATATATATATATCAGTATTTTTAATTCCGCAATAAAACTAAGGGAAAAAGTTTTAAAACTCTATTCACCCCCCTAGAGTTAATTTAAGATCTAACCTCACTTTCACTTACCTGGAGGCAGAGGTCTCAACACTTTTTCAAACCAACTGGGGGTGGAATGTCCATCCACGTCCTAGGGGCCTGGCTTACCTGGAGGCGGAGGTGCTCATCATCTTTCCAAATCTCTTAGTTAAGTAGCGAGTCGACCCGATGAGTCTCCCATCTGTCGACATGACTGAGCCCGGAAAATGGTCTCTAGTCGGGGATTTTACCAATCAGTCGACCTGATGAGTCTCCCATCTGTTGGGAATCTTGCCCATATGATTCCTGATTTGAAGAAGTCACCAAGTCAAGTATACTTCACTTTGTATTTGATCATTTCTCTAGCTTATAAATTCTCAAGAAACTAGAAGAACAAAGTCGTCGAACGCAGAACTAGGTTCGTCGAACGCAGAACTGAGTTTGTCGAACGCAGAATAGAGATCGTCGAACTCAGAAGAAAGATCGACGACCGCTGAGATTTGGCATGTTCGTCGAACGCATAAGCAAGATCGTCGAACGCGGACTTGGCGTGTTCGTCGAACACAGAAGCAAGATCGTCGAACTCAGAAGGAAGATTGACGACCGCTTAAATTTGGCGTGTTCGTCGAACGCAGAAGCAAGATCGTCAAACTCAGAAGGAAGATCGTCGACCACTGAGACTCGGCAAGATCGTCGAACGCAGAGAAGACGCGGTATCATCGACTTCTTCAAGGTGTCCTTATCGTTGAGAACAACAGATATCTTCGTGAAGAAGCCTTGTCGCTGAGAAGGCTAAGTATGACTGATGTTGTTGGACAACATCGTAAAGAAGGCATGTCGACTGAAGAAAGACAAGCTGAAGACTAGCAGCTGCTGAAGCATCGACATAACATCACTCATGACGTCGAGAGAACAACGTGATTACGACGACAGCCAGCAAGAAAGAAGATCTCAATGACACAGTTAGAGATAGCATATCGTCGTATATGCAGAAACACCAGAAGGTCTCCTATCGTCGAGACACCTGCATCAGTGGCAGAAGCAAGAAGAATTTGCAGTCTACCTAAGTTAAAGGCATCGACAAGGGCATGTTGTCGAGACGTTGATCCTATCGACGAGATGTTGTATGTATCGGCATGAAGATGGAAATATCGTCGAGATAGAATTCAAATATTGCAGACGCATTGTCAGCAATTAATGTCGTCGTCTGACTGCCTAACAGCACTTGATGCCGCAGCCTGAATGTCTATCAGCAATTAATGTTGTCAGCAATCTACACGTGCTCTTAAGGAATGAAGCGTCTGACACTTAAGGAACTTTTTCAAGAAGACCGTTGGGAGCCTCATAGTCTTATAAAAGAGATAGGAGGTCTCCCTAAAGAAAAAAAACACACAAAAAAGAACTTGCGCATATAGCGAATCGAACAGTACAAGCGGCGCAAGAAAGAGAGAAAAAGAAGAAGAAGTCATCTTCATCGACTGTTAAGTTGCCAATCTTCATCAGGCTAAGAAGAGATTGAAGAAGAACTGCTCTGTCAAAGATCTGAATCAGAAAATCTTCTTCAATCGTAAGAAGCCAATCCTCATCAGGCTAAAGTTGTCAATCTTCATCCGGCAGAAGAAATGGTTTTATTACTGTAATTTCCTATAAAGGCTTGCGGGCCTATTTGTCTAGCTTGAGGGCTGGAGATCTGTGAGGCTTGAGGTCCAAGGAAGTGGACTTGCGGGTCCGACACTGTCTAGCTTGCGGGCTGGAGAGCTGTGAGGCTTGAGGGCCAGGGCAGTACACTTGCGGGTGCAATTTGTCGATCTTGCGGGCTCGGGAGCAGTAGGGGCTTGCGGGCCTAGGCTGTTGGGACTTGCGGGTCCGTGTTGTAGGGATTTAGGGCCTGAGTGTCGAGCTTACGGGCACGGGGGTAGTAGGGGCTTGTGGGCCTAGGCTGTTGGGACTTGCGGGTCCGTGTTGTAAGGCTTGAGGGCCTGAAGCTTTTTGGCAGAGTTTTGATGAGCCTAGCACACTGCTAGGTAGGCGTAGAGGGAAAGAGAACTACTCAAGACACCCCGTCTTGAGGAACCTCTATAGATCTTGTGTCGTCTGCTGTGCTATTTGTGTGTGATATTTTACTGAAGTGCTTAAATACTCATAACTCACACTAATATATCAAAAAGAACCAAGATCACCTAACACCCCCCCCCCCCCCCCCCCCCTCCCCCCTCTAGGTGAACGTTCCATAAATAACACCATCTGTCGGCATGACTGAGCCTGGAGAATGGTCTCTAGTTGGGGATTTTACCAATCAGTCGACCCGATGAGTCTCCCATCTGCCGGCATGACTGAGCCCGGAGAATGGTCTCTAGTCGGGGATTTTACCAATCAGTCGACCCGATGAGTCTCTCATCTGCCGGCATGACTGAGCTCGAAGAATGGTCTCTAGTCGGGGATTTTACCAATCAGTCGAACCGATGAGTCTCCCATTTGCCGGCATGAATGAGCCCGTAGAATGGTCTCTAATCGAGGATCTTACCATTTGGGGGTGGAGTACCCATCCACGTCCTAGGTGCTTACCTTCACCTGGAGGCAGAGGAACTCAACACCTTCCTAAGACACTTACTCAAGCAGCGAGTCGACCCGATGAGTCTCCCATCTGTCGGCATGACTGAGCCCGGAGAATGGTCTCTAGTCGGGGATTTTACCAACTGGAGGCGGAGTACCCATCCACGTCCTAGGTGCTTACCTTCACCTGGAGGCAGAGGAACTCAACACCTTCCCAGAGGCTTTACCTAAGGTTCTATGTCTACCTACTTTTCATTCAACATGGGGAGGTTACATATCTATTACAACGCGCCTTCTTGCGTCTACTCGGCCACATGCATCTCGGCCATCTCTTTTATCACCTCCTCCACTTTCTCTGCCTTCTCATTCCTTCTCCTGGACCTTCCTGCTTCCCTGGTCAACCTGGAGGTGGAAGACTTGCCCCTGGAACTGATCTGCGTAGCTTCCCTGCGTCTCCCCGTGCTTTTGTTGATTCAGGAACAGGGACTCCGCCCCCTTCCTGGTGAGACAGAGGCATCCTCCCTACCCACTCACTCGGGGCAGCTGGCTCCAGGAGAGTTGTTGAAGAGCGCTTGTGCTTGGAGGCTCAAGCCCTCCTTCGAGGCTGGCCACTTCCCTTGCCAACATGCTTGCTCTATCTCCATCAAAGACGGCGAGGCGAGCACAGGTGTTGGTGATGCCGAGCACTCGCCTTGAGGGGGGTGCAAACCGCAAGACTTCCTGAACTCCTCGAAGTCACCTTTCTTCACGCACTCGCCGGCAGGGGCGAGTCCCCAAGCTCATCGCTTCCAGCCATGAGACTTGCCCAGAGCTTTCCGAACTAGCTGCTTCCACGCTCACCGCACCATAATGTTGAAACCAGAGAACTGGTCTCGACGTTCAAAAGGGAGATGCAGCTAACCCTTACTTGACCTGAGCTAGACCCTTGACCAGTCACTAAGAGCTGAAGAACCTAACCCTTGGAAAACTTTTAAGTCCACAAACGAACCCCTTAAGCTGCAGCGTAGAGGTCCCACCACATACCCAGAAGTTCTCAAGGAACTTCCCCTCCCAAGCCAATGTTGAGCCTGGGCACCTTGGAGGGAACTAAGGATCACCTCACCGTCCACCTTCAATGACAGGGGGAGGTGTTGGGAAAATGATTTCTCTTAACCCCTGAAAATGAGTTGAATATGAATTCTATGAAAGGAAAATCAAGGTTAAGTAAATATGCGTCGAATAGTATTCGACGCAACGTCGAAATAAAGTCGACGTTTCTATCAGAATGAGTCGAAGTAGCTTTAAGCAGAATTCGACGTATCCTATGTCGACGTAGCTCTGACTTCTAGTCGACGTATCTTGAGAAGTCGACACACCTTAGTCGACGCACCTTCCTTATTCTCCTCTCGACGTTCTGCCAGCACGAATTCGACGCTTACGTCGAATAGTAATCGACGCACGTCGATTTCTATGATTAATTCAAAAATCGCCAGATCTCTTTCCTTCTTTCATAAGATCTGATTTATATGGAATCAAATTATTCTTTATAGCAGTTCTGAATTATTCTTTCCTCTAATGAATTCTTGGCTAATTTGATTAAATCCATTATGGACATTATTTGAAATCAGAATGAATACTTTCCTTCTATGGATATAATTGTTATGGAAATTTCTCCTTCTTTCTAATACTCTGCCTGCTGATTGATTACTCTCCTATAGTGTTATTTTAATGAACAGAGCTATAAATAACAAGGTGGTCGGCAGAGAGCAACAGAGAAGTGATCCACCATTTTTACATTTGAAAAAGAGGAAGAGATCCCAAGTGAAAAGAGAAAATTAAGAGATCGTGCTGCAGCAAAGATCAAGCTTCCTTCTCCTTCTCACTCTGAAGCCATACTGCTGCAAACTCTGATAGCTCTCACAAAAGAGAGAAAAGGCCTACAATCTCCTTCTCATTATAGAAGAGAGATTTTATTCACTACTTCTTGTGCTTCCAATCTTCTTGCTAGGAAGAAGATTCTTTCTTGTCCTAAATACTTCTTTCTTCTTTTTCTTATTTTCACTTTCACATACTGTAAAAGAGTTTTTAGAATCTCTCTTCAAAAAATTCAGTTGCACTGGTTCTAAGAGTCTCCTTTTCAAAAGACTCAGTTGGTTCTAAGAGTCTCCTTATCAAAAGACTCAGGGTGGTTCTAAGAGTCTCCTTATCAAAAGACTCAGTGCAAGATAGTGAATTTCCTACCAAGGAGGTAGAAGAGTGGACTACCCAAAGTTTGGGGAACCACTATATTTCTTTGTGTTGTGCTGAGATTTTTCTTCTTGCATTTATTTTCTTTACTTGTTTAATTCTTGTTGGTGTGTGGGAAGCTCCAATCTGTGATCACTACACCCATATATATATAATATTAACTTTGCACAAAAATATTTTAAAACTCTATTCACCCCCCCCCCCCCTCTAGAGAATTCTAGTGAGGTTAACTGTGCACTTTCAATTGGTATCAGAGCGAGGTTGATCTAAAAAGGTTAACTCCTTGATCAAAAAGATCCTACCTCTTATTTATATATATATATATATATTTTTCTAACAATTATTTTTCACATGGCACAAATCAAAGATTATACTTCCACTAGACCACCAATGTGCAATCTTGAAAAGTTTGCAGTTTGGAAAACAAGAATTAGGATTTATATGAATTCTATTGATGAAAATTTATTTAATGTTATCTTGACAGGTCCTCCCAAGCCTTATAGAAAAGACTCAAGTGGTGAAGTGACTCAAACACTTGTCCCAAAGGCTGAGTGGACAGTTGAAGAGAAAAAGGCAGGAACATGTGATGCAAAAGCTGTAAATATTCTGGTCTCAACCCTCTCTGATGAAATCTTTCAAAGGGTTGTTGATTGTGAATTAGCCAAAGAAATTTGGGAGGCTCTCATAAAGATGGTAGAAGGAAGTGTTGA
This sequence comes from Dactylorhiza incarnata, assembly GCA_033032865.1. Classification (NCBI taxonomy): domain Eukaryota; kingdom Viridiplantae; phylum Streptophyta; class Magnoliopsida; order Asparagales; family Orchidaceae; genus Dactylorhiza; species Dactylorhiza incarnata. The sequence goes on from JAWHQI010000024.1 coordinate 17,006,255, forward strand.
TGAAAGAAAAGATAGGAAGGCTCTATTGATCTCTCAATATGAGAACTTCCAAAAGAAGAATGAAGAAAGCATCTCTGAGATGTATGACAGATTCAGTCTAATCATCAATCAACTAAGGGACTTATATAGAGAAATCTCTCTTACAGAGATCAATGACAAATTGCTGATGAGTCTCCCAAGCTCATGGGACTCAAGGATATGGGCAATAAGAGACACAAGAGGGCAAAGTGAAATTTCAACAGATGCTCTCTTAGGAAAACTCAGATCCTATGAGCAACTGCTGAAAACCAGAGAAGAGAAGAAGAGAAGAGAAAACACCCCAACTTCTTCAAAAGGCAGGAACATTGCATTAAAGCAACAGAAGAAGGAAGCTCTATCACTGAAGAAGAACTATTCAGTTTCCTGGCCAGAAAATTCAAGAAATGAGTCAGGACAGATGGATCAAGAAGGAGAGAGTCAAAACCAAGGTATGACAAAACTCTTACTAAAGAAATTATTTATTATTCTTGCAGAAAACCTGGACATATTGCCCCAGAATGTCCAGAAAATGCTGAGACAAAGAAAGATCTGAAAAAGAAAGATCTCAAGAAAAATGGGAAGAAGAAAGAAAGAGGTTTTATAGCAGAAGCCTGGAGTGATACAGACTCTGAGGACAGCTCCTCTTCTAAGAGTGACAATGAAGAGCCTAAGCAAGAAGACCTATGCTTAATGGCATTTGAAGGCTCAAAGAAAGATGATGGTACCAACTCATGGAGTGAGACAGGATCAGAAGAAAGCATATCTTCTGAAGATGAAAGAGAAAATAGCCTCATTCTCATAGAGGAATCTGAGGATGAGGATGAGGTAAACATTTTTGATGAAATAGATTTTCAAAGTGATAATTTCAGAAATGATTTTATGGGAATGTGTCTAGATCAACTAAAAGTTACACAAGAAATTAATGATCTAAAAGATCAAATTAATATGGCTAAAAACCAGAGAAATGGAGAGGTTAAATGCTCTAAAAATTATGAAGTAAGGGCTAACATCATAGAAAAGGAAGTAGAAAGGGCTAGAATAGAAAACCAGCTCCTTAAGAATAAGGTATCCCAGGCAAAAGCCTTTGAAGAATCAATAAACATGAGAAGCCAAACTCTCAAGGAAATCACTGAACAACAAACAAGGAGACATAAAATCTTGGTCTAGGGGCTGATCCCTCAACCAGCCAAATTCCATCCAACAAACCTGCTTGGATGATCCCTGTAAAATTCACCAAACCCATCAAATCAAACCAAGAGAAAGACTCACTAAATAAGGAAGAAGACTCCCTCAAGGAAATAAAACAATTTGATGAAACATTATATTATTCAGCTGATGACTCTCAAACTTCATCTGAAGAAGCAACTAAGCCAAAAGAAACAATACATAAAAGAGCAAAATCAGAAAAAGGGAAAAAGAAAATGTATGAAGATACAGTTGCGTCGACTTTATATCGACGCATGAATGATAGTGCATCGACTTTTACTCAACGCAACCTCTCAGATGCCTCGACCTCTACTCGACGCTTGAATAAAAGTACGTCGACTTCCAATCGACGCAACTTTTTCCATGCGTCGATATCAGATCAACGCTATCAGGAGAAAGCACGAAATATAAATCGAAGCAACTATCAACATGCGTCGAATAGATATCGACGCACAAAAATTCAGAGCAACTTAAATGCCTATCCTCCAAAAACTTTCTATAATTCCCATTCAGGATCCACTCATCCTGACCATGATTTCCATCCTAATCAACACCTCTATCCTAACCAAAATTTCTACCCTAAACCTGGTAACCAAAATTCCCATCCTAATCAAACTTTCTATCCTAATCAACCCTTCTATCCTTCTCTAAACTCAAATTATCATAAGAATAAGATAATCAAGTGCCATATATGTAACAAAACTGGCCACCTTGCCAAACAATGTTGGCACAACCAATCAAACTATCTGTAAAAATTAGTCCAAGACTGACTTAGAACTAGGAAGAGATAAAAAGAAATAAACACCTAAAATTCTTCAGGAAAATCAAAAGTCACGTCGACTTCTAATCGACGCACCGTCGATGTCTCAACTCAATAAGTGAAATCGACGCATACGTCGATTACAATTGACGCATACGTCGATACGAAACCCTAGCATCTTAACGCGGGCTGTATCGACGCTTACGTCAAATTCCACTCGACGTAACGTCGACTTCATAAAATCCAGCGGCAATATTTTCGGTCACATCCACTGAAGTACCGAATAAGCCTCGAATTGAGTCCCGTTTCGATGCTTCACCTGACTTAAAAAGACTCTTCAGTTGAAACCTTCACTACTCTGCATTCTTCATCCTTCTTGCTTCTTAGTCCAGCCATTTCCTCCTCTCTTTCACTGACCTAAAATGGCTCCCAAGATAAACTCTGGTTTCGACATTGACCTCGACTCCTTCCAAGCCGCTGCAGAAAATTATAAGAACATCATAGCTCTCTTCACTGAAGCTGGATTGGACAAACTCATCTCCACAAGATGCAAGCTCCTAGAAACAGAGCTCACAGAGCTGATGACTCATGTTCAGATATCTGAACAAGGAGAAATCCAGGGAACAATCTATGAGACACTAGTCTCAATCTCTGCAGAACATATTAGGACCACCTTTGATCTTCCATCAGGTATATCCTAATATTATCTTTGTTCAAATAAAATAGGGAAAGGAAATCAATTTCTAAAGAGTAACCTCATAAGTCTTCATCATTCCCTTATTAGGTGATGAATCTATAGACCTCACACCTGATGAAATCAAGCATCTGCTAACCACCATGAAGTTTTCAAAGGATAAACCAATCCATCTAAAGAAAATAGACTTTTCTGAGGAGTACAGACTGCTAGCAGATGTAGTAGGAAAGATACTACTATGCAAAATTTCAGCCCATGATGCAGTACCCAAGCAGCAACTGAACATCATGGGGGCCCTTGTGCTGAAGAAGAAGGTGGACTGGGCCACATGCTTGCTCAAGATGATAGGCTCCAAATACTCACACAAAGAAAATGCATATATGAGGATTATGAGTCAAGTACTCTTCCACTCCTTCCCTGGTCTCTGTAGGTCTAAAGGAATCCCCATTCCTCCAGGGAAAAGAATGTCAATAGCTCTATTCTCCAAGTGGACCAGGCAAATCCCTAAACCTAGTTCCATTCCTGAAAGGACTCCCTCTCCTCCTAACTCTCTTGTTCATCCATCTCCTCCTCCTCCTCCTCAAAGAGACAATCCCTCTCTACCACCATCATCCACTCCAATAGTCTCTACCACCCTCACAACTCCTACTCTACCTACCTCTTCTCAAACACCTGCTCCTCAAACAGCAGTTTCTCCATCTCCTCCTCCTCATACTTTCTCATCCTCTTCACCTCCATTATCACCAATACCCCATACATCAACTAACCTTTCTCCACCCTCATCACCACCTCCACCACTCTCTCCTCATCACCAACCACAACATGAACCATCTGCATCCACTGAAGCCCTCCTTACTCAGTGCATTGCATCAGCAGCTCAAACATTCCAAGCAATGCTGGATGAGCACTGCTCCCAGATTCATTCCTCCATCCTTCACATGCACACCCAAATAGATGGGGTCAGTGCCTCTGTGCAAAATCTGAAGACCTCTCTCTCTTCCTCTAGAGTAACCAGGCCTTTCTTAACATCCCTGGCCAGGAAGGTCAAGAAGGGGGAGAATCTAGATGAAGAGCAGCTCTCAAATCCTAAATCTCTCTCTCACAAGTCCCCTCCTCCATCAAAAGATGATAGTCTTGCACTTCTCAAGACAATTGGAAATGAAGTTGTACCTGAGCTACACTCTGAAGAACAAACAATAGAGGTACTTAGTATAGCAAGAGAGGCTGCAAATCAAGTGGTACTATTACAAGGGGAGGCAAGCAGAGCAGACAATGAAGCTGAAAATGAAAAAGGACAGCCAGATGCTGTGTTGGCTGAAGTAGGAGCTAAGGAGCCAGATACAGCTGGAGCTGAAGATGATAAAGAAATTGAAGAAGTAGAAGGATCAAAGGAAGTTCTATCCCAGGGGGAGCAATCTGCTCAGGGGGAGCTAGGTGAACTTCCTACAAATGAGAAGGAGAAACCCCCCTCTCCTAAAACAGTAGTATTCAAGAGAAAGAGAAAGACTCCTCCTACCCCTCCTGAGTAATGTTTGAAAATAATACTGATATACTTTACCCTATAGTTAAATACTAATTGGTATGATCATGAAGTCTGTTTATAAAATTCTGGAAAATTTGGTTATATGATCACTTTTTCAAATTTCTTTTCTGCTTGATTGACATATTTCTTTTCTCTACAAATGCTGTGATGCTAGTACAATTTCCCTCTAAATAGGGTTAAGACAAATAGGGGGAGATTGTTGGGAAAATGATTTCTCTTAACCCCTGAAAATGAGTTGAATATGAATTCTATGAAAGGAAAATCAAGGTTAAGTAAATATGCGTCGAATAGTATTCGACGCAACGTCGAATAGTATTCGACGCAACGTCGAAATAAAGTCGACGTTTCTATCAGAATGAGTCGAAGTAGCTCTAAGCAGAATTCGACGTATCCTATGTCGACGTAGCTCTGACTTCTAGTCGACGTATCTTGAGAAGTCGACGCACCTTCCTTATTCTCCTCTCGACGTTCTGCCAGGACGAATTCGACGCTTACGTCGAATAGTAATCGACACACGTCGATTTCTATGATTAATTCAAAAATCGCCAGACCTCTTTCCTTCTTTCATAAGATCTGATTTATATGGAATCAAATTATTCTTTATAGCCGTTCTGAATTATTCTTTCCTCTAATGAATTCTTGGCTAATTTGATTAAATCCATTATGGACACTATTTGAAATCAGAATGAATACTTTCCTTCTATGGATATAATTGTTATGGAAATTTCTCCTTCTTTCTAATACTCTGTCTGCTGATTGATTACTCTCCTATAGTGTCATTTTAATGAACAGAGCTATAAATAACAAGGTGGTCGGCAGAGAGCAACAGAGAAGTGATCCACCATTTTTACATTTGAAAAAGAGGAAGAGCTCCCAAGTGAAAAGAGAAAATTGAGAGATAGTGTTGCAGCAAAGATCAAGCTTCCTTCTCCTTCTCACTCTGAAGCCATACTGCTGCAAACTCTGATAGCTCTCACAAAAGAGAGAAAAGGCCTACAATCTCCTTCTCATTATAGAAGAGAGATTTTATTCACTACTTCTTGTGCTTCCAATCTTCTTGCTAGGAAGAAGATTCTTTCTTGTCCTAAATACTTCTTTCTTCTTTTTCTTATTTTCACTTTCACATACTATAAAAGAGTTTTTAGAATCTCTCTTCAAAAAATTCAGTTGTACTGGTTCTAAGAGTCTCCTTTTCAAAAGACTCAGTTGGTTCTAAGAGTCTCCTTATCAAAAGACTCAGGGTGGTTCTAAGAGTCTCCTTATCAAAAGACTCAGTGCAAGATAGTGAATTTCCTACCAAGGGGGTAGAAGAGTGGACTACCCAAAGTTTGGGGAACCACTATATTTCTTTGTGTTGTGCTGAGATTTTTCTTCTTGCATTCATTTTCTTTACTTGTTTAATTCTTGTTGGTGTGTGGGAAGCTCCAATCTGTGATCACTACACCCATATATATATAATATTAACTTTGCACAAAAATATTTTAAAACTCTATTCACCCCTCCCCCCCCCTAGAGAATTCTAGTGAGGTTAACTGTGCACTTTCAGGAGGGTAGGGGTAGTGCTTGCTCTCACGCGAGGGAGGGGGGGTACCAACATCCCTTCCCAAGGGGCCCATGGGGGTCTATTTATAGACTTCCCAAAAATTGGGCTGCGGATAGCCAAAAATCTACTATGTGCAGCCCAACAACTAACCCGAACGACCGAAATAGGAGGGGGGCGAGTGGAGCTCGAGATGTCCACTCCCCCCCCCTTGTCGGGGGTCGGGTGAGTGAACCAAGGTCCACCACCCGAATTGGGCGAGTGGACCTCATGGTCCACTCAGCTAACCGGGCGAGTGGACCATAGGTCCATTCGCCTAGTTGCCCGGGGCGAGTGAACCTATGGTCCACTCGCCCACATGCCTGGGGCGAGTGGACCATAGGTCCACTCTCCCACACGCCTAGGTCCACTCGCCCCTACTTCGGGCAAGTGGACCAATGGTCCACTCGCCCCTCCACTCGGGCGAGTGGACCTTAGGTCCACTCGCCCGGAGCCTTGGGCGAGTGGACCCAGGGTCCGCTCGCCCAAGTAGGAAGTGTTCCCTCCGGGTCTTCACTTTCTCGGTCTTGACGACCTCCGACGAATCAGTCTACTACGTAACGGCCAATCTCTCTACCAAGACCTTATCCGCATCGGGTCACACCGACTCGGCAAATATGAGGGTTGTATAGTGATGGTGGATCGAAGATGGAATGGGGGAGCTCCTCACTTGAATAAACCACAAAGATAATTCCACATAAACATGAAATATACTAAATAACATAACAAGGTTTAACAAACATCATTCATGCACACAAAAGACCAAGAATTATAGTACTACAAGATGAAGGGGGTGAGATTACAACCAAAGGGCGGAGACTCATCAGAGGTTCACGTACGTAATCTAGGTTTGTAAATCCTTGTCCGAGCTCGGGCTCCAGCTGCCGTCTGGGGTCTGGAAGAGTTGTCACCTTCTTCTTATGTAGCCGTCTTCTCCGTCAATCTTCTTTGATCCTAACCTCACTAGAGAACTTCACGTGTGCAACAAGAAATCTCTTGAAATGGAGCTTGGGAGTGCACGAACGATAGAGGAGTCCTAGAGGATGCTCCGGCTTTAGATTTGCAAGAGAATGGCGGCCAGAGTTCCTCCCGAAGATGGGCGGCGATGGAGCCGCGAAAAAGGGCGGAACTGGAGCTCTTCGGCGCGTGAAAAGAAGATCAATCCGGATAGGGCGAAATTTGCAGCTTTTATAAAAAAAATGGTCAGAAATTGGTCACGCACTGTCGAACTCATGACCGTGCATGGACCGTGCGATATTAAAAATACAGGAGCCCAGGAAGAAGAAGCAGGTGCGCCCGTGCGTTTTACTCACGTACGGTCGAAGCCGACCGTGCGTAAAAACGCACGAGCAAATCCAGAAAGCTCAAAATCAGGACAACAATGAGAGATCGTGTGTTTCCTTTGCGCATGGGCGAACTGCCAGTGCGTGAACAAATCGCACGATCAGGGGTAGAACACCATTCTGGCAATAGATAAGCACGCATGGTCAGAGCGATCGTGCGTCAAGAAAACGCACAACCGTGCGATTCATGCAGAAATGGAATTTGGGCAAAATGGAGATCTGCCCACCTTCACAGCACAATAAACAGCTGGGAATACACCTCCAGCAACATCCAAATACAGAAAAAGGGTTGGGGAGCACCATGTGCTTACCCCCAACAACATGGAGTGCAAATGCACACCATAACGGGCCTAAAAGGTGCACTTAGTGTAATCCGGAGTATCAATGCAATATAAGCAATAATGTGCAGAAAGGGAAGTGCATGTGCATGAAAACAAGCTCAGATGAGTCCGAAAAACCCTATAAAAATTGTACTCATCAGTAACTCATGTAGTATATTGAGCATTCGTGCTCTGAATTGAGTTCTGTCAGTTGTATTAGACTCATCAAGTCGATACGAGTGCGACAGAACTCGTTTCGTTCCGTTTCGAAGTCATTTGGAGAAAGTGACCATTTTGAGTATCATAACGCGTCTCGACGACACCATTTTAGTATATTGAGCATTCGTGCTCCGAATTGAGTTCTGTTAATTGTATTAGACTCGTCTAGTCGAGACAAGTGTGACGGAACTCGTTTCGTTCCATTCCTATGTCATTTGGATAAAGTGACCATTTTGAGTATCATAACGCGTCACGAGGAACGCTATTTCAGTAAATTGCATAAAGTGACCATTCTGTAAATTGCATTAGACTCGTCTAGTAGATACGAGTGCAATGGAACTGTTTCGTTCCATTTTGAGGTCATTTGGAGAAAGTGACCATTTTGAGTATCATAGTGCACCACGACGATGCCATTTTTGTATTTTTAGCATATGAACTCGGAATTGACCTCGAAATAGAACGAAACGAGTTCCATTGCATTCCTATCTACTAGACGAGTCTAATGCAACTAACAAAACTCAATTCGGAGCACGTATGCTCAATAAACTAAAATGACATCGCCGTGACGGGTTATGATACTCAAAATGACCACTTTCTCCAAATGACCTAGGAATGGAACGAAACGAGTTCTGTCGCACTCGTATCAACTAGGAGAGTCTAATGCAACTGACATAACTCAATTCGGAGCACGAATGTTCAATAAACTAAAATGGCGTCGTCGAGACGCGTTGTGATACTCAAAATGGTCACTTTCTCCAAATGACATCGGAACGGAACGAAACGAGTTCTGTCGCACTCATATCGACTTGACGAGTCTAATACAACTGACGGAACTCAATTCGGAGCACGAATGCTCAATATACTACACGGGTTATCAACTAGCTTCTAGGGTAACCTATAGATGATCAGGTCACTTTTATTGGGTCATCTAGGGTTTTAGTGGCCCAATAAAAGTCGGGATATTACAATATGTCTATTCGTAGTTTAGGAGGTAAGTCTTATACCTACGTGATTGTTGATGATTACTTACATTTTGCATTAATTTTCTTTCTGAAACGAAAATCAGATATATTTGAAACTTTCACGTGTTTTGTCAAGCAAATGCAAAATGAAATGGACGGTTATGTGGTCAGAATCAAAAGTAATCATGACACAGAATTTCAGTCAGGGTCTATGACAAAATTCTATAAAAGTCATGTATCCTTCAAGAGTTTTCCTCTCCTCGAACTCCACAACAAAATGGAGTAGCTAAGAGAAAGAATGGAACACTTATAAAGAAAAGTAGAACGATGTTGAGTGATTCTTAACTATCAAAATACTTATGGGTTGAAGCAGTCAACGCAGCCTGTCATGTGCAAAACAGAGCCTTAATCACCAAAGATCATCATAAGACACCTTATGAACTTATGAAGGGCAGAAAATCAACCTTGTCATATTTCAGGATTTTTGAAAGTAAATGCTATGTGTCAAACAATGGAAAAAAAAATCATATCTTACTAAGGGTGCGTTTGGTTCGGCGGATAGCCTCCGATGTGGCTTGCCCAAAACGGCGTTTTGGGCAAACGCGACATTTGGCTCCCCGTTTTGGAGCAAACGTCGGTTAATTAAAACCGCCGTTTCTTTTAATACTCCAGATGCGTCCCGATACTGATAGAGATTTTATAGTTTTAAAATAATTCCAACTAATATCTCGATGCAGGCAAGTATACCTATCGAAATATAGTATAGGAAGGATGTCGTATTTGCCCGAGGCCTGTCGAGTAATCTTACTCACGCAAAATTCCTGTTAATTTATCGGTGGAAAATTGGATTTGTTTTGAATATTTAAAAGTTGCAGATTGAAAATTACTAAAGAAAAAAAGATCACGATTTAAAAGCCTTAGCACTTGATTAAGTGTTCTTGGGAATCCGATTACAAAAGTTACGTTCTAATTCTTAAAATTCTATTTCGATAGGAGGATTAAAAAAAACGATAGAAGCTCGCTAGAGACGATTATCGCCTAATTTTAAAATACTTCAAATTGAATCTCTTAAACTTGAAATAGATTAAAATTGCATAAAGATTAATCCAAAATTCCAAAAGAAGTTATATTTTCAATTCTCAAAGAAAATATAACGAACTTTTTATTTCCGAGAGATCTAAGGTATCAATGAGCCTCTCGACTACTAAGACGCCAATCGGATCACGAAATTTATATACTAGCAATATAAACTCGCATCCCACTATTAATCGGAAATAAATCGAAATGAAACTTCAAAAATTAGAGACAACGGATTATGATTTAATCCTCATCCCAATACTAACCAATCAAGCACTAAGAAGAGAATTAGTTACCCATACTAGGAGTTGAGATAATATTAAGATGAGAAACAAACATTATCATTGATACGGGAATAAAAGTACAATTGCAAAATTAAAGACGATACAACTATAATATTAAAAGCAAACCAAAATAAAAACTTCCACTACAAATTATGAAAGGAAAGAAAGGAAATTAAACTCTCAAAAACTTCTCTCAAATACAAGTGATTCACTCTAAATCTCTCTCTCTTCTCTTTTTTTTCCCCCTTTCTTCCTTGGTCCCCTTGCCCTTTTTATAGCCAAAATGGAAGGATCTAGAAAAGAGAAGAAAATGTTGAGCCAAAGGATATGGCCGGCCATGTGCATTAATTGGATGAATTAATTGGGGTGGAGGGGAGGGGAAACGAAGAGTTGGAAGGTGGCCAATGAAGAGTTCACTAAAAGCCAAGGGATGTAAGAATTAATGGCAGCCATATTTAAAGGAGATTAAAAGTGGCGTGCAAGCAATATGCTAGCTGGCAGCATTAATAAATATGGAGAAATATTTTATAGGTGGCAGCAACCAAAAAGAAGAGAGGGTTGCATGAAATTCACGTGGAGTTGCATGGATTTGCATGGGATTGGAAGACATGATCAATCGGCCACATGATGTTGAATGTGACCGCCGCATGGAGAGGGTGGCGGCCATGCCGCGCACGTGGCAGTGGCATGAACTTAAATTTTAGTATTCATGGGTTTAGGTGGCAATGGCGGACAACAATGGGGTGCGTGATGTATATTTAAGTGGATGATAGATTTTCACGTGGAAGTGATTGTCATGCATGGGTTCGACCAAATGGACCTGGCGTAGATGACATGCAATGACAAAGATGACATGGGTTGCACTTGGCCGGAGGCGTTGGCGTGACGAAGCGACTTGAATTCTCGAGCTCGGCTTGAACGGGGGAAACTAGCAGCTTTGGACGACAGTGGCGGGCATCTTGGCGGCGATGGCGTCGAGTGCAACTTTGATGATAGCAGCAATGTCGATATTTTGCAGCGGGCTTTTACATCGAGACGTGCTGAAATTCCTCCCAGGCCTGCCATAAAATAAAACAAAATAACATTAGTGCGAATAATATAAAAATAATAATTAGTAGATAATTATAATATAATTTAGAGAAATATATATATATTTTATATTAAAATATAATAATAATAACAAGCATATTTAAGTCAAAATATGCGCTATCAGATACCCCAGTCCAGACGCCCGCGGTTAGGTCTTCGTTCTCGCCTCCAAGAAATCTCCTCGACGCTTCCCGTCGTCCACGATCTCGCTGGAGGGTTTCGTCGCCGGTAGCACGCCGCGTCTCGAGCACGTCGCCGAAGGTTGGTTCCTATGCTATATTTCCTTGCAACGGCTTGTTTTGCTCGGCGATTCTCCTCGACGCAGAGGATTTCAGCCTGGTTTTTTGGTGACGCCGATGCACGCCGCCGCCACCAACGTCTCGGGTAAATCCTCCTTTTTTATTTTATTAGTGATTTCGAGTGATCCCCCCCCCCCCCCGGTTTCAGCTATCTTGGTATTTTTCGTTTTGGCAGCTCTTCTTCAAGCCAGATCCGGGAAAATGCAAAAGCTCTTCATCCATATACCATCTGCATTAGGTGACAAGCTCTTCATCCATATATGGGGTAAGTCCTCCTTGTCTGCTTGTCTATTTTTAAGAATTGGTTTGATTTTGTTTGTTTGATTTTGTTTGTTATATACGATGATATTGTTCGTTATATGTTTATGTCTATGTGTATATGTGTGTTATTTGTTGTTGTGTTACGGGATATGTCGAGTTACAGCTTCGAGAAACAAGGCGTGTATTGCGTACTTTATTAAGAAAAAACATCAAAACTACATTTGCTTCCCAAACAGTTTTTCAAAACTCCATTTCAATCAGCACTGAATACTTCATTTAACCCAAACAGTTTTTCTGACAAAACATCATTTCTCGGAAACAACGCTTTTTCAAAACTTCATTTCTGATCAGCAGCTTTTCATCAGCAACAACTCAACCAAACACATCCTAAGTTATGAAAAATGTTTTGAAGTCTACATTTATAAGTTATTTCTCGCTTAACACTATTGTCTGAACTATTATAGCTTGAACTACTTAGCACTGTAAAATTTTTAAAATACTTTATATTTTTTTTGTTATGTGTCGACTAGAAAGTCAGTCTGACACATTGGTTCTAATCTAGAAAATCCATGATTTTTCTAAATATGGTATCGACTATAGATCCGGTCGATATTTATTGTTGTCGACGGGAAGCACCGCGGACATGGATTATTGCTCATTCACTATCAAGTCGACATTCACCCCTGTCGACTGGAAGCGTAGTCGACACACTTTAATCATACTTTTGTCGATCAGACTTGAACCATATATGCGATCAGTACTCTAGTTAACTGGACTCCAATCAGAACCGTTGATCTTTAATCAAGTAAATCAATTGGGCCACTCTCAAAGTACGCGCCTCTTGACATTCCAAATTTTGCTTATAAATAGGTTAAAATGTTAAATGAAATTACACCCTTGACCTACTCCCGTCACCGACAAACCGAGCGACATTCTGCATTCTTCGTCCCCGCGTGCTGCCGCAGTTGACAAAGGCTTCGTTTGGGGGGACTTATTTTCACCGGTCAAGCGGTCACGATCGTATGAACCCGACCTTAATTAAGGTCCGGTTCATGCGGTGATAACCGCTTGACCGGTGAAAATAAGTCCCCCAAACGAAGCCAAAGTCGCTCCTCGTGCCAGAATTTATCAGTCTCTTCAGCCAGGGGCGGACACGTCTAGACACACCTGCCCGGGTGTGTTTTTGTTTTCGCGAAATGGATTGTATCGGCGGGATTGTATCGGCGAGATGTTTTCGCGATATTAAAGGTGTTTCGGCCGCGGGATCGCAGTCTCTGCGACTGCCAGCGTTCGATTTAGGTATTTTCCATTTTTGCTGCTGCGACGCAAGCGCAAGGCGGCAGCCGAGAACCGACCCCGACGGCGACACTCCGACGGGTTTTTGCTCTCTTCTTGTGCGACGGGAGGCTGGACTGCGGGAGCGCTAGGCGTTCTTCTTCCCTGTGCAGCAGCGGACGGGACTGCGGGAGCGCCAGGCGCTAGAGATTCAGATTGTGAGGTTCTTAATTATTTAGGTCAACCAAACCCATATTAAATTTCACATTTTTCCCTTCTCTGTGGACCTGTGGTGATCAACGAGAACTTCGCAATAGATCACCCCATCACGACTCTAAAGTCCCACCCAAACAAGAGTAAGTTGTACAAGTAGACTGGGTCTTATGGTGTGCTTGAAATAGAGGAGCTTGTTTGTTTCCATTTGATGCATTTTTGAGTTAAAATATTTTGCATCATCTTCTACTCTCCTGTGTGTATGGTCTGGAACTTGCCTGAAACTTGAAATGTTATGGTTGCAGGTACCCTTATGTCTGTGCTGAAACTGTGAGTGTTTATGTTGGGCTGTTTCAACTGATCTAGTTTCTTCCCATCATCTTCAGTTCTTCCCATTTCAGAATCCACAGGAGAGGTAATCTCTTAAATCTTTGCATTATGTTTCAGCATTTGAATCAATTGGGCATTTGAATCAGATTTAGTATTTGGGTATTTCATTTAGATTTCACTATTATGTTCACCATTTGAATTAAATTTGTATTATGTTCAGTAGTATGTTCTTTTAAAGCATTTGAAGGTTGATGAAATGTTTGTTATTAAATCAAATTGACTCTTATCAGAATTAGTGAATCATATTGGTAAATTATTATGCAATGTCTAGTATCACTTTTATTAGCCAGTCCATTTTGGTAAACCGGTTCCGCCGGTCTCTTGTTTGTATATAGAGTCCGGTCCTTTGTAATTAAGGGAGGGGAGATTATCAGATTGTTTACATGGTATCAGAGGGTTCCCGCTAGGGTTTTGCCTCTCTCTCCCCTGGCCGCCTCTCTCCCCTGGTCGCCCTCTTCTCCGCAGATCTGAAACCGGCCCTATTCCCTGCCGGATCTGTCCAGGTTTTTCCCAGTTATTCCGGCCCTCTCACCTCTCTCTCCCCCGGCCGCCTCTCTCCCCCGGCCGCCCTCTTCTCCGCAAATCTGAAACCGGCCCTGTTCCCTGCCGGATCTGTCCAGGTTTTTCCCAGTTATTCCGGCCCTGTTACCCTTCTTCTTCCCAGCCTGATCTTTCCGCTGCTTTCTCATGGCTCCTGAGAAAACTTCTACCGAGAAAACTGCCACCGAGAAGTCTCCGGCGTTTCACCCTGCACTTGCCGTCTCCAATATACGGAACACCATTACCATTCTCTTGGATCAAGAATCCGCCCTCTATTCTTCCTGGGCTGAACTTTTTCAGATTATCGCGAGAGCCTACGATGTGCTCGATCACATCATACCCATCCCGCCTACCGACAATGCTCCCTGCGCATCTACTGTTGCTGCCCAACACCTTTGGACACGCCTTGATGCCATTGTTCTTCAATGGATCTACGTCACCATCTCGCAAGATCTCCTCCTTACGATCATCAAACCCGGCTCCACGGCTCAAGCCGCATGGGAACGCCTAGCCGATATTTTTCAGGACAGCAAACAGACTCGTGCCGTCCAATTGGAAAACGAGTTCTCGGGCGTTCGCCTCGACCAATTTCCTAATTCCACCGCCTACTGCAAAGCGCTTAAAACTCTAGCCGATCAACTCGCGGCCGTCGGTTCTCCTGTCCCGAATGAGCGGCTTGTCCTACGGCTGGTGGCCGGCCTCTCTGAGCAGTTTGACACCGTTGCCAGCATCATCAATCAAACTACTCCGCTGCCTAGCTTCGCGCAAGCCCGCTCCATGTTGACTCTTGAGGAAACGCGCATGGCTCGCCAACATACTCCGACTGCCATGGCCAACACAGCTCGCTATGCTCCTCCTCCACCCGACCCTGTTTCGAGTCATGGTCGGCCTCAGCACTGCGGTGGACGTGGCCGCAACAGCCACCGTGAACGAGGACGCGGCCATCCTGGCCGCGGAGGCCCACCTCCCAACATGTCGTGGCCCGGTTAGCCTTGGGTCAGTCCTTGGCCCCAATGGCCACCACCATGGGCTACTCCTCCCTGTTCGTACCCCACAGCTCCGTGGCCTCGTGCTCCTTCGTCACGGACCTCTTCATTCGGTGTTATTGGTCCCCACCCTCATGCGCTCCATGCAACTGCCGCGCCGGAAGCTTCTTACTATCCTACGGACATCGCCTCTGCTATGCAAACTCTCACTCTCCAACCACCGGACGAAAATTGGTACATGGACACTGGTGCTTCCTCTCACATGACTTCTAGTCCGGGTAATCTCTCTTCTCTTTCTCATTCGAGCATTCATAAATCTATACTTGTCGGTAATGGCAACTACATTCCAGTTCACGGTCTCGGCCACTGCACGCTACCACCACCTAACCCCTCGATGACCCTCACTAATGTTCTCCTTGCCCCACATCTTGTCAAAAATTTGATTTCCGTCCGTCAATTCACAAAAGATAACAAGTGTTCTGTTGAATTTGACCCTCTTGGTTTTTCTGTGAAGGACCTTACGACGGGCACAACTCGCATGCGATGTGACAGCTAGGGTGACCTGTACCCAGTCCGCCCGACCACTACTTCCATCCCGGCCACTCTCTCCGCTGTCTCCTCTACCACTTGGCATCACCGACTTGGGCATCCAGGGCATCCCGTCTTCAATATCCTTCGGCAACATCACCATATCGCATGTCCCAACCGCACCGGCAGTCCGCTTTGTCAGTCGTGTCAACTTGGCAAGCATATTAAACTGTCGTTTGCTTCATCTGTATCCTGTACTTTTGCACCTTTTGATATCATTCATAGTGATGTTTGGACCTCTCCTGTTATGGGTAATAATAATTTTCGCTATTATATGCTATTTTTGGATGATTATACTCATTTTGTTTGTGTTTTTCCTCTTGCTCATAAATCTCAAGTATTCACTACGTTTCTCTCCTTCCGCACCTATATACGCACCCAATTTGAAAGAGCCATCAAAATTTTCCAATGTGACAATGGTCGTGAGTACGATAACACGCTATTTCACACCCTATGTGCCCAACACGGCATGCAACTCCGTTTCTCTTGCCCCTACACGTCTTCTCAAAATGGCAAAGCGGAACGCATGATTCGGACACTCAACAATACATCTCGCACCCTTCTTATCCATGCTTCCATGCCACCTACATATTTGCCCCACTCTCTTCAAATGGCCGCATATCTCCATAATATCCTACCTACCACTGTCTTCGGTTCCTCCACCCCTACTCTCGCACTTTATCGTCGCCAACCAACATACTCTCACCTCCGTACGTTCGGTTGTTTATGCTACCCCAACCTCTTTGACACCACCCAACATAAACTCCTTCCCCGTTCCAAGCCTTGTGTTTTCGTTGGCTTCCCCACCAACCATAGAGGATACAAATGTCTTGACATCCTCACCGACAAGTTTATTATCTCCCGACATGTTACATTTGATGAACGCTCATTCCCGTTCTCCTCCCCCACATCAACCGCCACCCTCCACTACAACCCCTCTCTCGGACGAGCCGCACTATCCTACCTTCATGCTTCCAACTGTTGGGCCGCCACCTTCCCCACCTGCACCCAACAACCCTACCACTTCCTCCCCACCGTCGACCCTTCCATCTCTTTCCCACAACATGTCGGCTGCCACCCGACCGTCACACCGCATGGCTACCCGTAGCCAACACGGCGTCACCAAACCACGCATCCCGCTTAACCTCTCCATGAATCACTCCTCCATTTCACCTCTTCCCCAATCGCATCTCACCGCCCTCCATGACCCGCACTGGAAAGCTGCCATGACCGACGAGTTTAATGTTCTTCTTGAAAATGAGACATGGGAGCTTGTTCCCCGGCTTAGAAATGTTAATGTGATTCGGTGCATGTGGTTGTTCAAGCATAAATTTCGCTCTGACGGTTCTCTTGAGCGACACAAAGCTCGCCTTGTTGTTAATGGCAGGTCCCAACAGGTAGGGGTGGATTGCGAAGAGACCTTTAGCCCGGTGGTTAAACCGACCACTATCCGGCTCGTCGTCAGCATCGCTCTCTCTAATTCGTGGTCCATTCATCAACTCTACGTCAAAAATGCGTTCCTACATGGGCGCCTGGAGGAGCTTGTGTTCATGCATCAACCCCCCCCCCCCCCCCCCCCCCCCCCCGGCTTCAAAGATCCATCTCGGCCCGAACATGTTTGTCGCCTCCGTAAAAGCCTCTACGGCCTCAAGCAGACCCCTCGGGCCTGGTATCATCGGTTTGCTTCGTTTGTCTCCACGGTCGGGTTCTCTCATAGCAAGTCCGATCACTCTTTGTTCATCTTTCAGCACGGACCTGACATTGCCTACCTCCTCCTATACGTGGATGATATCATCCTCGTGACATCGACCGATGCTCTCCGGCGGCACCTCATTTCCGTTCTCAGTGCGGAATTCTCCATGACCGATTTGGGCTCTCTTAACTTTTTTCTTGGCATACAAGTGACCCGCGACAAAAACGGCCTCTTCTTGTCCCAAAAGAACTACGCCGCCGACATCATCAACCGGGCGCACCTATCCAACTGCAACTCCGTTGCCACTCCCGTGGATACTCATGCCAAACTAAGCGCCGACTCTGGTCCTCCCATGTCGGACCCGACTCTCTACCGCAGTCTGGCCGGCGCCCTTCAGTACCTTACCTTTACTCGGCCGGACATCTCCTACGCGGTTCAACAAATTTGCCTATTCATGCATGACCCTCGCGAACCTCATTGACATGCTCTCCAGCGCATACTCCGCTACCTTCAGGGGACACTCCACTTCGGTATGCAGCTCTCTCCGTCCCCGTTGGACAAGCTTGTCCTTTACACAGATGCTGATTGGGGCGGGTGTCCCGACACTCGCCGTTCCACCTCCGGATATTGTGCCTTCTTGGGTGATAACCTCATCTTGGTCCTCCAAGCGCCAACCAACCCTCTCTCGCTCTAGTACCGAGGCGGAATACCGTGGAGTTGCCAATGACGTCGCCGAAGCTTGTTGGCTACGCAATATTCTTCTTGAGCTACAGTGCCCGCTTCACTCAGCATCCGTTATCTACTGCGACAATGTAAGCGCTATCTACCTCTCTGGCAGCCCTGTTCTACATCAACGTACAAAACATATTGAGATGGACATTCATTTTGTGCGCGAGAAGGTTGCTCTCGGCCACATTTGGGTTCTTCATGTTCCCTCCGCCTACCAGTACGCCGACATCTTCACCAAGGGCTTACCTCGCCAGATATTCCAGGACTTCCGAACCAGTCTACGCGTCCGCGAAGCTGCCGCTACGACTGCGGGGGCGTATTAGCCGGTCCATTTTGTTAAACCGGTTTCGCCGGTCTCTTGTTTGTATATAGAGTCTGTTCCTTTGTAATTAAGGGAGGGGAGATTATCAGATTGTTTACAACTTTGTATTGTTATAAATTGTAATGGATGTTAGAAATACTTATTAAACTATCTTTTTTGCCAATTAATTTTATTTATTTATCATTAATTAATTTTTATTAGTGCCCGGGTGATGCAAAAATCCTGGGCCCGCCACTGTCTTCAGCAATGGCCCCTAAGAAAGTTGTCGAGAAGCTCAACATTGGAGGTGAACTCGTTAGAGGAGGTTTTGCTACTGGTGACGCAAACCTCAAAGCCGTGATTGATCTGTGTGTTAAAGCCGGACTGGATTTCATTCTTTCTGAGTCAACAAACATTCTGAACAGGGAGATTATGGAATTCTATCAACATGCCGAAGTAAACGTAACAGGGAAAGCAATCAAGTCTATTGTTGCAGGAAATCGTGTCAGGGTGACTGCCAGAGCCCTTACAAATTTGCTTAAGTTGCCTGCTTTACCAAATGAAGAGGAAGAAGAGGAAGTCAGTTCTGATGAGGTTGCCCAAGCATTGGAATGGTGTGCCTACACCGAGAAGCTCTATGGCTCACTGTACAGGATTAAGATGAATAATGCTGGAAAGCTTCTCACTGATATCGTTGGCAAAGTCCTAATTTGCAAGCCAGGGTCACACGACCGAATCTCAAGGGAGATGTTTGAAGTGATGACCATGATCATCCTGAAGAAAAAAATTGATTGGGGTAGAATTCTATTCGAAAAGATTAAGAAGTCCCTCAAAGCTCCAAATTTCGGAAGAATTCTGTCCTTGTTCCTATGCAGTTCACTTGGGGACAAGTTAGATCAATCCATGGGAACCCCTATTCACTACTTGAAGAAGATTGACTTGAAGTCCTTGGAAAGGTGGGAGAAAGTCATCCCCAGGAAAGGAAGGAAAGCAGGAGGTGAGACCTCTGGTGCTGTACAGAATCTGGAAGAAGAAGATGTGGGAGCTGTAGCCCCCAGTGAAGACCCTGTTTTTGATCAACCCCCTGCAAACACTGAGGGTGAGCCTTCTGTAGAGTCTGTCACAGATCCAATGGAGACAGATGCTAGAGTAGTCATTACAGAGACAACACATGTTGAGGGGGAGACTTACTTGGAGTCATCTGCCCTGGAGGAGCATTCAGAAGTTTCTGCCTCAGATATGGTTGAGGAAGAAACTCACATGGAGTGCTCTGTTCAAGAGGACCTTCCAGTTTTTGTTATTGTTGGTGAGGGAGAAGCTCATCTGGAGCTGTCTTCCCAAGACCCAGTCAATACTTGCAGCGAGATCATTGCCTTCAGAAGCCAAGTAGTCAGGGAGGAACAGAGTGTTGCCAGTCATATTCAGATTCGAGACACTCCTGATGAAGTGTTTGATGATTCCTTGATGGAAGAAGAAGTTCTCAGAAGGAAGGAAGATCAGAAGGGATCAGAAATCCCTAGCTCTTTAGCCCCCAAACAACAAGAAGAGGCTTCTGTCATCATTCTAGATCAGATGAGGTTACTATTGGGGGAGCAGAGGAGGCATTTTGAGAAGTATGTGGATAAGGCCATGGAGAAATTCAAAGCAGAGATGTTTGCCAAGCTTAATGCCTGTGATAAATTAAAAAATCTAATGTAATGTTTTTATTTCACTCATTTAATTTTATTGTATGGATGAATGATTGGCTAGTTTTGTGCATTGTTATGTATGCCTAAGCATTTGCATGAACGTAATTTAAATAAACATGACCGTAATAACGGAACATCTCAGTTCGGTTCGATTTTTTCGGAATATTAAAATTAAAAACCGCACCAAATCGAAAGGGGGGTGGTTATCCAAAATGAAAAACCGACCCTACACTGAACCGAGCGATTCGGTTTGAATTTTGGTTCTGTTCTGTCGGTTCGATCGGTTCTCGGTTTTTTGCGCACACCCCTACAAAAAATCAATCAAGAAAACAGAGTGGTAGAAGAGGAATGGGTCTGCCTTCTGTCTCCTAATTCATCGACAAGGAGAACTGTTCTTCCATTTCTCTCCATCTTCGCTCATAAAGAAAAAAGTGTGGCTAAAGGAGGAGGTGCTAACTAAGGCTCGGTTTGGCAAGGTGGTGGCGGTCGTGAATGGGGTGGTTATGAATCGTTGTTCGTGACCGCCTGACCTCACGTAAGGAACTTCATCCACCTTTAAGTGGGATCAGCCATGGTATGAGAAAAAAAATATCTGTGAAGAAAGGAATTCCCTTAGAGCTCCAAAGGATTCGGGAAGGAAGAAGTGGCTGGCAAGGGGTGTGCGTTCTTGGGAAGGAGACGAGGCGTTGTTCGCTAGCGGGAGGAAAGAAGGCTAGATGAGGGAGGAAAGAAGGCGAGATGAGGGTTTTGCTGAGTGCGGATAAGTGTTCTTCCAATTTTTATCCCAGATGACGAGGGGCGTGGGATGTCGAGCGAAGAATACATATTGTTATTTTTTGTACGGGAGGTGAAGAGCAGTAGTCCAATAATGTCGCGCTGCACAATATCCATTGGGGGGGGGGGGGGGGGGGGGGGGGGGGGGGGGGGGGAGCAGCGGAGAGGTATGATTGGCTGCACAGGGTGCCCGTGGGCTGACACTCATATTTATACGTCATAATTGATTGGAGATAGTATGTTAAGTAGGTTCTACAGGTCCTTCCTTACATGACCATTTGATGGGGTCTTCATTTGCTTACCAGGATTGAAGTCTCTAAAGACTCTAATCCATAATTAGGAGTAGATGACATTATTCAAATATAAGGATTTTGGGAAGGTATAATTATTTAATACCATACATACAGCAAATTTGTGCTTCACCAATGCTCTGGATGCTGAATGAAGGAAGCATAGTTATGTGCACATAAATCAAAATGGATTCTTGGGTCTGCCCTCTCTGATGTCTTTGGCTTTGATTTGAGGGCATGATTCCGCAGCAAACGCGACGGTATAGGGGGCCACTATTTCAGTGGTACTCTGTGAGCAGCCACTTTGTGCATTTATTGTCAAAGGTTAGGTCTTTCTCCTCTGAGAGAAGCCACTTTGTGCATAGTGCCAAAGGTTAGGTCTGTTTCCAATCTTCCCCCGCCCATACCCCCAATGATTGGGGACTATATGGGTTATGTTGTTGTTGTTGTTGATATAAGCAGATATATACCATAAAAGAATCAAAGAGAATAACATTGTGCAAACATCGTGTAAATTCGATCACTTATCGACTCTGGAAGGTTGATAAGAGCAAAATCGGAGCACATCAAAACTCCGTACAAATCTTTGATTGATATATCTTATACGTTTTTTTGGACGTGTTCATTAATATTCGATTTCATTGAGTGATTGACAAAATTTGACTTTTAAAATTTTTATTAGTCAAAGAACCAATATTTTATAGGAGTCTACTCTTTTTTTGCCTCTTTATTCTTTTCACACTCAAAGTACAGAAATAAATATTTACACATAATGCATTACACAAATACATATTAAACAAAATCTTCAGAGCTGGGAATATCTTCTCACAGGCGGCGTCAAACTATTGCGAGTTACTTAATGCTCCCACGGACTTGAGGAGTCAGACCTTCTTAGCTCGAGCGTGAGTCAAGCGCACAAACAGTCAAAGAGAGAACCAACAATTGAAAAGCGAGATGTTTTACGTACAAAAACCCGAAAAGGGAAAAAATCACGGGGCCAGACCCAGTTCTGACAAAATCCACTCGTTGTAGATAGTTATAGGAGTTAGAGTTTAGGAGGGTGACAGGCCACTGCTCCATTACAAGTTTCTTGAGAAAAAGCTAAGTCTTCAGTAGCGCTTGTGAGAGCAATTTTTGGGGGAGAAACGTCACAAGCAGAGCGAGCTTTGAGCATGAGGATGAACGAAGAGCCAAGTCTTCGCCGGAAAACCTCAGAGTTCTTTCTTCTCCCTTTTTTTCTTTGTCCGTTCAAATGAAGGTCTGGGCATCTGTTTATACGTTTTTTGGGGTGCGCATTGGTAATTGCGCACATTTGGATATTGAGCGAGCGAATAAGAGCGCATAATTTCGGACACCTAGATCACAAATTTTGGGGAAATGACGATCATGCCCCGGCAACTCAGGTGCCCCGAGCAGGCTCACTGGCGAGATGGAGGCAGCATGATTGCGATGAGCGCGCGGGGGGGGGGGGGGGGGGGAGCTCATAGCGCGCGGGGGAGCACATTGTGTGCAGGGGTTCGCGTGCTGTTCGTGCTGGCATGCGCGGACTTGCGCACAAGCAAGCTGCATTGTGTCTGTGCGGGCGTGCACTGGCTTATGCCCATGCGCACCGTGCGCAGGTGTGGAACGTTTTGCGTGTAGGTGCAGACTGCGTGCTCGTGTGACCCGCGCATTCCGACGTCCATTTGAGAGATCAAACGGATTCAGTATTGCGCGAGAATGGGCCGATTGGAATTGTCTTGACAATTCGATCGAGGTTGCGGGTCTAAAACTCTGATTTGAATATTTGGATTTTAGGGGTAACCTATCAAATGCCCCCAATTTCCGAAGTTATTAATTTGGAAAGGACGAGCCAAGACATTTTTCACAATCACCTTATCTTTTTTTATGTGAGTTCTGACATGACTTTTCGCGTGCTTGCTCTTGATAACCGACACATTTAAGCATTGCTTAAGTGTCGGATATATACCTTCTTTTTTAGAGAAATATTTAAGGGGAGTGTACAAGATCGATGTGTACATCGATGTGCTTACGCATGTGTTCGCGCTCCCGTGGATGTAAGGGCGCAAATGTCGATGGCGTGTCTGGGAACGGCGGCCACAGATGTGTGTGCGCGCAAATGCATGTGTGCGTGCCCGCAAATGCATGTGTGTGCGCCCAAATGTATTTGCGTGGGCTTATGTAGAACGGACGCATGTATGCGAGCAGAAATATGCGCGCGTTCGTGCGAGAGCCCGACGGACTGTGCGGATGCGAGTGTCCGGTGGAGTGTACGCGGTGTGCGGGTGTCTGTGCAGACGCAGATTATGTAGCATAAGTTGTTGTTCATCCCCCAGTGTGGGGAAACTGGTTTTGCCCTTGATTTGCGTGGCTGTTCATGAGACCGTACATGGTGCTAGTGTTTGGATGCAAGTGCACGTTGTGCGTTGATATTTTTAAACTTTACGCGTGTTGCGTGCATTTTAAAACTTTGTGTGCGTCTTGACCGCACAATTTTTGAATTGGAGTGCGCTTTGCGTGCACCCTATTTGTGCGCCCCGCGTGCGCGTGGATTTTGATTTAGTGCACACACTTTAACAGGAGGATAATAGGTCCATATATGGAAGATATGTAGGGGGGGGGGGGGGATGATATTCCCGCATGGTTGTAGAGGGGAGCAGATCCCCCTTGATCGGAGGATGATGGGTCATTTGAACAGTAGCGTGAGCTTGGTTTTGAGTGTGGTGCCTCTTTTTGAGTTGAGTGGGGATGCGCGCATTGGAATCTTGTGTGTGCGCAAACATGCTATTGAGCTGTATGCGCGAGCTATGCGCACATGAATGTGATGTAGAGATGTGCGCTCATGATCATGTTGAGAGGTTGTCGCTCAAATTAATTGAAAGCTTACTGCTTAGTGTACACACCAGAGGTAATTGTTGTACTTGCTGGTGCGCTTCCGACATGTAGTTGTCGTTATTTGTTAGCGCGCTACCTGGTTATGGTACTAGAGGCAGCTGCTGCAATAGTTAGCCCGTTACCCGATGTTGGTACAAGAGGTAGCTGTTGTAACGCTTTACACGTTATTTGGTGGTTGTACCGAATTTAGCTGCTGTTACGGTTAGCGCGCTACCCGGTATTTGTACCAGAGATGGCTGCTATAATTGTTGTATTTGTTAGCGCGCTAACCGACACTGGCCTCGGATGTAGCTGTTGTAATTGTTGTACTATTAGCCTACTACCCAGTGCTAGTACCAGAGTTAGCTGTTGTAATTTTTAGCGTGCTACCTAGTGATAGAACCAGAGGCAGCTGCTGTAATTGTTAGCGCGCTACCCTGGGTTGGTGCCATGGGTAGCTATTGTAATAGTTAGTGCATTACCCGATGCTGATACCAGAGGTAGCTACTATAATTATAAGTGCACTGTCCGGTGCTGGAGGTAGCTGTTGTAATAGTTAGTGCACTGCCCAGTGGAGATAGCTGTTGTAATTGTTAGCGCGCTACCGATGGAGGTAGTTGCTATAGGCTCTATTTGGGCCAGCTCTGGCGGATGGAAAACTAATGATCGAATAGAGTTGATTGAATAGAACTATTTGAGAAGCAGTAATGAAAAAACTGCAAACTATTTGGAGAGTCTGTGCATAAGTGTTGATTAAAGAGAGTTTTTTCAATTAAACTGTTTGGATGAACGCCTTTTTGAAAGCCATTTTTCAACTGGATGCCTATAATTGCAATGAATGTGATTGATTATGTGAAGATTCATAGTTGAAGCACCTCGTAATGCCTACCCTCAAGAACAAATACAACTAATGAATAACAATCCAAACAAACATACCCTAACATTTTAGTGGTCAAAGAAGCGGTAATGAAATAACTGGCCATTCATCTCATGTGCCTAAACGGCCCATGACCACACAGTATCATGCAAAGTTGCTAAGATAATGACATAAAAATGCACAATCAACTAGAATTTATCAAGAAAATATCGACCATCATCCATAAAGGCGTGTACATACATTATCTTGAAATTGGACATGAAAATAAATAGAATAACAAGGAGATGATTTATTACCCTTTGAGCATCTGTTCCAGCTGAAAATTCAACACGCCCAAAACAAAGGAAGCTACCATCTTTTTCATCCATATGTTTGGATTACAAAGTACTGCCTCTTATATAGTGTTTTATACATTTTCACCACAATGTATTTATGTTTTTTATGGTAATATTAATGCATAAAAAGGCAGAGCTGAACAAGTACCGGATGATAGAAATTACCAAATGCTACTGGGAAGATCCTTTCTACTAAGCTCTCACTATTACCCCCAATTTTCCTCCATATGGAATTGACTTTTCAGCAAATCAATAGGTTGAACGAATGTGGCATAGTCAAGAGCCTAATGAATAAACTCTATCACTCCAGATTTCAGAGCAAATCAAAATGAAACAAGCTTTTCACATGGTATCAACTAACTGTTGAAACATGCGTTCCACATCTCTTGGTTTAAAAATAACAAACCTCATTGTGTATTTGATCATATTTGTCGTGTGTTTATAGTGTGCAAAAACTACTGGTACAATACCCCTATGAGTAGAGTGAAGAATGAAGACGATGCTCTAAAAGAGAGCTAGCGCTCGGCGGTAACATTTACCGCTGACGATAGCGTGTCGACGAGAAGAGATATCTTGTCGACGAGAAGAGATACCTTGTCGACAATAAGAGATGCCTTGTCGGCGAGAAGCGATAATGCTTCACATGTCGACGAGAAGTAATAACGCCACATAGAAGATGTTACCGCTGGTGGTAGCCCTGTCGACGAGAAGACACATAAGGTCGGCGAGAAGGGAATGTCAGCTAGAAGGCCTTCAATGCTACCGCGACGAGCTAGTACTTACCGCGGCGCGGTAAGGACACGTTCTGCCACTTCCAGCACGCTCTGTGAGCACGATCCATGATCTCGGCCATTACAGCTAGTGCAGCGCGCTAGTACTTACCGCGACGCGGTAAGGCCATGTTCTACCACTTCCAGCACGCTCTATGATGTCGGCCATGATTCTTCACAATCTGACACCGCGCGACGGTAGCCTACCGCTGGCGGTAGCTTTCTGAGTCTATATAAAGGATGGTTTCTTTGATGAATTATTACGCGAACCGAAGATACCAATCCAATCTTTCGCGAGAGCCTTCATCCGAGAGTTCCATGACACTTCTAACTCCATCTTTGAAGATCAAGAGATCGAAGGAGGATTCTAAACGATCATACTACGTGAAGAACACACGCATCAACTCTGACGTTTTTCTTTGGAGGTTCATCATCTCCTTCAGAGTTCTTCATCCCAGGGAGTTTTTATTTCTAAACATACATTGTATTTCTTTTACTTTGTAATCCATTTGTGTCTTGTCTGGTGTTGGCGACTAGGTCTAGGTTTAGATCTATGGGAGACTAGAGACCTTATCTGGGTAAGATATGTTATAGCCAACCGATTATTGGGAGAAGGATCGGTATAGAAAATCAAAAGGATTTTTCTTTAAGCCTCGATTTCAATCTCTATTGGAATCAAAAGTTTATGTATTCATCTTTGTGAAATAAAATAAATTTTCATTTTTTCCATTATTATTATGATTTTATTTCCTTCAATTGTTACAAAGAAAAATCATTCTTAGCACAATTTTTGAGAAGGTTCATTGTCTGGAGTTAGCGCCGCGCGGTAGAACCTACCGCCTATGTCAGTAATAGAGATTTAACCTCTCTTAAATTATCACGTTAAAGGAATCTTCAGTATTATCATTTCTGAAAAGTTAAAGTAATATTTTATGTACAATATTTCTGAAGGCACGGAAGGTCGACGAGAAGGCACAAAAAGTCGGCGAGAGGGGAATGTCGGCTAGAAGGCCTTCAATGCTAGCGCGACGTGGTAGTACTTACCGCGATGTGGTAAGGCCACGTTCTGCCACTTCCAGCACGCTCTGTGTGGACGATCCACGATGTCGGCCATTATAGCTTGTGCAACGCGCTAGTACTTACCGTGGCACGGTAAGGCCACATTCTACCATATCCAGCATGCTACGTGAAGTCGGCCATGATTCTTCACGATTTGATACTGCGCGGCGGTAGCCTACCACTGGCGGTAGCTTTCTGAGTCTATATAAAGGATGGTTCCTTTGATGAATTGTTACGCGAACCAAAGTTATCACTCCAATCTTTTGCGAGAGCCTTCATCCCAGAGTTCCATAGCACTCCCAACTCCATCTTTGAAGATCAAGAGATTGAAGGAGGATTCCAAACTATCATAGTACGTGAAGAACGCACGCATCAACTCTGTGTTTTTCTTTGGCGGTTCTTCATCATCTCCTTCAGAGTTCTTCATTCCAGGGAGTTTTTATTCCTGAACTTACATTGTATTTCTTATACTTTGTAATCCATTTGTGTTGGTAGGGAATTCGTCGCAGTTGTTGGTGACTAGGTCTTGCGAGGCTTAGGGGGATTCACTGCAGGTGTTGGCGACTAGGTCTAGGTTTAGATTTAAGGGGAGGCTATAGGCCTTATTATTGGATCTGTAGGCACCCTTAGAGGGGAGGGGGGATGAATAGGGCTTTTCAAATTTTGAATAAAAAAAAGGTAAAATGAGTTCTATCACTACCGCCTGCGGTAAGTAGTTACTGCTCCGCAGTAGCACTCCAGAAATTTATAACTTCTTCAAAAATTATGCCAATGTGTTTTTTCTTACAAACTCTTGAACGAAATAAAATCTTAGAAAAACAGAGAAGATGAAAATTAATTTTATTTCAAATTATAATTACAAGAGTATTAATTTCAATAGTGCTTGAAATTGAGGCGATAGAATAAAAACACATTTTGATTCTTCATCGATCCTTCTCCCAAGGACCAGTTGGCTATATCCTATCTTCCCCAAGATATGACCTCTAGCCTTCCCCCTAGATCTACACCTACACCTAATCTCCACACACACCGCGGTGAATTCCCCCTAAACCTCGCAAGGCCTAATCGCGAACCCCTGCGACAAATTCACTACTGGTTCAAAAGTAAAGAGAAGAATTACAAAGTAAAAACACTCCCTATATAGAAAAGCTCTATAGGAGACAAAGGATCGCCATGAACACCATCGGAGTTGAAGCGCGTGTCCTTCTTTAAGTATGACTGTGTTGAAATCTCCTTCTCACTCTTGTTCTTCAATGATGGACTTTGGAAAGCTTTGGAGCTCTAGGATGAAGTCTCTCACGAAATGTTGGAGTTATGGCTTAAATTCTCTCTCTATGAAAGAGATGAAAGAGAGAGATCCATCCTTTTATATAGGCAACGAAAATTATTGCCCGCGGTAGTACTACCGCTCTGCGCTAGCATCGTTCACGCTATCATGCTGCAACGTGTCCATCTTCATGGAGATTGTGCTAACCGCAACAGATCATGAACCTACCACACCGTGGTAAGAACTAATGTGCCGTGTTAGATATCGTCATTTCATCATCGAGAAACTGTCTGTCGCCAGTCTTCAGATGTCATCCCATCTACCGCCAGCGTTAGGAGTTACCGCTTCGTGGTAGCTCTAAATTCTGAGCTCCGTGATCATTCTACATTGCTCTTTTTAGGAGTATACTTCCTGTACACTATAAACACACGACAAGCAAGATCAAATACATTGTGAATTTGTTATTCTCAAACTAAGAGATGTGGAACACAAGCTCCAACAATCTCCCCCTTTTTATAATAACAAATCCTCTAGGAAGAGATAATAAAATATAATTAGAGTGGTGTTTATAGTATATGTTAAGCGTGATAAAATGTGCATACTCCCCCTTATGTTTACTCCCTATACTCCTCTTATATGGATACTCCCCATACTCCCCCTACATAATAGATTTCTTCAATTTATTCTCCCCCATAAATAATAGATTTCTTCAATTTATTCTCCACCTTTTGGTATTATCAAAAGAAGGCGGGAAGAGTAGATGCAATATGAACTAATGTGCATTATGTAGAGATTACAATTTGTAAAGATAGTAGACACAGCGAAAACAATTTTGAACATCTTTAAGTCTTTTAAAGAAGGTAATATATCAAATTTGAAGTTTTAAAAAAGAAGATGTTTGAATTTAGGTACAAAAGATAAAAGCAAGCAAGATTACAAATATCAAGAAAAGATATGTTTTACAATGTAAATTAATTTGTATTTCAAGTAAACATAAATATTATATTGATCACGCTTTGCTATCTAGTGCTTTTACTTAAAATTGTAGAGAATAATGTAGCTAAGCTTTTAGAGTCCAATTCTTATGAGTGGAAGTGTTATAAAAGATAACGATGTGTTCAAAATAGTGTTTTGATAAAGTATACAAATGTATAAATCAAACCACAAGAGCATATGTAATGCAAGAACATACCTTTAAATAAACATATATAATTTTATTTCCACAAATTTCAATGCACAAAATTTTAATTTTTAAAAAGAAAAGTGAAAATTTTTGTTTGCACAACGCACTTTACAATTCTTGGTCAAGGTACGCAACCTCACAATGCTCATTAAGACTTATCAGAAGGGCGAGTAGTGGTTGGTGGAGTTTTCCTTGTCATTGATTATTTGTTTTTTAGTTTTGTGACTAAGGACTCCGAATTCACTTATTTTTGCAAACATAAAATTTTAATTTTATATACCATTTTTCTCTAATCACAACTGCATGATCACAAAGAATTCAAGAAAGAATTCAATGTTGTGTAGGTAATCTATTTATGCAATTCAATATTGTAAGTTCTTATTCTACACCAACATGCAAGAATTAGATTTAAAAACACTTGTAGATTATCAAAAAAAGTGTAAGTGAGATAATCATTACCAAACATAAAACTTCACTCATACTTAGAGGCATACAAAAATTATTCTATACATGTATTCTACAACCAACGTCATTGCACATTGTAAGATAATACTCAAGGCCTGATATATTCAAGAACAATGTTATAAAGAAATATGAAATTAAAATTAACCATTGTAAACCATCTTTAAGTCATAAATATAATCAACCATGATTTTAAGCAATGAAGCATCAAGCAGTTTTTTTTGTTTATTTTAAATTTTTAGAAACAACATAGAAATAAATAAACAAATGTAATAAAAGACAAAAACATATTTTTATATTTTTGAACTTGTTTTGAAGTTTTATCTTTGATTTTTAAGGACAATATCAAAATTAAAATACATGAAACTTTCTGAAAACCAGTGAAATTACAGTATAATAAATTTTTCAAAAAGGCAAAATTCAGAGAGGGGTCTGATATAATTTGAATCAGGATAACTCCATCGGTAACAACTACCGCCCAACGATAGTAACAGAACTTTGATTTTCATGTAAAACTCAGATTTTTTGAGATTTTTTGTTTGAATATAATTTGTCATTATGTGGGCTATAGGATACAACAAGAACATAACAAAATAGAGTGAAATTGCGGATTATACATTTTAAGCCAGAATATCTAACACTCCCAATTCTAATCTAAGCATGTTAAATCTAGCATCGGGGAGAGGTTTGGTACAGATATCTGCAAGTTGATATTTAGTTCTGATAAAATTGATTCTTATATGTTCCTTTTTAATATGATCCCTAATAAAATGATGTCGGACATCTATATGTTTAGATCTAGAGTGATATAAAAGATTATTTGTAAGATCAATAGCCCCTTGTTGTCACATTTTAATTCAATGTTACTTAGATGAACTCCAAAGTCTTCTAAAATTTGAGTCATCCATAAAGCTTGTGCACAACAACTACCTAGTGTGATATATTCGGCCTCGGTGGTGGAGAGGGCAAAAGAATTTTGTTTCCTACTCGACAAAGATACAAGTGAAGGCCCTATAAAATGACACGTGCCACTAGTGCTCTTACGATCTAATGAACATCCAACATAGTCCGAATCAGAAAAGCCATGTAAAATAAAGAATCATTATGAGGATATCACAATCCTAATCTAGATGTTTCGATTAGATATCCAATAATTTGTTTAACCGCTTTTAAATGTGAATTTTTTGGGTTAGCTTTAAATCTAGCACACAAACAAGCAAAAAACATAATATCGGGTTTAGATGGACTCAAATATAATAACGATCCAATCATTCCTCTATATAATGTTTGATTAATAGAAATACCAGCTTCAACTTTTCCCAATTTTAGTGATGCACTCATTGGAGTACTGACTTGCTTTAGGTTTTCAAATCCAAATCTTTTAAGAATATCATGAACATACTTAGATTGACAAATAAAAATATCATCATGTCTTTGCGTGATTTGAAATACTAGAAAATATGTGAGTTCTCCTACCAAACTCATTTCAAATTCATTTTTCATCACTAAAACTACTTCATTACACAACTCTTCATTAGTGGCTCCAAACATAATATCATCCACATAAATTTGCAATATAATTAAATCATTATTAACATGCTTAATGAAGAGTGTGTTATCCACACTTCCCATAGTATAACCATGCTTTAACAAAAATGATGTTAATCTTTCATACCAAGCACGTGGCGCTTGTATCAAACCATAAAGCGCTTTTCTAATTTATACACATGATTAGAAAATTTTTCATTCATAAAACTGGGGGGTTGTTCAACATAAACTTCTTCTTTTATAATCCCATTTAAAAATGCACTTTTAACATCCATTTGAAATAATTTAAACTTTTTAAAACTCGCAAATCTAAGAAAAATTCTAATTGATTCTAGGAGAGCAACGTGTGCAAAAGTTTCATCAAAATCTACCCCTTCGATTTGAGAATATCCTTGTACAACTAGTCTAGCTTTATTTCTTGTAATTATAGAGTCACCATCTAATTTATTTTTAAATATCCATTTAGCACCTATAACCGGATGACTAGGTGGCCTCTCTAAAAGATTCCAAACCTTATTACGTTGAAATTGATTTAGGTCTTCATTCATGGCTAAAAACCAAAATTCATCATTTAACGCGGCTGAAATATTTTTTGGTTCTATTTCGGATACAAAACAATGGTTTGAAAATGACTCATGTAAAGTAGAACGAGTGGTTACCCCTTTTGATGGTTCTCCAATGACAAGCTCCCTTGGATGGTCTTTTGAAAACTGCAGCACACTTGGAGGAACATATTCTTCTTTTTCTTCTTCTTTCTCCACCTTTTCTTCTTCTTTTTCTCCAAGCGATTCATCATCATGCTCTAAAGGGGAAAGATGTTCCTCTTCATTTCCTGTAGGATTAGCATCGACATAAGGAACAAACTTATCAAATCTTACATGAATAGACTCTTCAATTGTTTTAGTTCTTTTGTTATATATTCTATAAGCCTTACTAGTTGAAGAGTAGCCAATGAAAATTCTCTCATCACATTTTTCATCAAATTTTCCTAATGCATCTCTAGTGTTTAAATTAAAATATTTGCAACCAAAAACATGAAAATAAGATACATTAGGTTTCTTTTTAAAATATAGCTCATAAGGTGCTAATTTTATGATTGGGCGAAGCATGACACGATTAATAACATAACATGAAGTATTAACAGCTTCTGCCCAAAATGATCTGGGCAACCCATATTCAGAAAGCATGGTGCGTGCTAGTTCTTGAAGGGTTCTATATATTTTTCCTCTCCACTACACCAATTGTTGTGGGGTGCGTGGAGCAGAAAATTCATGCTTAATTCCAAGATCATTACAAAAAGAAGAAAACTTATCATTTTCAAATTCTCCTCCATGATCCGATCGTATGCATTTAATTTTTAAATCAAGTTCATTTTGAATGTGATTGCATAATTTAGTAAATTCAAGAAAAGCATTGGATTTGGAAGATAGAAATATAATCCAACAAAATCTAGAATAATAATCAATTAATACAAAAGTGTATTTTCTACCTCCTAGACTAGAAGTACTAACGGGTCCAAATAAATCCATGTGAATTAATTGAAGTGGTCTAGCAGTAGAAATTACATTTTTGTTTTTAAAAGAACTTTTTGAAAATTTTCCTTTTTGTCAAGACGTACAAAAAGAAGATAAATTTCCATTAAGCATAGGTAATCCCTTAATTAATTTATCTTTTGATAATTTCAAAATAAGCTTGGTGCTAGAGTGACCAAGGCGCATATGCCAAAGTTCTAATTCTTCATTTTTAGAGATAAAACATTTTAAAGAAGATTTTGAAAGATCATTAAAGGCAATCATATAAATATTATGCATCCTAGGTGCAATGAGTATGACTTCTGTTGGGAATCTTGCCCACATGATTCCTGATTTGAGGAAGTCACCAAGTCAAGACTACTTCACTTTGTATTTGATCACTTCTCTAGCTTATAAATCTCAGGAAGTTAGCAGAACAAAATTCGTCGAACACAGAAGGAAGTTCGTGGAACTCAGAAGGAAGTTCGTCGAACTTAGAAGGAAGATCGTCGAACGCTGAGACTTGGCGAGTTAGTCGAACGCTGAGACTTGGCAAGATCGTCGAACGCAGAAGCAAGATCGTCGAACTCAGAAGGAAGATCGTCGATCGCTGAGACTTGGCGTGTTCGTCGAACGCAGAATGGAGTTCGTCGAACGCTGAGACGGTACAGAAGAATGAAGCTCGTCGAACGCAGAATGCTGTTCGTCGAACGAAGATTGCCGTTCATCGAACGCAGAGAAGAATGAAGACAAAAGGAAGAAATGTCGTCCAGAAGACGCAGTATCGTCGACTTCACCAAAGTGGCCTTGTCGTCGAGAAGAACAGACATCGTTGTGAAGAAGGCTTGTCGCTGAAAAGGCTAAGTATGACTGATGGCGTCGAACATCGTCGTAAAGAAGGCATGTCGTCGAGAGAACAAGGTGATTACGACGACACAGTCAGAGATAGCATATCGTCGTATATGCAGATGTGCCAGAATGTCTCATATCGTCGAGATACCAGTGTCAGAGGCAGAAGCTGGAAGACTTGAAGTTCTTCCAAGGTCAAAGACATCGACAAAGTTCTGTCGTCGAGATACCATCCATGTTGTAGTAACAATGGAAATATCGTCGAGACAGAATTCAAATGTTGTGGACGCGCTGTCAGCATTTAATTCCGCTGCCTGATTGTCTAATCAGCGCGTGCTCTTAAGGAATGGACGTCTGACACTTAAGGAACTTTTTCAGATACCGTTGGGGACCTCTCACTCTTATAAAAGAGATAAGAGGATGCCCTAGAACAAGCAGTAATTGTGAGAAAAGAAAAACGAAAAAGAATCACGTCATTGCTTCAATACAACAGTACATTCTACGGAGAAGAAAAAGAACAAGTAGAGAACAAACATCAAGTGTTCTCTGAAGAATCAGTCATCTCCATCGACTGATAAGAAGCCAATCCTCATCAGGCTAAGCAAAGTTTGAAGAAGAACTGTGCGTTCAAGATCTGAATCAGAAACATCTTCTTCAACCCCAAGAAGCCGATCTTCATCAGGCTAAAGTTGCCGATCTTCATCCGGCAGGAGAAGCAGTTCTTTTTACTGTAAATTCTTGTAAGGCTTGCGGGCCTATTTGTCTAGCTTGAGGGCTGGAGAGCTGTGAGGCTTGAGGGCCAGGGCAGTGGACTTGCGGGTCTGACACCGTCTAGCTTGAGGGCTGGAGAGATGTGAGGCTTGAGGGCCAGGGCAGTGGACTTGCGGGTCCGATCTTGTCGAGCTTGAGGGCTCGGGCGCAGTAGGGGCTTGAGGGCCTAGGCTATAGGCACAGGACTTGCGGGTCTGTGTTGTGTGGGGCTTGAGGGCCTGAGTGTCGAGCTTGCGGGCTCGGGTGTAGTAGGGGCTTGCGGGCCTAGGCTGTAGGACTTGTGGGTCCTTGCTGTAAGGCTTGAGAGCCTGAAGTTTTTGGCGGAGTTTGTCGAGCCTAGCACACTGCTAGGTAGGCGTAGAGGGACAGAGGACTACTCAAGATACCCGGTCTTGAGGAACCTCTATAGATCTTGTGTCATCTGGTGTGTTTTATCTGTGTTTATCTGTACGATATTCTTATGCTCTTCTTGTATATTCGAAACTCGCGCAAACAATCTGAAATGAACACAGATCACCTAACACCCCCCCTCTAGGTGAACGTTCCATTACTAACAAGTGGTATCAGAGGGAGGTTGATCAAAAGAAGACTTAACCATCTGATCTAGATCGTGGAACGACTCACTATGGCTGGTGGAGATCAGAATCGGGAGATGAGATCCATGAAACTTCCAATATGCTCAATGGAGAACTTTCCTATTTGGAAGGAAAGGGTAAGGCTGTTCATGGAAGCGGCTGATCCAAGAATCTATCTGACAATACAACAGGGTCCCTTTATCCCTACAACTCCCTCCACCATTGATCCAACAAGGAAGGTGATAAAGAAATATGAGGACATGACCAAGGACGAGCTAGCCTTGGCAGGCCTAGATAAGAGGGCACAAAATGTTATTGTAAGTGCCATAGATGATTCAACCCTCCAGAATCTGATTCACTGCAAAACGGCCAAGGAGATGTGGGACTCCTTGATCGTGTACATGGAGGGTACTGAAGAGGTAAGGTATGATAGAAAATCCCTTCTCAACCAAGAGTATGAGGCCTTCATACAAGGCAAGAATGAAATAATCTCTAACTGTTATGAGAGATTTTTCAAGATAGTGAATGGATTGAGAAAATATGAAAGAGAGTTCACAAACTCAGATCTTAATGACAAGTTTCTTAGATCTCTCACAAAAGAGTGGGATATCAAGATCTATGCCATCAGAGAGATGGGTCGGCTGGGCATCATGGAGCCTAAAAATCTGTATGGGAAGTTGCTGTCTCATGAACTTCAACTCAACACCAGGAAGGCTGAAGAAGAAAGCTCAAAGGTGAGCTCAAGAGACAGATCTGTTGCTCTAAAGGCTGAGAGCACCAGAAGATCCAAGGGAAAGATCTCTGCAACTAAGAGCAGATATGAGAGCAGTGAGGAATCCGAAGCTAGCTCTTCAGATTCTGATGACACTGACAGAGAGATGGCCCTTCTCTCAAAACAGTTCAGAAAGCTGATACACAGAAGGAGGATGGATAATCATTGAAATTCATCCTCAAGTTCTAGAAGATCTGATCATCATGACAGATCCAGAGCCCCCAGGGAGGAAGGTGCAGGTCTAACCCTGGTAAACATGACTTAAATAATACTGTTTGCTATTCCTGCAGCAAGGCAGGTCACATGGCTGCTGACTGTCATTCTAAGAAGAAGGAGTCAAGGAACCATGAAGAAAGAAGAAGCTCAAGGAGTAAGAGGAAGTCAGAAAAAGGATTCATGGCAAAGAAGGTCAGAACACTGAGTGATTCTGACTCAAGTTCCTCTGGTACTGAGGAAGATGCACTCATTGGCTTTTTGGCCATAGGTGAAGATAACCAGGATGACATCTCTCCTGGGAAGGTAACCAACAGAACTCCTATATCTGACTCTGATTCTGAATCAGTAGCAGATTTTGTGCATGATGATGAGGGTGTGTCTGCTGCCAACAGCACAGCCTCAAGATCCCAATATGATGTTGAATCTGAACTGATAAGGCAATATAAAGCCCTATGGAAAGCTTTCAAAAGCTGTAAGAAACTCCTAAAAGTCCAGACCAAGGAGTTAGATTCCTTGAAGCCTGTTCAATCTGAGCTCCAGGAGACAGCTGAGAAGCTGGCTGCTATGAGCAAAGAAGTGGACAAATTCAAGGAAGCCATAAGGCTTAAGAATGCTGAATTAGGACAGAAGAACAAGGTCATCAAGGACCTTGAGGAAATGGTGCTGGCTGAGAAGAAACTTGCATCCAGCTTCTCAATGCCCAAAACTATCCTGCCTATCATTGACACCTTCTCTGGACAGTTCAGAGCTGGTATTGGTTTTAATCAGGAGACAGTTACGGGCAAAGATTCTGAAGCTAGACCTTCCTATAAGAAGGTGCTGGTGTCAAGTCCTTCAGCCCACAAACCTGCAGCAACAACAATCAAGGTTAGGGGAAAGGCTGTTCCTACAAAGCCTATTCCCAAGAAGGTGAATCTGTGAAATTTTACAAAGATCTAGGAGTGAGCAGGAATCGTACAACTTAAAGTTATAGCCAACAACCAGAAGCACATGAAGCAACACAATCTTTATTGATAATAGCAGAAATCTTCATTACAGAGCGAGGTATACATGGCGAGACATGATTTTGCCAGTACACAAAACCAAAAGGAAAAATACAGCTGAAGAAAGATAATCAGTGGTCTGAACACTAAGACCGCCTGACCGCGCGACCTGGGAGTTCGCGCGACTAGGAAAAGAGACCGCGCGAACAGACTGCCGGCGACTTGAATAACACCAATCGCGAACTCCACAACCTCCCGAACTCCACTGATTCTCCCAAACTCCAGCAACCCGCACTGCAAGCCGTGAGACCGCCCGAACACTTTAGAAGAAGAGGTGACCGTTGTTGTCCGCACAATCCGTAGAAGCTGCAAAAGGAAAGTTCAATTAGCTAACCGACCGGTCATAAAAAAGAGACTGGAAGAACAATGCGTGAACTCAGCTTACACTTGGTGCGATGATTATGCTACAACAGTGACTCCTATTTATAGGCGTGCGACCTGATCCAGTTACCACCCTATGAGATAGAGTCACCGCCCTGACCGCGCGACCAAGACCGATCAACCCGCGCGGTCAGCAGATCGCTCTGCGCTTAGTGAGCTCGCCGACTTCAATCCAGACCGGAGATCACCACTCCTCCAAGAAGCCGCGCGACCATAACAACTCGCACGGTCATGATGCCCACCACCTGTGTTCGCAACAAAAGACCTCCTCCATAGACCGCGAACACAGCCAAGTCGACCAAGGCAAGAACCCGCCAAGTCGACTAACACCAGTGTCTGCATACACCAGCAGATCGCCAAGGGACCAGCTTATGCGAACACAAAAGAGGAGACCGCACGACTAAGAAGACCTTAGTCGGCACGCACCACAAGAACCCGGACAGTCACCAGACCGGAAGACCTCCCGAACAACAACCCTGTGCGGTCAAAAGCTTAACCCGCACAGTACAAAGAACAGCTCGCCACGCGGTCACATGACCAGACCGCGCGACCTCACCTCGGCAACCTTGGACAGAGAACAACGGTCAGGCCGAATAGTCCTACGGCTAGACCGAATAGGTCAGACTGCAGAAGGAGACCGCAAGACCGCGCGGTTAGCCAGACTGCGCGACCTCCTCCCAGACCGCCAACTTCACACTTCAACATTTTCAACACTCCCCCTAGAAGTGGGAAGTTGAAAACATCCCAAGTAAACTCCTCAGCCGAGTGAACGACCCCTTCGCCAGCGCCTTTGTGAAAATGTTAGCAACGTTGTCCTGACTCCGAACATGCTCGACCGAAAGAGACCCCTCCAGCACCTTCTCATGAATGAAATGATGCTCGATCTCGATATGCTTGGTCCTCGCATGACACACTGGATTAGTAACCAGTTTGAGTGCACTCTTATTGTCGCCGCGGAGCAGAGTCGGACCCCGAACCTCCTTATGGACGTATCCCACCAACCTCTTAAGCCAGATGGCTTCTTGAGCTGCCAAGGCCGAAGCCTTGTATTCCGCTTCCGTGGTAGAGACATACACGGAATCCTGCTTCTTGTTGCACCATGATATAGCCGTGGGGCCCGCCATGAAGACGAATCCAGACGTCGACTTTCGATCATCCGACTCTCCCCCGTAATCAGCATCCATGTACCCATGCACCTTGAAGCCCGCATCCCTCCTGTATAGGAGACCCATATCCGAAGTCGCCTTGACATACTTCAAATTTATTCTTGGCCGCTAGTAGATGAGGCATCCGTGGTTTCGCCATATAATGACTCACCCTGCATACTGCATACGCAATATCCGGCCTAGTGATCGTCAGATAGATCAAGCTCCCTACCAGAGCTCGGAACAGAATCAGATCTTCCAGAATCCTCCCCTCATCCTTCCGAAATTTCATGGCCTTCTCCAGAGGTGTAGAAATGCACTTCCCTTCCTTCATGCTGAATCGCTCCACGATTCGCTCCGCATATCCAGCCTGGGACACCAGCACTCCACTTTCCTTCCTCTGCACTTCGAGTCTATGGAAGTGGTGGAGTTCACCCAAGTCCTTCATCTCAAATCTGATAGATAGCTCAACCCGAAGCTTTGCTACCTCCTCCTTCGAATTCCCCATCACGATCATATCGTCGACGTAAAGCAGCACGATGACCTGAAGCTCCCCGCTCTTCTTGACAAATAAGCTTGAGTCAGAGTCTGAAGCACCGAATCCACAAAATAGGAGATATTCTGCAATTTTCCCGTACCACGCCCTCGGCGCTTGCTTCAACCCATATAGGGCCTTCTTCTGCTTGCAGACATAGTCTGGAAAATCTTCAGATACGAAACCTGGCGGCTGGATCATGAAGATATCCTTGTCAATCTCGCCGTATAAGAAGGCATTCTTTACATCGAGTTGCCAAATCTCCCACCCCCAAAATGCCGCCAAGGCAATAACGAACCGAATTGAAGTAATCTTCGCCACCGGACTAAATGTCTCTTCATAATCTTCACCGTATTGCTGCGAGAATCCACGAGCCACAAGGCGAGCCTTGTATCGCTCGATACTGCCGTCTGCCTTCTTCTTGAGCTTATAGACCCACTTGCATGTCACAGAGGTAATGCCCTTAGGCCTGGGCACCAGAGACCAAGTCTCATTTTTCTCAAGAGTTGTCATCTCTTCTTCCATAGCCGAATCCCACTGCTTCACGCCTTTGGCCTTCTCAAAGCTCACTGGTTCCCGCTCATCCAGGGGACCAACAAAGAAACATGAGACAAAGCTCACCATGTTTCCTCCTGTATAGCGATCAGGGGCAATGATCGTTCACTTTGATCTCCTCAACACCTTCTCCTGACTCACACTATCCTCAGCTACTTTGAAAGACTTTATTTAAGGGTATCTAATCACCTAGAGGGGGGGGGGGGGTGAATAGGTTATTTAAAAATATTGCGATTCTTGATTATAACCAAGATAAAACTGATCAGAGCTTTCAAGAAATAAAAACATACACAGAAAAGAACACACAGATTTTTATAGTGGTTCCCCGTATCTTGGGTAATCCACTTTCCCCCTTCTCCCCTTCTAGCAGTGTGTTAGATAGAGGTTATAGCTCTTCCAGATCTCAGACTACAAATAGGTCTGACAGCTCAGATCACAACAGATCTTACAATCTCAGATCACACAGATCTTACTAACTCAGATCACACAGATCCTACCTCAGCCTTTATATCTAGGCCTACAGCTCAGATTCACCCCTGAATCCTACAACTCAGATCACACCTGATCTTACAACTCAGATCCTTGATAGATCCTACACTCAGATCTGACAACTCAAATCCTACAGAAATTTATAAAGAGAATAACGAATACTTAGACTCAGATTTGAGATTGTTGAGCCTTCTTGATTTGCCTGAATGATCAGACAGAAATCTTCAATAGAACAGCAATAGCAAATGATCTTCTTGATTCGTCAGGCTGAGATGACTGTTCTTCTTCTTGGGAAGACAGATTCTTCCTTCTTGATCTTCTTCTTTCAGAAAGAGGTATCAGCACCAGATTGCTGAATGAGATCTTCAATTTAGATTGGTTCTGAAAGGGAAGACAACTTCTCCAGATTCTATATCAAAATTTCTCTCAAAATGATGGAGACGATAATGGCTTTTGAGAGGAGAGGAAAACTTTTCTAACTTCACTTTTCTTCACTTCATCACTTGGATTAACTACACAACCCATAGGTCATGCCTTCTATTTATAGCCTGCCATCTGCAATGTCTGTTACGCTTCTCCACGTCAGCATGACGTCACATCTTCAACGGTCTTCAATGAAAACAAAAGCTCAGCTAGCTATGGAAGATATTCCTCAGTTCAGAGTATTTGTAGAAGAGGCGTTGAGCACTTAACATCTCTGTCGACGCTTTTCTAGTTAGGCGTCGAGCGGTATTTAGACGCTCGACGCTTACTCCTTAGACTGAAGCTCTCGACTCCTACTTCTCAGGCGTTGAGCAAACATCACTTAGTCGACGCTTTTTATCTGAAGAAGTCGAGCAACGTCCACGGGCTCGACGCTTCTTAACTAAGCCTTCATATCTCGACACTTCTGGTTGGCGCTGAGCTGACTGAAGTTAAGTCGACACTTTTCTTTCCAAGGCGTTGAGCAACACAATTTGGCTCGACGCTTCCAAAGTTGATCTCAGAACTTCAGCGGCGACCTTGTCTATTTTAGTAGTAGACATGAGTCAACGCTTCTGGGTCACAGGCGTCGAGCGATGTATGATGTCTCGACGCTTGTGAACTTGAATGAATTCCATGAACTTTTTGCCTGACCTGATCTCTTGCACATTGATTCTAGAGAGTATATCAAATACATTCTGAGATATATCTTTGACTTAGGAATGGACTTCTCCAAATCTAAGACATTGTGGGCAATGATCCCAACAATCTCCCCCTATTTGAAGAAGTCATAATCTCAGTCAATGATATATCTCTCTTTTCAACGAAAAACAATGTGTTCTAAACTCTATACAGATAATCAAAATAAAGAGTATCAAATTTTATAAAATTAGATTACCAAAACATTCTATCCACAAAAATTATCTCAGACATGGTTTCTTATATATGCATAAAAACATAGGCAATTCAGAATAAGATGTCATGTAGAGAGACAGAATCACATCACAGGCATATGTATATATATGAACATGAAGAATAGTTCACACTGGGAATTCATCAAGATTATTCAAAAATATATCAATTACATTCTTCTGAAAGTGAAAAGTAAAGATTAAATTTCTAAAGCTGTCCAGGATCCCTGAATTCAATTCCTCTTTTGGCTCTTTTGGAGAGAGCTTCAGCAACTTCCTTTCTCCTCTTGAAATAGCCAAATGGCTTTAGAAAGTATCTGATTGGCTCCATTTCTCCTGCCTGGACCTTCCCAGCCATTTTGTCAGCCTTGAATTTGATCTTTAGTTCCTCTTGATCCCTATGCTTTAACCATTCAGCTTCAGAATACCACTTTCCTCTTTCTTCTAGGTTATTTTTCACAGCTTCCCATGCTGATAGAATCAATTCTCTAGAAGATGGAGACCAATGTTCAAAATCAACTCTTGATTGAACCTCTTCTCTGAACTTTCTTTTACTTGATTCTACATGCTCACTAGTAAAATTCTCTCTTTTACTTTTATCCTCAGGACTATACATTTTAGCAATCTGCTTTTGAACCTGAGTAAGAGAGGCTGGCCTTGTCTCAGAGACTTGATCATTCCCATAGTCTATATGGGAATATCCAAGAGTTTCTCTTATAGAGTTTGAGGTCCACATAGCATGTTCAGAACTAGATTGAATCATTGACCTCTCTCCCTTTAGGACTTCTTCAATAATGTGTTCTCTCAAAGTATTCTTCTGAAATCTGACTTGACCTTCCAAGTGATTAACTCCACTTTCAATGGTTATCTTTACTTTAAAGAGATGATCATCTATAGTATCTGCATGCAGCTTTGCTTGATCTTTTAGAACTATGGAGCTCTCATCAATTTTAGCCAAGATATCAGCATTCTGTTGTTGCAGTCTAGCTTCAATCTTATTTGTACCTGTTAAGATTTGTGCTACCTGTTCTTTATATAGAACTTGCATATTGCCACTTAGTATTCCTTGGTTTGTCTGAACATCATTCACTGTCGTTGTAATTCCAGCTTGAGATTCTTTAATAACCTTTGATGTTTCTTTGATTACATCAAGCTGTTCAGTTGTATAATCTACTGAAACACCAGCTCTCTTAAAGAACTTTACCATCTCTTTTCTTAATGCAGATATCTGATGATTCACTTCAAATCTAACCAATTTCAGTTGGTAATCTA
Organism: Dactylorhiza incarnata; assembly: GCA_033032865.1. Classification (NCBI taxonomy): domain Eukaryota; kingdom Viridiplantae; phylum Streptophyta; class Magnoliopsida; order Asparagales; family Orchidaceae; genus Dactylorhiza; species Dactylorhiza incarnata. Next base: position 17,049,238 of record JAWHQI010000024.1, read on the forward strand.
CTTCATTTTTCATTTTTGTATTATTCTCCTCAATATATTGTTCTAATAATCTTCTTTGATTATTTAGCAACACTTCCAGCTGAGGTAGAATAGGACTAAGATCCACATGAATTTCCTTTTCCATTTCAACACCTTTGCTACTTTCTTCTCTGATTAAGGAATCATCTCTCTGGCTCATATGGGAGCTAGAGGACTCTATCTTGATAACCTTCTCAGCAGATTTCTTTGGTGCTTTAGGCTCTCCTTCTACTTCCATAGCATCTATTACAGAATTCTCTCTAGCAGGGATCTCAGCCTGAGACTCCCCCTCAAATGGTGCATTATCTTCAGCTGGGAATTCATCTTGAGGCTCCCCCTCAGTCTCTGCATTGATCAGATCAATTTTATCTTGAGCAGGGATCTCATCCTGAGCCTCCCCCTCAACTGCTACCTTGCTCATTTCAGAATTGTTCTGAGCAGGAATCTCATCTTGAGTCTCTTTCTCGTTTAGTAAAACCCCTTCAAGTCCAGCAGGAGATACATGAAGACTTCCTCCTTCTTCTTCTCCTTTCTCACTCTCATCCTTGGGTGTATCAGGAGAACTATCCCTTGCATTATTCCCTTCTTCATCTTCTGATGTTGAAAGGTTTGGATCATGAATTGGAGTAGATTTAGATTTTCGTTTGGAGGAGGATGAGCTGGATGAACTTGAAGAACTTGAAGAAGCCTTCTTCTTCTTTTGCTTCTTTGCTTTCTTCTGCTTGGGAGAAGGATCTGCTGGAGGAGGGTTAGATAAAATTCTGTCCCATCTCTCTATCATTCTCATATCCATTTTATTCATGTGGTTTATCTTTGATCCAGGTTTATTATTCAAGGAGTCAGGAGAGAATTTTACTAAATATAAAGACAATATTCTACCCATGTTGGGTACTTGGATACATTCAACTATCCTGTCAAACACAACTCTTCCCCAATCTGTTCTCAGAGAATGAATAATCTTTGTCAGTAGAATAAACATTTTTCTGGAAACTTTGTCATGTGATCCAGTCTTGCACAGCAGTCCCTTTCCTATAACATCTGTTATCAATTTACCTTTCGAATTCATTCCCTTTCTCTGAATACTTCCAGTGATTTCTCGTGACGTTTCAATTCCGCAACAGATTTGTGCTAATTTAATCTGTTCAGAGGTCACCTCTTCTTCTTCTTCATTCCTTTTTAACCTAGGCAATTCTAGTGCCTTAGCTAGTCTAGAAGGAGTTATGTGGGGTGTTATAGCGGGTATACACACTATCGGGCGTAGACCTTACGTACACCTCTGTACACGTCCTAGGTTCACTCTAGAGTCTTTGCATCTATTGCTGGAATCCACCAGTCTTTTAGGCTTAGTAAAATCACTTGGAAGACGTCACCAAGACACCAGCTGAGCTGGCCCTCTATACCCCAACTACTTGCCAAGTCAACGTTCTCCCATTAGTGTGACGACAGGTGTAGTACCGAAGGCACACCACATCATTTATGCACATGCACATATATGTATCACCTCAACCACTCGAGCCTCCAGCTCGTTGGACTAACCAGTCCTCTATGACCAAATCCTTATCATCCCCCGAGTGGTGTGCATATAAGTTCTACTTATCTTTCTACTTAATATAATCTTTTCTAGAATTCGGTTGGACTTGGCAGTTTAGAGTGGATCTTGGACTTCCAGAGGACTAACCGGTGAATGGCTCGCAGCGGTACAAGGAGGTATGATGGGGTTACATCCCAAACCTCCCTTTCTTAAGATAATTAATCTTATAGGTGAATACCCTTTCTTAAAGCCCTCTCTCAATGTTACTCATATTATCCTAACATAGATTCATAATTTCATTAGGGGTGAATTGATCTATCACTTGAAACTCCATATGATCTACTCCCTTAACTGTCCATGCACTCTATGACTCATCATCACTTGGCTAATTGACCTAGGACCCAATTCTGATGTCTAACATACTCCAAACATGTCACTAACCCATTTATGAACATATCCTAGGTACATTTTTAAGGATTACTCACTAGCCAGCGTTTGTTATGCGCAGCTCATTTCTAACTATTAAGTGAATAGGGTAAACCCCAATCACTCTAATCTATATGTTCCAAGATAATTCCAAAGATGCAACATGATCACCCTAATGTTCTATCAGGAATACTTCATTTTCTAAAGTGATTTCGATTATCAAATCAATAAATTATGTTTTCTCTATATGCAGACCAATATTGTTCAGTGTTATTCAAGTCATGAGTGAGTAACCATCAAATCTATATGGCTAATACATCTAAAATAATTTCCAAGGGTTCAACATGTCATGAAAAGTAATTTTCCAGAGATTTAAATATTTCCTAACTTAATTTTGCCAAAATTCATATTTAATAAATATGTGACACTTAGTCAATTTACACACAAAGTACTAATTATAAATGTCCAATTGTTCTAAATAAATTAGCACAAGTACATATTGACAAAATAATGTGCTGGACAAAGTTTCATAATTTTTCCTATATGATTTGTCCATAATTTCAGTAACTGAATATTAAACTCCAAGTGTCACAATACAAAAGTGGTACCAAAATTAACTTTCCAAAGAATTCCAGAAATATTACTAGATGTTCATAATGCAACAAAAATCATCTAACCAGAGATTTTGAATTTTCCAAGATGTTTTGACCATAAATAATTCAAACATACATAAGTGTGACAAATGAAATTATTGATATCCCTCACGGTAAAAGACTCCCAAAAATTCTAATAAAATTTTCAGAGATGTAATATGACCCAATATGGCATGTGACAGAAAATAATAATTTCCTAAGTCATTTGGTCACTATTATTTCATGAATCTAATTAGCGACATATTTACCATTAAATAAAACCTAGGATTTATGTCTCCAAAAATCCTAATCTCACCAGAGATGATAAATTTCATCATGACATATGCATGGCCAAAATTTTCATTAACAGGCATCAAGCCATTTGTGATAAAATCACAAAACACATATTTGTGCTATATGCACACCAAATTTCATCAACTATATTTTCATGCAAGTGGAATACACTCACATGCGGAGCTCCAAATGGTTTCAAATTTTTTTACCATCGTCTTATGATACCCTAATCTACATACCACCCAAGATTTGGGTCAAATTGAAGTGATCTAGCCATATATCTATCATGTGCATGATTTATTAAATAGTTTCTAAAACTGTAGAAAAGTACTTTCCAAAAATTATGATTTTTGGACATGGGGTGTATATAGGTATGACTCATGCATGTCCAAAATTTCAGACCCATTGGCAAAGTATTGAGTTCAGAATCTCCATTTTAGTGTCTACGGCACATTTAGGAGACCCTCCACTAAAATTGATATTCTGGGAGTAATATGGAACCAATTGAGGTGATTCAAGTTTCTATAGAAAGTAGACACTAAGATCTATAATGTTTATCTCTGGAAACTTTTCCTAAAACAACCTCTAAGTGGCCTAAAATCAAGCATGAATATGTTATAATATGTGTGACAGATTCGTATTTTTATTAAATGTAAACTATAGCCTTTGGAATCAAATACAACACAGATCTTAAACCAGATCTGATGGCTCCTAGCTTTCTTCTTCCTCCAGCCAACTACTGAGAACAGCTTGTCCTGGAGCCACTTCCAAGTTGATTTCCTGTCCACCACTCCTCCTCGATGGACGACTACCACCACCACCTCTGTTGAGGTGGTGGCCGACAATTAGTGGTGATTTGACTGCCGAAAAGTGCGTGTATAGGTGTTTTAGGAGGGGAAAATTTCAGCCAAAAATGTGAGTTTTCATGGTGATGGATCTAGCTCTCTTGATCCTGAATCCTTCCCTAAATGATCTAAGGATCTAGTATGAGAGGAGAGGAGGAGAATCTGACCTCCAATCGGGCTTAATGGTGGTTATTTCCCGAATTTACCATGGTCGCCCACTTCAAGTTGTGCTCCTTGTCGAGACCTTGATTCTCCACCAAAAGCTTTGATCCAAAGCTCTATTTCAATTGCTCTCACCCATCTGAAGCTAATGGAGGGGTTAATTAGAGGTGAGGGAGAATAAACATTGCATTGCCATTATTGGCCATTTCGGCCAATGTGAAAACCCTTTGAATTGTTCCTCCACTTGGCTGGGGAAAGGCTGGAAACTGTCTAGAATTCAATGCCCATTGGCATTCAACCATGAATGCTCCATTGAAAGCATTCCAAAAAATTAGGAAAAACCTTAAATCCACCATGCCATGTCACCACCTCCAGAAATTGGATGGCATGGGTGGTAAATATGATCATGTGCTATAGGTTGTTGTCCATGTAGGCTTTAGCCCATGGAAATTAATCAAATTCCCATATTTTCCATTTAAGGCCTAATTTGACTAAGGTTGACTTTCATGGTTGACTTGTCAACCAATAGTGCGGTTGATCCAATTGGCTAGTCATAGGTCCTATGGCGCCATGACATGTTGGTTGGCTCATGGTGGGGTCCACAATGGGCCAATTGACCAATTTAGTATTGATTTGACCAAAATTGACCTAAGTTTGACTTTGGTCAAACTGAGTGATTTGGTTGACCCCAGGTGTGGTTTATAGTCCATTGACTCCCTATTAAGTTTAAGAAGGTATTAGTGGGGCCAATTTGATCAATTAAAGTCCAATTGAGTCATTAGGGTTGAATTGTGCTAAGTTGACCCAAAGTTGACTTTGGTCAATTTCATGAAATTGGGTGAGCCCAATGTACTATTTCTGACCTAATGGCCTCCCTTAGTAGTCAAAGTATCTAGTTGTCTACCTAAATCACCTAGATGGGGTGAATTGGTGAGTTCTATTGCATTAAGCAGAATTAAAATACTTTAGAAAATATGCACACCGAACAAGAGAAAACACACAGCACAAACACACGGATTTATAGTGGTTCCCCATAATGGGTACATCTACTTTCTCGACATGCCTATCTAGCACTTCGAGCTAGACTCGGCTACTTCACCAAACTCATAATTTAACAAATCTTACACCTCAAAGTCTTCAATTCCTACAAGCTCGGAGACAATGTCTCCTACAAAAACTCAGAGAACAACCTCTCCTACACTCGATCCTCTAAACTAGGATCTACAAAACTCTAAAGTAAAACTTCCTACAAGAGATGTACAAAGGGTTTCTTTACAAATAATAGATTGAAAATAATCTTCTTGAAATCTCAAAGAGATTCAACTTCAGATCTGAGAAAAATGATTATGCTTCTTTGCTAGAGTGAGGAATTTGAACTTCAAAAGGTTGAAGGAGAAGAATGCTTGAACATGAGAGAATTTGATCTGAACTTGAGAATCGACTAAATCTTATAGAACTTTGGAGAATCTGAAATCAGAGATCTAGTCGAGACTTTTCCTTGAGAGGAATCCCGAAAATGATTTGTCGGCAATGAGATCTTCTTTTGTAAGATCGAGAAATGCCGACAGAGACAATTGCGAAATTTTTTTTCTGTTCATGATTAGGGTTTAAAGAAATTAACCCTTAACTATATATAGAAATTCCTCTTCTAACAGCTAGAACAAGACTTCAGGATGGAGCTCCACATGTACTGTACATGGTCGGTGCCCTAAAGGAAAGTCGTCAATAATTCAAAAAGGAAATGCTGTTAAGTCCATTCGTCGAGTGTTCATGTGACATCTCTGGATTACTCGATGAATTACTCTTAACCACTCGGCGATTTATACTTGGCTTAGATTTAAAACAGAATGAAACTTTACTTCAGTGATCACGAGACTTCTCGAGATTACTCGATGAATTCGTCGAGTATTCACAAGAAATCACTAGATCACTCAATGAATATTACTTGGCCAAACTGGAATCAAGATATAACACTTTCTGAAATCTCTCGAGTAAACTCGACGAATTGATCGAGTGCTCACGTGAGATCTTGATGAATGAAATGAGTCTTCACGTGAGCACTCGTTGAATTTTACTTGGAACATTCTTATCAAACCAGAATCCAGTGAACAACTTCTTGATTTTCCCTTGAACTTGGAAATGAAGTACACCCCAATAGATAGATTACATGTGGATCAACACTATGTCCTACACATTGAAGAATTACATTGCATAGTCCTGTGTTTTATGACTCATTATAATCTGACATTGGTTTGTACTAAACAATTAAAAGTCCTGCACCAACATAACTGAAATACAGTAAATACAAAATCAATTCATCTTAATTCAAGGGGGACTTCTTCAAATCAAAGTTATTATGGATACAATACCCAATAATCTCCTCCTATTTGAAGATGTCAGAACCCTATGTACTAAGTTGAATTGCACAGAGAATAAATATAAGCACAGACAAGAAAATGATAAAGTGAATTTAAAATTAAAAAATTAGATCATCAAAACATTAATGTCTATATAAATGTTCTTAAAGGCATTCACATCACACAACATTTCAGTGAGACATCTTAGACTTCTGCCCTTTTCTCTTCTCCAATTGCTTGTGAAAGTAAGCATTTGGCTTTGGATAATACTTGGAAGGAGCAGGAGGTGCATCAGGATTGTTGTAGCCATGCATTCTGAAATTTATCTTCCTTTTTAACTTGGCAGCTTCATGTTTATTCAGTTCTTCTTGACTATAAAAATACTGAGACAGCTCATTTGAAATATTGATCAAACTATTTGTGTCCAGGATAATTCCTTTTGAAATAGGACTCCATACTTTAGCAGCTTCTCTCCTTTCCTCAGCAACTTGTCTTCTCTCGCTAGGATCTGATCTGTGAGCAGAATGACCTTCTCCATATTTCCTTTTCTTTGGATGAGAGACTTCCACCTTTGAATCTGACCAAACATTGTCATATTGAGCTGGAGGAGCATATGGTTCTACTTGAGGTTGCCATGTGCCTTCAACATTATCATAGTGAGGTTAATCTGCCACTGGTCTTGTTAACTCTTCATGAAACCACATAAAATTTTGATAATTAAATATATTTGCCTCATGTATTCTGCTTTTCATATCATGGCTTAGCTCTTCCATTTGGGCCTGTAACTTTATCTCCCCTTTTCTGAATTCTTCAGTTAGGGAAGAGACAATATCAGCTCCATACCTAGCCATTTGCTCATCAATATAATGCATGCTTGAATCATGAGAGTGCATCATTTTCAGTTGTAAGATGGGCTACTGAAATATATGGGTTTGATCAAATCTACACCTAGGGGGGTGATTAGGTTTTTTAAGGTTATTTTGACTTTTAAAGTATTCAACAAAGCACACAAGCAAACCAGAAAAACACACTGAGATTTATAGTGATTCCCTTCAAGACAATGTGTTAAGAGGTAGTCCACTGTCCCTCCCACCTATCTAGCAATGTACTAAACTAGGCATCTTCTCCAAAACTCAGTTCTTTTCACTATATAGTATATCTTACAACTCAGAACACAAAGGATCCTACCTCAGCCCACACACAAAAAAGCTTACACTCAGGTTCACAAAGAACCCTACAGGACTCAGGCTCACAAAGAACCTTACCAACTCAGATCTGTATACAAGATCCTACAAGCTCAGGTTCACAAAGAACCCTACAAGATGGAAGGATGGTTTTTGCTGTTAAAGAAGAGAAAACTTTAAAGATAAAGCTTTTCACAGTTAGATCTCCTTCTTATTCTTGCAGATGTAGGCTTATTGAGTTTTGAATCACCCAAAGCCTTTTTGAATCTTCTTCTGAATATATTAGGTTCAGCTTCTTGTACAAATAGAAGAAGATTCCTTCTTGTAGTCTTCATAGCACAACTAACTGAAGATTTTCTTGTACAGGTCTTTTTCTTCTTTTTGATTAAATGTGAGAGTGAGAATTATCAGTTGTCTATAGATTTCAAAAATTTGAAATCTATTTATATTCCTATGCACTTATGCATAAAGATCCTTAATCATTCATTCCTTATTATATTAGACCACCAGAGAAAGTATACTGAAACGGCAGAATAAAATGCCATAATGCTTTCCCTTTTTGGAACTTGCACTATTTAGAAATAAATAATATTCTTCTTAAATGTTGTGTAAATGGCTATATTCTGCATAAGATATATCATTAATTGTTCATTGATTGTTGCGCATGATAGGCGGCGTGCACATTCCCTGAATACCAATTTCCAAGAAAGTCTGCGCATTAAATGCAGCTCTGCAACTGTCAAGACGATAAGATTCCTTCAAGCAGATATTGTGTTGATCATGTCGACGATATGTAATCTTTACGATGATATCGTCGACATACTTCCTTCTTCAAGACTTTACTTGATATCTCAACGATATTGCTTCTTCTAGACGATATAGTCGGGATGTTTCTTTATATATGACTTAGACTTATTCTTCAAGTTGATAATCTTTATGCAAGACGATATCATTTTGATATTCTAGATAATATAAGAGCTTTAAGTCGATGTTGTCTACACGATTCTTCCTTCATAAACTTCTCCTCGATATGACTTCTTCTCGACGATATCGTCTAGATGAATCCTTCTACATGACATAAGCTTAATCTTCAAGTTGATAAGCTTTCTTCTCAACGGTATCATCAAGATGCTGTCTACACGACTTGATCTTGCTTTCTCAGCAATAAAGTTTCTTCACGACGATATCATCGAGACTGTCTCAACGGTATGTTCCTTGTCTCAACGATATGTCACCTAAGGTTCAAACCGATATTTGACTTAGTGAACTTTTCACTTCTATATAGTTTTGGTACTGATAATATAGTCCTACTATGGAGAACTGGATTTTGTGCGATAGATATTGCACTAGTATTGTCACAAAATATAATTGAATTATTTAAGTTGACACCATAGTCTAGGAGCTGATTTTGTATCCACAATATATGTGAGCAGCGTATCTATATTTGTGTTCCTTCTTCAAATCTAGGATTATTGAAGGCACAATACCTAACAATCTCCCCCTATTTAAAGAAGCCAGAACATACAATTATAGATAAGCTTGACTGACAAATATATTCAATAAAGATTAAACAAGATTCAGAAATTTTGATATATAGATTAATAATTGTCCCAAACACACAAAAAGAATATATCAGTCATAAATGAAAAACATGGAAATGTGCATGTGCTTTTCTAGAATCCTTTTCTTCAATCCCCCTAAACATCTTTCCCTTTCCCAGAGGGTCCATCTTTCTTAGATTGCTCAGCTTCAACCAGCTTCTGTTTTTGCCTTTAAAAATAATTATAAGGCTTGGGATGATATATTAGAGGAGCATGATCAGGCACTGAAGTATCTCCCGACTTAATTTTGTTCCAATAAGTCCTTCTGCCATCTTTACTCATCTCATATTCGTGCCAATATTCTGAGCTGTAGAATTTACCTTTGTCTACCTTTCCCTACTGATATTGAGTCCAGGTATTCAAGATGATATCCCTTGAGAAGGGGCTCCATTCTTCAAAGTTTGGATTCTTCTTTAGTTACTCCATTCTCTTCCTTTTAGCTTCTTGTTCTTCAGAGTCAACATGATGTCTTTCGCTTTTCCTGACCTGCCCACTTCCACTAACATACTCATCAACAAAGTAACCGTGATAGCTGTCAGGCTGTTGATATTGCTCTGGAGTAACTTCTGGCATTTCCTCATTTGATGGTCCTTTTGGGAGTCTGCTTTCTGCAATGGAATGTTGATAAGAAATCCCATAGTTAATTGTATCTTATCCCATGTGAAGTCTAACTTCATTGGATAGCCACATAACATGGTGACTAGACATAATCCCCCCTTTCTAGCTTCTGAAAATTTTTCTTTAGAGAGAGCTGCCAGGGAGGAGTGAACTTGTCTGGATAGAAGATTGTTCAAATTGCCAATAACATCCATGATGATGCCTTGGGATGTCCCAAGAGATTGAGTGGCAGAAGTGGAGAGTTGATCTTGGGTGACTAGAATCTGATGGAGAATGCTTTCACCCATATTATGTACTAGCTCATTAGAGGTTCGAGCAGTTGAGGATATTCTTTGAAGAAGGGTATTTACTGCATCTTCCAAGTCAGTAAATAGTGTTTCACTACAACAAAATTGGTATACGGTGACATTTTTTTATGTCATCAGTGACAATTTTTAAGCGTCGCGATAGGTTTCGTGACGTTTATAAAAACGTCACAAAATCGTCGTGATTGCGCATGTCGTCGTAGCTCTCTGCGACGCTTTCACAGAAAAGCGTCACGATTGATGATTATTTTATCGTGACGCTTTTACAGAAAAGCGTCACGATTGATGATTGTTTTATCGTGACGCTTTTACAGAAAAGCATCACGATTGATGATTGTTTTATCGTGACACTTTTTAAGAAAAACGTCAAGATAGATAATTGATCTATCGTGACACTTTTTAAAAAAACGTTATGATAGATAATTGATCTATCGCAACACTTTCTAAAAAAACGTCGAGAAAAATATTAACTCTACCACTTTTTTTTTTGTAAAATATCACCGCAGTTAGAACTCTACAATAATATTTTTCGAAAAAAATGTCACAACTTTTTTGCATTTTAAGCTCGCACACCAACCCATTCAAAACCAAGTAGAAATGGAACATGACCAAAATTATATTAACTCGAAACAACAAACTATATACATATATTAAGACTTTCATTTCATATCACATTAATAGATAACAATTTAAAAAAACAAACATTTCATTTAGATAATGGTGCACACTACATCACTAAATAAAACAAACCATCATTTGTCATCATATTGCAGGATGTTCTTTTCAACTTTCTTCTAATATATCAAAGTCTACCAAAATACATTGAAATAACTAACATCACAGACTACAAAAGAAGATACATATAAATCAACTTAAACATCAAAATGATCTTCATGGTCAGTTGTCATCATATCACAGCTCCTCTTTTATCTCACCAACATTGAGATCTTTCTGCACAAAATATACAAATATATAAATATAATACATCAAGATCAGTATATAATTAATAAGTTATAGACGTTTTGTTTTTATGTTAGAAGTAGGTAAGAGCATCTAGACCTCCATCTGATCACACTAAACTAGAAACACATGGCATTGGCCTGAAAATTAAATATCTTAAATCCTAAGGAATTTTTTTTGTTGCAATTATTCTAATCTCCAACGGGCTCGTGAATCTATTCGAATGTCGCACTAAAGAACATCGTGTCCAGCTATGGTAAACAAGTTAAATGCAATACACAAATATGAACTTTCAGGTCACTTACCTAACTTGTCAGAAGCTTGGGCTGGTTAGGATTAAGAGTATGCTTATCTATGTTGGAAGAATCAGAAAGCTTGGGCTGGTTAGGATTAAGAGAGAATATTAGGATAAAGACTCCCAAGTTCAAACTTTTAATATGTTGGAAATTTAAACAAGTGTTAAATAATTAGGTTCCTTCAATGACAATCTTCTATCAACAACTAAAGTATAATGGAATGAGGTTGATGGTTTATTTACCTTCTATTGCTCCAATCTTTTGACACCAACATCATGCCCAACATAACTCAAACATGACTATGAGCGGCAAAGGTGATGATCATGGTGGGTCTAAGAAGCATATGGTTCTTGTGTTTCCTCAAAATTATTGTGAGCGGCATATCGAACCTGTAGAATGCACAAAACTATAACGATTTGTCATAACATATGAGCTAACATCATAAAACTTCACACCAAAATTCAATACGCGGATGTATGAATGAATCAATATAAGTGTTTCTTAGAAATCACCCCAACTAAATCACTTGTTCTCATATGCTCTTTATGTAAATAGATACCCCCAAAAAATAAAAAAACGTTCTTGATGGTCATACTGCTGAATAGGTTTGACTATCAGTGATTTATGGATAGGGAATAGCCAAATGGGTGGAGATCTAGAATTCTTGATGGTCATCTTACATTTAAAAAGCTTATTTATATCATTCATGGTATATTTAAAACCACTGCTATGATTTTTCTCATTACTGTTGACTGTTATCTTCCTAAACGATACTTTTACTGTTTTAAATTTTATATATGTGTGTGTGTGTGCCCGGAATAAAAATATGTTCCCGGAATAAAAATATGTGCCCCGAATTTTATATATTTGAACCAAAATCGTACAAACATATGTGCCCGGGAAAAAATTGAATGAAAAAGAAGCAAACAACTGAATAGATGGATCCAACATGCCGCAACAAATACTATATAATACAATCAGTGAGATAGTCTGCACCAAATGATATTGGGAAGGTAATTTTATGGAATAAATGCTGCAAAACTTGAGAATAAATATAAACTGAATAAACATGTCAGCCATAGTGATCAAACATTAGAAGTCCTGTACTAATTACAAATATTAAAAACTTCACTCAAAATGATTTAGGCAAAAGAAACCCCCCAACGAACATGACTTCCGGCTTAAAAAACCACATCAGGTGCAAGATGAAGAGAAAATTGGCTCAAATGTTCTTAAAACTTAGCATCCACGGCTTTCAAAAGGGGGTAGAAGATCAAAAATGTTATGTGCAGCAATGTTGTCCCTTCATATCTGCTCACATCAAAATGAGTTGGATTGGCTTCCAGTTTTTTGTTCCCATATTTTAGTAAAAAGAAATTATATACGAACCCCAGAGGTGGAGTAGGTCGATGGTGTGATTTATTCATTTACCCCACCACATGCATATATTATAAAATAGCAGAGAATGTTCATCCATTCATCGCATCTCGCACGATGGTCGTGCTAATGAGGCTAATGATAAACAGCAGCAGAGCATAGCTCATCCATTCATCGTTTTCTTGGCTGTTAATTAATGGGAGGAAATAAATCAAGTGATAATGCAAATGGCATGGATCAAGCCATGATGAAATAAAACATCCATCATTCTATAGCTGCTAAACCTCCACCAAACACTCACATATCACGGGCGTTCGCACCCAAGGAGGATTTACCTTGGGTGTTCACGGGCTTCGCCCGTTCGCACCCAAGGAGGATTTACCTTGGGTGTTCACGGGCTTGCCCGTTCGCGCCGCATTCAAGCGGGCTCCGCTCGCAGACCAACGGGCTGGGCCCGCAAGCATATTTGGCGGAGCGGCGACATGCAGCGGGATGGCGACATGCGGCGGGGCGGCGACATGCGGCGGGGCGGCGACATGCGGCGGGGATGCAACATGCGGAGGGGATGCAACATGAGTTCAGTGCAAGAACTGAATAAAAAACAGAGCTCATCGTGTCTCTCATTTTGATGTTAACTTGTATCTCGAAGCAATTCAAGCTAATTTAGTGAATTCGTCAAAGTGTAAGTGATGGAACCATCAGAATTAATTTTTTTCAATGAAGATGCTAATGACGCGGAACGAAATCGGACATTAATTTGTTGTTTTGAACGTGGTTTCCAGATAACATTATGATGTTTGTTCACAATAAAAATGAAATTCTAAACAATAGGAATTAAATTATATTATGTGTGGTAATCTATGTTAGACATTTGTGATTAACATATGAAATAAATCATATTCTGTGTGGTAATTTATGTTAGACATGTTCAAAGCAAGAAATGAATTAAATTATGTCATTATGACAATAGATCAAACACTTTCAGTGCAAGAATTGAATTAAAAAAAACATAGAGTAGAATGAAAAACTTAACTCACCTGGTAGCTCCAAATTAAATTCTACCACAACCTCCCTATAAAGTTTGTTTGTACATCTATCTGCTCAGATAAAAATGACTTGGATTTAAATCTATCCATTGTTAAAAATGTAAGAGTTTAAAGAGTAAAGTAGTAGAGAACCGTTTGGAGTAAAGCCATTAATTTTTCTCCCTCCTCTTTCTTTTTGAGAAGAAACTGATTCTGATGAAATAAGTAGAGAATTAAGAAAAACATCCAGCACTTCCGACACCATTGGGTTGTTGAGGGCGTGCGAGAAGGAATAAAAACACACCTTGGTGTAGGCTGTTCGAAGTCACCAAGGGAAGAAGTGCTTTGCCGAGTTTTCTCTCTGGTGTCTGCTCGGTCGTTCGAAGCCGCCAATGTTGCGGTGCGGGAAGAGTAACCTCCTCTCGACCTCTTCTCTCGCCTGAATTAAGCCGCCGATGAACCTTCACTGACGTCGCACTCTTCCGCAAGTCCTGATGCCGACGGTGAGAGAGTCGACACTGGTAGGAGTTCATGCGAGGGGTTTGTTAATACTTCGGGTGAGGAGCAGAGCGACGTCGAGGATTCGGGAGAAGATTTTGTCGAGGCTTCGGGTTTGGGGGAAGCGAGGGCAGGAGGCTGACGGGAGGAGCCGGGCGGGAAGAAGGCGCCGGGAGCAGCACGACGCGATGGGAGCAGCACGATGACGCCAAGAAAGCGATGGGATCAGGAATTTCAATACCTTGGAATCACCTTAGCTTTGAGGAAGCTTCCTCGTGACGACTTTTCTTCGCTTCTGCTGACTGCCTCCTCCAAAATTAAGACGTGGGGGAACCGACACCTTTCCTTGGCTGGCCGAGCCACGTTAATCAACTCGGCGCTCTTGGCTTCGCCACTTTACTTGCTCACCCACTCTGCGGTCCCCCGTTCTGTTCAGGAAAATCTTGAGCGTCTTGCTCGGTTTTTCCTATGGCAACGGGACCCCCAACATCGGGGCATGCACTACATCAGCTGGGACAAAATTTGTTCTCCTCCGGTGTATGGCGGACTTGGTTTTCACTGTGCGGCAAAGTGGCAGGGCCCTCTTCGGGCTAAATTTGCTTGGGAGCTTTTGCAGCCCAACACCTCCCTTTTTAGCAAAGTTATGGCAGCGCATTATCCTGACCGTCTATGGCGTAAGGGCACTCAGCGCAGCGATTCTGTTGTTTGGCGTATTATCCAGCAAGGCGCGGCCAGCCTTAATTCTGTGTTACGATGGAGGATTGCTAATGGGCGGTCCATTAATGTATTGGAGCATACTTGGATATATGATCGACCCATCTCGTTGTGGCCGACCTTTGTTGATTGTGAGGCCCTCGACACTCGGCAAGTTGCGGAGTTCCTTGATGAGGAGGGGGGCTGGAACGTTCAGGAGCTGCAACTTTGCTTTGGCCCAGCTCTTGTGGAGGTCATCATCTAACTCCCTGTCAATTGGAATTTTCCCAATGACAACCCAGAATTATTAAACAAGTTCAGCGGGCTTACGCTTGCGGCCATTTCATACAGAAAGCAGTTTGAACACCAGTCGGATGACTTCACTTGGCTCAAAAAATTGAAGCTCCACCCTCAGGAAAGGTTCTTCTGGTGGCGACTTGCCCTTGACGCCATCCCCACACGGGTTTGGCTCGCCAGGCGGGGTCTTACAGATGTTGATTCCTGCCCTTGGGGGTGCCATGCGCCGGAATCCCGCGACCATTTGGTCACGGACTGCTCTCGTCTTCGTGACATTGCGGTTGCCCTTCGACGGTGTGGCATCACGCTCCCTCCCATCCGGGATTGGTCAGATTTGCTTAGCCTCCAATCCTCCGTTCGGCCTGCTGCTATTGGTCCGGTCCGAATCTTTTGTTATGCCATCTATCAAGCATGGAGGGGGCGAAATGATCTGGTCCACCATCAGGCGGTGATGACTCCCACTATTATGGTTGCTACGATTTTGGAGAATATCTCGCTGCTGCGTTCTTTACCATTCCTTGGAAACTGTGGCCCTATCCAGTCTTCGCGACTGTCGATACCAACCTCATGGTGCCCCCCCTCCAGGCTGGTTAAAGTTCAATTTTGATGGGGCGCTCCATTCCAACCTGGCCGCTGGCCTTGGCATCGTGGCGCGAAATGAGGCGGGGGATCTCATCTCTGCTGCTGGCGTCCCTACGACTCATTGGGATCCCGGAGGGGTTGAGCTTGCGGCCCTTCTTGCTCTACAGCGATTCATCCTTCCGACCATGTTTGATGGGCGTGGTGCTATTCTTGAAGGGGACTGCCGCAACTTGATTGAGGTCTGCTCCAAAAGCCCGTCGAAGGGACAATGGCAGGCGACGGCTGAGGGGGACGGTGACTTCTCCTTCCTTAGTGCCTTTGCACAGGTTCGGTTCCAGTTCGTGCCGCGCGAGGCTAACCGTGTGACAGATTTTTGTGCCCGTTTTGCTGTTTCTTCCTCCTTCTTTTGGACTAGCATGGCCGACACTCCGGCTGAATTTGCGGAGTTGTTCACATCCGATGTGGATGGTATCTTGTAATAGCTGTAGCTTTTCTTTGATTTTCTAATGCAAATGCAAACTTAAAAAAAAACGATGGGAGCAGCACGACGACGCCAAAAACGCGATCGAGCAGCTGCTAGCTAGGTTATGTGAGCAGTGAAATGAAGAGTCGGCCTGAATAAATGAAATAAATTTGGGGCGGGGAGGGGGAAATTTGGGGGAAATTTTTAATTTCCCTCCATAATTTTTAGATTTTTTATTAATAATTTTTTTTGGCATAATCATGAATGATGAGTTAATATATAAAAAAATTGGTCGGAGACGCTGCCCCTTGACCGAGCAGCGAAACCCCCGAAAACTTTGCGTATAGGCCGCATTTGATGCGAGGTTGGGTAATGGAAACCTCGAAAACTCAATGTATGGGCCACATCTGTTACGATGCTGGGATCTCTCATCTTAGACTATTCACCTGCTAATCGGCTCATCGACGTAGACAACTTCGTCGCTATCGCGAGTCATGCTCTTATCTTAGAACATTTGCCTAGTGTGTCTTATCAACGAAGTTTTTTCTCCCTACAAAAAGAAATGTTCGATATGATCGTAGGGTATTCATGCAATAGTAACAATTTGATGAGATCATTGGGGTGGGGGTATCAGAGTGAAGAGTCGGCTGCCTTGAGGAAATAAATGAAATAAATTTGGGTTAGGGGGGAATTTTTAATTTCCCTCCATAATTTTCAAATTTTTTATTAGTAATTTTTTGGTCATGATCATAAATGATGAGTTAGTATACAAAAAGAAATTGGTCGGGGACGCTGCCCCCTTGACCCCCATCCGCTGATCATCACTGGGCAGTGGAACTCCAAAAACTTTGCGTATGGGCATTTGATACGAGATTAGGTAGTGGAAACCTTGAAAACTCTATGTATATATGGGGCATCTGATACGATGTTGGTATCTCTCATCTTAGACCATATATTCACCTAATCGTCTCATCGGCGTACGTATGTAGACAACTTCGTCGTTATCGCGAGTAGTCATGCTCTTATCTTGGAACGTTTGCCTAGTGTGTGTTACCTGCGTAGCTTCTTCTCCTGCGAAAAGAAGTGTTCGATATGATCATAAGGCCGGTATTCCATAGTAACAATTTGATGAGATCATTAAGCTGCAACCCGAAGAATGATTACATGATGTATGTGTACCAACACTAACATTTAAGTTTGTGGAGATTCAATGATGTCGCGCTCACCGTCTGCCGCAGCCGTCTCCCGACCATGGGAGTGCGGATAGTCAGGTGTATGGTGATGGGTGTGCGCATTGCAAAATACCCTATCATGGCGATGCACAGAGCTAAGCGTATGATTATAGGTATGCGCATAGCAAAACACCCCCATCTTGAGGGTACGGTGCGCATATATAGCCAAGCGTAGTTATGGGTGGTGCTCATAGTAATTAAATACCCCATCATGGGGGTGTGCATTGCCAAGCATATGGTTATAGCGCATAGCGAAATACCCCTTCGTACATGCATGTGTGTGTACATATAGTTATGTGCGCATAGCAAAATATCTGGCCATCATGGGTACCGGTGCGCATAGCCCCAAGTAGTGCATGATTATGGGTGCATGTGTGCATAACAAACTACCCATATCATTGGAGTACGCACATAACCAAGTGTATGGTTATGGGTGTGTACGTGCATATAGATAAGGCTGATATATATCATCAACTTAAACATGCATAATGTGTGTCGTATACGTACTTCAAGTATTTCATACATCATGCTCACTATGTACATGACGTGATTCATGTTCAATCATTTGATAAATGATAACTATATTACTCATATCCCTTTTAAGAAAACATCTTATGAAATGTTAGATAACAAATTTTGACAAAAGATCATGTGTTTTGATGACGTTTTTGAAAAAATCGTCACGAAAGATAAACATGTATGCTGACATGTTTTCATGCAAAGCGTGGCTAATGCTAAATTTTTATATTGGCGACGTTTTAAAAAAAATTGTCGCTAAATGTAAACTAACGACGACGTTTTCAAAAACGTCACAATAAAAACATTACTTGAGTGGCGTTTTAAAAACAATCGTCACAAGAGCTAAACACGTATGGTGACGTTTTCCTTAAAAAACGTAGCAAATGCTATTTTTTTGCATTAGCGACGTTTATGGAAAAAATCGTCGCTAAATATAAAACTAACAACGACGCTTTCAAAAGCGTCGCAAAAAAAACGTCGTCATTGAGACTATATCTTGTAGTGTTTGTTGATTTTGAATAATAGCCTGTTGATTTATCCTTATTACATCCAGTCTGTCGAGAATGATGTTGAGTTGTTGACCAGTGAGCATGGTAGATTGATTGATATTGGCTATTTTAGTTCCTGTATAAGCCACAACATTTGCAGCAGTGTGATACACATTTGTATTGTGATGATTTAGATGTTGGATGTCTCCTTGCAATACATTTATCCTGGTAGATAGTTCATTCTTACAACTTGTGACAATAGTATTTACATATGCTTCAAAGTGTACTCTTTGTCTATCAAGTAGAGCTTCCCGTTGGGACATAAATTCAGGTGATGGGAGTGTGGGGGCTGTGATGGTTGGAGAATGTTGCTCATCTTCTATCCTTGGAAGCGAGGTATGTACTGTGAGTGGAGCAGTAGACTCCCCCTCCATTGTTGCAGGGATTTGAGAGGGTTGCTCAAATTCTTCTTCATCTGTATGTTGATGCATGTCATCATTGAGAAATTCATCCAGGGATCTGGTAGACTCTTCTAATTCTTCAATAACTTCATGCCCACCACTTGGATCTTTCTCAGATTCCTCAATTTCCATATTCAAAATAGCCTCTTGAGCAATTATGCGGATATCTTCTTGATTTACCTCATCTTGAGGAGATGGAGCATTGTCCATCACAGTTGTATCTTCTCTCAGAGGCTCCCCCTCAATAGAAGCAGGAGAGGGTTGAATTTTTTGTGGGAGGTGTGCTGGGGTTTTAATGGCATCAATTTGTGGAGAGGAAGGTTCACCTGCCAGCTTTTTGGGAAACTTCTTTTCCCATCTTCCTATTGTCTTCATGTCTATTCTTTTTATGTAGCATATGGGAGTTTATTCAGATTCATTTAAATGTTGAGGGATGGAGTGCTTTAAGTATAAGGAAAGTATTCTGCCAAAGTTGGGGGACTTCACGCTTTTCTTGATCTTTTCAAACAAAATTTCCCCCCAGACAGTCTTCTTCTCAAGGATCACCCTTATTATGAGTTCAAACATATCTTTGGAGATTCTATCATGAGACCCAACCTTGCATATCAATACTTTTCCAATGATATCTGATAGTAGTTTACCTTGCATGTTCATCTTATTTCTTTAAATGCTGCCATAGGGTTTGCCATCCAGGCCACACCATTTGTATCCTTCCATGAAATCCTTAGAGTTGACTGCTTCTTCTTCTTCATTCTCAGCCAGAACAGTCAGTTTAAGGGCATTGGTTAGGCCCAAGGCAGTAATCCCTATATGTTCTCCAGACACAATGGTTAGAATTGCTTTTCCTGTCTTGCTAATTTGGGCATTTTCATATATTTTCGACAGTGTTGAGTAGCATTGTCGAGTAGGCTCGGTAAGGACATATTCTAATTCAGAAGCATAGAATATAGTAATCACCATGTCTAGTTCTTCAGCAGCACCTTTGAATCCATCCTTGACAAACTCTCTTCCAGAAAGGACATTCTCGTCTGTGATTTTTGTAGCCATTGCTTGTTGCAGGAAATCAACGAAAGGGGGAAGAGGATGAAATAAGGATTCTAGGATTTTGTGTGTGCATGATTTCTATGCTTTCACTTTGTCTAATATATACTAGGATGCATTGGGAAGAGTAATAGGAGCGTACCTGTTCAAATCTTCCAAAATCGTGTTGATAGACGCATAAATGCGGCGTTATTATGATGTAGACATGTCCTGGGACGTCATTCTATCGGCCTGACTGAGTTTTATCATCGAGATCACATGAACTTTGTCGTCGAGATCACATTAGCTTTATCATCGAAACTTCAGCAATGTTGTCTTGATCATCAAGACAATTTTTGTTGTCTAAGCTTTTTTTGTCCAGACGATTTCCCACTTATGCCTTATCCAGTCTTTCTGTTTTTCGTGTCTTCAAAGCTAAAGTTGTTAGACAACTTTAGGGTGGACCTTGTGTGAGATCCAACCCATTATCAAAATATTTCACCTCTTCTAACAAAATATATAAGGAATTCAACATGCCCAATTTTAGAACTTAACATCCCCAATTCAATTTTGAATTAATTGAACTTTGACTCATCAAGGGGCTTAGTAAAAATGTCAGCTATCTGTCTCTCTGTATTAACATACTCAAGACAGATGTCCTCCTTTTCTACATGCTCCCTAATAAAATAATATCTAATTTCAATATGTTTTGTTCTACTATGTGCTACAGGACTCTTAGCAATGGATATGACACTTGAGGAATCACAAAAGAAAGGTGTTCTCTTTTTGTGCACATTGTAATCCTCTAATTGGTGTGAAATCCAAAGGAGTTATGCACAATAACTACCTGCTGAAATATATTCTGATTCAGCTGTGGAGATAGCAATGTTATTTTACTTTTTACTACTCCTGGACACAAGCCTTCTCCCCAAGAACTGACAAGTTCCTGAAGTACTTTTTTTATCCTCTTTGCACCCAGCAAAGTCTGCATCAAAATAGTCGTACAACTCAATATCATCTGACTTAGGATACCAGAGCCCTAGATTAGGAGTACCCTTCAAATATCTCAAAATTCTTTTCACAGCTGAGTAATGAGATTCTTTGGGGTTGACTTGATGCCTTGCACAGATACATGCAGCAAACATGATGTCTGGCCAACTAGCAGTGAGGTAGAACAATGAGCCAGTTATGCTTCTATACATGGAGTCATTATATAGTTTCCCCTTTTCTTTCTTGTCTAGAGACACATTTGAAACCATAGGAGTTCTTATAGGGGTAGAGTTCTCCATACCAAATTTCTTTATGATATCCAAGGTAAATTTGGTCTGAAAAATGAAGATTCCTTCCTAAGATTGCTTTACTTGGAGACCTAAGAAATACTTAAGCTCTCCCATACTGCTCATTTCAAATTTACTCTGCATAAGTTTAGCAAACTTTTTGCAAAGACACCTATATGTTGATCCAAATATAATGTCATCAACATATATTTGGACCAATATGATCTAGCCCTTCAAATCTCTCAAGAAAAGAGTCTTATCTTTTTTCCATTTTGAGAACTTGTTTTCAAGGAGAAAGGTAGACAGTGTCTCATACCAAGCCCTTGGAGCTTGCTTCAACCCATACATAGCTTTCTTAAGAAAATAATCATGGTCAGGAAAGGTTGAAGAGATAAAACCTGGAGGTTGAGCTACATAAACTTCTTCTTTTAAATGTCCATTTAAAAATGCTGATCTTACATCCATTTAATAGACTTTGAATCCCTTATATGCGGCATAAGCTAGGAAGAGTCTGATGGCTTCCAATCTAGCAACAGGTGCAAATGTCTGGTCAAAACATATTCCTTCCTCCTGCCTGTATCCTTGAGCTTCCAGCCTTGCCTTATTCTTTATGATCACTCCAACTTCATCCATCTTGTTTCTATAAACCCACTTTGTCCCAATAATATTATGCCCTTGTGGCCTTGGGACAAGCTTCCACATTTTGCATCTTCTGAATTGATTGAGCTCTTCTTGCATTGCCATAACCCAGACTTGGTCTTTGTTGGCCTCCTCAAATTTCTTAGGCTCTAGCTATGATAGAAAGCTGAGGTGCATGCTTTCATTTAGATCATTTCTTCTGGTTCTTACTCCATGATCATGCTCCCATATAATCTGGTTTGTTAGGTTATGTCTGAAATATCTTCTTGTTATGGGAAACACCCTTTGAGGTTCTTCTATTCCAATAGTTTCCTCAGCTGCTGCATCATGATTATTATTCTGACAATCTGTATTTTCTGTAGCTTCTTCCATATTTTTTGGAAGGAGTTCTGTATAGAGAGTTCTTCTTTTTCAACAGTCCCTTCTTGTCCTTCTTCTCTGATTCTCATATTGTCCAGTCCAGCCTCAATTCCTGCACTACATGAACTAGATGGAGAATAATGCAGCATGCTGCTCTCATCAAAGACTATATGAATAGATTCTTCAACTGTAAGATCATTCTTATTGAAGACTCTGTAGGCTTTGCTATGCTAGTTATATCCTACAAAGACACCTTTACAGCTCTTTGCAGAGAACTTGATAATGTAGTGCTTATTATTTTTTAGCACATAGCATGTACTTCCAAAGATTTTGAAGTAATCTAGTGTTGGCTTCTTACACTTAATCAGCTCATAAGGAGTCTTATTATGGTTCTTATTGATGAGTGCTCTATTTTGCATATGACATGCAATATTGACTGCCTCAGCCCAAAGATATTCTGGGAGTGAGGAGTCACTTAGCATGGTCCTACTAGCTTCAATAAGTATTATATTTTTCCTCTCAACCACCCCATTCTGTTGGGGAGTTCTGGGAGAAGAAAACTCTTGTAAGATACCTTCTTCTTCACAAAATTTGGTCATTGACCCAGACTGAAATTTAGTTCCATGATCACTTCTAATTTTGACCACTGAACTGTTTATTTCATTCTGAATTTGTTTGACAAAATTCTTGAATGTACTTAGGGTATCAGATTTGTGTTTTAAAAAGAACACCCAAGAAAATCTAGAGTGATCATCAACAATAACTAGTGTATACCTCATTCCTCCTAAGCTGTGTACTGTCATAGAACCAAATAAGTCCATGTGCAGTAGGTATAAGAACCTAGTGGATTCTTTGTCCTGTATGCCCTTGAATGAAGTTTTTGTTTTCTTTCCCACTTGGCATGCATGACAAGGACTCGTCTCTAAACAATCCAACTTAGGAGAATCCCTTACCAAGTTTTCTGTCATTAATTTCTTGTGAGACTTGTAGTTAATGTGGGCTAGTCTCTTATGCCACTTTATACAGGCAAACATTCCATCATTTACTACAAAAGATATATGCTCATTCTTTCTAATGCAAATGAAATCTAAACAATAAATATTGCCACTCCTAGTGTCTGTTAGGATATCATTCTTAGAATCCTTGATCAGGCACTTATCCTTGTGGAAAGAAATAACATTCTTCATGTCACATAGTTGACTTATGCTTATAAGGTTATGTTATAACCCTTCAACATAAGCTACTCTTGTGATAGTGATACTACCATTAGTGATCTTACCATAGCCCTTGACTACACCTCTGTCAAATCCTCCAAATTTGACTTTGGATCCATCTTCCATAGGTGTAAACTCCTTCAATAGGCTTCTTGTTCCAGTCATATGACTGGAACACCCACTGTCCAAGTACCACACAGGAGTCTTCATTGTTTTTGGACATACCTACAAGATAGCTACACTTCCTGAGGAACCCAGTCTTTCATAGGTCCTAGGTGCTTGATAGAGAATGATTTAGCATCCTGCTTTTTAGTTGTCACGTGGGAATGATTCTCGACAGTTGGGTTGAACCAACAGTCTAAGGAAAAATGCCCTACTTTTCCACAACACCAACATTCAAATCTAATATATCTAGATTTTCTTGTAGTGTTTGGTCTCACTGGATTAGGCTGTTGCTTGGTAGCTAAACTTCCCTTCTTGGAAGCTGAAGGGTTTTCCCCAACATGAAAATTTCTGAAAGCCTTCACTAGAGGATTCTTTTGGGGTGCAGATAGTGTACTCTTCCCAAGGAAAGTTTGCCTCTTGCTTAGCCAGGTATAAGGAAGCTTAAGACCAATGTTTATATTCTGGCTTTCTTTGCATCCATAGATGCTACTGTGATCATATGAATTAGTGGGTATGATCACTTTTCTAAAGATTATCATTCCTTGAATAGATTAAACATTGTTTTCACCTTGAGAGTAGCCCAAACCTTGCTTATTTATTTGTGAAAAGCTATCAATCAAGGGAAGAACAGTTTGTGGCTTGGAATAACTAGCCATAATTTCTTTTCCTCTAAGAGCTTATCCTACAGATCATTGATTCTAATATTCTTATGCTTGATGACTTCAGTTAAGGTGTCAGTGCTCAATGTAGGAATTGATAGTTTGGTTTTCTCTTGATCTAGTTCAGTTACTTTCTCAAGCAGTTTATCTCTCTTGTCAATCAGGGAGATGATCGCAGCTGCTTGAGCCTTGCAGAGAGATTTTGCTTTCTTAAGGGCTTCAAGTAGGGCACCTAATTTATTAATATTATCAGTGTCATCTTCTCTTACTGTTGAAGAGGAGCTGGCATCCGAATCAGTGTCAGATATGGTAGGAGAAGCTTTAGGGATTTGTGATGGGATTCATCACAACTTCCTTCATCTGAAAATGCCATAGCTACTATGTGGCTGTCAGATTCTGATGATGATGATGATGATGACTCAGTGTCACTGTTACTGAGGGTTCTAAAATTCTTAGCTGCAAAGCTCTTCTCCATCTTCCTGCTCTTTGAGTGCTTCCTTTTTTCACTATTTTCCTTTCTCTTGAGTGAACACTCAGCTATGATGTGTTCAGGCTTCTTGCAGCTATAACAAATAATATTAGAGGAAGTATGTTTGTTATGTTTAGAGTCATACTTTCTGATTTGTGTCTGTTTCCAGACTTATCTTCTCTTCTTGAGCTAGAAGGAGAAGCTTCATGTCTGCTGTTCCCTCTTCTTCTATTTCTTAGCAGCTTTTGAACTGCCTTATGAACAGGGAGAGTTCTTCATCAGAAAGATCATAACTGGAGTTGTTGATGATCTCATCTTCTGAGATGCAAGCAGGTTCCACAACATTATGCTTTCTTACAGTTTCAGCTTTAAAGGTCACTGCTCTTTCTCTGCTGGAGACCTTAGAGTTCTCCTCTTCAGATCTTCTGTTGTTCATCTGCAGCTCATATGATAATAGTTTTCCATACAGATGTTGAGGCTCCATATTTCCCAGATTTCCAATTTCTCTGATGGCATAGAGCTTCATATCCTATTCTTTGTTTAGGGATCTCAGGAACTTATCATTTAGCTCATAATTTGTGAACTCCCTTTCATAAGTTCTGAGCCCATTAACAATTCTGAAGAATTTTTCATAGCATGTAGCTATGTTATCTTTCTTGTCTTGCCTGAAAGATTCATATTCTTGATTCAGAAGGGATTTTCTGTCATCCCTGACTTCTTCTGTTCCTTCAATGTATACAACTAATGACTCCCACTTTTCCTTTGTTGTTTTGCAGTGAATTAGGTTCTGAAATGTGGAGTCATCAATTGCATTGACAATGATGTTCATAGCCTTTTTGTCCATGGTAACCAAGGCTACTTCATCCTTTGTGAATTGAGACAAAGTCTTAGGGGCAGGGACAGCTATTGGGTCCACAGGGATTGTCATGGGAACATAAGGTCCCTCTTCTACAGCCATATAGATTTTAGGATCAGAAGCTTCCATGCACAGTTTGATCCTTTGCTTCCAGATGGCAAAATTCTCTTTGGTGCAGATTGGCAGCTTTAATGAACTCATCTCCTTCTGATGTTCACCAGCCATAGATTGCTAATAACCCAAAATATTTTAGAGATCTTGTTCTAAGCTGTTTGGCCTTTGAACTCAACCTCTCTTTGATACCAATTGGGAGATATGGGTTTGATCAAATCTACACCTAGAGGGGGGGGGGGGGGGGGGGGGGGGGGTTAATTAGGTGTTTTCAAGGATATTTTGACTTTTAAAGTATTCAATAAAGCACACAAGCAAACCAGAAAAACATACAGAGATTTATAGTGGTTCCCTTCAAGACAATGTGTTAAGAGGTTTTCCATTGTCCCTCCCACCTATCTAGAAATGTGTTAGACTAGGCAACTTCTCGAAAACTCAGATATTTTCACTATATAGCATATCTTAAAATGCAGATCACAAAGGATCCTACCTCAGCCCTCACACAGAAAAGCTTACATTTAGGTTCACAAAGAACCCTACAGGACTCAGGATCACAAGGAAACCTACCAACTCAGATATGTATACAAGTCCTACAAGCTCAGATTCACAAAGAACCCTACAAGATGGAAAGATGGTTTTTGCTGTTGAAGAAGAGAAAACTTCAAAGATAAAGCTTTTCATAGTTAGATCTCCTTCTTCTTCATGAATATATTGGCTTAGTGAGTTTTGAATCACCCAAAGCCTTCTTGAATCTTCTTCTGAATATATTAGGTTTAGCTTCTTGTACAAATAGAAGAAGATTCCTTCTTGTAGTCTTCATAACACAGCTAACTGAAGATTTTTCTTGTACAAATCTTTTTCTTCTTTCTAATTAAGTGTGAGAGTGAGAATTATCAATTGCCTATAGATTTTGAAAATGTGAAATCTATTTATATTCCTCTGCACTTATGCATAAAGATCCTAATCATTCATTCTTTAATAGATTAGATCACCAGAGAATGTATACTGAAACGGCAGAATAAAATGCCATAAATGTTTTCCCATTTTGGAACTTGCACTATTTAGAAATAAATAATATTCTTCTTAAATGCTGTGTAAATGGCTATATTCTACATAAGATATATCATTAATTGTTCCTTGATTGGTGCGCAAGATAGGCGGCGTGCACATTCCCTGAATACCAATTTCTAAGAAAGTCTGCGCATTAAATGTCACTCTACAACTGTCAAGACGATAAGATTTCTTCAAGCTAATATCGTGTTGATCGTGTCGACGATATGTAATCTTTACGACGATATCGCCGACATACTTACTTCTTCAATACTTTACTTGATATCTCCACGATATTGCTTCTTCTAGATGATATCGTCGATGTTGGAACATGGTCTTACGCATCTCCTAGGTTTGAGAATAACAAATCCTATGTGTATTTGATCTTGTGTGTTCAAGTGTGCAGGATAACAAAGTCCACATGACTCAAGGATTACATAAGAAGGTTTCCCCCAAAGTTGAGCCATCAAATCCAAATCTTCCACTAGCGCTGGCGGTAGCACTAGTGCAGGTGCTAGCTGTCGTTCGTCGAATGTTCTCGAGAACTCCCGACTAATTCCGACGAATCCAGATAGAAGCCAAATCTCTAGTTTGAAGAAGAAATTTCTGCAACTAAGTCAATTCGTCGAATGTTCTCGTGAACTCCCGACGAATTCCGACGAATGAAAACAGAAGAGAGATACTCCCACTAGCGCCGGCGGTAGCACTTAGCGCCGGGCGCTAGCGATGAAGAGCGCGTTTCTGGGAGCTGTTATGGAAGGCGCTAACGCCTGGCGGTAGCGGATAATGCTGGCGGTATCGGTAAACACAGAAGGAATGAAAGCCTCGTTGCTGCGGATTGAAGATCCTGCCGCGCAAAACGTTTCCTAATCCAGGCTAGCGCCGACGGTAGCGCTAGCGCCAGCGGTAGCGCTTGGGCTATAAAAGGACCCCCTCTCCTCTCGTTTTCGTACACCAATTGTATACACCTCAGAGAGAGAGTACTCGAATTCCAGAGGCCTATCTTGGCCGAAATTTGAGGTCCCGGCGAAGCTCTGCCAACTTCTGAAGGAGGATTCCATCACGCCGAAGCCAAACGAAGTCCGCTTCGATAAACGCTGATTCTACAGCGGATCTTCGCCTCCATATTTAGAAGTTCATCTTAAGGGAAGTTTTTATTATTTTGTTTATCTTTCTTTGTAAACGGTAATGAAATCGCCTCGTGTTGGCGACTAGGTCTGGGGTAGACTTAGGGCTGAAATTCGCCTCGTGTTGGCGACTAGATCTAGGCTAGTTCTAGGGGGTGCTCGAGGCCACATCCGGGGAAGGATTGGATAGAGCGGCTTGAGGCCGAATCCGGGGAGGATTAGGCTAGGGCCACCGGTTCGCGGGGAAGCGAGTCGGGATAGAAAACAAGAAGAGCTTTTATTATTCGCCTCCGATCTCTAGCGTCATCGAGATCAAGTTTTGTAAAACTTATTTATTATTAATAAAGCTTGTCTCCTTTTTGTTTTACTTCACTTATTTCATGTCTTTAATCTTGCAATAATTCAAAGTTTTTAAATATAATCTATAGTTTTTGAAAACCCTTATTCACCCCCTCTAAGGGCGCCGACCGATCCAACATGTGGTATCAGAGCGGTTTTGTTCCAATCGGCTTAACAACCGGGAACAATGGCGTCTCATGATCTCGCTTTTCCTGAGGGTCAAGGGGTTAGTCGACCACCTCTCTTTACTGGGTCTGATTTTAACTGCTGGAAAAATCGAATGATGTGTTTTCTTATGACTATGGATGTAGAAGTATGGAACATGGTAGAAGTTCGGTACTCTCCTCCTACAACTGTAGTGGGAGAGGCGACATTAGCAAAACCTAAGGATAAATGGGACGATAACGATAAACTAAGGTGTAAAAATAATGCTAAAGCAATGAACGCTTTATATTGCGCTTTAAATAGGACTGAGTTTAATAGAATTTCTGCATGCACAACTGCTTATGATATTTGGAATCAATTGGAAGTTACTCATGAAGGTACATCACAGGTGAAAGATGCAAAGCTATTCCAACTGGAATCTGAATATGAAAAATTCAGGATGGATACCGAAGAGGACATTAACTCGATGTATACCCGCTTCACCAAGATCGTCAACGCTTCAAAGGCACTTGGAAAGACCTACTCAGACGGGGACTTGGTGAGGAAAATTCTTCGTTCCTTACCTCCAAGGTTCAATCCAAAGGTGACAGCCATCTCGGAGTCGCACAACTTAAGAACGCTCCAGATCGAGAATCTCATTGGGAATCTCAAAACCCATGAGGTAGAACTACAAATTCAACATGACGAATACAACAAGGAGCCGAAGAAAAAGGCGTTGGCGCTGACATCAAAGAAGGAGTGCATCGAAGAGGACGATGATGATGAAGAAGGACTCCTGGTGAAGAATTTCAAGAAGTTCATTAGAAATCTAGAGAGAAGAAACACATTCCGAAAATTCTTCCAAAAAGATACTCGACGAAAGGGATCCTCCTCTTCATCGAAGAAAGAAAAAGGAAGCGATGACGAAGAAGAAAGGCCGCCTCCAGAATGCTATCTATGCAGAAAAACTGGGCACATTCGGAGCCAGTGCCCAAAATACCAAAAGGAACGGAAAGAACAAAAGAAAGCAAAAGAAAAGAAGAAAGTGCTGAAGGCCGCTACTTGGGATGACTCTTCCTCTGAAGAGTCAAACGGTTCTGAGTCAAATAGCGAGGAGGAAGCAAACTTGTGCTTAATGGCCAAAAGCGACGATGACGACACCCGTGTTCTTAGCGACACTGAGGTATCTCCTCGTACCTTTGAAGAACTTTATGATAAATTTGTTTTATTAAATCATGAAAATGAATCTATTATAAAAGAAAATCGTAAGCTCACAAAAAAATTAGTCTCTCTTGAAAAATTAAAAGTTTCATGTCAAGAATGTGAGCACTCTTTATTTATGATAAAAGAACTTGAAGTTTCTCTCTCTAATGCCCTTTGACAAAACAAAATCATTGCAAAAGAAATAGGGGACTTAGAGAGAAAATTGAAAACTTCTATATTACAAATTGAAAAGAACAAAAAAGGATTTGAAAACAAATGTGTTATGATTGTTCAAGAAAATACATCTCTTAAAAAACAAAATCAAAATGTCAATTTAGCCATAACCAAATTCGGGATTGGTCAAAAATCCCTGAATATGCTTCTGGGTAATCAATGCTTTGGGTCTGGAAAAATCGGTATCGGATATAAAAGTGAACACTACCGCCCGACGCTAGCTACTAACGCTGGCGGTAGCTCTAAAGTTAAAAATTCCTCTATTTTTTCTTATGTACAAACATCATCCAGCAAGGGCAACATAGAAACTCAGAAAAGGGTCTCAACCCCCTTTATTTCGTGTGCTAATTGTCTTAAATCTGGACACACGTCTGGCTCTTGCTGGAATATAATAAATCAACGATCATTAAAACAAATCTGAGTACCTAAGAAATCCACTTACTCTATGGGTGGTACCTCTTGGGTATCTGGGACTTTACTCTCATCCTCTTTCTAGATTTGCAGGAAGGCTAAGGAAACAGAAGACGTGTGGTATTTGGACTCAGGCTGCTCCAAACACATGACGGGCAATAAAGCAAAATTCCTTAGCCTAGAAAAGAAGAAAGGAGGAATAGTAACGTTTGGCGATAACGGTAAAGGAAGAATCATGGGAGTTGGTAAAGTGGGTAACGCATCTTTTCTTATATCAAATGTGCTTTATGTGAAAGGATTAAAACATAACCTAATATCTATAAGTCAACTGTGTGATAAAGGTTTAGACGTACTTTTTGAATCTTCCACTAACCTTTGCAAGACTGTTAATCCTAAAACAAAAGATGTGTTATTAACTGCACCTAGAATTCATAATGTTTACATAGTTTCATTTCATGATCTTTCTAAATCTTCTATAAAATGTTTTATAACGAAAAATGATGAATTAGAATTATGGCATAGACGCTTAGGCCACGCTAGTACAAAGCTCATCTTAAAATTAGCAAAAAGAGAATTGATTAGAGGATTGCCTAAGTTAAATGGAAATTTATCTTCATTATGCTCTCCATGCCAAAAAGGCAAATTTACTAAGTCATCTTTTAAAAGCAAAAATGAAATTTCTACATCAAAACCTCTGCAATTAATTCATATGGATCTTTTTGGTCCCGTTAACACTGCGAGTCTTGGTGGTAGATTATACACTTATGTTCTCATAGATGACTATTCTAGATATTGTTGGACTTTATTTCTCTTCTCCAAATCTGATGCGTTTTGCGAATTTTCAAAATTATGTACTCGCATTCAAAATGAATTAGATTTAAAAATAAAATGCATTCGCTCAGATCATGGAGGTGAATTTGAAAATGAAAATTTTAAATCTTTTTGTGACATGTTAGGTATTAAGCATGAGTTCTCTGCTCCACGCACACCTCAACAAAATGGGGTTGTAGAACGGAAAAATAGGACAATACAAGAACTTGCACGCACAATGCTATCTGAATATAAATTACATAAGTATTTTTGGGCAGAAGCTGTAAGCACTGCATGCTATGTAATAAATAGAGTTATGCTTCGCCCATCATTAACTCTCACACCATATGAACTCTACTATCAAAAGAAACCTAACGTATCGTATTTTAAAGTATTTGGATGTAAATGCTTCATTCTTAATACAAAAGATTCCTTAGGAAAATTTGACGAAAAATGCGATGAAGGAATATTTCTTGGTTATTCTTCAACTAGTAAAGCATATAGAATATTTAATAAAAGATCAAGCAAGGTTGAAGAGTCAATTAATGTCAGATTTGATGAGTTTTTTTCATGTGAAGAAAAGCTCCCTATAGGTACCGATGATGAACATTTGCCATCCTTGGAGCACGACGAAGAAGAACCGTCCAAAGAAGAGGAGGAGAAGTCAAAAGAAGATGAATATGTACCTCCAAGCATTCTAAACTTCTCCAAAAATCATCCAAAGGAGCTGGTCATTGGGGAACGTTCTACTGGGGTAAGAACTCGGTCCTCTCTTCATGAAACATTTTGAAATATTTGCTTTGTGTCTGAAATTGAACCTAAAAATGTTTCCACCGCTTTAAATGATGAATTTTGGTTTTTGGCAATGAATGAAGAGTTAGGACAATTTGAAAGAAATAAAGTTTGGAATTTAGTAGAAAGACCATCTAATCATCCAATTATTGGCATAAAATGGATTTTTAAAAATAAGCTAGATGGTGAATCTAGGATTGTAAGAAATAAAGCACGCTTAGTTGCTCAAGGCTATTCACAAATTGAGGGGGTAGATTTTGAAGAAACTTTTGCACCCGTAGCTCTCTTAGAATCTATACGAATATTTTTGGCATTTGCGAGTTTTAAAAGAATAAAATTATTTCAAATGGATGTTAAAAGTGTTTTTTTAAACGGGTTCATTAAAGAAGAAATTTATGTAGAACAACCCCCCGGTTTCATAAATGAAAGATTTCCAAATCATGTTTACAAATTAGAAAAAGCGCTTTATGGTTTAAAACAAGCGCCCCGTGCTTGGTATGATCGTCTTACATCATTTTTGTTAGAGCACGGTTATGTTATGGGAAGTGCAGACAACACACTCTTCATTAAGCATAAAAATAACGAATTAATTATTCTATAAATATATGTTGATGACATCATTTTTGGAGCCACTAATGAAGAGTTGTGTAATGAAGTAGTCTTAATAATGAAAAATGAATTTGAAATGAGTCTTGTAGGAGAACTATCATACTTTCTTGGTTTTCAAATTTCACAAAGAACTTATGGTATTTTTCCGTGTCAATCAAAATATGTTCACGATATGCTTAAACGATTTGGATTTGAAAATCTTAAACAAGGTTCTACTCCTATGAGTGCTTCTTTAAAACTAGGAAAAGATGAATCTGGAATTTCTATTGATCAAACGCTATATAGAGGAATGATAGGTTCTCTTCTTTATTTAAGTGCATCTAGACCAGATATAATGTTTGCCGTATGTTTATGTGCTCGCTTTCAAGCCGATCCAAAAGAATCTCATTTAAAAGCGGTAAAACGTATTTTTTGTTATCTAATAGGGTCATCTAAACTAGGATTATGGTACCCACATAATGACTCTTTCACACTCCACGGATATTCCGATTCGGACTACGCCGGGTGCTCACTAGATAGAAAAAGTACTAGCGGTACGTGTCACTTTTTAGGACCCTCTTTAGTTGCTTGGTCTAGTAGAAAACAATCTTCGGTTGCACTCTCCACCACGGAGGCCGAATATATTGCACTTGGTAGTTATTGTGCACAAGCGTTATGGATGAGCCAAACACTAGAGGACTTTGGATTTCATCTCAAAAACATAGATCTTAAATGTGACAACAAAAGTGTAATACACCTCATATATAATCCCGTACACCATTCTAGATCCAAACACATAGACGTTCGTCATCATTTCATTAGGGATCATATTAAGAAAGAGAATGTAAAAGTAAGCTTCATTGGGACGGACTCTCAACTTGCTGACATATTTACTAAACCCCTTCCCGATGCAAGATTTCGATTATTACGACTTGAATTAGGTGTCCAAGATCTTTCAAGTTAAAACATGCTTACTAATGCAATTTTCTTCATTTTTAACCATCAAAAACATTTCCAAAAATTCTGCAAATTCAGCATGAAACTACTAATGGGACACCTAATCAAGTTCAAGTATCAAAATTTTCAAAACCTTAAAAAATCACTTACTGTTTCCCGCGCTAGCGCTAGCGCCGGCGCTAGCTTCGAGTTTCAAATTTCGGTGTTTTTAAAATTTCTAAAAATTCCTAAAAATATTTTGATCTATATGTACTATTTAGTTTTTGCACATCTGTTTTTCTTTCCTTTTAAAAAATCAAATACAAAAATAGAAAACCAAATTACAAAAAACAATGTTTTTCATTTTGTTTTTGTGTGTCATTTTTTTTCTGCAAAAATCAAATACAAAACTACAAAAACAAAACAAATTACAAAAAAATATGTTTTTCCTTTGTTTGCTTTTGTTGTTTCCTTTGTTTAAAGTTCATCTTTTTACAAAAATCAAAAAATTATAAAAGCAAAAATTACGAAAATCTGCTTTTATTTGCTAAAATGAAATACAAAAATTTAAAACTATAAAAAAAAAACTCTATGATTTTTTTGTGAAAAATCAAGCATGATTTAATCTACTATTTAGAAATTCTACAATGTTACAATTTTTCTCTTCAAACTACTTTGGACATTGTCTTTCTTCATGCTTTGATATATCTATTCAAATGTGCATCAATTATAGTTTAAAAGTTGTGTAGGATCAAGCTTAGCATGCCTCTAAGTATGAGAAATGCTTTATGTTTGATAATGATATTTAGTCACTCACTTTTTTGGCATTGTCTACATATGCATTTAATCTAAGAATGCTTGTGTATGTTTTGTATTAGTACAAATAAATTAAAATTGCACAAGTATCTTACCTACACTCCTTCTTTTTCACTCTTAAAAATTAAGAAAAGTGGTTATATTTTTTTCTCATAAAATCTATTGATTTGCAAAACAAGTGTATTCGGAGAACTTTGTACAAAACAAAATTATAAAATAAATGACAAAGATAACTCCACCAAGCACTACTTGAACCTCCTGATAAGTCTTAATGAGCATTGTGAGGTTGAGCACCTTGGAAAGAATAATAAAGTGTCTTGTGCAAATCAAATATTTCTTTCAAAAATAAGAAAAACCACTTTCTCTTAAGTACACCGGATCACAAGTCTCAAAATTCAAAATAAAATATGTGATCCCCCAAGCACTACTTTGCACCCTGATAAGTCTTGATGAGCATTGTGTGTGCAAAGCACCTTGGTAGTTGTACATTTTTTGTGCATTAAAGTGTGTGGAAGTAATCTTATTTGTGTTTTATTGTGCTTCTTACTTTACACATTACTTGTATTTTTGATTAAAACATTTGTTTACTCTCCTCAAATTTACACTTTTGTGCACATCATTATCTTCCATAACACCTCTTCTCATGAGTATTGGATTCTAATGCTAATTCTATATTACTCTTTATTTATGAAATGCACTAGATAACCTTGCATGTGCTCTACAATGTTTTGTATGTTGTTGAAATTATGAATTAAAGTAACATTGTAGTACTCTCCTTTTGATAAACATTATTTCATGCTTGGTTATTATCAATTTCAAGATCTAAAATGATTTACAAAAACATCACCTTTTGTGAAACTTATCTCATGTTTTTTTTTGGATTATCATTACTATTTGATGTTTTTTGTATTACTATAAGTCTTCCGCATCTTAACCATATAAGTGTTTTACCTTAAGATTCCATGCTTACTTAATATCTTGTATTCTTTGCTTCATCACTTATTCTTCAAAATTCCTATCTTTCATTAAGTGATAGATTTCCTCGGAACACTCTTTATTGGTTACTTCAACCATACCAATCTTTTATTTTTGTAATGCTTATAACTCTGATCATTTTCAAAGAAAGACATTTCTAAAACTCTGTATCCTTTACTTAAAAAGCTCGATCATGCCTTCTCTTTTATTTACACATTTTTTAGTGCTTTGTTTCCCTACCCACTTTTGCTAATAACAAAGGGGAGAACTAACATGATAAATATAACCCGCTATCATAAACCCAACATGACAAATTCAGATGATAGCTTATATATTAGGGGAACATTCATATAGGGGGAGCATGTATTTAGGGGGAGCAATTCTAAATGCTAAAATCGATAATTATCCTAAGTCATCACTCTTACACACACACAAGTAGGATTTCATCATGCTTATATTAATGCTTTGATTTATCATTAATGGATTTGTTATTATCAAAAGGGAGAGTTTGTTGGAACACGGTCTTCCGCATCTCCTAGGTTTGGGAATAACAATCCTATGTGTATTTGATCTTGTGTGCTCAAGTGTGCAGGATAACAAAGTCCACATGACTCAAGGATTACATAAGAAGGTTGCCCCCAAAGTTGAGCCATCAAATCCAAATCTTCCACTAGCGCTGGCGGTAGCACTAGCGCAGGCGCTAGCTGTCGTTCGTCGAATGTTCTCGAGAACTCCCACTAGCGCCGGCGGTAGCACTTAGCGTCGGGCGCTAGCGATGAAGAGCGCGTTTCCGGGAGCTGTTATGGAAGGCGCTAACGCCTGGCGGTAGCGGATAACGCCGGCTGTATCGGTGAACACAGAAGGAATGAAAGCCTCGTTGCCGCGGATTGAAGATCCTGCCGCGCAAAATGTTTCCTAATCCGGGCTAGCGCCGGCGGTAGCGCTTGGGCTATAAAAGGACCCCCTCTCCTCTCATTTTTGTACACCAATTGTATACACCTCAGAGAGAGAGAGAGTACTCGAATTCCAGAGGACTATCTTGGCCAAAATTTGAGGTCCCAGCGAAGCTCTGCCAACTTCTGAAGGAGGATTCCATCACGCCGAAGCCAAACGAAGTCCGCTTCGACAAACGCTGATTCTACAGCGGATCTTCGCCTCCATATTCAGAAGTTCATCTTAAGGGAAGTTTTTATTATTTTGTTTATCTTTCTTTGTAAACGGTAGTGAAATCGCCTCGTGTTGGCGACTAGGTCTGGGCTAGACTTTGGGCTGAAATTCGCCTCGTGTTGGCGACTAGATCTAGGCTAGTTCTAGGGGGTGCTCGAGGCCACATCCGGGGAAGGATTGGATAGAGCGGCTTGAGGCCGAATCCGGGGAGGATTAGGCTAGGGCCACCGGTTCGCGGGGAAGCGAGTCGGGATAGAAAACAAGAAGAGCTTTTATTATTCGCCTCCGATCTCTAGCGTCATCGAGATCAAGTTTTGTAAAACTTATTTATTATTAATAAAGCTTGTCTCCTTTTTGTTTTACTTCACTTATTTCATGTCTTTAATCTTGCAATAATTCAAAGTTTTTAAATATAATCTATAGTTTTTGAAAACCCTTATTCACCCCCCCCTCTAAGGGCGCCGACCGATCCAACAGTCGAGATGTTTCTTTATATATGGCTTAGACTTATTCTTCAAATAGATAATATTTATTCAAGACAATATCATCTTGATCTTCTAGATAATATAAGATCTTCAAGTCGATGTTGTCTACATGATTCTTCCTTCATAATCTTCTCCTCGATATGACTTCTTCTAGGCGATATCGTCTAGATGATTCCTTCTATATGACATAAGCTTAATCTTCAAGTTGATAAGCTTTCTTCTCGATGATATCAGCGAGATGCTGTCTACACGACTTGACCTTGCTTTCTCAGCGATAAAGTTTCTTCAATACGATATCGTCGAGACTGTCTCAACGACATGTTCCTTGTCTCAACGATATGTAAGCTAAGGCTCAAACCGATATTTGACTTAGTGAACTTTTCACTTCTATATAGTTTTGGTACTGATAATATAGTCTTGATATACCTGTCACATCATGAACTAAAACAAATATCAAAGACAACTTAACATATCTATATTTGTGTTCCTCTTCAAATATAGGATTATTGAAGGCACAATACCTAACAGCTACCCTGTCATAGACATGATGAATACCCTGCATGGTAGCAAGATTCACAGCTCTGTCATCTTGATTCAACCACTCATCCATCTCTACTTTGAAGTCTCTCATGGTATGTTTCATTTCAGCTAAACCATTATTCAAATCATTCTCTACTTCCTTGACCTCGTCAAACACTTGCTTCATAGAGAAGTCAAAGTGCTCTTTCGATGGGTGATCCTGAGTAGGAGGAAAAAATTTCAGTCACTCTGACATCCTCATAAGATATTACTTTATCTTCTCTTACTTCCTTAGAGTCCAAATCAATAAGGATGTCCTCTTGGGGAGAGTGAACTGATTTCTCCCTCTCATCCTCTGCAATAACTTCTTTCTCCACATGAGCCTTCTCAATCACTAGGACTCCACTAGATGTGGATCCTTTCTCACTAGATACTTGAGCACTTGAGACTTCATTTGCCATTTCATTGTCATCAGGAACATCTTCCTGAGCTTCAAGCACTAGAATGTAGATAACAGGTGGTTCTTGGGGCTGAACTCTAGAAGGATTTTGCTGAGCTTCAGAGACTTGCACATGAAGATTCTCCCCCTCAACAACTGCATCAGAATTCCTGGGAGTATCATGGGGTGAAGACTGAATTCTTTTATCAATTTCAATTTCTTCCTCTTCTTCATCATCCCTTCTAGCACCTTGCCTTTGAATTCTCCTCTCCCACCTACTGAAGATTGAAGAGTCTATCTTCTTGAGATGATGTATGGGCATGCCAGAGGACATATCAAACTGGTTCCTATCAAGCTGATATAAATACAAGGTGAGAATTCTCCGAAAATTCGGTGACATTAAACTTGCTTTAATTCTTTCAAACAAAACTAATCCCCAATTAATTCTATTTCTGTAGATTATAGTTGTCAATAGCTTGAACATATTATTTAAAACATAATCATGAGACCCAGTCTTGCAAAATAGAACCCTTCCAATTATATTAGTCAATAATTTGCCTTCTTCATTCATTCTCTTTCGTCAAATTGAAGTAGTGCCTCTGGCTAGGTCACAGAAGGACAAAGCTCTGTTATAATCTCTATCTTCCAGGACATCTTCTTCATCAATTACTGGTAAGTGCAAAAATTTATTGGGATGACTAGGATTTAATATAACCACAGTGTTCCTGACATTACTCTTGATCACGGTATCTTCACGACGAAGTTGGGCATTTTTGTAGAACTCCAAAACTTCTCTATCTGGAACACGCTAGTGATGCTCTAGAAGGAAAGAGAGACTGCCGACTTCAAGCATTAGAACTACATTCCTGAATTCATCTGAGGCACTTGCGAAACCTGTGCGAACAATCTCCCCTCCTACCTGCAAATTCTCGGAACTTCTGCACCATTGAGGTTGAGAAAATGAATCATTGCAAGGAAGATATAGCTCGTCGACTGACTTCCCTAAGGTCTTGATGAAATGCGTGATTTGTCATGAAGCCCTTATGTTATTTATATAGTATTAAAATTTTGAAGAAATAGAGGCGCATACCTTATTGGAGAAATGAATCTTGGGATCCAATGTATTAATTAGAAAAATATTTCTGAGTGATAGAAATTCATCGAAAAGAAATGAAAATACTCGGCTAATTCGTCGAAATGAGTCGACTAATTAAGTTGATTAGTCAAAATGACTCGTAAGACTTGTCTGATTTTGTCAAAATAACTTAAGAAGACTCGACGAATTCGTCGAAATGATATGAGTAATTTCAACTGACTTCCTTAAGTGCTTGAGAAGTCTGAAATTCTGTACTTGGGCAGATTTCCTGAACTTTTCTTGACTCCTTGTTGAGCATACCAAATTCCATTTTGAAGAAAGTAAAGTTGGCCTCATCCAGTGGCTTCGTGAAAATATCTACAACTTGCTTATCCGTCGGGACATAACTGAGATTAATGTCCTTATTCTCCACATGCTCCCAAATGAAATGATAGTGTATCTCTATATGCTTTGTTCAGCTGTGAGAGACTGGATTATTTGCAATTGCTATGGCACTGGATGAGTCGTAAAACATCGAAATCTCCTTCATCTTCAAGTTATAATCCTCTAATTGATTCCTGATCCATAGAAGTTGTGCACAACAACGGCCTGTGGAGATGTATTCTGATTTAGTAGTTGAGATTGCAACACAATTCTGCTTCTTACTGCTCCAATAAATAAGCCTCCTTTCAAGGAATTGGCAAGTCCCAGAAGTGCTTTTCCTATCATCCCTGCTTCCTGCAAAATCAGCATATGAAAATCCAATTAGCTCAAAGTCATTACTTCTTGGGTACCATAAGCCAAGATTCGGTGTGCCTTTAAGGTATCTCAAAATCCTCTTTGCAGCGACATATTGAGATTTCTTAGATTTCACCTGAAATCTAGCTCATACACGTGTTGAAAACATTATGTCTGGTCTATTGGCGGTAAGGTAGAGCAAGGATCCAATTATGCTTCTGTACTTAGTTTCATCAAAAGATTTCCCTTTCTCATCCTTATCTAGAGTCATAGTTGAACCCATTGTAGTCCTCATAGAGGTTGCATCCTCCATTTCAAATTTCTGAATTAACTCCTTGGTGAACTTCATCTGCGAGATGAAAATTCCATCTTCAGATTGTTTCACCTGAAGTCCTAAGAAATACTTCAGCTCACCCATACTGCTCATTTCAAATTTCCCTTGCATCAAGTTAGAGAAATTTTTGCGAAGGTGATCATCTGTAGATCCAAAGGTAATGTCATCAACATAGATTTGCACTAGCAGAATCTTGCCTTTTACTTCCCTAAGAAATAATGTCTTATCTATGTTTCCTCTTGTGAATTTATTCTCAAGAAGAAAGCTAGAGAGTGTCTCATACCAGGCTCGGGGAGCCTGTTTCAGACCATATAAAGCTTTGCGCAAAAAGTAAACGTAGTTAGGGAAAGATGAATCAACAAAACCTGGTGGTTGTTTGACGTATACTTCTTCCTTTAAATTATCATTAAGGAAGGCTGACTTCATGTCCATTTGATAGACTTTAAACCCTTTGTGAGCAACATACTCCATGAACAACCTTATCGCTTTAAGTCTGCCCACAGGAGAATAAGTCTGATCGAACTCGATTCACTCTTCTTGTTGGTAACCTTGAGTTATAAGTCTGCCTTTGTTCTTTATGATAACTACATTCTCGTCCAGCTTATTTCTGAAGAGCCATTTTGTCCCTATAACATTCTGACCTTTGGGCCTTGGTACTAGCTTCCAAACTTTGCACCTTTTAAATTGATTGAGATCCTCTTCCATAGCAATGATCCATGAAGCATCTTGGTTTGCCTCTTCAAATTTCTTTGGCTCAATCTGTGAAAGAAAACTTAAGTGTAATACTTCGTTAGTTGTACTTCTTCTTGTTCTGATTCCTTCACTAGGATCTCCAATTATCAGATCAACGGGGTGATCTCTTGAGTGTCTGATCACGATATTCCTTATCATCCCACTAGAAGTTTTTGCTATTTCTTGTGCACATTCTTCATCTTGATGCTCTTCTTCTTTTTTCCATTAAGTTTGGAGAGTTGATGTTGATGGAGCTCGGAACGTCTTCTTTTACTGGTTCGAATCTCAACTCTTTTATATGAGCACCTACAACTTCAATAAAGATACTAGAAGGGCTGCAACGGAGCATGCTCATCAAATCATATATAACATTAATTGATTCTTCTACAACCAGAGTTTTCTTATTGAAAACCCTATATGTCTTACTATGGCTACTATATCCTACGAAAATACCTTCAAAACACTTTTCACTAAACTTTGTTTTGTAATACTTCCCATTACTAAGTACAAAGCATTTGCTTTCAAAGATCCTAAAATAGGGCACAGTCAATTTCTTGCCCTTCAAAAGTTCATAAGGTGTCTTATGATGGTCCTTGTGGATTAGGGCTTTGTTTTGCACGTGACGTGCAGTATTGACTGCTTCAGCCCAGAGGCACTCTGGTAATGAAGAGTCATTCAACATTGTTCTACATGCATCAGTGAGTGTTCTGTTCTTTCTCTCAATGACTCCATTTTGTTGTGGAGTGCGAGGATAGGTAAACTCATGAAAGATACCTTGGCTTACACAAAACTCTTGTCATGGCACCAGATTCAAATTCAATTCCATGGTCACTTCTGATTCTAACCACAGAGCAATTCGATTCGTTCTGTATTTTTTTGATAAAGGTAGTGAAAGAATCAAAGGTGTCTGACTTGTGTTTTAGAAAGAACACCCATGCAAAATGTGCATAGGCATCAACAATAACCAAGTTATAAGATTTACCTCCAAAACTATGAAAAACCATGGGACCGAATAAGTCCATATGAACCAGATATAAATATCTGGATGAATCTTTAGTAGTGGTGCATTTAATGGTGGCCCTTGCCTGCTTACCCATCTGGCATGCAAACATGACCTCTCTTTAACACACTTAATATCAGGAGCATCACGCACTAAGTTGTGAGAAAATAACATATTTATCATTTTGAAATTAATATGTGCTAATCTCTTATGTCATTGATCACAAATTAGATGGACTATCTTTTGCAAAAAACACACTGGTGTAGAAGATTCTAAACATAGAAAATCAAGACAAAATATATTTCTACTCCTATTGCTTGTTAAAATATTTTCTGAATTATCAGATGACTTTATCAGGCACTTGTCCTTGTAGAACTCTACCATAAAACTTTTGTCACATAATTGACTTATGCTAATGATATTATGTTGTAATCCTTTGACATAAGCCACGTCTATGAACGAAACAATACCATTAGAAATCATACCATAGCCATTAGTGATTCCTTTGTCGGATCCGCCAAAAATAACTTTTGGACCGTCTTTGACTGAGTTATAATCTTGTAGTAGGCTTCTTGTTCCGGTCATATGCCTGGAACATCCATTGTCCAAATACCAGATAAGATTTTTGTTGAACTTTGGACATACCTGCATTCACATATTAAATACCCTTAGGAACCCAAACATATTTGGGTCTTTGGTTCCTTGTTAGACGAACACCACTAGGGATGTTAACATTGCGAGGGGTCATTCTTGCATTGTTAACTCATGGAGTCTTATAGTTAATAGAATTAAACCATCAATCTATGGCAAAATGACCAATCTTGCCACAACACCAACATTTAAACCTGTTGTACCTTCTTTTCTTCTCCTTCTTTACCTTTTAACGGGAGGTCTAGCAAGAGCTACTGACTTAGAAGTGGAAGCCTCATGAGTACAACATACACATGGCTCCTTTATGTCATGTGGTCATGAGGCTTTGTAGCAACAGATTTAACCTTTGGAGCTTTCTTAGCACTCGGTCCATGAACGAATGGACCATAATTCTTTACGACAATCACTTCATGAGGTGCCTTGAGAGAACTCATTCCAAAATCGCTGGGATGGCTCCATCATTGGTTATTCTTGTTAGGAGCAACGTACGTTGGTCTAGCAAGATGAGCGTAGGAAGTTTCAAAGTCATATTGATTAGTTGCAAAAACTACCTTCTTGAAGGAAGGTTGACTTTGAGGAGCCTTCCCTTTGCCCTTAGTTG
This sequence comes from Dactylorhiza incarnata, assembly GCA_033032865.1. Taxonomy (NCBI): domain Eukaryota; kingdom Viridiplantae; phylum Streptophyta; class Magnoliopsida; order Asparagales; family Orchidaceae; genus Dactylorhiza; species Dactylorhiza incarnata. The sequence continues at coordinate 17,092,038 of JAWHQI010000024.1, forward strand.
AATTATGTACAATGCCACTCTTCTTTAGCTGAAAATCCGTCAATGATAGGAAGAATAGTCTTTGGCCTTAAGAAGCATTTTACAAGCTTCCTTCCAGCCATTAACTTTTCTTCCAATTCAAGATTGACTTTCTCTTTCAAACTTACTAATTCAGCAGAGCATTCTAATTCCTCTATTAAAGATTGAATTTCTTTGCTGAGAGGAGTCAATCTTTCCATTTCCTCCCACAGTTCATATTCCAATGCCTTGAGAGAGGCAATCTCTTTGGCTTGAAATTTGACTACCTTGCGGCATCTATCAAATACTTTCAGTAATGCTCGGTGCTGAAACATTAAGTTTGACTCCTCCTCAGAAGAGTAGTCTTCATGACTAGTGGGGCTAGCATCTGATTCAGATAAAGGAGTATGAGAGTTTACCTTCTCATTATATTGGGAGTCGAAGTTCTCATCATCAGAATGTGTCATTAGCCCAAAGTAGGCTTCTTCATCTGAACTTGACTCACTTGAGTCGCTGTCGCTTAGATTCTTAGGCTTCTTCGCGATGAATCTATTTTCTTCTTTCTTTTTACCTTTGAAGGATATCCTCTTTTCTTTCTTCGATCCTTCCTTCTTTTTGTGAGGATAGTCGACGATCATGTGTCCTGGCTTATTACAACAGTAGCAAATAATATCAGAAGAAATATATTTATTCTGTTTCAATTTGTACCTGTTGTTACTGCTGGAGATCTTCGTGTGATGATCACCATCATGATGTTATCTTCTGAAATCAGATGAAGAAGGTTTATTTCTCATTTTCTTCATCTTGCTGAGCATCCTCTTAAACTGTCTGGAGATTAGTGAGAAATCTCCATCTGACATTTCAGATTTAAAGGAGCTAGCTTCTGATTCATCATGTTCATCTACATCCTGTGTTCTTACCAGTGACATAAATCTGCATTTTCTCGACCCTTCGGCCTTCAGTGCTACGGACTTCTCTTTGCCTGAAGTGCTGCATCCCTCTTCTTCTGCTTTTCTGGTGTTTAATTGTAGCTCATGGAAAGTAGCTTCTCGAACATGTTCTGTGGTTCGATGCTGGGAAGTTTACCAAACTCCCTTATGGCAATAACATTACTATCCCATTCTTTCATCAGGGATCTTAAGAACTTGACATTAAGTTCGCCGTTAGTAAATTCACGATCATAGTTTCTTAAGACGTTGACGATCTTAAAGAATTTCTTGTAGCATTCAGAGATAATGTCTCCTTTGTCTAGTTTAAAGGCTTTGTATTCCTTATTTAGGAGGGATCTCCGATTATCCCTAACTTCCTCCATTCCTTCCATAAGAACAATCAACGAATCCCACATTTCCTTTGCGGACTTACACTGGATTAAATTTAATAGCATTGAATCATCAACCGCACTAGCAATAATGTTCTTTGCCTTCTTATCCAGAGAGACGAGAGCAATTTCATCCTTGTTTAGATCCATCATTTTCTTAGGGACCATCACATTTGGATTCAGGACTGATGCAGCTGTAGGAACATGAGGACCTAAATCGCAGCTTCCATGAAGAATTTTACTCTTTCCTTCCACATAGGGAAGTTTTCCTTGGAACACACTGGCAACTCATCAAGGACATATCCTTGCTTCTTTCCATTCCAGACATGTTTTCCTCTTGACAACTAGAAAAAGGATCCGTTCAAGGTGTTAGCCTTATGATGAATTAAGCGGAATTAAGATACTGTAGAAAATATGCACACAAAACAAGAGAAAACACACAGTACAAACATAAGAATTTATAGTGGTTCCCCGGAATGGGTACGTCCACTTTCCCGCCTCGCCTATCTAGCACTTTGGGCTAGACTCGGCTAACCAAACTCAGATTTCAGTAAATCTTACACCTCAGAGTCTTCAACTCCTACAAGCTCGGAGATAATGTCTCCTACAAAAACTCGAAGAACAACCTCACCTACACTCGATCCTCTAAAATAGGATCTACACAACTCGTAAGTAAATATTCCTACAAGAGATGTAAAAAGGGTTTCTTTACAAACAATAGATTGAAAACAATCTTCTTGAAATCTCAAAGAGATTCAACTTCAGATCTAAGAAAAACGATTCTTCTTCCTTGCTAGAGAGAGGAACTTTAACTTCAAAAGGTTGAAGGAGAAGAATGCTTGAACTTGAGAGAATTTGATCTGAACTTGAGAATCGACTGGATCTTAAATAACTGGAGAATCTAAAATCAGAGATCTAGTCAAGACTTTTGTTTGAGAGGAATCGCGAAAACATTTTGTCGGCGATGAGATCTTCTTTTGCGAGAACGAGAAATGCCGACAGAGACAATTGCAAAATTTCTTTTTCTATTCACGATTAGGGTTTAAAGAAATTAACCCTTAACTATATTTAGAGATTCCTCTTCTAATGGGTAGAACAAGACATCAAGATGGAGGTCCACGTGTACTGTACATGGTCGGTGCCCAAAAGGAAAGTCGTTAATAATTCAAAAAGGAAAAGCTGTTAATTCCATTCGTCGAGTGTTCACGTCACATCTCTGGATTACTCGACGAATTACTCTTAACCACTCGACCATTTATACTTGGCTTAGATTTGAAACAGAATGAAACTTCACTTCAGTGATCACGAGACTTCTCGAGATTACTCGACTAATTCGTCGAGTATCCACAAGAAATTAGTAGATCACTCAACAAATATTCCCTGGCCAAACTGGAATCAAGATATTATACTTTATGAAATCTCTCGAGTAAACTCTATGAATTGATAGAGTGGTCACGTGAGATCTCGACGAATGAAACGAGTCTTTACATTAGTACTCAACGAATTTTACTTAGAGCATTCTTGTCAAACAAGAATCCATTGAATAACTTCTTCTTGATTTTCCCTCACACTTGGAAATGAATTACACCCCAATAGAGAGATTACACATGGATCAACACTATGTCCTACACAATGAAGAATTACATTGCATAGTCTTATGTTTTATGACCCATTGTAATCTGACATTGGTTTGTACTAACAATTAAAAGTCCTGCACCAACATAACTGAAATACAATATCAAATACAAAATAAATTCATCTTAGTTCATGGGGGACTTCTTCCAATCAAGGTTATTATTGATACACTACCCAATAAGTAGTTAGGAGGGTATGGGTGAGGTCAATTTGGTCAATTCCTGTCTAATTGACCCATATTATGGTCGGTTGACCTAGATAGGTCAAGGGTTGTTTAGGTGATTTTGCTGGGTCACCTAGGCTTTTATGGTCAAATTCCTACCCTAGATCACATGTCATGATGTTGGAACCTTAGTTTTGATTTGAGTTAGGATCCACCTTTAGTGTCTAAGTTTATATCATAATATATCTTACAACTTAGATTAAATCCCATTAAGAAAGAAGGCTCAAAAGAGATATATTTAATAGGCTGAAAATAAGAGAAGAATAAAATTTACATAAGTTCTCTACGTTCGACGAACGGCTACCTGCGTTCGACGAACGGCGCTCTGCGCTCGATGAATGGTATTCATTCTGCGTTCGACGAAATCAAGCCATCTCAGCGGTCGACGAAGATAACCTATCTCAGTGCTCGACGATCCTGTCTCAGCGGTCGACGAACAAACCCCAGCTCAGCGGTCGACAAAATCTTGCGTTCGACGAACTCAAGTCTGCATTCGACGAACAACTCAATATTCAGTGGTCGACGATCCAGCCCGTCTCAGCGGTCGACGAGTCCTTCTGTTCGACGAACCCAAGTCTATGTTCGACGAATATTCAGCAGAAGTTCAGAACAGTGAATCAAATGTTCAGGTCCATGAATCAAATGATGAGCTCGACGAACTTGAAGCTCAGCTCGACGAATTTCTCCCAGTGTTATTTTATATCATTTAACTTGACTAAAATATTATATATATATGCTGTCAGTTTTACTAAAGCAATATTTATTATTTCTATATATATTGTTGATCTGACATTACAGCCGAGCAAGCATTAAATGTTATAGCTGTTGGCAGCAAAATAATAAATGTTGTAGCCGTTGCAGCAAGCCAAAGACGGCAAGTTATGTTCTCGAGGATCTGGGAAATAAAAGAAATATTATTTTTTTCCTCTTCTGTTGGCAAGGATTCAAATCAGCCGAAAGCTCTCAGATTAAATATGCAAAGGAAGATCAAAGAACAAGCAGTAGCAGAATATGATATAGAACAGCTAACAGAGAAAGAGGAAGAAAGAGACAGAACATATCAATATTGCTGTACAGGAAAAGAAAGAGGAAGAGAGAAACAGATGAGCAAAAAGAAGAAGCTGATCAATATATTATATCTTCTTTTTGCCTAACTCTTCTTTTGCAAATCATATACAACCTGAGACACCAAATCAAATATCATTTGCTCAGGGATCTAAAACTGCAAGAAGAGAAGAGGATTTGCTTTCTAGAGAAGGAGCTCCATCCACAAGCTGTCATCAAACTAAATCAGACAGGGGGAGCTTTCTTCAACATCATCATCAAGATCCAAACTCAACTACCAATCAGGATCTTCAAGTGTCTTCTTAGAAAGAGAAGAACAACATAACTTTTTTGTTTTCTTTTATTCCTTCCCACCTTGTACAGGGTTATAACTCCCTTCAAAAGTTAACTCCCGGTGACAGGCCACCTTAGCAAAAACTTGCATCTTGGTTTATAAGCACCTGATCAAAAGCTTATAGGTGATTTGGGCACCTGATCAAACCTCCATTGGTGTGTGGACACTTGAAAAAAAACACCTTGGTGTGAGGGCACCTGATCAAAACTCCTAGTGGAATCCTACCAGTGGGTAGAAGAGTAGATGTACCCAGTTGAGGGGAACTACTATATATTCTTGTGTCATCTGGATGTGCTTTGTTTTATTTCTTATTTATTTGATGTGCTGCATTTTATATGCTTCCTACTGTTTGTTTTTATTACTCAGCAAACACTCATCTATATATATATCATTTACTTTGAAGTAAAACTTAAACAAGACTTTTAATAATATTAAGAACTAAAACACTCCTTTCAATTGGTATCAGAAGAAGTTGATTTTTCACACAGGCTAACACCTGAAATCACAAAGATCACTTAGTTCTTTTTTTAAACGGTTTTTCTAAATGGCACAATCAGATTTTTCATTTTCAGATCCACCTATTTGTAATTTGGATAGATTTGATTTATGTCAAGTTAGAATTAAGCTATATATGAATGCCATAGATGAAGATATTTATAATTCCATTTTGACAGGACCTTCATCTTCAATCTCTTCAACAGATGATCAAGAAAAGTTTATCAGTGCTGAAGCAAAGGCCATGAAGATATTAGCTCAATCAATGTCAAATGACATTTATCAAAGAGTTAATGATTGCACTTCAGCAAGGAGCATCTGGAACTCCCTCTCAAGGATGGTAAATGAACCATCTTCTTCCTCTTCCACTAACATCATTTTTGATGCAGAACCATCACTTACTCTAAGTGAAGAAGAAGAAGAACAAAAAGCAAAAGATTTCTGTATGATGGCCATATATGGCTCATATCACATATCAGATGCAGAATCTGAAGCAGAAATGGTAACTAAGGTAAAAGAGGTAACTTCAAATTTTATTTCTACCTCTGATGTTAAATCTGTTTTCAATTCATCATGTACAGATTTAATAACTGCTGAAAATTACATATCTGAGAAGGAAACTAAAAAGGAGTTAACAAAAATAAAAAATTTAACTTCTGAACTTAACAAAAATAAAGAAAAACTGAGAAACTCAGAAGAATACATTATCTGTTTAGAAAATAAGTTAATTAAGGTTGATAAGTTTAAACAAACATTTAAAGAAAAAGCAAAATTTTATGTTCAGCAACATCAAAATAAATTTTCAAATTTATACTTCAATGAAATAAAAAGGCCAACATATCTATCCATAAGGAAATTTTTAAACTGTGTAATGCTTTTACTCAAATTATAATTAAACAACAATTATAAGATTCTTTGGATTTTTTCTATTTTAAAGCAATATCAGATAACTTCACATTCTCCCAGATTTTCTCCAAAAATCATGTTGAGCATTCTACTCAAATAGCATAGATCAGAAATGATCAGAGCTCTGAGTGTGAGTCTCTTCTGATTAAGGGGATTCTATAGAAAGAAGGTATCATGCATTGTCTTTTTGATTTTAAAATTCCTAGAATCCAATAACAGCTAGCAATTCATAATATTAAATTCGTATTTAAATCAAAATCTAGGAAAACAGAAATTGCTTGGTCTTAAAAAGAAAATTAGAAATAATCTCTGACCCTTAAGCTTTAAAGACTTTTTATGGTTAGGTATCCTAAACCAAATAGTGGGAGATTGTTAGAACCTAGTCTTAATTTGGATTAGGATCCCAACTCAAATAGGGGGAGATTGTTGGAACCTTAGTTTTGATTTGAGTTAGGATCCACCTTTAGTGTCTAAGTTTATATCATAATATATCTTACAACTTAGATTAAATCCCATTAAGAAAGAAGGCTGAAAAGAGATATATTTAATAGGCTGAAAATAAGAGAAGAATAAAATTTACATAAGTTCTCTGCGTTCGACGAATGGCTACCTGCGTTCGACGAACGGTGCTTTGCGCTCGACGAATGGTAATCATTCTGTGTTCGACGAAATCAAGCCATCTCAGCGATCAACGAAGATCACCTATCTCAGCGCTCGACGATCCCGTCTCAGCGGTCGAAGTTTTTACTCAAGCTTAGTGGTTGATGCCTTTACTCAATCTCAGCGTTCGATGAACAGACCTCAGCTCAGCGGTCGACAAAATCCTGCGTTCGACAAACTCAAGTCTACGTTCGACGAACAGCTCAATATTCAGCGGTCGACGATCCAGCCCGTCTAAGCAGTCGACGAATCCTTCCGTTCGACGAACCCAAGTCTGCGTTCGATGAATATTCAGCAGAAGTTCAGAATAGTGAATCAAATGTTCAAGTCGACGAATCAAATGATGAGCTCGACGAACTTGAAGCTCAGCTCGACGAATTTCTCCCAGTATTATTTTATATATTTAGCTTGACTAAAATATTATATATATATATGCTGTTAGTTTTATTAAAGCAATATTTATTATTTCTATATATATTGTTGATCTGACATTACAGCCGGGCAAGCATTAAATGTTATAGCCGTTGGCAGCAAAATAATAAATGATGTAGCCGTTGCAGCAAGCCAAAGACGGCAAGTTATGTTCTCGAGGATCTGGGAAATAAAAGAAATATTATTTCTTTCCTCTTCCGTTGGCAAGGATTCAAATCAGCCGAAAGCTCTCAGTTTAAATATACAGAGGAAGTTCAAAGAACAAGCAGTAGCAGAATATGATATAGAACAGCTAACAGAGAAAGAGGAAGAAAAAGACAGAACATATCAATATTGATGTACATGAAAAGAAAGAGGAAGAGAGAAATAGAGGAGCAAAAAGAAGAAGCTGATCAATATATTATAACTTCTTTTTGCCTAACTCTTCTTTTGCAGATCATATACAACCTGAGACACCAAATAAAATATCGTTTTCTCAGGGATCTAAAACTGCAAGAAGAGAAGAGGATTTGCTTTCTAGAGAAGGAGCTCCATCCACAAGTTGTCATCAAACTAAATCAGACAGGGGGAGCTTTCTTCAACATCATCATCAAGATCCAAACTCAACTACCAATCAGGATCTTCAAGTGTCTTCTTAGAAAGAGAAGAACAACATAACTTTTCTGTTTTCTTTTATTCCTTCCCACCTTGTACAGGGTTATAACTCCCTTCAAAAGTTAACTCCCGGTGATAGGCCACCTTAGCAAAAACCTGTATCTTGGTTTATAAGCACCTGATCAAAAGCTTATAGGTGATTTGGGCACCTGATCAAACCTCCATTGGTGTGTGGACACCTGAACAAAAACACCTTGAGGGCACCTGATCAAAACTCCTAGTGGAATCCTACCAGTGGGTAGAACAGTAGATGTATCCAGTTGAGGGGAACTACTATATATTCTTGTGTCTTCTGGATGTGCTTTGTTTTATTTCTTATTTATTTGTTGTGTTGTGTTTTATATGCTTCCTACTGTTTGTTTTTATTACTCAGCAAACACTCATCTATATATATATATATCATTTACTTGGAAGTAAAACTTAAAAAAGACTTTTAATAATATTAAGAACTAAAACACTCCTTTCACATGACACTTTTCATGACCCAATCAACACTATGGGCCAAGAAGGAAAGGGGATGTTACATATAGAACCAACGCACTATAAGAACAAGCAAAGGTAGATCAAATACATATTAGAACTTGTTATTATCATACCAGGAAGTGGAACTGATGTTCCAACAACATTAAATAGCATTCATGATTGCACCTACCCAAACACTATTTGTGTCATTAATAAATGAGCTCACAACCATCGCACTCTCCGAAACATAGCTTTATACTCTATTTGGGATAGTTGTAGCATTTGCGCGTTGCATGATAATATGAAACTATGGAAGTAAATGCATTGATTATAGTTTACCTGTGTTTGAAACTATTGCGGCTTCCTTTTTGGGATAAATTTCACTTTCTAAGGTCTCGACATTCACAACCGCTAACACTTAACCGCAGATGCATGCCCGAGACAACAGTTTGGGTAAAACATCATTATGAGAAAATAGAATTTGTGATTGTACCTGCCAAAACACTATATGTGTTTTTCCTAGCTAAGATTACAATGATCATGACTCTCTCATATGTCTCCCAAGCAGGGCCTTTAATAGCTTAAAAAATTGCATATAGTTTAAAATTTTCATTAACCACCCTAAATAAAGTTGGTTAGGTGAAATTTTATATGCGACCCGTTAACAAGCTTAAATGTATGATATGTTCGGACTAACATTTTATTATGGGGATATCAATGTTGTAGACTCTTGTCTTTATATTGCGGTTCTTGATACGGTGCATATGTACATTTGATATTACTATATTTGCAAACATGATATAGGGTAAACATTATAGTCACTATTTCTACAACACGTCGTAACCTATTACCTATATGATTAAGCTCATGTTGAGCATGGGCCAAAAAGTAAGTACCTGTCATGGAAACTAATCTGCATGTTACTATGATTGCCACATCGTGTGAGACCAGTGTGAGCACTTGTCATAAGAACTTGTGTGGGTCCTTATGAGACATCCAATTTGCAGGTAATGTTCTTGGATTGGATTTTTATACATTCCTACTGCTAGTTTCTACATTGCTACCAATATTCTGAGCTCTTACTCATCTTTCTGTATTTTTGTAGGAAATATTCTTGCACACGTAAGTAAAAATGTAATCCAGGTGTTCGGAATAATCTTGCTCCAATAGTTAATATAGCTTCTTTCCCCTGTACTAATAAAACTTGTTGTAATGAGAAGTATTCATGAACCAAATAGTTCATGAACAATTTGAGAGTTGTACAAACAGATTTGATTAGCAGTTGAATTAAAATTTGAATAATTATGCTTTTGTTCATTAGATTCACAAATAGTCCATCTATGCTTAATATTTAAATATTTCATAAGTTTTTTAATGAAAAGTAAAAATAATTGTATGTAAGATAATTGTAGTGTTTTTACAAAAATATTTTAGCCATATTGGAATTAAAATTTGAAACAAAATTCAAAAATGAACTTATTTGAATATGAATTTCAAATAAGTTTATGAATGATTCTGAATTCTAAATACCCGCAACATATAAGACTTTGATCCAATACAAGTAATACCTGATACGATTCGATTCATGAAAACCTAATTGTAACCCATGTGACTTAAACTAATAAGCAAAAAATTTGTAGTTGCATTTGCTTCATACAAAATAGGTCAAATTATCTAATTTGGGTGACTCATTGTAAGCCCCCCTCCTCCTCATAATTAGTGGTCCAACTAGGGGATCTTATCGCACATCACCGTCATTGCATGACACCGAAGTGACTACGAAGGGTGAAGGCACATCCTTCTCCAACCCCTCTCCTTGAATACTCCGTTGTCACGCATCGAGGGTGATGATAAGCGAATATCACTACACACCAACACAGTAAGAAAGCAATTTTCTAGTGGAAGAAACATTGTACTAATTAGCGGAAGAGGTAGTCTCATAAGGGGAAGACTAATTATCACAGAAACCCAATACCCAAGACATGCATGAGTGGCATCTACATCTATGCCGCGTTATACCATATTAGTCAAGGCTGTATAATTACCATGTGATATGTAAGAAGAAAGATGCAGCTATGTTAAGTTATACCTGAGGTAGCCTGCTCACCGGCTTTCTCAGGTCTTTGTGCTCTATCAGTCACCTGTGCATATCACCTGCGCTTGGAATAAACATTAGAAGTGATGAGTCCTAATTATATACACATTTATGGACTCATCTAGGCCGATTATCTAGTCTATGCACTACACTTTAGGCATGTTTTCATTCACATTTGATAGCCATTATTTATTCCATGCTAAGTGCACTTCTAGGCCCATTTCGATGTGCAATTGTACGCTTTATTGTTGGGGGTAAGCACATTGTGCTCCCCATTCTTTTTATGTTATTATGATGCTGCTGGAGGTGTTTTCCCAGCTGTGTGATTGCTATTTGGTGTTGTGCAGGTGGGTAGAACATCAATTTTGCCCAGTTTTCATGTCTGCATGAATCGCACGGTCGTGCGTTTTACTCACGCATGGTCGGCTGTGATCGTGCGCGTTCATTTATGGCCCAAAACAACTTTCGGATTCTGGTCATGCGTTTTTATGCACGGTCCTGCGTTTGGTCATGCATGAACAAATTCTGCACCTGTCTATAAATAGCTGCTCCGCGAAAACAGTCGGATCGAATTCATTTCTAGGTCTTTTTGTCCGCCGTTTTCGCCCTTTTCGCAGGTTCTCCGCCCCCTTTGGCCTCCTCCATCATCCTCAAACTCTAAGGAGAGGGATTCAACCCTACATCCACCAAGATCCAAGGAGAAGGAAGCTAGGTCGTTTCCGGATCGTGACACGAAGAAGACGGGTTCATTGGAGAGTCGTGACAGCTCTCTCTACCCCGGACGCAGTTGAGGACCGAGCTTGGACGCTGAGTGACAACCCAGCGATTCCAACCGTGAATCTTCAACAAGACTTCGGATTCGGTCGATCTCTTGCTCTCCCTATCTTTGTATTGGTAGTTGTAAATGTTATTTCTCTATATTTTGATGATGTGCACTATGAACCATGTTATGTAATGCTAATTTCATTTGTATGAAATTATATTTTGTTCATATGTGTGTATGAGGTGCGCCCCATACATTTTCCATTCCGCCATTATGTTTGTGTGCCGCACTAGCAATTGCTAGTGGCGTGCTTGTCGACGAGGTGCTTGCGACCCTCATCCGTATTCCTTCTCGTCCATCCGCCCAGCGAAGCGTGGCATAGCGGCCCGTGTAATCCATTCGCCTAATGAAGCAGCGCGCTCAAGGCCTGCACAGTTCGATTACGCTTGCCTACTCGTCCATACGCCCTTGCGACGCAAGAAGCACAAGTAGAATTCAATCCATATTAGCATTAAGAACTGTAAAGTAGTTGTAAGAGGTAAAATTTGGACTTATATTGGGTCGTGACAGTCTCCTCATGACCACTGTCAATGTACTATGTATCAACCTCATACGGTCTCAGACCCACGTTGTTCTGTTAGTTTTGCACGGGTTGTCCTTCTAGATAGTCCTTCTATGGGTTGCCTCGGAGTATAACCGTTAGCCATCTAATTGTAAGACCCCTCTCCCGGAACACAAGACATGGCCGAGGGAGTCCTATGCCCAGGACAGCCGCCTTGCAGAAGTGCCAGTGCACGAGCTAGCCCCCTCCATAAGACGCCTATCCTGCCTGCTAATCTCAAATATCACCATGCCAACCCATCAATAATATATAAATATATATAAGCATAGAAGCCATTCTTCACAAATAAGTAAGTATCAAAAAGAATATGTAGCTACAAAGCTCCTGCAAAATATCAGAGTACAAAAAATTTGCCCTAAGGCTACATTTCAAAACACTCGCTCACATCTGTCACTAATGAAAACGACGATATCGTAGTCTCCGACCCTGTCGTCCTGACCTGGCTATCCGCCTCCAGCACTGTGTGCTGCTGCTGCTGGGTGCGCTCCTAAAAAGAGGTGTGCAACAACTGTTAGTCATAAAGACTAAGTGGCTTCACATGATCTCCCCCGGCGACTCCAAGGCGTCGAGCGGAAGGGAATGAAGAGAAGTAGAAAAAGCAGGTGGCAATGAAAGATGTAATTACAACAGTATATCAAAAGTATAAAAAGTACATCTAACAAGTAGCATGGTCTACGACAGAGTATAAGCCAACCGAGTATATAGATAACTGAATTTAACTTAACTTATAAGGATGCACATACAAGCTTATAAGTTAAGGATCCGAACATAAAGTAACCCATCATATAAAGGTGCCCATACAAGTTTATATGATGAGGATCCAATGCGGTGCAATGTTATGATCATGGAAGGATGAATGCAATGCAATGATTATGATATGAAGACTCACCCATGCATATTTGTTATGTCGGCATAGACCTGTACTTCCCACTTTTTGATGGTAGCTAACCTCTCAGCCCCCCCCCCCCCCCCCCCAAGATGGTGGCAGTGAACACAACCAGACCTAGGCCTATGTATGCCTCGACGCAAAGAACACACAGCGTAGACCATGTGTACTGCTCGCATCATGCTGAGTCTTCATAACACGGAGTGGTCTTTGGGAAGTGAGCACCAAGAGTCCAACCCAACCGGTCTAGAGTCTAACTGCCAGCTGCTGTCGGTGTCATAAATAGCAAGCCCATAGACCCGCCACAAGTAATTCTGTAACTAGGATCATTACACCACCAAGTGTAAACCATGCACATTCATGTGATTACCATGCACAAGCTATGCTATCAAGCACCCAAGGACTCACGAAAGGAGACTTTTTACATTTCTCCTCATACAATCAATGCCGATGCTAATTAGTATCCAAGGCCCCCAACCACCGGGTCCTTAACATTGCACCATAAGAAATGAAGATATCTTATAACCCGCATCAAGCCATCAATGCTACCTATATCGAGTTGTTATAACTCTTGTGTAGTGGTGTGTGTTTAACATGGAAATTACTCTATGAGACCCTGCAGGACTACTTGTGCGTATAAAGACATATTCATATCTTAGTGAATAAGTAAGCCCAACTTATCATCAATATTCAATTCATGTGCTCAATTCACGGCGTGTTTCAACACCCTTGACGTTATCACCCATATTGGGAGGTTATCACAAATCTAATCATCCGATAGATTGTCAAACGATGTGAGCATTTATATAATCATGTCCTCTAAATTCTTCATTCAATTATGCATCGCAATGTCCCATTTCAGAATCATAACATTCATCTACGCCACGCCCATTGGACATGGGAATCCAGGAACTCCTACCACGCCAAAGGAGGAGAACCTGAAGTTCTCTGTTTACTAGCATCGGCGGTAGCGCTACTATCGGGCGCTAGTAATCCAGTCGACACACCTTCCTATTGGCATTGGGTGTCGATGGGAAGTTATCCCTTCCCCTCGACAAGTCCACATGCTAGCGTCGGCGGTAGCGCTACCGCCGGGCGCTAGTACTTCTACCGGCACTCCTTCCCGTCGACATTAAGTGTCGACGGGAAGTTATCCCTTCCCGTCGACAAGTCGACACGCTAGCGTCGGCGATACCGCTACCGTCGGGTGCTAGTGATTCTACCAGCACTCCTTCCCGTCGACATTAAGTGTCGACGAGAAGTTATCCCTTCCCATCGACAAATCGACATGCTAGCACCGGCGGTAACGCTACCGTCGGGCGCTAGTGATTCTACCAGCACTCCTTCCCGTCGACATTAAGTGTCGAAGGGAAGTTATCCCTTACCGTCGACAAGTCGACACGCTAGCGCCAATGGTAGCGCTACCGCCGGGCACTAGCGAATAGAGAACAAATCCTCTGTTAAACACATCTAATTTTCTTCCCGTGAAATCTCAGCTCCAATTAAGATCAATTCTTTCTTCCCTTAGTTGCTAGACTTTCACCACTATTCATGTGTCCCCTTATTAACCAAGTGCAATATAATAATTAAAACTCTCTTTAGCAAGGGACTATTATCATGTTCATCACAAAATATATAATTAAAACCCTTCTTAACAGGGGACTATTCATCTTACCCAAACAAGAATTGGGCCATTTCACCTTCTCTCCTCCAATACTCTCTCATTAGTCCACCGATATTCACAAAATCAACTCCTTTAACTTCGTATTGAAGAGGGGAGTTGATCGAAGACATACACGTGGTGAACGACGCCATAGAACATACTCTCTAGTGTGGCCACTTCCTACGAAACTCCATTAATCTCGCTAAATCAAGCTCTATTGAGCTCAATGTCTCTCCTAATTAGATCAAAAGATCTAGCACCAAGGGAGAGGGGTCGGAAGTCACCTAATTTCTGGCCGACGATCGCGGTTGTCTCCTCAGCGGCATGGCGACGATCGGCCGAGCTAAAGTCATTCTCCAAGATTGCTCCTTCAAGAACCCTAAGTTAAAACCTTGAGGTGTGAGGAAGAATATGAAGAAAAGAAGAAGAAGAAGATAAATAGGGCCCTCTGATTAGGAGAGTTCAGCCCATTCGGGTTAGGAGAGAAGGAAGAGAGAGAGAGATTTGCATTAATGAGCATCGAATGCAACCCAACTTTCCAAGCCTTATGTTGGAACTCCACAACTAGGTGCCATCTGCTTATTGGCTTTTAATTCCACCATTAACATAGATTTAGGCAATTTAGGCCATTCACCATGGATGAAATCACGTGCACTGATTCGTCCGCTATCGCCGGCGCTAGCAGAAGCTAACGCCGGCGCTAGCTCCCTTCTACCAATCCTTTGCCATTTGCTTTCTAACTTTAAGGAGTGAGGGTTACACCCACTCCTGGAGATGAGGGCATGATGAGTCCCATTTATATACACATTTATGGGCTCATCTGGTCCGTATTTCTAGTATTTGCACTACACCTTAGGCATGTTTTGTTCATATTTTTTTATTCCTTGCTTAGTGTACTCTTAGGCCCGTTGTGGTGTGCGTTTGCACGTGTTAGTGTCGAGGGTAAGAATAGCGTGCTCCTCTTTCTTTTTATGCTTTATATCCTGTGCTGGAAGGGTATTCCCAGCTTTGTTGTGGCAAATGCAGGTAGACATTTCATCAGTTTCAGCCTAAATTCATGTCTGTACATATCGCACGATCATGCGTTATGTTGGCGCACGGTCGGTTTCGGTCGTGCGCCCTTTGCTGAGGAGAAAACTGATGTTCTGTTGTTATTCGTGCGTCTCTGCGCACGGTCAGAGCCCGTGGGTGAAGGAATCGCACGCTCTACCTGTTTGGCCTTGTATTTTCCCTTTCCAAATTTACCCGTGCGTTTTGACGCACGGGCGGATTTGCCCGTGCGTGAGTAAATCGCACGGGCGGTCCAGGTCGTCTTCCTGCGCTGTCTTTACAATAAGTTTCGCACGGTCTACGCACGGTCGTGCGTTCGACCGTGCGTGACCATTTTTCTAACTCTTTTCTATAAAAGCGCAGTTCTCTGCCCTAGTCGGGAGGATCGTACTTGTTCCACTTTTTTCGCCGCAAAAGAAGCTCCAGCTCCGTACCCCTTCCACCACTCCATCAGGGCTTGGCCCTAGGCCTCCTCCATCATCCTTAAGCTTCAAGGAGAAGGATCCAGCTCTTTATCTGCCATCATTCAAATAGAAGGAAGCTAGGTTGTGTGCTGAATTGTGATACGAAGAAGACGGGCCATTGGAGGGTAGTGACAGCCTTCTCTACCCCGGACGCAGTCGAGGACCGAGCTTGGACGCGGATTGACAACCTAGCGATTCCAACCGTGAACCCTCAACAAGACTTCGGATTCGGTCGATTCCTCACTCTCTCTTTCTTTGTATTTTGTGTTGTAATAGTTAGATCCTTCATTATTTGATGATGAGCACTATAGACCTTGTTTTATAAAGTTATTTCATATTTATGTGAATGTATCTTTTCGTTTATATGTGTGTATGAGGTGCGCCGCCATCCATTTTCCATTCCGCCGTCACGTTTTTGAGCCGCACTAGCAATTGCTAGTGGCATGCTTGTCGACGAGGTGCTTGCGACCCTCATTCTGTTTGCCTACTCTTCCATCCACCCTTTCGAAGCAGCGCGCTCAAGGCCTGCCTAGTCTCCATCCCGCCAAGCGAAGCATTGCATAGCGGCATTGCATAGGAGTAGTTGTAGTATTTTCTTTTATTTTCCAAAAGCCAAATCAACTCTCCCGCATTCCATCCGACTTAAGGACTTCAATCTCAAGTCCTTTCTCAATAGTAAACTCCACCTTACTGTGTTCCTTCGAGATCGATACTTGGGGATTCACTCCCACATTTTATATTACTTGAATGATCGGTACACTGCCGTTTCGTGCCGTAGTCCTGCTACTGCCTATAGCAGTGTGCTAAGATTTGCGCATCAAGTTTTTGGCGCCGTTGCCGAGGAACACGGACGTGTGAGTTTTCTGGAGAGGGAGAATCTGAGACAGAAGCCCTTCCATTTGTGTATTGCATTCTTTTTGTTTTATTTCTTCTTATTCTGTTTTACTTTTTTTATTAGGTTGTTTAGTAAATTTTTGTCGGGTGTATTATTTTGCACAATAGTGTTTTCATTTGAATCTTGTTATCTTCACATTATGTGGGCTTCTTTTAATATTCGTTGCCGCTATTGTGGAAATATATCGCATGCTAGTGATAGATGTCCAAAGGGAGATAATAGCCCTAGTACTCAAGGCCCAGCATATGGAACACCGACTTTGTCAGGTACTCCCTATGGTGCGCGGAAGTCCTATGGCTATTCTGCCGAGCCTTTACCGTCGCACTTCTTTTCGGCTTCAGCTCCTGCTGTGCCAAAGAAGCCCGCAAGGCAGTGCTTGTTTTGTCAAAGCATGGATCATGCCTTGAAGGATTGTGCTGCATTCCGTCGCCAATTGGACGAGGATGATGAGCCGGATATCCGGATCGTCCCGACTCCTACTTCTGGCAGCATACCTTCAACATCTAGTTATGTGTCCGTGTCACCTTCAAGTTTTGAAGGGAATGATGTGGACACAGTCACCAGATTTGTGGCTGATCTACACTCTGCCATTGCAGAGCCCATCTCCCCTGTCCATATATCACCATGCATGAACTTGATTCTTTATGAGTAATCGGTGCTTGACATTTATCCAAGCACAATTCATCCCCCTGTTGTGCATACTACATTCATCTCTGACGACATTATTGAGGATGTGTCGCAGGATGATGCTGGCGATCTATGTGTTATGCCTGCTCCTATGGAGGAGGACAACCTTCTAGGTGAAGAGGAGCTTTCCTCAACACTTGTGGAGGAAGTCCAAATCTTGGGCATGGCCACTATTGATCCCGCTGAACCTTGCGGCATTGATGACAATGCCAACATTATTTTACTTCCCCAACCTGATGGGAGTGAGACCGGGATCACTCCCCCGATTGATTTTTATTCATGTTCTTCTTCTTATTTATTTCTTGATCGCCTTTCTCTATCTGAGCCTGCGCAGGTTGAGCCTCCACTGGTAACCCAGGAGGACTTGGAGCATGATGCTCAAGTCAATGATGAGAGCATCCTCTTATGTGAGGAGGTTGAACCCCCCTCCGTAGAGAAAGCTCCATTCATTGCCTTCTCCTCCTGCTGCCTCCCTGGAGATGACACCTTGCTGGGCAAGGATTTATTTTGTGGTGAGACGAGTGAGGACCAGCCTTCCTCCTCTTCTTACTTCCTATTCCATCTACCTATGACGAGCAGGTATTTTTATTTAGGTAGGGGAGTAACTGTTCTGTCACCGTATCGGTACCCGCTACCGACACGGGAATTAGAACAGCTGCTTGTCCACTTCGCTTTCCATACTCCCATAAGCTAAGACCCCCACCTTCCTGAATAAGTCGTGCTGGGATGACAATAACCCCAGTAGTTATCTTACTTTTTCTTGTCTTTTATTTTATCGCCTACTCTAACGAGTTAGTTAGATGTTATTTTGGTTTGCTTTTGCGGAGACAACCACTTGCAGGTATTTTCTATTTGTGAAGGCGGTGGTTGTGATTCTTCGTAGAGCTTCACTCCAGGCTTCCGGCATGCTTACTTGCTAAGCATTGGGTACCCTCTTCCCCTAACTTTGTTTTAAAATATCTTAATGCATGGTTTAAGTCTGGGGGAGATATTTTTGTGTACCCACTCACGTGCACATTTAATTAGCATGCTGGAAGTTTTAATTCAATTATTTTTTGTTCATTTTGTCTGCACACAAAACACCCACTTGAGAGCGCACTCGCTTGTTTGTATGCTCCTGTATATTCAATTCTTGGTTGTGATGTAGAAATTGCTGTATTAGCCTAAAAAAATTGCAAGATGGAGTGGCATGTTGACTCTTGTGGTGCTCTAGTTGAGTACTTGTGTCTTGCATAGGGATTTGAGTAGAATTAGTTTTTATTTATGCTTCTAATTTATAATTAGAAGATTTGCGTAGATTTAAATTTATTTTACTCAAAATGGTGAATGTGGTTGAATCTAGTGGTAGTGTGGTATTGTCTGTAAGCAAGCACAAGGTTCGTGTTGCTCGAGTCGGGAGGAAGGATTACCTTTCTCGGGGGCTAAGAACTTGCCCCAAGCGACTCTCGAAGCATGGGTGCGATTGATTTGCAAGTTGAGCGTGACGTAGGCCATCGTTTTGGCAAGTTTGAGCTTTGTTCTACCATTCCTATGTGCTAACCGTTGCTAGCCTATTTTGTGCCTACCCGACCTTTTGGTTCAGCTCCACCATACTTCACCAAGGCCTAAAAGATAATCCCATTATTGCAACCAAAAATAAGCCAAAAGCATTAATGAATTGTAATTTGCCAATGCGGTGCGGCGATGGAAAATCTTAGTGTTGTTGTGGAAGTTTCAAAATGTCTATGTGCTGAAATTGTGCTAATAGATATGGGGATGAAAAGAAAAGAAAAAGAAAAGCAAAGAAAAAAATAGATTTGTATCCCCAGCGTTGTAATTGAAACATCTATTTGGTATTTATTGTTGTAGGTCGTGTGCACATCCGGTTTCAAAGTCAAGTCTGTTGGTGTGTACACGTGTATTATTGTGGCTGCTTTGAATTAGCACTTTTGTGAGCTCTGTTGGGTTGCGATTAGCCATCATGTTTATCTTTGCATTCCAACCCGCAACCTAAGCCTCGTGTACACCTAAAGTCCTATCGATTCGTCTTGTGAGTTCACAAGCGCCGTGGAGAGAGTGTCACCGGGCGAGCTTATGGTTCTCGACGTTGATGGATTTCAACGGAGATAATTCCGAGTTCCGGTCTTGGGTAACATTCACCTTCGCGACTTGCTTACTTTCGTACTACGCGTGACCACGAGATTCACATATTACTCCATGTCACAGTTTTTTTTAGCTAGCTATGCTTTTCCTACTCTGCCGGATTTGTTTGCCCGGGACGCGCAAACAGGTAAATCTGGGGGTGTGATGAGTCCCATTTATATACACATTTATGGGCTCATCTGGGCCGTATTTCTAGTATTTGCACTACACCTTAGGCATGTTTTGTTCATATTTGTTATTCCTTGCTTAGTGCACTCTTAGGCCCGTTGTGGTGTGCGTTTGCACGTGTTAGTGTCGAGGGTAAGAATAGCGTGCTCCTCTTTCTTTTTATGCTTTATATCCTGTGCTGGAAGGGTTTTCCCAGCTTTGTTGTGGCAAATGCAGGTGGACATTTCATCAGTTTCAGCCTAAGTTCATGTCTGTACATATTACACGATCGTGCGTTATGTTGGCGCACGGTCGGTTTCGGTCGTGCGCCCTTTGCTGAGGAGGAAACTGATGTTCTGTTGTTTTTCGTGCGTCTCTGCGCACGGGCAGAGCCAGTGCGTGAAGGAATTGTACGCTCTCCCTGTTTGGCCTTGTATTTTCCCTTTCCGAATTTAACCGTGCATTTTGACGCACGGGCGGATTTGCCCGTGCGTGAGTAAATCGCACAGGCGGTCCAGGTCGTCTTCCTATGCTGTTTTTACAATAAGTTTCGCACGGTCGTGCGTTCGACCGTGCGTGACCATTTTTCTAACTCTTTTCTATAAAAGCGCAGTTCTCTGCCCTAGTCGGGAGGATTGTACTTGTTCTGCTTTTTTCACTGCAAAAGGAGCTCCAGCTCTATACCCCTTCCACCACTCCATCAGGGCTTGGCCCTAGGCCTCCTCCATCATCCTTAAGCTTCAAGGAGAAGGATCCAGCTCTTTATCTGCCATCATTCAAAGAGAAGGAAGCTAGGTTGTGTGCTGAATCGTGACACGAAGAAGACGGGCCATTGGAGGGTAGTGACAGCCTTCTCTACCCCGGATGCAGTCGAGGACCGAGCTTGGACGCGGATTGACAACCCAACGATTTTAACTGTGAACCCTCAACAAGACTTCGGATTCGGTTGATTCCTCACTCTCTCTTTCTTTGTATTTTGTGTTGTAATAGTTAGATCCTTCATTATTTGATGATGAGCACTATAGACCTTGTTTTATAAAGTTATTTCATATTTATGTGAATGTATCTTTTTGTTTATATTTGTGTATGAGGTGCGCCGCCATCCATTTTCCATTCCGCCGTCACGTTTGTGTGCCGCACTAGCAATTGCTAGTGGCGTGCTTGTCGATGAGGTGCTTGCGACCCTCATTCTGTTTGCCTACTCGTCCATCCGCCCTTTCGAAGCAGCGGGCTCAAGGCCTGCCTAGTCTCCATCCCGCCAAGCGAAGCATTGCATAGCGGCATTGCATAGGAGTAGTTGTAGTATTTTCTTTTATTTTCCAAAAGCCAAATCAACTCTTCCGCATTCCATCCGACTTAAGGACTTCAATCTCAAGTCCTTTCTCAATAGTAAACTCCACCTTACTGTGTTCCTTCGAGATTGATACTTGGGGATTCACTCCCACATTTTATATTATTTGAACGATCGGTACACTGCCATTTCGTGCCGCAGTCTTGCTACCGCCTATAGCGGTGTGCTAAGATTTGCGCATCAGGGCACATCCATGGCACCATTAGGACCTCAAGACTCCTACCTAGCCCAAGCATCTCCAAGTGACTCATGTCACTCGAGGGGTCTAGTTCGAATGTGGACGTTATAAATCCAATAAATGAATAACAAATTTTGTCCCCGAAATTTAGGTTGGGGCTATGAGGATTGAAGGTCGGACTATGAAAATCAAATTTAGAGTATGCTTGAAGAGGTTACTAATTTAGTGTGCCCTGACTCCCACTTAACACTTGTGCATGGCACTACTTATCCACATTGCATCGCGCATCACCCAAAAATTCTCCCATGAATACCTTTATAATTCTCCACTAAAGTCGTAATCAAAATTATGTATAAGAAGACGCTTGAATGTCTCTCACCGTGATGAAGACCATCGTTGTTTTGTACAGGTAGGGACTTGTAACTCTACTCATCATGATCAACTTTTGTATCTCCCTCAAGTATGCACGAGCAGTTGGTCAATAAAATCATTTACCATTCATACACGCACATGTGATTCTCATGACCAAGTCGTGCTAACAAGCACTCAAGGACTTTCACCAAGTCCTTGCTCGATTTCCACGGGATATAACCATATCCTACCAACTACACCAAACCAAAACCGCAGCTCCTAGTGAGTTGTCATAACTCTAACGCGGTGAAATGTGTAAGTCATGGAATTAATCCCTATAATCTACTTTAGGACTACTCACGTAATTAATGATACATTTAGGTTCACTATTAAGGGTTGCCCAACTGTATTTACTAGCACTTTCCAACCTCATATGAGTCACAATATGTCCCGAATATAATTTAACTTATGATCAATTGTAAATTACAATATCCGCATATTTCTAGATTACCGACCTTAATGGGCATAATACATTCTCTGTTCATCAAGACAAACTACAATAATATCATTTAATAAGGAATCAATTTCCAAAATACATCGCCTTGAAATTTGTACCACAACTTATAAATTGATATTTACAACATCTTCATCGCATTTCAAGTTCACCCGATTTCACCACAACTATTTATGAACGGTAAATTTATATAATTATAATTGACAAATTCCCAACATCCATATGTTCAACAATTCAGAAACTGAACAAGCATGATCATAATATCGTCAAACAAGTGTGCTTTGATTCTTGAGGTCATCAGAGACATATCCAAGGAATCATAAATATTTACCCATCTTCAAGAACTCAACTCGACATCCACTTGATTTCAAGTTTTATGGGGTCAATGTACCTTTCCAATATCACGACATGGAAAAATAGTCAAAATTGTTCAAACATCCTAAATTTTCACCACCCGGCGTGTCATGATGCAACCCCATTTCAACCTACCAATTCCCAAACATGATGTTATTGTCTCAAAGATTTAGTCTTGGTAACCTTTATGTTCCAAAAATTCTAAAACTCAGTATTTGTTTTAGCCTGCGATGTTTAACAATTTGTTTCGATAACATCACGAATCGTCGACTTAGGCTCAAGACAAGATGAATCTATGACTTCATATCTCGCATGGGTTATAATCGCATAATTCTCTTCTAAGGACAAAAGATCCCGAGTTAAGTACTACTTTTGTCTAACCCAGATTCTACTTAGATTTGTACCGAACTCAGAAGTCGTGCCCAAATTTCTTTTGTGATTTAGGTAGTTCATTTAAGAGTCTTTCAACTGTGAACCTAACCCTTACTCAACAGTTGGGTTATGATACCGAACCATCTAGAAATTTACCATGTCGAGGTAAAATGCTACACATACTCTTACTTGTTCCTACATTCTCCCAACCTCCAAGGTTGTCCAAAATTTTTGATGCTTTGGAGGCAATTGCTACAATTCTTGGTAATTTGCAACTGCTTTTTACATAAGGGAAGTCATCGTGCATTAATATGTCATGAATTCATCTCATGTGGGCATTAAATAATTACCTTCTTCTCCAACGCAAACATCTGAGACAACAACTATTGTCCCTTTGTGAGTAGTGTATCATTGATGTGCATGTCATGTTTATTATATACTAAAGTGGGGAGATTTATATCATCCAACAATTATACAATTTTTGAGTAATTATCCTGAGAGGAGTTCAACAAGTGAGTTTTCGAGATCCGCACCATAAGCATGTGTGACCTCTTCTCAGGTCAAGACACTAAAAATGAATACAATTATGAATTCCTTTTTCCAAATTCCACAATATCTTAATCGTCGACCAAACATAATCATCATCGTTCACGTATTATTCGAATAAACAAGATCTATGGGAAACCAAAGTCAGTACGTAACTGGTCCAATAAACGAAGAGATAAGCCCCCATATATTTTTGGACTAAGTTTCTTCCACCCCCCCCCCCCCCCCCCCCCATATGGTACATTCATCTCACGTATGGGCACAACTCTTAGGGGCATGTATTCCTCGACTTAGAGTCCTTACCCTCTAAATCCCTGTATCGAAGCACCTACATATCAGCCGTGATGTAGAAAATCAAATATTCAATTTTTACGGCGACGCCCAAGATGCATCCCATTGTAATGAGAGCATTACAAATAATATCCAATTAACTGGTACATTTTATATGTATTTGAACTCGACATGAACCAAGGTACAAGGTTTGAGATGATTTCCCTTTGACACGGCTATGCAGACTACCAAAAGTAAAGGCATTATCCACAATATGATAGACTAAATCAAATCAATTCCAAGTGCCCTACCATCTTTGCCAATGATTGTTCAAGACATGTTTGATTTAAGATATACTTTGGGATGTCAAATCACCAAATAAATTATACCAATCACGTTATCTTCACTACGAATCGATTATTAATTAAATCCTTAAACATGCTCCTCCAGCAATTCCGCCAATCTGGACTTCTTCCTAAAGCAGGTACGATGATATGCAATAACTCCCAAATCCTTGGGTAATTATCAGGAGAGGAATTCAAGATGTAAGTTCATGTTATTTGTACCTTAGGTATGCATAGCTTCTCTCTAGGTCGAAACCACAAGGATTAATGTTGTTTTAAATCCCTAGTCTCACGTTACCACATCTTTATTACTGATTAAATATAGTCATCATCATAACAATCACCCATATACAACATTTTTATTTTATCCTTTTGTATGTAGAAAATTTCATCAAGTCCCAGATGATTATGTTATTAAAAGTTTACGTGTAGACAAATACACATGCATACCCCAAAGGGCTAGCTTTACTATTCTCCTCATTTACTTATCCACAAAGTCTCACAGAATCATAAAGAGATAATATTTATCCTTGGAATGTCCTATTTTCTTATTCCGATAGTGAAGTTTTCTCTCGATCAAAATATGGTGTTAGCAGTTCACCCTGCTCAAGATGAACTAATTGTTCATGGATTATCTCTTTCAAGTGTTGAAGAATTGTGAAGATTTTAAATTCCCTGTGAAATCTCCAGTCGGTAGGTCACTAGCCCAATAAACGAAGAGATAAGCCCCCCAGAAATCCTAGGCTGAGTCTCTTCGACCACCAACATGATACATTCATCCTATATCCACACACAATCATGAGGGCATACCATCTTCGACTAGGAGTTTTATCCTAAGCTTAATCCATTCTTTAGGCCCTTAGAGTTACTTTTAACGACACCCTATTTCGGATTCCAATTCTTATTCGACCTCTGGTATCTGTCATGGTGATTGCTTTAATACAACAAAAATGGGAAGTGTCTAGTTATCGGCCAACTATTAGGCTTATGAGTCTCCTACTACTTCAATAATAGTTTTTGGGCATCAACTTTTCCTCCAGATATCCTATTAGCCTGGGTAAGAGGTGGTAATACCTCTCAATAAACCAAGTTGCGCATTATAAAATAAGATTTGAAAACCTACTGTTACATTAACTCCTCCCCTAGTCACTTTATGTGTCCTCAAATCCCAACCATGTCTACACCTTAGGCCGATTTTTGGCTAGGATACGCCACAAAATGCCTTGGTAAGTTAGAATAAGGTGGTTTCCTAGTTAGGTTGACACTAGTTCTAAGGATTAGTGGACATACTTACAGTGAATTCCACACGGGCACACCACAGCTTCCATTGCATCAGTTTGCCCTCAAACTGATCTAGGCCACCGATCTTCACGAAATCAACTCCTTTAACTTCGTATTGAAGAGGGGAGTTGATCGAAGACATACATGCAGCGAACGACTCCCTTGAACATACGCTCTAGCGTGGCCACTACTTCCTACGAAACTCCATTAATCTCGCTAAATCAAGCTCTTTTGAGCTCAATGTCTCTCCTAATTAGATCTAAGGATCTAGCACCAAGGGAGAGGGGTCGGAAGTCACCTGATTTCTGACCGATGATCGCGGTTGTCTCCTCGATGGCATGGCGGCGGTCGCCTGAGCTCAAGTCCTTCTCCAAGCTTGCTCCTTCAAGAACCCTAAGTTAAAACCATGAGGTGTGAGGAAGAAGAAGATGATGATGATGATGATGAATAGGGACCTCTGATTAGGAGAGTTCAGCCCATTAGGATTAGGAGAGAAGGTAGAGAGAGATTTGCATTAATGAGCATTAAATGCAACCCAACTTTCCAAGCCTTATGTTGGAACTCCACAACTTGGTGTCAGCTGCTTATTGGCTTTTATTCAACCATTAACTTAGATTTAGGCAATTTAGGGCATTCACCATGGATGGAATCACGTGCACTGAATCGTGCGCTACTGTCAGCGCTAGCAGAAGCTACCACCTGCGCTAGCTCCCTTCTACCAATCCTTTGCCATTTGCTTTCTAACTTCAAGGAGTGAGGGTTACACCCACTCCTGGAGATCAGGGCACATCCATGGCACCATTAGGACCTCAAGACTCCTACCTAACCCAAGCATGTCCAATTGACTCGTGTCAGTCGAGGGGTATAGTTCGAATGTGGACGTTACACAAATCTCGAAGGCACATTTCTTAAGGCACATTTAATTCCCGTGGGAATTAGTTTTCGAAGGCACTTTTCCTTGCTGTATGAATTATTTCTCAAAGGCACTTTTAATTCTCGTGAGAATTATTTCTAGAAGGCACATTTCTCATAGGCATTTTTAGTTCCAGTGAGAATTATTTCTCGAAGGCACATTTTATTTCAGAATGAATATTTCTCATCAAGACAATTTAACTTCTGTCAAAACCGAATATCGTATTGTCAACTATAAATAATGCGATATAAATTAGGCGGATTAAATAGAATCCTTCATTAGTCAAACAAACTAAAGTCGAGAGACCCAAGGATTGAGTCAAAGGTTGGAACCTCATCCTGCTCAACCAAACTTGTAGGACATATTTAAATCCTTGTGACTCAGGTAAGCCCCAGTTTATGGCTCAGCTTGCTAAGCGTCCCAGCCTCATGGGTTACGAACCAATTCATTCACAATAATAGTCATAATTTAAACCGAAACCAAGGCATCCAAATATTGAGTCAAAGGTTAAAACCTCTTCCTACTCAACCATGCATTTAAGCATTACTTAAATCTTTGTGAATCTGGTAGGTCCCAATCCATGGCTTAGCTTGATAAGCTTCTGGACCTCATGAGTTAAGAACCAATTCGTTCATAATAGCCACCCCAGTTCACAGCATATGCATGCTTATAAATAATGTAAGCCCATCGATTGCTTCGATAATTAGCTATCTTAGGTTAGCGACTAAGACTTTGAACTCAATAAAAAAAGAGTTGATCGAGTTCAGAATTATTGGGGGTTAACCTTAAGGAATTTCTCCACCTCAAGGTGAACTCTACATGATAAGCAATTCTAAAATAAAAGTCAAAACATAGAACTATCCACTCTGCTTGAGAGCGGCGACCAGTTCAGCACTATTTAGGGTTGACCTCGAAGGATCGCACCATCTCCAGGTCAACTCTGATTAATAGGAAAATTTGAAACAAAAGCGAAAACATCAAACTGTCTGCTCTACTCGAGAGTCGAGGCTAGTTCAACACTATTTAGGGTTAACCTCGAAGGAACTCCCTATCTCCAGGTTAACTCAAAATTAAAGGCAATATTGAAATGAAATCCAAAACATCAAAATGTTTGCTCTACTCGAGAGTGGCGGCCAGTTCAACACTATTCAGGGTTAACCTCAAAGGAACTCCACATATTTGGGTTAACACTAAATTATAGGAAAATTTGAAATTAAAACCAAAACATCGAACTGTAAGATCTACTCGAGAGTGGCGGCCAATTCGACACTATTTAAGGTTGAACTCGAAGGAACTCCTCATCTTCATGTAAACTTTAAATTATAGGCAAATTTGAAATGAAAACCAAAACATCAAACTGTCAGCTCTACTCGAGAGTGGCGGCCAGTTCGGCACTATTTAGGGTTAACCACAAAAGAACTCTCCATCTTTGTGTCTAATCTAAATTATAGGCAATTTTGAAATGAAAGCTAAAACATAAAACTATCTGCTCTACTCAAGAGTGGTTTCAGTTCGACACCATTTTGGGTTGACCTCAAAGAAACTCCCCATCTCCATGTCAACTCTAAATTATAGGCATATATGAAATAAGAGCCAAAACATCGATCTGTCTGCTCTACTCAAGAGTTTTGGCCAGTTTGGTACTATTTATGGTTAGCCTCGAAGGAATCTTTCATCTCCATACTAACTATAATTAGGCAAATTTGAAATGAAAGCCAAAACATCTAACTGTTCGCTCTACTCAAGAGTGGCGGCCAGTTCGGCATTATTTATGGTTGACCTCAAAGGAAGTCCCCATCTCCGGGTAAACTCTAAATTCCGGCGAAATGAGAATCCTATTTTCTTAGTGGAGGGACCCAATGGGGTATAAAATATAAAAATAAGCTCTCGGGGTTCACTCTCCCTAGTGTCCAGAGTCGTCAACCCTCCCATGCCGGTATAAATGGTTGATAGGCATGACCGACCCCCTACTTTAACCGCAAATCAATTTACAAGCATTATAATATGAAAACATGGTAACACCTTCCGGATCGGCGGTCGCTTGTCTGACGTGACATTAAATACGCTGCTTTTCCAAGAGGCTTGATCGTACCGCACATGCTTTAATTAAAAGTGTGGTGACCAAGAGCGCCAATTATTTAGAGTTACCCTTAGAGGAATGTTTCGTCTCCAAGTTAACCTTAACAAATGCCAAAACATTGAACTACCTGCTCTACTCGAGAGTGACAGCCAGTTCGACACTATTTAGGGTTAACCTGAAAAGAACTCCCAATCTCTAGGTCAACTTTAAATTATAAGAAAATTTGAAATGAAAGCCAAAACATCTTACGGTTCGCTCTACTCGAGAGTTGCGTCCAGTTCAGCACTATTTAGGGTCGACCTCGAAGGAACTCTCCATCTCTAGGTCAACTCTAAATTATAGACAAATTTGAAATGAAAGCCAAAACATTGAACTGTCCACTCTACTTGAGAGTGACGACCAGTTCAGCACCATTTAAGGTTAACCTTGAAGGAACTTCTCGTCTCCAGGTCAACTCTAAATTATAGGCAAATATGAAATAAGAGTCAAAACAACGATCTGTCTACTCTACTAGAGAATGGTGGCCAGTTCGGTACTATTTCGGGTTAGTATCGAAGGAATCTCATCTTTAGGCTAACTCTAATTAGGCAAATTTGAAATGAAAGCCAAAACATTGAACTATTACCTTTACTCGAGAGTGACGACAAGTGTAACACTATTTAGGGTTGATCTCAGAGGAACTCCCCATCTCCAGGTCAACTATAAATTCCGGCGAAATGAGAATCAGACTAACTTAGAGGATGGACCTAGTGGGTATAAATCAAAGATTCATGCTCCCAAAGTTCACTCTCCATAGTGTTCAGAGTCGTCATGTAACACCCCAAAAATCATAGTCCAGCGAGGTAGGCGGAGTGGTAGCGTCGCGCTCGGAATAGGCTGAAAATTCCATAGCAGGTTCTTCGAGCACGCTCACTGGCCTCCTTCGCGCACGACCAGTGGTCGTGCGTTAATTCACAAGGGTTGAAGGTCGGCTGATCGTGTAGCACACGATCAGGGGATGTTGGCCACGCACGATCACTGACCGTGCACCGCTGCTCGTGTGGACTGTTTATTCTGCTCCACGAAAAGTGACGGGGATGACGATCCGGCAGTCCAAAAATCTTGGGATTTGATCCAACGGCTGCGATGGTTGGCTGGGGGTTTTAGGTCTTGGTAGAGGAGTTAAACCCTCATATTTCCAAGTCATTTCTCTCTCTTAGGTTGGAGAAAGGAGGAGGAGGCAAGGAGGAAGGAGAAGGGGAATCCGCCATTGCCGGAGCTTCGGAGCTCCGTTCGCCGATCCGAGACCGGCAACGCGTAGAGGGAGTCGAGGCGCTTCTTCTCCACCGTTTGTTTGCAAGCTTCTCATGGCTAGGAGGAGATCTCAAAAGGTAGCGACATTTCTCCTCCCGGTCTTTAGGATGCGTGCATGACATCCCTTTAATTTCTGCATTTTGGCACCGGATCCGTCGAGTGAGAAGGATCCGGGTCGCCTCGGTTCAAAAGGAACCATCGGGTTGATTGAGTCCATCCCCGACATGATTTGCACAAGAGATCCGCTCCGTTAGCGGATTAGGCATTGTGGGTGAAGCCGGATTTGTGGTCGTTGGTCCGATTCGGTGATGTTGATTTACGCGCATTTTAGGGGATTTGTTAGAAATCCGAATAAGACGAACTCGTCGTTGTGATGCCCTTGTAGCTTCGTGTGGTAACGAATGTTGGGTTTAGGGCGGAGAAATAATGTGCGGAATATGGGGCTTGTGATGCCTAGTGTTGTGCGAAGGCGCGATTGGTCTTTGTGGTCGGCTGGCTATCCCGTGAAGACTGAGATTCACGTGTGGACAGTGTCCCGGCAAGATTAGTCCAGGGCCTTGGGACATTTTGGTTAGCCAGAATTCTTAGTATCGGTCTTGGTGTGTTGTTGGCGGCCCGAGCGTGTGAGCTGTTAGACAAGCCCGATGGCATGGTGAGCCAGGCGAGGTGGGTCTCAGCGAGAGCTCTTGGCCTTGGGTTATGATGCCCTTGCGGGGAAATGATAAGTACCCTTGTGTTTGTGATGTGATGATGATGTATGATGATGTGATAGATTCATACGCTTTAGGGTGCCTTGGGTGAAACCTGGGTTTGCATTCATTTTGCATTGATAGGCCCCTTTAATTACCTGCTCAACATAGAAACGTGGATGATGTTTGTGACACTCATGCCTGTATTTATGTTTCTTTTCTTTATGTACATTTGCATACGATGTGCTGACTTGCAGGGTGAAGTAGTTCCCCGGGGTCCGCTAGGACGGCCGGGAGGAGGGATGTTGTTACACCGTTTGTGGTCAGCCATAGCTGACCCTCGTTTACCGCTCTTTGTGATTTGGTTGCAGGGCAAGAATCGCAGGCTGGACCCAGCGCGCCGGCCAAAAAGGCCTAAAGCCTCAAGAAGTGCTTACCTTGTCTTCATGCATCTCTAATATTACATTTTGTTGTAACCGGCTTGC
Source organism: Dactylorhiza incarnata (assembly GCA_033032865.1). Classification (NCBI taxonomy): domain Eukaryota; kingdom Viridiplantae; phylum Streptophyta; class Magnoliopsida; order Asparagales; family Orchidaceae; genus Dactylorhiza; species Dactylorhiza incarnata. Next base: position 17,122,654 of record JAWHQI010000024.1, read on the forward strand.
ATACCGAGGTAGTTTAGGTAAAACTACTATCTGTCCCCTTTTGTTGGGACGTCCTTTTGTGTTGAATGTTTGGTGATTTGGACTGTGGTTTTGTATGGCCTTAAGGACAGTTGGACTCCTATGTAGTGTGGACAATCTCTGTGTTTTATGTTTGTTTCCGCTGTGTTGTCTGAGTTTTGAGAATGGGTAGTTAATATCATCTCTTAATACTAATGTTGTGGCGGTTATATGCTGTGGGGTCACGGCCGGACCCATGTTATATGATCATTGCAGGGGAGGTGTTACAATTTGGTATCAGAGGTAGGTTTGAGTATTCTTGCGAGGTCTAGTGTATTTGGATCGCGTAAAAGATTGTCCACATAGGAGTACTGTGCGGGATCATGAGTATCCCTGCGTTTGAGTCTTGCGAATAGAGCTTGATAAGTCTTTTTCCTTGCTTATGCTAGGATGTTGGCGACGATGCGGGGATGTCGAGGAGGCAAGAGGAGCCTTCGGGAAGCAGTGCGACTGCTCCGGGCCTCGTGAATGTGGGCCTGTCCCCGACTGATTTCTGTCGCGTGCTAGCGGAAGCAATGGTAGCGGCCCAAGCTGGAGCGATGTCACGGGTTACGACACTGGTGGTGCAGGTTGCGACTCCTGTTACTCCGGCGGCTACGCCGGCTACACCGGATGTCGAAGTGAGGCAAGCAGAGCCAATAGCGGAGAGAGCTATTCATGTTGGAGTTACCATTGTGATCTAGAAGTGGTCAAACATGTAATGTCACTGCCAACGCGATATGAGCCTGCAGGGTCGCACATAAGAGCATGTGGAGAAGTTGGAAGATTGACTGTGTTGGTAAAGGTTACCAATCACCATATAGAATCGAGGAGGTAAAGCAAATGTTGCTGTCGGAATTCGTCGGATATGATTCATCGGATTTGTCGGAATTCGTCGGATCGTTCCGTGGAAACTTGACGAATTATCACAGAGACCTTTTAACTCGGCAAATGTTGCCGTCTGATATGATTCGTCGGATTCGTCGGATTGTTCCGTGGAAACTAGACGAATTGTTATAGAGATCATTAACTCGACAAATGTTGCCGTCTGATATGATTTGTCGGATTCGTCGGATTGTTCCGTGGAAACTCGACGAATTGTTACAGAGATCATTAACTCGGCAAATGTTGTCATCTGATATGATTCGTCGGATTCGTCGGATTGTTCCGTGAAAACTCGACGAATGCTGTTCCGTGGAATCCCGACGAATTGTTACAGAAATCCCAATTCTGCTGTGTGGTCTGCGGATAGCGATTCTTCTAGAAGCCTGTTTATGCTTTGGGTATAAATAGATCTTCTTTTAGGGTTCTTAGAAGTAACGAAGGAATCCAGCCGATGGAAGAGTTCCGCCTCTCGCCCTAGCCGACGGAAGAGTTCCGCCGCCGACCTCCTCTCCGACGTTTGTCGCCGGTGTTGTTCTTCCTGAAGCGGATCTAGCAATCCGTGGAAGCGCAAGGTGTAGTCTTCTTCTCCCGGCTCGTGTGGACTGCTGTAGAGACGTAGACATTATTCTAAGTGAGGACTCGGACAGCCGACGACGGGACTTATATTCTTGGAGCATCTAGGTTGGATTTGATCCAACTCCGCAAAGGTAATTTTCATACCTAGTAGTTTTCATTACTTCTTGATTCAATATTCATGTCCCGATCCAAATTCTTTTGGGTTATTCTGTTTATTTCCGCTGCGCCTACATGCGATGTATGGTTGTAGAGAAACCCAACAGTGGTATCAAAGTGAGGTTGTGGTCATGAATGTGTTTCGGAAGTTTGGTTATTCCAGTACGTGCAAATCTAGGTATTTAGAAGCGTTCTAAATGTCAAGAGTTCTTCCTGGAACATCAAAAGTTGATGATGTTTCCAAGGGAAATTGGTGGTGATTTTGAAAAATTGAACCCCGTCAGGAACGTCTGGGATTTCGTGGTAATTTCTAATTGTTAGAAATTGTTGTCTCCTTAGCAGTAATAGTCCCTCAAGTGGTTAATGAACCCTTGTATTGTTTTGGATTTTGAATCCAACAATGAGACACGAGCTTGTCTACTGCTTTAAGTCGAGTTGTCTTTGCCTTTGTCCAATGCATGTAAATCTGAAGATTTGGAAAAGTTCTAAATGTCCAGATTTAGCCCTTTCGTCTATCAAAGGTTGATAGTCTTATGTTGTGCACATAAGGGATGCACGTGGAATTTAGAAAGCTTGTTTTTCTGTGGATGTGCACTTTGATCAAATGTTGATCATGGTTAAGTGTTAACCTATTATTAAAAATTAAAATCCCTTCATCAAATATTAAGTGTTCGGATGCCTTCCGATGGATGACACTCTTCCTGCCTCGATCGATGAAGTGTGGGCTTGCCAAAGCAAGGTGCATTAATCTATCTTGGTAAGGGTGCGAGCGGATAATTGTGATATCCCACTGTCGACATCGGGTCTAACTTAACTAGGTGACCTCAAAGGTTGAGTGCCTAGATGCATAGGGTTGGCATGCACCATATGATGGATGCGAATAAGGAGTTATTCACCTGCCATACAAGAGTTGCATGAGGATGCAATTGGCAAGTGTTGCCCACCTAAATAACCGCATTATGAGAGGAACGCCAAAGCGGACTCGTGGTGTTGGTGAAATACGGATCTTGTCCACTAAGAGAGTAGCTCGCATGGACTCTCCGAATTGATAGTGAGGGCTATCAATTTGAATAAAATAGTGGGAATATTTAATTGAAGTCCAAATTAAAATAAATTGTATTTTGAAATTAAGGTACTGATTAAATTCTGCATGAATTCTTGTAGAATTCCATGGCAAGTGGTTCACATTCCACCTTGTCCCTGAGAGCTATCCTTGAGAAGGACAAGCTAAGTGGGACGAATTACATGGAATGGTATAGGAACCTGAGAATTGTTCTCAGGCAAGAGCGAAATCTCTACGTCTTGGAAGAAGAAGCCCCCGAGGTGCCGACCGGGAACTCGTCCTGTGTTGATAAGGATGCTTATAAGAAGTATACCGATGACGCCTTAGACGTCGAGTGCCTTATGCTTGCCACCATGAACTCTGAGCTTCAGAAGCAACACGAGAACATGGGGTGCAAGGAGATTGACGAGCACCTAAAGAAAATGTTTCAAGGGCAAGCTCGTCAAGAGAGGTTCGATGTCACGAAGGCCTTATTTCAGTTTAAAATGGGAGCTCGAGACTCAGTTGGTACTCACGCACTCAATATGATTGGGTATATTGAGAACTTGGAGAGACTGGGTTTTCCTCTGGGTCAAAAGTTGGCCACAGATCTTATCCTGCAATCGTTGCCGGATAGTTATGAGCAGTTTGTCTTGAACTACAACATGAATGAAATAGACAAGACACTGCCCGAGCTCCTAGGCATGTTGCGAACTGCCGAGATAACTATGAAGAAGGCCAAGCCTGCTAGTCCCATATTGATGGTACATAAAGGCAAGGGTAAGGCCAAGGGCTTCAAGAAGACGAAGGTGGGACCTAAGTCATATCTTGAGCCCAAATCTTCTGCGCTGAAAAAGAAGAGCACCGTGAAGGAAGGGAAATGCCACCACTGTGGCAAGGCTGGTCATTGGAGGAGGAATTGTCCTTCGTACATTGACGGTCTGTGGAAAATAAAGGGAGGTATGACTTCCGCTTCGAATATTTACATTATAGAGATAAACCTTTCTGCTCCTTCATCTTGGGTATTGGATACCGGATATGGTTCTCACATTTGTACAAATGTGCAGGAACTGGGAAGGAGGAGATTGCTGAGTAAAGGAGAGGTGGACCTGCGCGTCGGCAATGGAGCAAGAGTTGTTGCTGTAGCCGTAGGGGTTTACCGTCTTTCTTTGCCCAGTGGGCTTGTAATAGAACTTAATAATTGTTATTTTGTTCCGGCCATAACTAGAAACATTATATCCATTTCATGCTTAGACATGATTGGATTTTCTTTTATAATTAAGAACAATTGTTGTTTTATATTTAAGAATGATGTTTGTTATGCTGTAGCTCAATTGTTTAATGGTCTTTATGTTTTGAACCTAGACCATCCGATCTATAATGTAGATAATAATAAAAGACTAAGAACAAATGACTCAAATCCTACATATCTCTGGCATTGTCGTTTGGGCCATATAAACGAGAAGCGCATATCCAAGCTCCATAAAGATGGACTATTGGACTCATTTGATTATGAATCATTTGAGCGATGCGAGTCTTGTTTATTAGGCAAGATGACTAAATCCCCTTTCACTGGTTATACTGAGAGGGCTGAGGATCTCTTGGGTGTTGTACATAGTGATGTATGCGGGCCCATGAGTTCTATGGCTAGAGGTGGGTATTTTTACTTCGTTACATTTACTGATGATTTCAGTAGATACGGATATGTGTATCTTATGAAGTGCAAATCCGAAACTTTTGAAAAGTTCAAAGAGTTTAAGAATGAAGTGGAGAACCAATTGGGTAAAAAGGTTAAAGCACTCCGATCTGATCAAGGTGGCGAATACCTGAGTCATGAGTTCCGTGATCATCTGAAAGAGTGTGGTATTGTATCACAGCTCACTCCACCTACGATACCGCAGCATAATGGTGTGTCTGAGAGGAGAAATCGTACTCTGTTAGACATGGTACGGTCGATGATGAGTCATGCAGACTTGCCTGTTTCCTTTTGGGGTTTTGCTTTAGAGACTGCTGCAATTTCACTGAATCGCGCTCCGACGAAAACGGTTCTAAAGACACCATATGAGATATGGACTGGGAAGCGTCCTAGTATGTCATTCATTAAAATTTGGGGCTGTGAGGCATACGTACGACGTCAAATGCCTGACAAGCTGGAACCTAAATCAGATAAGTGTTATCTGGTGGGATATCCTAAGGAAACAAAAGGATATTACTTTTACCTACCGTCTGAGGGCAAAGTGTTTGTCGCAAGGACGGGTGTCTTCTTGGAGAAAGAGTTCTTGTCAAGAAAGACGCAAAAGGTAGAACTTGAAGAAGTTCAAGAACCACAAGTAGTGAATGAACGAGAATTGGATTCTGAGCCAGGACTACAAGATGTTGTAGCTAGAGAACCTGCTCAAGAGACACAAGTCCTACGTAGATCTGGTAGACCAAGATTTGAGCCTGAGAGATATGAATTTCTTGTGTCTCAAATAGGTAATGTGTTGCTTATGGATCATGATGATGAACCAGCGACCTACCAAGAGGCTATGAATGGACCGGACTCCGACAAATGGCTTGAGGCTATGAAATCCGAAATGGACTCCATGTATACAAACCAAGTTTGGAACTTGGTGGAACCACCTGAAGGGGTATGACCCATAGGGTGCAAGTGGGTCTTCAAGAAGAAGACCGACATGGATGGGAATGTACAGACATTCAAAGGGCGACTAGTGGCTAAGGGTTTCAAGCAAATTCATGGTGTTGACTATGATGAGACCTTTTCCCCTATTGCCATGGTAAAGTCCATTAGGATATTGCTTGCTATTGCTGCGTATTATGACTACGAGATCTGACAGATGGATGTCAAAACGGCTTTCCTAAATGGAAACCTCCTTGAGGAAGTGTACATGACACAACCCGAGGGTTTTGTATCCCCAAATGAAGCCACTAAAATATGCAAGCTGAATAGGTCCATCTATGGATTGAAACAGGCCTCTAGAAGTTGGAATCTTCGTTTTGATGAGAGGATCAAAGAGTTTGGTTTTGTCAAGAATGAAGATGAACCGTGTGTTTACAAGCGAATCAGTGGGAGCATTGTTGTCTTCCTGATATTGTATGTAGATGACATACTGCTGATCCGGAATGACATACCTACCCTGAAAGTTGTTAAGAACAACCTAGGGAACTGCTTTTCTATGAAGGACTTGGGTGAAGCGACTTACATACTCGGTATTAAGATCTATAGAGATAGATCGAAGAAGTTGCTGGGTTTGACCCAGAGTACGTACATTGAAAAGGTGTTGAAGCGGTTCAACATGCTTGAGTCCAAGAAAGGATTTTTGCCCATGTCTCATTGTATAAATCTCTCTAAGGACCAGTGTCCAAAATCTTGTGAAGATAAGGACCGCACGAAGTTGATTCCATATGCTTCGGCAATTGGGTCAATCATGTATGCAATGTTATGTACTCGACCCGATGTCTCTTTTGCTTTGAGCATGACTAGCAGGTATCAGTCTGATCCTGGTGAATGTCACTGGATAGCCGTAAAGAATATCCTGAAGTACTTGAGAAGGACTAAGGATGTATTTTTGGTGTATGGTGGAAGGGAAGAGCTCCTTGTAAGTGGTTACACGGATGCCAGCTTCCAAACTGATAGGGATGATTCGAAGTCTCAGTCAGGGTTTGTGTTTTGCCTGAATGGAGGAGCTGTAAGCTGGAAGAGTTCCAAGAAAGAGACAGTTGCTGATTCTACAACTGAGGCTGAGTATATCGCTGCGGCAAATGCAGCGAAGGAGGCTGTATGGATTAGGAAATTCATCGGCGAGCTAGATGTAGTTCCTAGCATTGTTGGTCTCGTAGTTCTCTACTGTGAGAACAATGGTGCAATTGCACAATCTAAGGAACCTAGATCCCATCAGCGCTCCAAGCACATACTTCGGCGGTTCCATCTTATTCGTGAGATTGTCGAACGAGGAGATGTGAACATTTGCAGAGTGCCGACTGAGGAGAATATTGCAGATCCACTGACAAAGCCTCTCGCGCAGAGAAAGCATGATTGTCATACTAGATCAATGGGTATACGATACCTGAGTGATCAACTCTAGTGGGAGTCTTGTGGGTTGCATGTAAAATATATATTCTGTTGGCTGTTTATTATTTATTCATATGATGAATTGTGTACCAATTATTTCCTTTTACAATTAATGGCAAATTTTTTTATTACGATATACTGTTTCTATATGATAGAATAAAATTCGTGATAAATACCCTTAGAATGTTCGCTTCCATAGGACATCAAGTACGTGACTTGAATGTGAGAGCCTATGATTTCGAAGCTTCATTCTTAAAAGGTCCCTGGTCGAGGTATCATCGTAGAAGCTAAGGGTGATGATGATACATTAAGACTAGCATGTGTGTTGACTGATGAACAGTTCTCACAGGTCATGATATTGTGATATCAAGTCATCACGTGAGTACTTGTTAGTGAACAAGTTGTACTGGACAGACCCAACCTGAGACTACTTTGTGGATTGTTACTTAAAAGTGTCACAAGTAGGTCTCATTTGACAATGGTGTTGTGGTCCTTTGACCTGAAGTCACAACATTCATCGAGTGAGGAAGAGCGTGCTTTGATGTCATCTAAAGTCTTCCTTGAAGAAGGTTGATGATAAGGATGGTCGTTGGGTACGTTACGAATCATTTGGGTGTTTGGGTGTGAGCAGATATGGGATTTGTCCTCCTATATAACAGGAGTTGCATCCATGGGCCCCTTGATGGAATTGGACTGAGAAATGCATGGCCATGCTTGGTTGAGTCAATATGTGATATTGAGCTCACCATTCTATGGAAGTCCGTTCTAGATCAAGAAACTTGGATTGAGCTATTAAGAGGGTGACACGGTCCATGCCTCTAGTTCTTTCCGGATGTAAGGGACAAAGACAACGCTGGAACATTGGTCATAAAGGCTTATGAGTTATGAACTCTTATTGCTTGGGGAGCAATGATGCATTGCTAGATGCCGCTCATTGTTTGTGAGGTTTTTTGTTTGATACTTTCAAGATCAAGTGGGAGACTGTTGGAGTTACCATTATGATCTAGAAGTGGTCAAACATGTAATGTCACTGCCAACGCGATATGAGCCTGCAGGGTCGCACATAAGAGCATGTGGAGAAGTTGGAAGATTGACTGTGTTGGTAAATGTTACCAATTACCATATAGAATCGGGGAGGTAAAGCAAATGTTGTTGTCGGAATTCGTCGGATATGATTCGTCGGAATTCGTCGGATCGTTCCGTGGAAACTCGACGAATTATCACAGAGACCTTTAACTCGGCAAATGTTGCCCTCTGATATGATTCGTCGGATTGTTCCGTGGAAACTCGACGAATTGTTACAGAGATCATTAACTCGGCAAATGTTGCCGTCTGATATGATTCGTCGGATTCGTCGGATTGTTCCGTGGAAACTCGACGAATTGTTACAGAGATCATTAACTCGGCAAATGTTGCCGTCTGATATGATTCGTCGGATTCGTCGGATTGTTCGGTGAAAACTCGACGAATGCTGTAGAGATGTAGACATTATTCTACGTGAGGACTCGGACAGCCGACGACGGGACTTATCTTCTTGGAGCATCTAGGTTGGATTTGATCCAACTCCGCAAAGGTAATTTTCATACCTAGTAGTTTTCATTACTTCTTGATTCAATATTCATGGCCCGATCCAAATTCTTTTGGGTTATTCTGTTAATTTCTGCTGCGCCTACATGCGATGTATGGTTGAAGAGAAACCCAACAATTCCGATGGGTGATTGATTCATGAAATACTTCTTGAGTTTCCACCCTCCGACATTCAAGGGAGTGGGCACTCCAACGGATGCCGAGGATTGGCTTTCGAGGATCCAGGAGCTCTTGAAGGCAGCTGAGACCCCAGCTGAGAGGCAGTCTCACTTTGCGAGTTTCATGTTGGAGGGCAATGCGAAGTTGTGGTGGGTGAACCATAACGGTCGCTATTTTGTTGGGCATGTTCTGACCATGGAGGAGTTCGGGAACGCTTTCCTAAAGCGTTATATTCCGGCTTCGACAAGGTTAGCACTGCAGCGGCAGTTTCTGCATTTGGTGCAGCGGGAGAAGACAGTGGATGAATATCTGCAAGAGTTCACTCATTTTGGTCGTTATGCGGGAACGACCATGGCAGATGATGAAGAGAGGGATAATCTCTTCTATCAAGGGTTGAGAGAAAATTTAAGGCAACCACTCATAGCCTTGAAGAATGCGGGATTCAATGAATTGGTCGAAGCCGCTCGCACACTGGAGAGCGACTTGGAGCGAACCCAACGGCGAAAGGGTGTTGCGGCAAAGCAGGGAGAAGGAAAGCCTTCTCAGTCCCAATCTCAGTGGAAGTCTGAGGGAAATCGATACAAGAAGAAACCCCGTCCTAATAGGACTAGGGAGAGAAGTGGCGCACCCTCGGGAGATTTTCGATTCAAAGGTCCGTTGACTTGTTACCAGTGTGGCAAGGTGGGTCACATTAGTCGGTTTTGTACTCTAAGTGAAGAAGAACAAAAAGAAAAAGATTTCTGTATGATGGCCATATATGGCTCATATCACATATCAGATGCAGAATCTGAAGTAGAAATGGTAACTAAGGTAAAAGAGGTAACTTCAAATTTTATTTCTACCTCTGATGTTAAATCTGTTTTCAATTCATCATGTACAGATTTAATAACTGCTGAAAGTTACATATCTGAGAAGGAAACTAAAAAGGAGTTAACAAAAATAAAAAATTTAACTTCTGAACTTAACAAAAATAAAGAAAAACTGAGAAACTCAGAAGAATACATTATCTGTTTAGAAAATAAGTTAATTAAGGCTGATAAGTTTAAACAAACATTTAAAGAAAAAGCAAAATTTTATGTTCAGCAACATCAAAATAAATTTTCAAATTTATACTTCAATGAAATAAAAAGGCCAACATATCTATCCATAAGGAAATTTTTAAACTGTGTAATGCTTTTACTCAAATTATAATTAAACAACAATTATAAGATTCTTTGGATTTTTTCTATTTTAAAGCAATATCAGATAACTTCACATTCTTCCAGATTTTCTCCAAAAATCATGTTGAGCATTCTACTCAAATAGCATAGATCAGAAATGATCAGAGCTCTGAGTGTGAGTCTCTTATGATTAAGGGGATTCTATAGAAGGAAGGTATCATGCGTTGTCTTTTTTATTTTAAAATTCCTAGAATCCAATAACAACTAGCAATTCATAATATTAAATTCGTATTTAAATCAAAATCTAGGAAAACAGAAATTGCTTGGTTTTAAAAAGAAAATTAGAAATAATCTCTGACCCTTAAGCTTTAAAGACTTTTTATGGTTTGGTATCCTAAACCAAATAGGGGGAGATTGTTAGAACCTAGTCTTAATTTGGATTAGGATCCCAACTCAAATAGGGGGAGATTGTTGGAACCTTAGTTTTGATTTGAGTTAGGATCCACCTTTAGTGTCTAAGTTTATATCATAATATATCTTACAACTTAGATTAAATCCCATTAAGAAAGAAGGCTGAAAAGAGATATATTTAATAGGCTGAAAATAAGAGAAGAATAAAATTTACATAAGTTCTCTGCGTTCGACGAATGGCTACCTGCGTTCGACGAACGGTGCTTTGCGCTCGACGAATGGTAATCATTCTGTGTTCGACGAAATCAAGCCATCTCAGCGATCAACGAAGATCACCTATCTCAGCGCTCGACGATCCCGTCTCAGTGGTCGACGTTTTTACTCAAGCTTAGTGGTTGATACCTTTACTCAATCTCAGCGTTCGATGAACAGACCTCAGCTCCGCGGTCGACAAAATCCTGCGTTCGACAAACTCAAGTCTGCGTTCGACGAATAGCTCAATATTCAGCGGTCGACGATCCAGCCCGTCTCAGCGGTCGACGAATCCTTCCGTTCGACGAACCCAAGTCTGCGTTTGATGAATATTCAGCAGAAGTTCAGAATAGTGAATCAAATGTTCAAGTCGACGAATCAAATGATGAGCTCGACGAACTTGAAGCTCAGCTCGACGAACTTGAAGCTCAGCTCGACGAATTTCTCCCAGTATTATTTTATATATTTAGCTTGACTAAAATATTATATATATATATATGCTGTTAGTTTTATTAAAGCAATATTTATTATTTCTATATATATTGTTGATCTGACATTACAGCCGGGCAAGCATTAAATGTTATAGCCGTTGGCAGCAAAATAATAAATGATGTAGCCGTTGCAGCAAGCCAAAGACGGCAAGTTATGTTCTCGAGGATCTGGGAAATAAAAGAAATATTATTTCTTTCCTCTTCCGTTGGCAAGGATTCAAATCAGCCGAAAGCTCTCAGTTTAAATATACAGAGGAAGTTCAAAGAACAAGCAGTAGCAGAATATGATATAGAACAGCTAATAGAGAAAGAGGAAGAAAAAGACAGAACATATCAATATTGATGTACATGAAAAGAAAGAGGAAGAGAGAAACAGAGGAGCAAAAAGAAGAAGCTGATCAATATATTATAACTTCTTTTTGCCTAACTCTTCTTTTGCAGATCATATACAACCTGAGACACCAAATCAAATATCATTTTCTCAGGGATCTAAAACTGCAAGAAGAGAAGAGGATTTGCTTTCTAGAGAAGGAGCTCCATCCACAAGTTGTCATCAAACTAAATCAGACAGGGGGAGCTTTCTTCAACATCATCATCAAGATCCAAACTCAACTACCAATCAGGATCTTCAAGTGTCTTCTTAGAAAGAGAAGAACAACATAACATTTCTATTTTCTTTTATTCCTCCCCACCTTGTACAGGGTTATAACTCCCTTCAAAAGTTAACTCCCGGTGATAGGCCACCTTAGCAAAAACCTGTATCTTGGTTTATAAGCACCTGATCAAAAGCTTATAGGTGATTTGGGCACCTGATCAAACCTCCATTGGTGTGTGGACACCTGAACAAAAACACCTTGGTGTGAGGGCACCTGATCAAAACTCCTAGTGGAATCCTACCAGTGGGTAGAACAGTAGATGTATCCAGTTGAGGGGAACTACTATATATTCTTGTGTCTTCTGGATGTGCTTTGTTTTATTTCTTATTTATTTGTTGTGTTGTGTTTTATATGCTTCCTGCTGTTTGTTTTTATTACTCAGCAAACACTCATCTATATATATATATATATCATTTACTTTGAAGTAAAACTTAAACAAGACTTTTAATAATATTAAGAACTAAAACACTCCTTTCACATGACACTTTTCATGACCCAATCAACACTATGGGCCAAGAAGGAAAGGGGATGTTACATATAGAACCAACGCACTATAAGAACAAGCAAAGGTAGATCAAATACATATTAGAACTTGTTATTATCATACCAGGAAGTGGAACTGATGTTCCAACAACATTAAATAGCATTCATGATTGCACCTACCCAAACACTATTTGTGTCATTAATAAATGAGCTCACAACCATCGCACTCTTCAAAACATAGCTTTATACTCTATTTGGGATAGTTGTAGCATTTGCGCGCTGCATGATAATATGAAACTATGGAAGTAAATGCATTGATTATAGTTTACCTGTGTTTGAAACTATTGTGGCTTCCTTTTTGGGATAAATTTCACTTTCTAAGGTCTCGACATTCACAACCGCTAACACTTAACCGCAGATGCATGCCCGAGACAACAGTTTGGGTAAAACATCATTATGAGAAAATAGAATTTGTGATTGTACCTGCCAAAACACTATATGTGTTTTTCCTAGCTAAGATTACAATGATCATGACTCTCTCATATGTCTCCCAAGCAGGGCCTTTAATAGCTTAAAAAATTGCATATAGTTTAAAATTTTCATTAACCACCCTAAATAAAGTTGGCTAGGTGAAATTTTATATGCGACCTGTTAACAAGCTTAAATGTATGATATGTTTGGACTAACATTTTATTATAGGGATATCAATGTTGTAGACTCTTGTCTTTATATTGCGGTTCTTGATACGGTGCATATGTACATTTGATATTACTATATTTGCAAACATGATATAGGGTAAACATTATAGTCACTATTTCTACAACACGTCGTAACCTATTACCTATATGATTAAGCTCATGTTGAGCATGGGCCAAAAAGTAAGTACCTGCCATGGAAACTAATCTGCATGTTACTATGATTGCCACATCGTGTGAGACCAGTGTGAGCACTTGTCATAAGAACTTGTGTGGGTCCTTATGAGACATCCAATTTGCAGGTAATGTTCTTGGATTGGATTTTTATACATTCCTACTGCTAGTTTCTACATTGCTACCAATATTCTGAGCTCTTACTCATCTTTCTGTATTTTTGTAGGAAATATTCTTGCACACGTAAGTAAAAATGTAATCCAGGTGTTCGGAATAATCTTGCTCCAATAGTTAATATAGCTTCTTTCCCCTGTACTAATAAAACTTGTTGTAATGAGAAGTATTCATGAACCAAATAGTTCATGAACAATTTGAGAGTTGTACAAACAGATTTGATTAGTAGTTGAATTAAAATTTGAATAATTATGCTTTTGTTCATTAGATTCACAAATAGTCCATCTATGATTAATATTTAAATATTTCATAAGTTTTTTAATGAAAAGTAAAAATAATTGTATGTAAGATAATTGTAGTGTTTTTACAAAAATATTTTAGCCATATTGGAATTAAAATTTGAAACAAAATTCAAAAATGAACTTATTTGAATATGAATTTCAAATAAGTTTATGAATGATTCTGAATTCTAAATACCCGCAACATATAAGACTTTGATCCAATACAAGTAATACCTGATACGATTCGATTCATGAAAAACCTAATTGTAACCCATGTGACTTAAACTAATAAGCAAAAAATTTGTAGTTGCATTTGCTTCATACAAAATAGGTCAAATTATCTAATTTGGGTGACTCATTGTAAGCCCCCCTCCTCCTCATAATTAGTGGTCCAACTAGGGGATCTTATCGCACATCACCGTCATTGCATGACGCCGAAGTGACTACGAAGGGTGAAGGCACATCCTTCTCCAACCCCTCTCCTTGAATACTCCGTTGTCACGCATCGAGGGTGATGATAAGCGAATATCACTACACACCAACACAGTAAGAAAGCAATTTTCTAGTGGAAGAAACATTGTACTAATTAGCGGAAGAGGTAGTCTCATAAGGGGAAGACTAATTATCACAGAAACCCAATACCCAAGACATGCATGAGTGGCATCTACATCTATGCCGCGTTATACCATATTAGTCAAGGCTGTATAATTACCATGTGATATGTAAGAAGAAAGATGCAGCTATGTTAAGTTATACCTGAGGTAGCCTGCTCACCGGCTTTCTCAGGTCTTTGTGCTCTATCAGTCACCTGTGCATATCACCTGCGCTTGGAATAAACATTAGAAGTGATGAGTCCTAATTATATACACATTTATGGACTCATCTAGGCCGATTATCTAGTCTATGCACTACACTTTAGGCATGTTTTCATTCACATTTGATAGCCATTATTTATTCCATGCTAAGTGCACTTCTAGGCCCATTTCGATGTGCAATTGCACGCTTTATTGTTGGGGGTAAGCACATTATGCTCCCCATTCTTTTTATGTTATTATGATGCTGCTGGAGGTGTTTTCCCAGCTGTGTGATTGCTATTTGGTGTAGATAAGATCCAATAGTCAGGTGGGTAGAACATCCATTTTGCCCAGTTTTCATGTCTGCATGAATCGCACGGTCGTGCATTTTACTCACGCACGGTCGGCTGCGATCATGCGCGTTCATTTATGGCCCAAAACAACTTTCGGATTCTGGTCATGCGTTTTTATACACGGTCCTGCGTTTGGTCGTGCATGAACAAATTCTGCACCTGTCTATAAATAGCTGCTCCGCGAAAACAGCCGGATCGAATTCATTTCTAGGTCTTTTTGTCCGCCGTTTTCGCCCTTTTAGCAGGTTCTCCGCCCCCTTTGGCCTCCTCCATCATCCTCAAGCTCAAGGAGAGGTATTCAACCCTACATCCACCAAGATCCAAGGAGAAGGAAGCTAGGTCGTTTCCGGATCGTGACACAAAGAAGACGGGTTCATTGGAGAGTCGTGACAGCTCTCTAACCCGGACGCAGTTGAGGACTGAGCTTGGACGCTGAGTGACAACCCAGCGATTCCAACCGTGAATCTTCAACAAGACTTCGGATTCGGTCGATCTCTTGCTCTCCCTATCTTTGTATTGGTAGTTGTAAATGTTATTTCTCTATATTTTGATGATGTGCACTATGAACCATGTTATGTAATGCTAATTTCATTTGTATGAAATTATATTTTGTTCATATGTGTGTATGAGGTGCGCCCCATACATTTTCCATTCCGCCATTATGTTCGTGTGCCGCACTAGCAATTGCTAGTGGCGTGCTTGTCGACGAGGTGCTTGCGACCCTCATCCGTATTCCTTCTCGTCCATCCGCCCAGCGAAGCGTGGCATAGCGGCCCGTGTAATCCATTCGCCTAATGAAGCAGCGCGCTCAAGGCCTACACAGTTCGATTACGCTTGCCTACTCGTCCATACGCCCTTGCGACGCAAGAAGCACAAGTAGAATTCAATCCATATTAGCATTAAGAACTGTAAAGTAGTTGTAAGAGGTAAAATTTGGACTTATATTGGGTCGTGACAGTCTCCTCATGACCACTGTTTATGTACTATGTATCAACCTCATACGGTCTCAGACCCACATTGTTCTGTTAGTTTTGCACGGGTTGTCCTTCTAGATAGTCCTTCATACGGGTTGCCTCGGAGTATAACCGTTAGCCATCTAATTGTAAGACCCCTCTCCCGGAACACAAGGCATGGCCGAGGGGAGTCCTAAGCCCAGGACAGCCGCCTTGCAGAAGTGCCAGTGCACGAGCTAGCCCCCTCCATAAGACGCCTATCCTGCCTGCTAATCTCAAATATCACCATGCCAACCCATCAATAATATATAAATATATATAAGCATAGAAGCCATTATTCACAAATAAGTAAGTATCAAAAAGAATATGTAGCTACAAAGCTCCTGCAAAATATCAGAGTACAAAAAATTTGCCCTAAGGCTACATTTCAAAACACTCGCTCACATCTGTCACTAATGAAAACGATGATATCGTAGTCTCCGACCCTGTCGTCCTGACCTGGCTATCCGCCTCCAGCACTGTGTGCTGCTGCTGCTGGGTGCACTCCTAAAAAGAGGTGTGCAACAACTGTTAGTCATAAAGACTAAGTGGCTTCACATGATCTCCCCCGGCGACTCCAAGGCGTCGAGCGGAAGGGAATGAAGAGAAGTAGCAAAAGCAGGTGGCAATGAAAGATGTAATTACAACAGTATATCAAAAGTATAAAAAGTACATCTAACAAGTAGCATGGTCTGTGACAGAGTATAAGCCAACCGAGTATATAGATAACTGAATTTAACTTAACTTATAAGGATGCACATACAAGCTTATAAGTTAAGGATCCGAACATAAAGTAACCCATCATATAAAGGTGCCCATACAAGTTTATATGATGAGGATCCAATGCGGTGCAATGTTATGATCATGGAAGGATGAATGCAATGCAATGATTATGATATGAAGACTCACCCATGCATATTTGTTATGTCGACATAGACCTGTACTTCCCACTTTTTGATGGTAGCTAACCTCTCAGCCCCCCCCCCCCCCCCAAATGGTGGCAGTGAACACAACCAGACCTAGGCCTATGTATGCCTCGACGCAAAGAACACACAGCATAGACCATGTGTACTGCTCGCATCATGCTGAGTCTTCATAACACGGAGTGGTCTTTCGGAAGTGAGCACCAAGAGTCCAACCCAACCGGTCTAGAGTCTAACTGCCAGCTGCTGTCGGTGTCATAAATAGCAAGCCCATAGACCCGCCACAAGTAATTCTGTAACTAGGATCATTACACCACCAAGTGTAAACCATGCACATTCATGTGATTACCATGCACAAGCTATGCTATCAAGCACCCAAGGACTCACGAAAGGAGACTTTTTACATTTCTCCTCATACAATCAATGCCGATGCTAATTAGTATCCAAGGCCCCCAACCACCGGGTCCTTAACATTGCACCATAAGAAATGAAGATATCTTATAACCCGCATCAAGCCATCAATGCTACCTATACCGAGTTGTTATAACTCTTGTGTAGTGGTGTGTGTTTAACATGGAAATTACTCTATGAGACCGTGCAAGACTACTTGTGCGTATAAAGACATATTCATATCTTAGTGAATAAGTAAGCCCAACTTATCATCAATATTCAATTCATGTGCTCAATTCACGGCGTGTTTCAACACCCTTGAAGTTATCACCCATATTGGGAGGTTATCACAAATCTAATCATCCGATAGATTGTCAAACGATGTGAGCATTTATATAATCATGTCCTCTAAATTCTTCATTCAATTATGCATCGCAATGTCCCATTTCAGAATCATAACATTCATCTACGCCACGCCCATTGGACATGGGAATCCAGGAACTCCTACCACGCCAAAGGAGGAGAACCTGAAGTTCTCTGTTTACTAGCGTCGGCGGTAGCGCTACTATCGGGTGCTAGTAATCCAGTCGACACACCTTCCTATTGGCATTGGGTGTCGATGGGAAGTTAGCCCTTCCCCTCGACAAGTCCACATGCTAGCGCCGGCGGTAGCGCTACCGCCGGGCGCTAGTACTTCTACCGGCACTCCTTCCCGTCGGCATTAAGTGTCGACGGGAAGTTATCCCTTCCCGTCGACAAGTCGACACGCTAGCGTCGGTGATACCGCTACCGTCGGGTGCTAGTGATTCTACCAGCACTCCTTCCCGTCGACATTAAGTGTCGACGAGAAGTTATCCCTTCCCATCGACAAATCGACATGCTAGCACCGGCGGTAACGCTACCGTCGGGCGCTAGTGATTCTACCAGCACTCCTTCCCATCGACATTAAGTGTCGAAGGGAAGTTATCCCTTACCGTCGACAAGTCGACACGCTAGCGCCAATGGTAGCGCTACCGCCGGGCACTAGCGAATAGAGAACAAATCCTCTGTTAAACACATCTAATTTTCTTCCCGTGAAATCTCAGCTCCAATTAAGATCAATTCTTTCTTCCCTTAGTTGCTAGACTTTCACCACTATTCATGTGTCCCCTTATTAACCAAGTGCAATATAATAATTAAAACTCTCTTTAGCAAGGGACTATTATCATGTTCATCACAAAATATATAATTAAAACCCTTCTTAACAGGGGACTATTCATCTTACCCAAACAAGAATTGGGCCATTTCACCTTCTCTCCTCCAATACTCTCTCATTAGTCCACCGAAATTCACAAAATCAACTCCTTTAACTTCGTATTGAAGAGGGGAGTTGATCGAAGACATACACGCGGTGAACGACGCCATAGAACATACTCTCTAGTGTGGCCACTTCCTACGAAACTCCATTAATCTCGCTAAATCAAGCTCTATTGAGCTCAATGTCTCTCCTAATTAGATCAAAAGATCTAGCACCAAGGGAGAGGGGTCGGAAGTCACCTAATTTCTGGCCGACGATCGCGGTTGTCTCCTCAGCGGCATGGCGACGATCGGCCGAGCTAAAGTCATTCTCCAAGATTGCTCCTTCAAGAACCCTAAGTTAAAACCTTGAGGTGTGAGGAAGAATATGAAGAAAAGAAGAAGAAGAAGATAAATAGGGCCCTCTGATTAGGAGAGTTCAGCCCATTCGGGTTAGGAGAGAAGGAAGAGAGAGAGAGAGAGAGAGAGAGAGAGAGAGAGAGATTTGCATTAATGAGCATTGAATGCAACCCAACTTTCCAAGCCTTATGTTGGAACTACACAACTAGGTGCCATCTGCTTATTGGCTTTTAATTCCACCATTAACATAGATTTAGGCAATTTAGGACATTCACCATGGATGAAATCACGTGCACTGATTCGTCCGCTATCGCCGGCGCTAGCAGAACCTAACGCCGGCGCTAGCTCCCTTCTACCAATCCTTTGCCATTTGCTTTCTAACTTTAAGGAGTGAGGGTTACACCCACTCCTGGAGATGAGGGCATGATGAGTCCCATTTATATACACATTTATGGGCTCATCTGGGCCGTATTTCTAGTATTTGCACTACACCTTAGGCATGTTTTGTTCATATTTTTTATTCCTTGCTTAGTGCACTCTTAGGCCCGTTGTGGTGTGCGTTTGCACGTGTTAGTGTCGAGGGTAAGAATAGCGTGCTCCTCTTTCTTTTTATGCTTTATATCCTGTGCTGGAAGGGTATTCCCAGCTTTGTTGTGGCAAATGCAGGTAGACATTTCATCAGTTTCAGCCTAAGTTCATGTCTGTACATATCGTACGATCGTGCGTTATGTTAGCGCACGGTCGGTTTCGGTCGTGCGCCCTTTGCTGAGTAGAAAACTGATGTTCTGTTGTTATTCGTGCGTCTCTGCGCACGGTCAGAGCCCGTGGGTGAAGGAATCGCACGCTCTACTTGTTTGGCCTTGTATTTTCCCTTTCCGAATTTACCCGTGCGTTTTGACGCACGGGCGGATTTGCCCGTGCGTGAGTAAATCGCACGGGCGGTCCAGGTCGTCTTCCTGCGCTGTCTTTACAATAAGTTTCGCACGGTCTACGCACGGTCGTGCGTTCGACCGTGCGTGACCATTTTTCTAACTCTTTTCTATAAAAGCGCAGTTCTCTGCCCTAGTCGGGAGGATCGTACTTGGTCCACTTTTTTCGCCGCAAAAGAAGCTCCAGCTCCGTACCCCTTCCACCACTCCATCAGGGCTTGGCCCTAGGCCTCCTCCATCATCCTTAAGCTTCAAGGAGAAGGATCCAGCTCTTTATCTGCCATCATTCAAATAGAAGGAAGCTAGGTTGTGTGCTGAATTGTGATACGAAGAAAACGGGCCATTGGAGGGTAGTGACAGCCTTCTCTACCCTGGACGCAGTCGAGAACGGAGCTTGGACGCGGATTGACAACCCAGCGATTCCAACCGTGAACCCTCAACAAGACTTCGGATTCGGTCGATTCCTCACTCTCTCTTTCTTTGTATTTTGTGTTGTAATAGTTAGATCCTTCATTATTTGATGATGAGCACTATAGACCTTGTTTTATAAAGTAATTTCATATTTATGTGAATGTATCTTTTCGTTTATATGTGTGTATGAGGTGCGCCGCCATCCATTTTCCATTTCGCCGTCACGTTTTTGAGCCGCACTAGCAATTTCTAGTGGCATGCTTGTCGACGAGGTGCTTGCGACCCTCATTCTGTTTGCCTACTCTTCCATCCACCCTTTCGAAGCAGCGCGCTCAAGGCCTGCCTAGTCTCCATCCCGCCAAGCGAAGCATTGCATAGCGGCATTGCATAGGAGTAGTTGTAGTATTTTCTTTTATTTTCCAAAAGCCAAATCAACTCTCCCGCATTCCATCCGACTTAAGGACTTCAATCTCAAGTCCTTTCTCAATAGTAAACTCCACCTTACTGTGTTCCTTCGAGATCGATACTTGGGGATTCACTCCCACATTTTATATTACATGAACGATCGGTACACTGCCGTTTCGTGCCGTAGTCTTGCTACCGCCTATAGCGGTGTGCTAAGATTTGCGCTTCAAGTTTTTGGCGCCGTTACCGAGGAACACAGACGTGTGAGTTTTCTGGAGAGGGAGAATCTGAGACGGAGGCATTGGAGGGTAGTGTGAGTTTTATTAGGTTGTTTAGTAAATTTTTGTCGGGTGTATTATTTTGCACAATAGTGTTTTCATTTGAATCTTGTTATCTTCACATTATGTGGGCTTCTTTTAATATTCGTTGCCGCTATTGTGGAAATATATCGCATGCTAGTGATAGATGTCCAAAGGGAGATAATAGCCCTAGTACTCAAGGCCCAGCATATGGAACACCGACTTTGTCAGGTACTCCCTATGGTGCGCGGAAGTCCTATGGCTATTCTGCCGAGCCTTTACCGTCGTACTTCTTTTCGGCTTCAGCTCCTGCTGTGCCAAAGAAGCCCGCAAGGCAGTGCTTGTTTTGTCAAAGCATGGATCATGCCTTGAAGGATTGTGCTGCATTCCGTCGCCAATTGGACGAGGATGATGAGCCGGATATCCGGATCGTCCCGACTCCTACTTCTGGCAGCATACCTTCAACATCTAGTTATGTGTCCGTGTCACCTTCAAGTTTTGAAGGGAATGATGTGGACACAGTCACCAGATTTGTGGCTGATCTACACTCTGCCATTGCAGAGCCCATCTCCCCTATCCATATATCACCATGCATGAACTTGATTCTTTGTGAGTAATCGGTGCTTGACATTTATCCAAACACTATTCCTCCCCCTGTTGTGCATACTACATTCGTCTCTGACGACATTATTGAGGATGTGTCGCAGAATGATGCTGGCGATCTATGTGTTATGCCTGCTCCTATGGAGGAGGACAACCTTCTAGGTGAAGAGGAGCTTTCCTCAACACCTGTGGAGGAAGTCCAAATCTTGGGCATGGCCACTGTTGATCCCGCTGAACCTTGCGGCATTGATGACAATGCCAACATTATTTTACTTCCCCAACCTGATGGGAGTGAGACCGGGATCACTCCCCCGATTGATTTTTATTCATGTTCTTCTTCTTATTTATTTCTTGATCGCCTTTCTCTATCTGAGCCTGCACAGGTTGAGCCTCCACTGGTAACCCAGGAGGACTTGGAGCTTGATGCTCAAGTCAATGATGAGAGCATCCTCTTATGTGAGGAGGTTGACCCCCCCTCCGTAGAGGAAGCTCCATTCATTGCCTTCTCCTCCTGCTGCCTCCCTGGAGATGACACCTTGCTGGGCAAGGATTTATTTTGTGGTGAGACGAGTGAGGACCAGCCTTCCTCCTCTTCTTACTTCCTATTCCGTCTACCTGTGATGAGCAGGTATTTTTATTTAGGTAGGGGAGTAACTATTCTGTCGCTGATGCGCAAATCCTACACACCACTATAGATGGTGGCTAGACTGCGGCACGAAACGGCAGTGTACCGATCGTTCAAGTAATATAAAACGAGGAGTAATCCCCGAGTATCGAATCTCTCAAGGAACACAGTAAGGTGGAGTTAGGTTTCGAGGAAGGACTTGAGATTGAAGTCCTTAAATCGGATGGAATGCGGGGGAGTTGGGTTGGCTTTTGGAAAATAAAATAAAAGCTATCAACTACTCCTTTGCAATGCCGCTATGCAATGCTTCGCTTGGCGGGATGGAGACTAGGCAGGCCTTGAGTGCGCTGCGTCGAAAGGGCGGATGGACGAGTAGGCAAATGGATCGAACTATGCAGGCCTTGAGCGCACTGCTTCATTAGGCGGGATGGAATACGGGCCGCGATGCCACGCTTCGGTAGGCGGATGGGCGAGTAGGCTAACGGAATGAGGGTCGCAAGCACCTCTTCGACAAGCACGCCACTAGCAATTGCTAGTGCGGCACCGGACGTGACGGCGGGATGGAGGATGGAATGGGGCGCACCTCAAGCACACAAATAAACAAAAAAGGGTATTTCACATAGACATGAAATAACTTTAAATAGCAAGGTCAATAGTGTTCTTCATCAAAATACAAAAGATCTAACTATTACAACAATCAATAAGAGGAGAACAAGGCAAGAAATCGACCGAATCCGAAGGCTCGTTGGAGATTCACGGTTGGAATCGCCGGGTTGTCAATCCGCGTCCAAGCTCGGTCCGTAACTACGTCCGGGGTAGAGAGAGCTGTCACGACTCTCCAATGGACCCGTCTTCTTCGTGTCACGATCCGGTAGAGGTTGCAAACTTCCTCTTGCTCGATGGAGATGGCGGCTAGATCTTCCTTTGGAGCTCTTGGATGAAGGAGGAGGCCGAGAGGACACTCCGGCTCAAGATTGGCGTGAAGAACAAGCCCGGAGCACCTCTAGATGGTGGGCGGCGATGGAGGGGCGAAGTCGGACGAACTGGAGCCGAAAACGGCGGAATACGGCGGGCGATCTGACCTAAATCGCGAGCTGCGGATTTTATAGGCGCTGGAATAAACAGTGCGCACGGTCAGTGGCGCACGACCAGTGGTCGTGCGCACTAGAATTCGGTGATCGTGTGCTCTGCCTGGACGGAACCTGCAAAGACAGAAATTATAAAATAAAATGTTCGCACGACCAGTGGCGCACGACCGGTGGTCGTGCGCACTGGAGTTGATGGTCGTGCGCACTACAGCAAACAGAACTCGGAAATTAAATGGTAAGTGCGCACGAGCAGTGGCGCACGACCGGTGGTCGTGCGCACTGGCATTGATGGTCGTGCGCACTGCACCAAACAGAACTCATGAAAAAGGTGTTAAGTGCACACGATCAGTGGCGCACGACCAGTGGTCGTGCGCAATAGAACCGGCGATCGTGCGCAGTGTTCCTGTGCAGAATTGCACCGGGAACACTTGCACGACTCCTATTCCAGCACAACCACAGATCTAGCCACTGAAAGTGGCACTTGACAGCACATGAATACTACTAATGACAATAAGCACGAAAATCACACCAAAGTGGGCCTAGATGTGCACCTAGCATGGATTATCAAATATAAGCTATAACAAGGCTATAGTGCGGTGAATTGACTAAATAACGGCCCGGATGAGTCCATAAATGTGTATATGATCAGGACTCATCACACCCCCAGACTTACCTGTTTGCACGTCCCGAGCAAACAAATTCTAAGCGAACGGGGAAAGAAAAGTAGATGGCTTAAAACTACAATACAGAGTACCATGCGAAGTCGCATGCTCACGTGCATAAGAAAAATAGTAGAAACGATTTCTGACTATAAAAACAGTTTATATATTTCTAAAAGAGTAAAAGCATATTACAACTACTCAAAATGGTGAACTACGGTGAATCATTCGGTCACGCATACGGAGAAAGTAAACTAAACGCTGAGATGAGCATTGCTCAAGATTAGGGTGCCGGAAAAACTCCACTGAAATCCATCAGTGTCGGTGACCATAGGCTTGCCCGGTCACATTCTCTCCACGGCACTGGTTTGACTCAAATGCGTGAATCAATAGGACTTTAGGTTTTAAATGGGGCTTGGGTTTAGGTGAGGAAAAACAAAGATAAAAACGACGGCTAAAGCACTAAACCCAAATGAGCTAATGCAGGAAACTATCCTCATTCACCACACAAACATGCGGGTACACAACACCCCCAGACTTGGACTTAACAGCATGGGTGCGTGCACCGCCTACTCCCAAACATAAATCTATACATAAAGATTTTCAATTAAACATTCCTTCTCTTTCCTTTCTCTTTAACTTCTTTTCTTTTTCTCATTTTTTTTTCTTATCATTTTCAGCAAATAAACAAAAGGACACATCCACATCTTCACAAACATATTACCACATCAACAACCCAACTCATGAAAATAATAAACAGCTAAAGCTCTGATTTGGGTGTGCGACTAGGATTGGCTTTTGGGCTTTGGTGAAATAAAAGTGGGGCTGAATCAAAGAACGGGTAGGCACAACTGGGCTAGCGAGGATATAGCGGTAGGGATAGGCACAAAGGCTCAACCGGGCCAAAATGATGGCCTATATCACATTCATGCAATTGACTAACCGTATACCCATGCTTCAAGAATCGCTTGGGGCAAGTTCTAGCCACCGAGAAAGATTCTCCTTTCTCCCGACTCAAGCAATACGAGTCTAGCGATCGTTTACACACATCCCTACGCTACCGTTTGATTCACACCGGATTCACCATTTGAGTAGAGTAAACAACATTTACACGAATAGAAAAAATATAAAACCATAAGTATAAAGAGAAATCTAATCTACACAAATTTCTATGCAACCGAGCACTCGACTAGGAGCACTACTAGAGTCAACATTTTACTCTGCTACATAATCCTAAGCCACCACCTAGACTTCCCCAAATAAGCAGAAGAATTAAATTCACAACGGAGCAAGCAAACATATGAGTACGCGCTCAAGTGGGTGCTGTGGTGTGCAATGAAAATGAACAAAACATTTTAAATGAAATCTTCTAGTATGCAGTGCAATAGTGCACGTGAGTGGGTACAAAAACTGCTCTCCCCTAGACTTAAACTAAACAATCCACAAAACATATGACATGAAAATCAGAATAGGGCTAGGGGAAGAGAGTACCCAATGCTCAGCAAGTGAGCATACCAGAAGATTGGCGTTTAAACCAAGACTAAGCTGCAGCATCCGCCATCCAGAGAAGATACCTGCAGGGGTCAGCTCCGCAAAAACAAAAGACAAAAGAAAACTGAAAAGAAAGTACTACTAACTAAACATGATTAGAAGAAATAAGAATGCAGGAAAAGAAAGATAACTACTGGGGTTATTGTCCTCCCAGCACGACTTATTCAAACTTTAAGAGTTCTAGCTAATGGGCCTATGAAAAAGAAAATGCACAGGTAACTGCTCCATTATCCGTTTCGATAGCTGGTACCGATACGGAGATAAGGCAGTCACCCCTCTACCTAAATAATAATACCTGCTCCTCACAGGTAGAGGGAAAAGAAAGTAAGAAGAGGAGGAGGCCTGGTCCTCACTCATCTCACCAAACACATCCTTGCCTAGCAAGGTATCGTCAACAGGGAGGCAGCAGGAGGAAAAGGCAACGAGTGGAGCTTCCTCTACGGAGGGGGGATCAACCTCCTCACATGAGAGGATGCTCTCATCATTGACTTGAGCATTATGCTCCAAGTCCTCCTGATGTACCTGTGAAGACTCAACCTGCACATGCTCAGATGAAGAAGGGGGGTCAGGAAATAAAAGAGAAGAATGACATAAATAATCAAAAATCAGGGGAGTGGTCCCGGTCTCACTCCCATTAGGTTGGGGAAGTAAAATAATGTTTGCATTGTCATCAATGCTACAAGATTCGGCGGGATCAACGGTGGCCAAGCTTAGGATTTGGACTTCCTCCACCGGTGCTGAGGAAAACTCCTCTTCACCTAGAAGGTTGTCCTCCTCCATAGGAGCAGGCACAATACTAAGATCAACCGCCTCCTCTTGCGACACATCATCAACAATGTCGTCAGAGACGAGTGGAGTATGCACAACAGGGAGAGGAATAGTGCTCGGATAAAAGTCGAGCACCGATTCCTCACAAAGAATCGAATCCACTAGGGGTGGTGGATGCACATGGAGAATAGGCTCAGCAATGTCGGTGCATAGATCAGCCGCACATCCGGTGACCGTGTCCATGCCATACCCTTCAAGATGTGAAGGTGACAAAGACACATAACCGGATGTTGAAGGTGTGTCGCCAGAGTTAGGAGTTGGGACGATCCAGATATCCGGCTCGTCATCCTCGTCCAATTGGCGAAGATACTCGGCACAATCCTTCAGGGCATGATCTGTGCTCCGACAAAACTGGCACTACCTAGCAGGCTTCTTTGGCACAGCGGGGGCTGAGGCCGAAAAGAAGTAAGACGGTAAAGGCTCAGCAGAGTAGCCATAAGACTTATGCGCACCATATGTAGTTCCAGACGAAGTCGGTGCTCCATATGCTGGGCTATAAGAATTATGCCTACTATTCTCCGTAGGGCATTCATCACTAGAGTGGGAGGTAGCTCCACACCAACGGCAACGGAAATTGAGATGTGCCCACATAGTGCGAAGATAAAACGATTCAAAATAAAAATGCTATTGTGCAAATACTAAACCAAATAGAAATTACTAAAGCAACCTGAAATAAAACAAGAAGAAGGAATAAAGAGAACAGAAATAAAAATAAAAGATGCAATTTACAAATGGAAGGGCTTTTCTCTCAAATTCTCCCTCTCCAGAAAACTCACACGACTGTGTTCCCCGGCAACGGCGCCAAAAACTTGATGCGCAAATCCTACACACCACTATAGATGGTGGCTAGACTGCGGCACGAAACGACAGTGTACCGATCGTTCAAGTAATATAAAACGAGGAGTAATCCCCGAGTATCGAATCTCTCAAGGAACACAGTAAGGTGGAGTTAGGTTTCGAGGAAGGACTTGAGATTGAAGTCCTTAAATCGGATGGAATGCGGGGGAGTTGGGTTGGCTTTTGGAAAATAAAATAAAAGCTATCAACTACTCCTTTGCAATGCCGCTATGCAATGCTTCGCTTGGCGGGATGGAGACTAGGCAGGCCTTGAGCGCGCTGCGTCGAAAGGGCGGATGGACGAGTAGGCAAACGGATCGAACTATGCAGGCCTTGAGCGCACTGCTTCGTTAGGCGGGATGGAATACGGGCCGCGATGCCACGCTTCGGTAGGCGGATGGGCGAGTAGGCTAACGGAATGAGGGTCGCAAGCACCTCTTCGACAAGCACGCCACTAGCAATTGCTAGTGCGGCACCGGACGTGACGGCGGGATGGAGGATGGAATGGGGCGCACCTCAAGCACACAAATAAACAAAAAAAGGGTATTTCACATAGACATGAAATAACTTTAAATAGCAAGGTCTATAGTGTTCTTCATCAAAATACAAAAGATCTAACTATTACAACAATCAATAAGAGGAGAACAAGGAAAGAAATCGACCGAATCCGAAGGCTCGTTGGAGATTCACGGTTGGAATCGCCGGGTTGTCAATCCGCGTCCAAGCTCGGTCCGCAACTACGTCCGGGGTAGAGAGAGCTGTCACGACTCTCCAATGGACCCGTCTTCTTCGTGTCACGATCCGGTAGAGGTTGCAAACTTCCTCTTGCTCGATGGAGATGGCGGCTAGATCTTCCTTTGGAGCTCTTGGATGAAGGAGGAGGCCGAGAGGACACTCCGGCTCAAGATTGGCGTGAAGAACAAGCCCGGAGCACCTCTAGATGGTGGACGGCGATGGAGGGGCGAAGTCGGACGAACTGGAGCCGAAAACGGCGGAATACGGCGGGCGATCTGACCTAAATCGCGAGCAGCGGATTTTATAGGCGCTGGAATAAACAGTGCGCACGGTCAGTGGCGCACGACCAGTGGTCGTGCGCACTAGAATTCGGTGATCGTGCGCTCTGCCTGGACGGAACCTGCAAAGACAGAAATTATAAAATAAAATGTTCGCACGACCAGTGGCGCACGACCGGTGGTCGTGCGCACTGGAGTTGATGGTCGTGCGCACTACAGCAAACAGAACTCGGAAATTAAATGGTAAGTGCGCACGAGCAGTGGCGCACGACCGGTGGTCGTGCGCACTGGCATTGATGGTCGTGCGCACTGCACCAAACAGAACTCATGAAAAAGGTGTTAAGTGCACACGATCAGTGGCGCACGACCAGTGGTCGTGCGCAATAGAACCGGCGATCGTGCGCAGTGTTCCTGTGCAGAATTGCACCGGGAACACTTGCACGACTCCTATTCCAGCACAACCACAGATCTAGCCACTGAAAGTGGCACTTGACAGCACATGATTACTACTAATGACAATAAGCACGAAAATCATACCAAAGTGGGCCTAGATGTGCACCTAGCATGGATTATCAAATATAAGCTATAACAAGGCTATAGTGCGGTGAATTGACTAAATAACGGCCCGGATGAGTCCATAAATGTGTATATGATCAGGACTCATCAGTCGCCGTATCAGTATTCGCTACCGACACGGGAATTAGAACAGCTGCCTGTCCACTTCGCTTTCCATACTCCCATAAGCTAAGACCCCCACCTTCCTGAATAAGTCGTGCTGGGATGACAATAACCCCAGTAGTTATCTTACTTTTTCTTGTCTTTTATTTTATCGCCTACTCTAACGAGTTAGTTAGATGTTATTTTGGTTTGCTTTTGCGGAGACAACCACTTGCAGGTATTTTCTATTTGTGAAGGCGGTGGTTGTGATTCTTCGTAGAGCTTCACTCCAGGCTTCCGGCATGCTTACTTGCTAAGCATTGGGTACCCTCTTCCCCTAACTTTGTTTTAAAATATCTTAATGCATGGTTTAAGTCTGGGGGAGATATTTTTGTGTACCCACTCACGTGCACATTTAATTAGCATGCTGGAAGTCTTAATTCAATTATTTTTTGTTCATTTTGTCTGCACACAAAACACCCACTTGAGAGCGCACTCGCTTGTTTGTATGCTCCTGTATATTCAATTCTTGGTTGTGATGTAGAAATTGCTGTATTAGCCTAAAAAAATTGCAAGATGGAGTGGCATGTTGACTCTTGTGGTGCTCTAGTTGAGTACTTGTGTCTTGCATAGGGATTTGAGTAGAATTAGTTTTTATTTATGCTTCTAATTTATAATTAGAAGATTTGCGTAGATTTAAATTTATTTTACTCAAAATGGTGAATATGGTTGAATCTAGTGGTAGTGTGGTATTGTCTGTAAGCAAGCACAAGGTTCGTGTTGCTCGAGTCGGGAGGAAGGATTACCTTTCTCGGGGGCTAAGAACTTGCCCCAAGCGACTCTCGAAGCATGGGTGCGATTGATTTGCAAGTTGAGCGTGACGTAGGCCATCGTTTTTTGGCAAGTTTGAGCTTTGTTCTACCATTCCTATGTGCTAACCGTTGCTAGCCTATTTTGTGCCTACCCGACCTTTTGGTTCAGCTCCACCATACTTCACCAAGGCCTAAAAGATAATCCCATTATTGCAACAAAAAATAAGCCAAAAGCATTAATGAATTGTAATTTGCCAATGCGGTGCGGCGATGGAAAATCTTAGTGTTGTTGTGGAAGTTTCAAAATGTCTATGTGCTGAAATTGTGCTAATAGATATGGGGATGAAAAGAAAAGAAAAAGAAAAGCAAAGAAAAAAAAATAGATTTGTATCCCCAGCGTTGTAATTGAAACATCTATTTGGTATTTATTGTTGTAGGTCGTGTGCACATCCGGTTTCAAAGTCAAGTCTGGGGGTGTGTACACGTGTATTATTGTGGCTGCTTTGAATTAGCACTTTTGTGAGCTCTGTTGGGTTGCGATTAGCCATCATGTTTATCTTTGCATTCCAAACCGTAACCTAAGCCTCGTGTACACCTAAAGTCCTATCGATTCGTCTTGTGAGTTCACAAGCGCCGTGGAGAGAGTGTCACCGGGCGAGCTTATGGTTCTCGACGTTGATGGATTTCAACGGAGATAATTCCGAGTTCCGGTCTTGGGTAACATTCACCTTCGCGACTTGCTTACTTTCGTACTACGCGTGACCACGAGATTCACCAACATTCCATTTTTGAGTAAAAATAAATTTCTTTTTACGCATTTACTTTTTTTATAAATTAACTAGCATATGTAGAAACTTCTTCTAATGAATTTCTATGCACACAAGTATGCAACTTCGCATATTACTCCATGTCGCAGTTTTTTTAGCTAGCTTTGCTTTTCCTACTCTGCCGGATTTGTTTGCCCGGGACGCGCAAACAGGTAAATCTGGGGGTGTGATGAGTCCCATTTATATACACATTTATGGGCTCATCTGGGCCGTATTTCTAGTATTTGCACTACACCTTAGGCATGTTTTGTTCATATTTGTTATTCCTTGCTTAGTGCACTCTTAGGCCCGTTGTGGTGTGCGTTTGCACGTGTTAGTGTCGAGGGTAAGAATAGCGTGCTCCTCTTTCTTTTTATGCTTTATATCCTGTGCTGGAAGGGTTTTCCCAGCTTTGTTGTGGCAAATGCAGGTGGACATTTCATCAGTTTCAGCCTAAGTTCATGTCTGTACATATTACACGATCGTGCGTTATGTTGGCGCACGGTCGGTTTCGGTCGTGCGCCCTTTGCTGAGGAGGAAACTGATGTTCTGTTATTTTTCGTGCGTCTCTGCGCACGGGCAGAGCCCGTGCGTGAAGGAATCGTACGCTCTCCCTATTTGGCCTTGTATTTTCCCTTTCCGAATTTACCCGTGCATTTTGACGCACGGGCGGATTTGCCCGTGCGTGAGTAAATCGCACAGGCGGTCCAGGTCGTATTCCTATGCTGTTTTTACAATAAGTTTCGCACGGTCGTGCGTTCGACCGTGCGTGACCATTTTTCTAACTCTTTTCTATAAAAGCGCAGTTCTCTGCCCTAGTCGGGAGGATCGTACTTGTTCTGCTTTTTTCGCTGCAAAAGGAGCTCCAGCTCTATACCCCTTCCACCACTCCATCAGGGCTTGGCCCTAGGCCTCCTCCATCATCCTTAAGCTTCAAGGAGAAGGATCCAGCTCTTTATCTGCATCATTCAAAGAGAAGGAAGCTAGGTTGTGTGCTGAATCATGACACGAAGAAGACGGTCCATTGGAGGGTAGTGACAGCCTTCTCTACCCCGGATGCAGTCGAGGACCGAGCTTGGACGCGGATTGACAACCCAGCGATTCCAACTGTGAACCCTCAACAAGACTTCGGATTCGGTCGATTCCTCACTCTCTCTTTCTTTGTATTTTGTGTTGTAATAGTTAGATCCTTCATTATTTGATGATGAGCACTATAGACCTTGTTTTATAAAGTTATTTCATATTTATGTGAATGTATCTTTTTGTTTATATTTGTGTATGAGGTGCGCCGCCATCCATTTTCCATTCCGCCGTCACGTTTGTGTGCCGCACTAGCAATTGCTAGTGGCGTGCTTGTCGACGAGGTGCTTGCGACCCTCATTCTGTTTGCCTACTCGTCCATCCGCCCTTTCGAAGCAGCGGGCTCAAGGCCTGCCTAGTCTCCATCCCGCCAAGCGAAACATTGCATAGCGGCATTGCATAGGAGTAGTTGTAGTATTTTCTTTTATTTTCCAAAAGCCAAATCAACTCTCCCGCATTCCATCCGACTTAAGGACTTCAATCTCAAGTCCTTTCTCAATAGTAAACTCCACCTTACTGTGTTCCTTCGAGATTGATACTTGGGGATTCACTCCCACATTTTATATTATTTGAACGATCGGTACACTGCCATTTCGTGCCGCAGTCTTGCTACCGCCTATAGCGGTGTGCTAAGATTTACGCATCAGGGCACATCCATGGCACCATTAGGACCTCAAGACTCCTACCTAGCCCAAGCATCTCCAAGTGACTCATGTCACTCGAGGGGTCTAGTTCGAATGTGGACGTTATAAATCCAATAAATGAATAACAAATTTTGTCCCCGAAATTTAGGTTGGGGCTATGAGGATTGAAGGTCGGACTATGAAAATCAAATTTAGAGTATGCTTGAAGAGGTTACTAATTTAGTGTGCCCTGACTCCCACTTAACACTTGTGCATGGCACTACTTATCCACATTGCATCGCGCATCACCCAAAAATTCTCCCATGAATACCTTTATAATTCTCCACTAAAGTCGTAATCAAAATTATGTATAAGAAGACGCTTGAATGTCTCTCACCGTGATGAAGACCATCGTTGTTTTGTACAGGTAGGGACTTGTAACTCTACTCATCATGATCAACTTTTGTATCTCCCTCAAGTATGCACGAGCAGTTGGTCAATAAAATCATTTACCATTCATACACGCACATGTGATTCTCATGACCAAGTCGTGCTAACAAGCACTCAAGGACTTTCACCAAGTCCTTGCTCGATTTCCACGGGATATAACCATATCCTACCAACTACACCAAACCAAAACCGCAGCTCCTAGTGAGTTGTCATAACTCTAACGCGGTGAAATGTGTAAGTCATGGAATTAATCCCTATAATCTACTTTAGGACTACTCACGTAATTAATGATACATTTAGGTTCACTACTAAGGGTTGCCCAACTGTATTTACTAGCACTTTCCAACCTCATATGAGTCACAATATGTCCCGAATATAATTTAACTTATGATCAATTGTAAATTACAATATCCGCATATTTCTAGATTACCGACCTTAATGGGCATAATACATTCTACGTTCATCAAGACAAACTATAATAATATCATTTAATAAGGAATCAATTTCCAAAATACATTGCCTTGAAATTTGTACCACAACTTATAAATTGATATTTACAACATCTTCATCGCATTTCAAGTTCACCCGATTTCACCACAACTATTTATGAACGGTAAATTTATATAATTATAATTGACAAATTCCCAACATCCATATGTTCAACAATTCAGAAACTGAACAAGCATGATCATAATATCGTCAAACAAGTGTGCTTTGATTCTTGAGGTCATCAGAGCCATATCCAAGGAATCATAAATATTTACCCATCTTCAAGAACTCAACTCGACATCCACTTGATTTCAAGTTTTATGGGGTCAATGTACCTTTCCAATATCACGACATGGAAAAATAGTCAAAATTGTTCAAACATCCTAAATTTTCACCACCCGACGTGTCATGATGCAACCCCATTTCAACCTACCAATTCCCAAACATGATGTTATTGTCTCAAGGATTTAGTCTTGGTAACCTTTATGTTCCAAAAATTCTAAAACTCAGTATTTGTTTTAGCCTGCGATGTTTAACAATTTGTTTCGATAACATCACGAATCGTCGACTTAGGCTCAAGACAAGATGAATCTATGACTTCATATCTCGCATGGGTTATAATCGCATAATTCTCTTCTAAGGACAAAAGAGCCCGAGTTAAGTACTACTTTTGTCTAACCCAGATTCTACTTAGATTTGTACCGAACTCAGAAGTCGTGCCCAAATTTCTTTTGTGATTTAGGTAGTTCATTTAAGAGTCTTTCAACTGTGAACCTAACCCTTACTCAACAGTTGGGTTATGATATCGAACCATCTAGAAATTTACCATGTCGAGGTAAAATGCTACACGTACTCTTACTTGTTCCTACATTCTCCCAACCTCCAAGGTTGTACAAAATTTTTGATGCTTTGGAGGCAATTGCTACAATTCTTGGTAATTTGCAACTGCTTTTTACATAAGGGAAGTCATCGTGCATTAATATGTCATGAATTCATCTCATGTGGGCATTAAATAATTACCTTCTTCTCCAACGCAAACATCTGAGACCAACTATTGTCCCTTTGTGAGTAGTGTATCATTGATGTGCATGTCATGTTTATTATATACTAAAGTGGGGAGATTTATATCATCCAACAATTATACAATTTTTGAGTAATTAACCTGAGAGGAGTTCAACAAGTGAGTTTTCGAGATCCGCACCATAAGCATGTGTGACCTCTTCTCAGGTCAAGACACTAAAAATGAATACAATTATGAATTCCTTTTTCCAAATTCCACGATATCTTAATCGTCGACCAAACATAATCATCATCGTTCACGTATTATTCGAATAAACAAGATCTATGGGAAACCAAAGTCAGTACGTAACTGGTCCAATAAACGAAGAGATAAGCCCCCATATATTTTTGGACTAAGTTTCTTCCACCCCCCCCCCCCCCCCCATATGGTACATTCATCTCACGTATGGGCACAACTCTTAGGGGCATGTATTCCTCGACTTAGAGTCCTTACCCTCTAAATCCCTGTATCGAAGCACCTACATATCAGCCGTGATGTAGAAAATCAAATATTCAATTTTTACGGCGACGCCCAAGATGCATCCCATTGTAATGAGAGCATTACAAATAATATCCAATTAACTGGTACATTTTATATGTATTTGAACTCGACATGAACCAAGGTACAAGGTTTGAGATGATTTCCCTTTGACACGGCTATGCAGACTACCAAAAGTAAAGGCATTATCCACAATATGATAGACTAAATCAAATCAATTCCAAGTGCCCTACCATCTTTGCCAATGATTGTTCAAGACATGTTTAATTTAAGATAAACTTTGGGATGTCAAATCACCAAATAAATTATACCAATCACGTTATCTTCACTACGAATCGATTATTAATTAAATACTTAAACATGCTCCTCCAGCAATTCCGCCAATCTGGACTTCTTCCTAAAGCAGGTACGATGATATGCAACAACTCCCAAATCCTTGGGTAATTATCGGGAGAGGAATTCAAGACGTAAGTTCATGTTATTTGTACCTTAGGTATGCATAGCTTCTCTCTAGGTCGAAACCACAAGGATTAATGTTGTTTTAAATCCTTAGTCTCACGTTACCACATCTTTATTACTGATTAAATATAGTCATCTTCATAACAATCACCCATATACAACATTTTTATTTTATCCTTTTGTATGTAGAAAATTTCATCAAGTCCCAGATGATTATGTTATTAAAAGTTTACGTGTAGACAAATACACATGCATACCCCAAAGGGCTAGCTTTTCTATTATCCTCATTTACTTATCCACAAAGTCTCACAGAATCATAAAGAGATAATATTTATCCTTGGAATGTCCTATTTTCTTATTCCGATAGTGAAGTTTTCTCTCGATCAAAATATGGTGTTAGCAGTTCACCCTGCTCAAGATGAACTAATTGTTCATGGATTATCTCTTTCAAGTGTTGAAGAATTGTGAAGATTTTAAATTCCCTGCGAAATCTCCAGTCGGTAGGTCACTAGCCCAATAAACGAAGAGATAAGCCCCCCAGAAATCCTATGCTGAGTCTCTTCGACCACCAACATGATACATTCATCCTATATCCACACACAATCATGAGGGCATACCATCTTCGACTCGAAGTTTTATCCTAAGCTTAATCCATTCTTTAGGCCCTTAGAGTTACTTTTAACGACACCCTATTTCGGATTCCAATTCTTATTCGAACTCTGGTATCTGTCATGGTGATTGCTTTAATACAACAAAAATGGGAAGTGTCTAGTTATCGGCCAACTATTAGGCTTATGAGTCTCCTACTACTTCAATAATAGTTTTTGGGCATCAACTTTTCCTCCAGATATCCTATTAGCCTGGGTAAGAGGTGGTACTATCTCTCAATAAACCAAGCTGCGCATTATAATATAAGATTTGAAAACCTACTGTTACATTAACTCCTCCCTTAGACACTTTATGTGTCCTCATATCCCAACCATGTCTACACCTTATGCCGATTTTTGGCTAGGATACGCCACAAAATGCCTTGGTAAGTTAGAATAAGGTGGTTTCCTAGTTAGGTTGACACTAGTTCTAAGGATTAGTGGACATACTTACAGTGAATTCCACACGGGCACACCACAGCTTCCATTGCATCAGTTTGCCCTCAAACTGATCTAGCTAGCAGGGGTGGCCTAGTGGTTTAATTGACTTCCTTATCTCAGGATCGTTGCAAGCTAATACCATTTGTAAGACCCCACCCCCTCCCAGAACACAAGACATGGTCGAGGGGAGTCCTATGCCCAGGACAGCCGTATTGCGGAAGTGCCAGAGCACGGGCTAGACCCTCCACAAGACGCCTTTCTTGCAGGCTAATCTCAAATATCACCATGCCAACCCATCCATAATATATATAAAAAACCATAGAAGCCATTATTCAGAAATAAATAAAGTGTCCAAAGGAACAGGTAGCTACAAAGCTCCTGCAAAATATCAGAGTACAAAAAATTTGCCCTAAAGCTATATTTCAATACACTCACTCACATCTGTCACTGACGGTAACGATGGTATCATAGTCTCCCGCCCTATCGTCCTGTCCTAGCTATCCGCCTTAATCGCCGGCCGCTGCTTCTCCTGGGTGCGCTCCTAAAAAGAGGGTGCAACAACTATTCTCCATAAAGACTAAGTGGCTTCACATCCTCTCCCCCGGTGACTCCAAGGCACCGGGCGGAAGGGAATGAAGAGAAGCTGCAATATAAATAGTAGTAGCAAAAGCAGGTGGCAATGAAAGATGTAATCACAACAGTATATCAAAAGTATTAAAAGTACATCTAACAAGTAGTATGGTCAGCGATAGAGTATAAGCAAGCCGAGTATATAAATAACTGAATTGGACTTAACTTATAAGGATGCTCATACAAGCTTATAAGTTAAGGAACCGAACATAAAGTAGCCCTTCATATAAAGGTTCCCATACAAGTTTATATGATGAGGATCCAATGCGGCGCAATGCTATGATCATGAAAGGATGAATGCAATGCAATTATTATGATATGAAGACTCACCCATGCATATTTGTTATGTCGACATAGACCTATACTTCCCACTTTTCGAGGGTAGCTAACCTCTCAGGGGCCCCCATCGTGGACAGACAGTGGCAGTGGAATGGGCTTCTCCACTACTAGGCGGGTATGAACACTACTAGACCTAGGCATATGTACGCCTCGATGCTAAGAACACACGGCGGAGACCCTGCGTACTGCTCGCATCATGCTGAGTCTTCATAACACGGAAGGGGTCTTTGGGAAGTGAGCACCAAGAGTCCAACCCAAACGGTCTAGAGTATAACTGTCAGCTTATGTCAGTGTCACGACTAGCAAGCCCATAGACCCGCCACAAGTAATCCTCCAACCAGGATCATTACACCACCATGTGTAAACCATGCACATTCATGTAATTCCCATGCACAACCCGTGCTATCAAGCACCCAATGACTCATGAAAGGAGCCTTATTACATTTCTCCTCATACAATCAATGTCAATGCTAATTAGCATCAAACGCCCCCAACCACCAGGTCCTTAACATTGCACCATAAGATATGACCATATCTTATAACCCACATCAAGCCATCAATGCTACCCATACCGAGTTGTTATAACTTTTGTGAATTGGCGTGCGTATAACATGGAAATTAATCTATGAGACCCTGCAGGACTACTTGTGCATATAGAGACATATTCATATCTTACTGAATAAGTAAGTCCAACTTATCATCAATATTCAATTCACGTGCTCAATTCACAGCGTGTTTCAACACCCTTGAAGATATCACCCATATTGAGAGGTTATCACAAATATAATCATCTAATAGATTGTCAAACAATGTGAGCATTTATATAAATATGTCCTCTAAATTCTTCATTCAATTATGCATTGCAATGTCCCATTTCAGAATCATAACATTCATCTACTCCTCGCCCAATGGACATGGGAATCAGGAACTCCTACCACAACAAAGGAGGAGAACCTAAAGTTCTCTGTTTGCTAGCGTCGGCGGTAGCGCTACCGCCGGGCACTAGTGATCCAGTCGACACACCTTCCCGTCGACATTTGGTGTCGATGGGAAGTTAGCCCTTCCCGTCAACAAGTCCACACACTAGCATCGGCGGTAGCGCTACCGTCAGGCGCTAGTATTTCTACTAGCACTCCTTCCGTCAACATTAAGTGTCGATGGGAAGTTATCCCTTCTCATCGACAAGTCGACACGCTAGCGTCAGCGGTACTGCTACCAACAGGCGCTAGTGATTCTACCAGCACTCCTTCCCGTCGACATTAAGTGTCGACGGGAAGTTATCCCTTCCCATTGACAAGTCGACACGTTAATGTAGGCGGTATCGCTACCGCCGGGCACTAGTGATTCTTCCAGCACTCCTTCCCGTCGACATTAAGTGTCGACGGGAAGTTATCCCTTCCCGTTGACAAGTCGGCACGCTAGCGACGGCGGTAGCGCTACCTCCGGGCGCTAGCTAATAGAGAAAAAATCCTCTGTTAAACACATCCATTTTTCTTCCCGTGAAATGTCGGCTCCAATTAAGATCAATTCATTCTTCCCTTAGTTGCTGGACTTTCACCACTATTCATGTCTCCCCTTATTAACCAAGTGCAATATTATAATTAAAACTCTCTTTAGCGAGGGACTATTTTCATCTTCATCACAAAATATATAATTAAAACCCTTCTTAATAGGGGACTATTCATCATCTTCCCCAAACAAGAATTGGGCCATTTCACCTTCTCTCCTTCAATACTCCCTCATTAGGCCACCGATCTTCACGAAATCAACTCCTTTAACTTCGTATTGAAGAGGGGAGTTGATCGAAGACATACATGCAGCGAACGACGCCCTTGAACATACGCTCTAGCGTGGCCACTACTTCCTACGAAACTCCATTAATCTCGCTAAATCAAGCTCTTTTGAGCTCAATGTCTCTCCTAATTAGATCTAAGGATCTAGCACCAAGGGAGAGGGGTCGGAAGTCACCTGATTTCTGACCGATGATCGCGGTTGTCTCCTCGATGGCATGGCGGCGGTCGCCTGAGCTCAAGTCCTTCTCCAAGCTTGCTCCTTCAAGAACCCTAAGTTAAAACCATGAGGTGTGAGGAAGAAGAAGAAGAAGAAGAAGATGATGATGATGATGATGATGAATAGGGACCTCTGATTAGGAGAGTTCAGCCCATTAGGATTAGGAGAGAAGGTAGAGAGAGATTTGAATTAATGAGCATTAAATGCAACCCAACTTTCCAAGCCTTATGTTGGAACTCCACAACTTGGTGTCAGCTGCTTATTGGCTTTTATTCAACCATTAACTTAGATTTAGGCAATTTAGGGCATTCACCATGGATGGAATCACGTGCACTGAATCGTGCGCTACTGTCAGCGCTAGCAGAAGCTACCACCTGCGCTAGCTCCCTTCTACCAATCCTTTGCCATTTGCTTTCTAACTTCAAGGAGTGAGGGTTACACCCACTCCTGGAGATCAGGGCACATCCATGGCACCATTAGGACCTCAAGACTCCTACCTAACCCAAGCATCTCCAATTGACTCGTGTCAGTCGAGGGGTATAGTTCGAATGGGGACGTTACACAAATCTCGAAGGCACATTTCTTAAGGCACATTTAATTCCAGTGGGAATTAGTTTTCGAAGGCACTTTTCCTTGCTGTATGAATTATTTCTCAAAGGCACTTTTAATTCTCGTGAGAATTATTTCTAGAAGGCACATTTCTCATAGGCATTTTTAGTTCCAGTGAGAATTATTTCTCGAAGGCACATTTTATTTCAGAATGAATATTTCTCATCAAGACAATTTAACTTCTGTCAAAACCGAATATATCGTATTGTCAACTATAAATAATGCGATATAAATTAGGCGGATTAAATAGAATCCTTCATTAGTCAAACAAACTAAAGTCGAGAGACCCAAGGATTGAGTCAAAGGTTGAAACCTCATCCTGCTCAACCAAACTTGTAGGACATATTTAAATCCTTGTGACTCAGGTAAGCCCCAGTTTATGGCTCAGCTTGCTAAGCGTCCCGGCCTCATGGGTTACGAACCAATTCATTCACAATAATAGTCATAATTTAAACCGAAACCAAGGCATCCAAATATTGAGTCAAAGGTTAAAACCTCTTCCTACTCAACCATGCATTTAAGCATTACTTAAATCTTTGTGAATCTGGTAGGTCCCAATCCATGGCTTAGCTTGATAAGCTTCTGGACCTCATGAGTTAAGAACCAATTCGTTCATAATAGCCACCCCAGTTCACAGCATATGCATGCTTATAAATAATGTAAGCCCATCGATTGCTTCGATAATTAGCTATCTTAGGTTAGCGACTAAGACTTTGAACTCAATAAAAAAAGAGTTGATCGAGTTCAGAATTATTGGGGGTTAACCTCAAGGAATTTCTCCACCTCAAGGTGAACTCTACATGATAAGCAATTCTAAAATAAAAGTCAAAACATAGAACTATCCACTCTGCTTGAGAGCGGCGACCAGTTCAGCACTATTTAGGGTTGACCTCGAAGGATCGCACCATCTCCAGGTCAACTCTGATTAATAGGAAAATTTGAAACAAAAGCGAAAACATCAAACTGTCTGCTCTACTCGAGAGTCGAGGCTAGTTCAACACTATTTAGGGTTAACCTCGAAGGAACTCCCTATCTCCAGGTTAACTCAAAATTAAAGGCAAATTTGAAATGAAATCCAAAACATCAAAATGTTTGCTCTACTCGAGAGTGGCGGCCAGTTCAACACTATTCAGGGTTAACCTCAAAGAAACTCCACATATTTGGGTTAACACTAAATTATAGGAAAATTTGAAATTAAAACCAAAACATCGAACTGTAAGATCTACTCGAGAGTGGCGGCCAATTCGACACTATTTAAGGTTGAACTCGAAGGAACTCCTCATCTTCATGTAAACTTTAAATTATAGGCAAATTTGAAATGAAAACCAAAACATCAAACTGTCAGCTCTACTCGAGAGTGGCGGCCAGTTCGGCACTATTTAGGGTTAACCACAAAAGAACTCTCCATCTTTGTGTCTAATCTAAATTATAGGCAATTTTGAAATGAAAGCTAAAACATAAAACTATCTGCTCTACTCAAGAGTGGTTTCAGTTCGACACCATTTTGGGTTGACCTCAAAGAAACTCCCCATCTCCATGTCAACTCTAAATTATAGGCATATATGAAATAAGAGCCAAAACATCGATCTGTCTGCTCTACTCAAGAGTTTTGGCCAGTTTGGTACTATTTATGGTTAGCCTCGAAGGAATCTTTCATCTCCATACTAACTCTAATTAGGCAAATTTGAAATGAAAGCCAAAACATCTAACTGTTCGCTCTACTCAAGAGTGGCGGCCAGTTCGGCATTATTTATGGTTGACCTCAAAGGAAGTCCCCATCTCCGGGTAAACTCTAAATTCCGGCGAAATGAGAATCCTATTTTCTTAGTGGAGGGACCCAATGGGGTATAAAATATAAAAATAAGCTCCCGGGGTTCACTCTCCCTAGTGTCAAGAGTCGTCAACCCTCCCATGCCGGTATAAATGGTTGATAGGCATGACCGACCCCCTACTTTAACCGCAAATCAATTTACAAGCATTATAATATGAAAACATGGTAACACCTTCCGGATCGGCGGTCGCTTGTCTGACGTGACATTAAATACGCTGCTTTTCCAAGAGGCTTGATCGTACCGCACATGCTTTAATTAAAAGTGTGGTGACCAAGAGCGCCAATTATTTAGAGTTACCCTTAGAGGAATGTTTCGTCTCCAAGTTAACCTTAACTAATGCCAAAACATTGAACTACCTGCTCTACTCGAGAGTGACAGCCAGTTCGACACTATTTAGGGTTAACCTGAAAAGAACTCCCAATCTCTAGGTCAACTTTAAATTATAAGAAAATTTGAAATGAAAGCCAAAACATCGAACTGTTCGCTCTACTCGAGAGTTGCGTCCAGTTCAGCACTATTTAGGGTCGACCTCGAAGGAACTCTCCATCTCTAGGTCAACTCTAAATTATAGACAAATTTGAAATGAAAGCCAAAACATTGAACTGTCCACTCTACTTGAGAGTGACGACCAGTTCAGCACCATTTAAGGTTAACCTTGAAGGAACTTCTCGTCTCCAGGTCAACTCTAAATTATAGGCAAATATGAAATAAGAGTCAAAACAACGATCTGTCTACTCTACTAGAGAATGGTGGCCAGTTCGGTACTATTTTGGGTTAGTATCGAAGGAATCTCATCTTTAGGCTAACTCTAATTAGGCAAATTTGAAATGAAAGCCCAAACATTGAACTATTACCTTTACTCGAGAGTGACGACAAGTTTAACACTATTTAGGGTTGATCTCAAAGGAACTCCCCATCTCCAGGTCAACTCTA
Source organism: Dactylorhiza incarnata (assembly GCA_033032865.1). Classification (NCBI taxonomy): domain Eukaryota; kingdom Viridiplantae; phylum Streptophyta; class Magnoliopsida; order Asparagales; family Orchidaceae; genus Dactylorhiza; species Dactylorhiza incarnata. Next base: position 17,164,654 of record JAWHQI010000024.1, read on the forward strand.
AATTCCGGCGAAATGAGAATCAGACTAACTTAGTGGATGGACCTAGTGGGTATAAATCAAAGATTCATGCTCCCAAAGTTCACTCTCCATAGTGTTCAGAGTCGTCATGTAACACCCCAAAAATCGTAGTCCAGCGAGGTAGGCGGAGTGGTAGCGTCGCGCTCGGAATAGGCTGAAAATTCCATAGCAGGTTCTTCGCGCACGCTCACTGGCCTCCTTCGCGCACGACCAGTGGTCATGCGTTAATTCACAAGGGTTGAAGGTCGGCTGATCGTGTAGCGCAGGATCAAGGGATGTTGGCCACGCACGATCACTGACCGTGCGCCGCTGCTCGTGTGGACTATTTATTCTGCTCCGCGAAAAGTGACGGGGATGACGATCCGGCAGTCCAAAAATCTTGGGATTTGATCCAACAGCTGCGATGGTTGGCTGGGGGGTTTTAGGTCTTGGTAGAGGAGTTAAACCCTCATATTTCCAAGTCATTTCTCTCTCTTAGGTTGGAGAAAGGAGGAGGAGGCAAGGAGGAAGGAGAAGGGGAATCCGCCATTGCCGGAGCTTCGGAGCTCCGTTCGCCGATCCAAGACCGGCAACGCGTAGAGGGAGTCGAGGCGCTTCTTCTCCACCGTTTGTTTGCAAGCTTCTCATGGCTAGGAGGAGATCTCAAAAGGTAACGACATTTCTCCTCCCGGTCTTTAGGATGCGTGCATGACATCCCTTTAATTTCTGCATTTTGGCACCGGATCCGTCGAGTGAGAGGGATCCGGGTCGCCTTGGTTCAAAAGGAACCATCGGGTTGATTGAGTCCATCCCCCACATGATTTGCACAAGAGATCCGCTCATTTAGCGGATTAGGCATTGTGGGTGAAGCCGGATTTGTGGTCGTTGGTCCGATTCGGTGATGTTGATTTACGCGCATTTTAGGGGTTTTGTTAGAAATCCGAATACGACGAACTTGTCGTTGTGATGCCCTTGTAGCTTTGTGTGGTAACGAATGTTGGGTTTAGGGCGGAGAAATAATGTGCGGAATATGGGGCTTGTGATGTCTAGTGTTGTGCGAAGGCGCGATTGGTCTTTGTGGTCGGCTGGCTATCCCGTGAAGACTGAGATTCACGTGTGGAGAGTGTCCCGGCAAGATTAGTCCAGGGCCTTGGGACATTTTGGTTAGCCAGAATTCTTAGTATCGGTCTTGGTGTGTTGTTGGCGGCCCGAGCGTGTGAGCTGTTAGACAAGCCCGATGGCATGGTGAGCCAGGCGAGGTGGGTCTCAGCGAGAGCTCTTGGCCTTGGGTTATGATGCCCTTGCGGGGAAATGATAAGTACCCTTGTGTTTGTGATGTGATGATGATGTATGATGATGTGATAGATTCATACGCTTTAGGGTGCTTTGGGTGAAACCCGGGTTTGCATTCATTTTGCATTGATAGGCCCCTTTTATTACCTGCTCAACATAGAAACGTGGATGATGTTTGTGACACTCATGCCTGTATTTATGTTGCTTTTCTTTATGTACATTTGCATACGATGTGCTGACTTGCAGGGTGAAGTAGTTCCCCGGGGTCCGCTAGGACGGCCGGGAGGAGGGATGTTGTTACACCGTTTGTGGTCAGCCATAGCTGACCCTCGTTTACTGCTCTTTGTGATTTGGTTGTAGGGCAAGAATCGCAGGCTGGACCCAGCGCGCCGGCCAAAAAGGCCTAAAGCCTCATGAAGTGCTTACCTTGTCTTCATGCATCTCTAATATTACATTTTCTTGTAACCGGCTTGCATGCCGAGGTAGTTTAGGTAAAACTACTATCTGTCCCCTTTTGTTGGGACGTCCTTTTGTGTTGAATGTTTGGTGATTTGGACTGTGGTTTTGTATGGCCTTAAGGACAGTTGGACTCCTATGTAGTGTGGACAATCTCTGTGTTTTATGTTTGTTTCCGCTGTGTTGTCTGAGTTTTGAGAATGGGTAGTTAATATCATCTTTTAATACTGATGTTGTGGCGGTTATATGCTGTGGGGTCACGGCCGGACCCATGTTATATGATCATTGCAGGGGAGGTGTTACAATTTACTATCAGAGGTAGGTTTGAGTATTCTTGCGAGGTCTAGTGTATTTGGATCGCGTAAGAGATTGTCCACATAGGAGTACTGTGCGGGATCATGAGTATCCCTGCGTTTGAGTCTTGCGAATAGAGCTTGATAAGTCTTTTTCCTTGCTTATGCTAGGATGTTGGCGACGATGCGGGGACGTCGAGGAGGCAAGAGGAGCCTTCGGGAAGCAGTGCGACTGCTCTTGGCCTCGTGAATGTGGGCCTGTCCCTGGCTGATTTCTGTCGCATGCTAGCGGAAGCAATGGTAGCGGCCCAAGCTGGAGCGATGTCACGGGTTCCGACACTAGTGGTGCAGGTTGCGACTCCTGTTACTCCGGCGGCTATGCCGGCTACACCGGATGTCGAAGTGAGGCAAGCAGAGCCAATAGCGGAGAGAGCTATTCATGTTGGAGTTACCATTGTGATCTAGAAGTGGTCAAACATGTAATGTCACTGCCAAAGTGATATGAGCCTGCAGGGTCGCACATAAGAGCATGTGGAGAAGTTGGAAGATTGACTGTGTTGGTAAAGGTTACCAATCACCATATAGAATCGAGGAGGTAAAGCAAATATTGCTGTCGGAATTCGTCGGATATGATTCATCGGATTCGTCGGAATTCGTCGGATCGTTCTGTGGAAACTCGACGAATTATCACAGAGACCTTTAACTCGGCAAATGTTGCCGTCTGATATGATTCGTCGGATTCGTCGGATTGTTCCGTGGAAACTCGACGAATTGTTACAGAGATCATTAACTCGGCAAATGTTGCCGTCTGATATGATTCGTCGGATTGTTCCGTGGAAACTCGACGAATTGTTACAGAGATCATTAACTCGGCAAATGTTGTCGTCTGATATGATTCGTCGGATTCGTCGGATTGTTCCGTGAAAACTCGACGAATGCTGTTCCGTGGAATCCCGATGAATTGTTACAGAAATCCCAATTCTGCTGTGTGGTCTGCGGATAGCGATTCTTCTAGAAGCCTGTTTATGCTTTGGGTATAAATAGATCTTCTTTTAGGGTTCTTAGAAGTAACGAAGGAATCCAGCTGACGGAAGAGTTCCGCCTCTCGCCCTAGCCGACGGAAGAGTTCCGCCGCCCGTTCGCCTCCGCCGACCTCCTCTCCGACATTTGTCGCCGGTGTTGTTCTTCCTGAAGCGGATCTAGCAATCCGTGGAAGCGCAAGGTGTAGTCTTCTTCTCCCGGCTCGTGTGGACTACTGTAGAGATGTAGACATTATTCTACGTGAGGACTCGGACAGCCGACGATGGGACTTATATTCTTGGAGCATCTAGGTTGGATTTGATCCAACTCCGCAAAGGTAATTTTCATACCTAGTAGTTTTCATTACTTCTTGATTCAATATTCATGTCCCGATCCAAATTCTTTTGGGTTATTCTGTTTATTTCCGCTGCGCCTACATGCGATGTATGGTTGTAGAGAAACCCAACAGTGGTATCAAAGCGAGGTTGTGGTCATGAATGTGTTTCGGAAGTTTGGTTATTCCAGTACGTGCAAATCTAGGTATTTAGTAGCGTTCTAAATGTCAAGAGTTCTTCCTGGAACATCAAAAGTTGATGATGTTTCCAAGGGAAATCGGTGGTGATTTTGAAAAATTGAACCCCGCCAGGAACGTCTGGGATTTCGTGGTAATTTCTAATTGTTAGAAATTGTTGTCTCCTTAGCAGTAACAGTCCCTCAAGTGGTTAATGAACTCTTGTATTGTTTTGGATTTTGAATCCAACAATGAGACACGAGCTTGTCTACTGCTTTAAGTCGAGTTGTCTTTGCCTTTGTCCAATGCATGTAAATCTGAAGATTTGGAAAAGTTCTAAATGTCCAGATTTAGCCCTTTCGTCTATCAAAGGTTGATAGTCTTATGTTGTGCACATAAGGGATGCACGTGGAATTTAGAAAGCTTGTTTTTCTGTGGATGTGCACTTTGATCAAATGTTGATCATGGTTAAGTGTTAACCTATTATTAAAAATTAAAATCCCTTCATCAAATATTAAGTGTTCGGATGCCTTCCGATGGATGACACTCTTCCTTCCTCGATCGATGAAGTGTGGGCTTGCCAAAGCAAGGTGCATTAATCTATCTTGGTAAGGGTGCGAGCGGATAATTGTGATATCCCACTGTCGACATCGGGTCTAACTTAACTAGGTGACCTCAAAGGTTGAGTGCCTAGATGCATAGGGTTGGCATGCACCATATGATGGATGCGAATAGGAGTTATTCACCAGCCATACAAGAGTTGCATGAGGATGCAATTGGCAAGTGTTGCCCACCTAAATAACCGCATTATGAGAGGAACGCCAAAGCGGACTCGTGGTGTTGGTGAAATACGGATCTTGTCCACTAAGAGAGTAGCTCGCATGGACTCTCCGAATTGATAGTGAGGGCTATCAATTTGAATAAAATAGTGGGAGTATTTAATTGAAGTCCAAATTAAAATAAATTGTATTTTGAAATTAAGGTACTGATTAAATTCTGCATGAATTCTTGTAGAATTCCATGGTAAGTGGTTCACATTCCACCTTGTCCCTGAGAGCTATCCTTGAGAAGGACAAGCTAAGTGGGACGAATTACATGGAATGGTATAGGAACCGGAGAATTGTTCTCAGGCAAGAGCGAAATCTCTACGTCTTGGAAGAAGAATCCCCCGAGGTGCCGACCGGGAACTCGTCCTGTGTTAATAAGGATGCTTATAAGAAGTATACCGATGACGCCTTAGACGTCGAGTGCCTTATGCTTGCCGCCATGAACTCTGAGCTTCAGAAGCAACACGAGAACATGGGGTGCAAGGAGATTGACGAGCACCTAAAGAAAATGTTTCAAGGGCAAGCTCGTCAAGAGAGGTTCGATGTCACGAAGGCCTTATTTCAGTTTAAAATGGGAGCTCGAGACTCAGTTGGTACTCACGCACTCAAGATGATTGGGTATATTGAGAACCTGGAGAGACTGGGTTTTCCGGTGGGTCAAGAGTTGGCCACAGATCTTATCCTGCAATCGTTGCCGGATAGTTATGAGCAGTTTGTCTTGAACTACAACATGAATGAAATAGACAAGACACTGCCCGAGCTCCTTGGCATGTTGCGAACTGCCGAGATAAATATGAAGAAGGCCAAGCCTGCTAGTCCCATATTGATGGTACATAAAGGCAAGGGTAAGGCCAAGGGCTTCAAGAAGACGAAGGTGGGACCTAAGTCACATCTTGAGCCCAAATCTTCTGCGCTGAAAAAGAAGAGCACCGTGAAGGAAGGGAAATGCCACAACTGTGGCAAGGCTGGTCATTGGAGGAGGAATTGTCCTTCGTACATTGACGGTCTGCGGAAAATGAAGGGAGGTATGACTTCCGCTTCGAATATTTACATTATAGAGATAAACCTTTCTGCTCCTTCATCTTGGGTATTGGATACCGGATGTGGTTCTCACATTTGTACAAATGTGCAGGAACTGGGAAGGAGGAGATTGCTGAGTAAAGGAGAGGTGGACCTGCGCGTCGGCAATGGAGCAAGAGTTGTTGCTGTAGCCGTAGGGGTTTACCGTCTTTCTTTGCCCAGTGGGCTTGTAATAGAACTTAATAATTGTTATTTTGTTCCGACCATAACTAGAAACATTATATCCATTTCATGCTTAGACATGATTGGATTTTCTTTTATAATTAAGAACAATTGTTGTTTTATATTTAAGAATGATGTTTGTTATGCTGTAGCTCAATTGTTTAATGGTCTTTATGTTTTGAACCTAGACCATCCGATCTATAATGTAGATAATAATAAAAGACTAAGAACAAATGACTCAAATCCTACATATCTCTGGCATTATCGTTTGGGCCATATAAACGAGAAGCGCATATCCAAGCTCCATAAAGATGGACTATTGGACTCATTTGATTATGAATCATTTGAGCGATGCGAGTCTTGTTTATTAGGCAAGATGACTAAATCCCCTTTCACTGGTTATACTGAGAGGGCTGAGGATCTCTTGGGTGTTGTACATAGTTGTGTATGCGGGCCCATGAGTTCTATGGCTAGAGGTGGGTATTTTTACTTCGTTACATTTACTGATGATTTCAGTAGATACGGATATGTGTATCTTATGAAGTGCAAATCCGAAACTTTTGAAAAGTTCAAAGAGTTTAAGAATGAAGTGGAGAACTAATTGGGTAAAAAGGTTAAAGCACTCCGATCTGATCAAGGTGGCGAATACCTGAGTCATGAGTTCCGTGATCATCTGAAAGAGTGTGGTATTGTATCACAGCTCACTCCACCTACGATACCGCAGCATAATGGTGTGTCTGAGAGGAGAAATCGTACTCTGTTAGACATGGTACGGTCGATGATGAGTCATGCAGACTTGCCTGTTTCCTTTTGGGGTTTTGCTTTAGAGACTGCTGCAATGACACTGAATCGCGCTCCGACGAAAACGGTTCTAAAGACACCATATGAGATATGGACTGGGAAGCGTCCTAGTATGTCATTCATTAAAATTTGGGGCTGTGAGGCAAACGTACGATGTCAAATGCCTGACAAGCTGGAACCCAAATCAGATAAGTGTTATCTGGTGGGATATCCTAAGGAAACGAAAGGATATTACTTTTACCTACCGTCTGAGGGCAAAGTGTTTGTCGCAAGGACGGGTGTCTTCTTGGAGAAAGAGTTCTTGTCAAGAAAGACGCAAAAGGTAGAACTTGAAGAAGTTCAAGAACCACAAGTAGTGAATGAACCAGAATTGGATTCTGAGCCAGGACTACAAGATGTTGTAGCTAGAGAACCTGCTCAAGAGACACAAGTCCTACGTAGATCTGGTAGACCAAGATTTGAGCCTGAGAGATATGGATTTCTCGTGTCTCAAATAGGTAATGTGTTGCTTATGGATCATGATGATGAACCAGCGACCTACCAAGAGGCTATGAATGGACCGGACTCCGACAAATGGCTTGAGGCTATGAAATCCGAAATGGACTCCATGTATACAAACCAAGTTTGGAACTTGGTGGAACCACCTGAAGGGGTACGACCCATAGGGTGCAAGTGGTTCTTCAAGAAGAAGACCGACATGAATGGGAATGTACAGACATTCAAAGGGCGACTGGTGGCTAAGGGTTTCAAGCAAATTCATGGTGTTGACTATGATGAGACCTTTTCCCCTGTTGCCATGGTAAAGTCCATTAGGATATTGCTTGCTATTGCTGCATATTATGACTACGAGATCTGGCAGATGGATGTCAAAACGGCTTTCCTAAATGGAAACCTCCTTGAGGAAGTGTACATGACACAACCCGATGGTTTTGTATCCCCAAATGAAGCCACTAAAATATGCAAGCTGAATAGGTCCATCTATGGATTGAAACAGGCCTCTAGAAGTTGGAATCTTTATTTTGATGAGAGGATCAAAGAGTTTGGTTTTGTCAAGAATGAAGATGAACCGTGTGTTTACAAGCGAATCAGTGGGAGCATTGTTGTCTTCCTGATATTGTATGTAGATGACATACTGCTGATCGGGAATGACATACCTACCCTAAAAGTTGTTAAGAACAACCTAGGGAACTGCTTTTCTATGAAGGACTTGGGTGAAGCGACTTACATACTCGGTATTAAGATCTATAGAGATAGATCGAAGAAGTTGCTGGGTTTGACCCAGAGTACGTACATTGAAAAGTTGTTGAAGCGGTTCAACATGCTTGAGTCCAAGAAAGGATTTTTGCCCATATCTCATTGTGTAAATCTCTCTAAGGACCAGTGTCCAAAATCTTATGAAGATAAGGACCGCACGAAGTTGATTGCATATGCTTCGGCAATTGGGTAAATCATGTATGCAATGTTATGTACTCGACCCGATGTCTCTTTTGCTTTGAGCATGACTAGTAGGTATCAGTCTGATCCTGGTGAATGTCACTGGATAGCCGTAAAGAATATCCTGAAGTACTTGAGAAGGACTAAGGATGTATTTTTGGTGTATGGTGGAAGGGAAGAGCTCGTTGTAAGTGGTTACACGGATGCCAGCTTCCATACTGATAGGGATGATTCGAAGTCTCAGTCAGGGTTTGTGTTTTGCCTGAATGGAGGAGCTGTAAGCTGGAAGAGTTCCAAGAAAGAGACAGTTGCTGATTCTACAACTGAGGCCGAGTATATCGCTGCGGCAAATGCAGCGAAGAAGGCTGTATGGATTAGGAAATTCATCGGCGAGCTAGATGTAGTTCCTAGCATTGTTGGTCCCGTAGTTCTCTACTGTGATAACAATGGTGCAATTGCACAATCTAAGGAACCTAGATCCCATCAGCGCTCCAAGCACATACTTCGGCGGTTCCATCTTATTTGTGAGATTGTCGAACGAGGAGATGTGAACATTTGCAGAGTGCCGACTGAGGAGAATATTGCAGATCCACTGACAAAGCCTCTCGCGCAGAGAAAGCATGATTGTCATACTAGATCAATGGGTATACGATACCTGAGTGATCAACTCTAGTGGGAGTCTTGTGGGTTGCATGTAAAATATATATTCTGTTGGCTGTTTATTATTTATTCATATGATGAATTGTGTACCAATTATTTCCTTTTACAATTAATTGCAAGTTCTTTTATTACGATATACTGTTTCTATATGATAGAATAAAATTCGTGATAAATACCCTTAGAATGTTCGCTTCCATAGGACATCAAGTACGTGACTTAAATGTGAGAGCCTATGATTTCGAAGCTTCATTCTTAAAAGGTCCCTGGTCGAGGTATCATCGTAGAAGCTAAGGGTGATGATGATACGTTAAGACTAGCATGTGTGTTGACTGATGACCGGTTCTCACAGGTCATGATATTGTGATATCAAGTCATCACGTGTGTACTTGTTAGTGAACAAGTTGTACTGGACAGACCCAACCTGAGACTACTTTGTGGATTGTTACTTAAAAGTGTCACAAGTAGGTCTCATTTGACAATGGTGTTGTGGTCCTTTGACCTGAAGTCACAACATTCATCGAGTGAGGAAGAGCATGCTTTGATGTCATCTAAAGTCTTCCTTGAAGAAGGTTGATGATAAGGATGGTCGTTGGGTACGTTACGAATCATTTGGGTGTTTGGGTGTGAGCAGATATGGGATTTGTCCTCCTATATAACAGGAGTTGCATCCATGGGCCCCTTGATGGAATTGGACTGAGAAATGCATGGCCATGCTTGGTTGAGTCAATATGTGATATTGAGCTCACCATTCTATGGAAGTCCGTTCTAGATCAAGAAACTTGGATTGAGCTATTAAGAGGGTGACACGGTCCATGCCTCTAGTTCTTTCCGGATGTAAGGGACAAAGACAACGCTGGAACATTGGTCATAAAGGCTTATGAGTTATGAACTCTTATTGCTTGGGGAGCAATGATGCATTGCTAGATGCCGCTCATTGTTTGTGAGGTTTTTTGTTTGATACTTTCAAGATCAAGTGGGAGACTGTTGGAGTTACCATTATGATCTAGAAGTGGTCAAACATGTAATGTCACTATCAACGCGATATGAGCCTGCAGGGTCGCACATAAGAGCATGTGGAGAAGTTGGAAGATTGACTGTGTTGGTAAATGTTACCAATCACCATATAGAATCAGGGAGGTAAAGCAAATGTTGTTGTCGGAATTCGTCGGATATGATTCGTCGGATTCGTCGGAATTCGTCGGATCGTTCCATAGAAACTCGACGAATTATCACAGAGACCTTTAACTCGGCAAATGTTGCCGTCTGATATGATTCGTCGGATTCGTCGGATTGTTCCGTGGAAACTCGACGAATTGTTACAGAGATCATTAACTCGGCAAATGTTGCCGTCTGATATGATTCGCCGGATTCGTCGGATTGTTCCGTGGAAACTCGACGAATTGTTACAGAGATCATTAACTCGGCAAATGTTGCCGTCTGATATGATTCGTCGGATTCGTCGGATTGTTTCGTGAAAACTCGACGAATGCTATTCCGTGGAATCCCGACGAATTGTTACAGAAACCCCAATTCTGCTGTGTGGTCTGCGGATAGCGATTCTTCTAGAAGCCTGTTTATGCTTTGGGTATAAATAGATCTTCTTTTAGGGTTCTTAGAAGTAATGAAGGAATCCAGCCGATGGAAGAGTTCCGCCTCTCGCCCTAGCCGACGGAAGAGTTCTGCCACCCGTTCGCCTCCGCCGACCTCCTCTCCGACGTTTGTCGCCGGTGTTGTTCTTCCTGAAGCGGATCTAGCAATCCGTGGAAGCGCAAGGTGTAGTCTTCTTCTCCCGGCTCGTGTGGACTGCTGTAGAGACGTAGACATTATTCTACGTGAGGACTCGGATAGCCGACGACGGGACTTATCTTCTTGGAGCATCTAGGTTGGATTTGATCCAACTCCGCAAAGGTAATTTTCATACCTAGTAGTTTTCATTACTTCTTTATTCAATATTCATGGCGCGATCCAAATTCTTTTGGGTTATTTTGTTAATTTCGGTTGCGCCTACATGCGATGTATGGTTGAAGAGAAACCCAACAATTCCGATGGGTGATCGATTAATGAAATACTTCTTGAGTTTCCACCCTCCGACATTCAAGGGAGTGGGCACTCCAACGGATGCCGAGGATTGGATTTCGAGGATCCAGGAGCTCTTGAAGGTAGCTGAGACCCCAGCTGAGAGGCAGTCTCACTTTGCGAGTTTCATGTTGGAGGGCAATGCGAAGTTGTGGTGGGTGAACCATAACGGTCGCTATTTTGTTGGGCATGTTCTGACCATGGAGGAGTTCGGGAACGCTTTCCTAAAGCGTTATATTCCGGCTTCGACAAGGTTAGCACTGCAGCGGCAGTTTCTGCATTTGGTGCAGCGGGAGAAGACAGTGGATGAATATCTGCAAGAGTTCACTCATTTGGGTCATTTTGCGGGAACGACCATGGCAGATGATGAAGAGAGGGATAATCTCTTCTATCAAGGGTTGAGAGAAAATTTAAGGCAACCACTCATAGCCTTGAAGAATGCGGGATTCAATGAATTGGTCGAAGCCGCTCGCACACTGGAGAGCGACTTGGAGCGAACCCAACGGCGAAAGGGTGTTGCGGCAAAGCAGGGAGAAGGAAAGCCTTCTCAGTCCCAATCTCAGTGGAAGTCTGAGGGAAATCGATACAAGAAGAAACCCCGTCCTAATAGGACTGGGGAGAGAAGTGGCGCACCCTCGGGAGATTTTCGATTCAAAGGTCCGTTGACTTGTTACCAGTGTGGCAAGGTGGGTCACATTAGTCGGTTTTGTTCCGAGGGCAGAGCTGAGCCAGAGCCGAGACAGGAACAATCGGTGCGTTCCGGTCCCGGTGTTGCAGAAAAGGGGAAAGCGGCGGAGTCGAGTGCTTCACGGTTCCCTCCAGTGCAGCCTAGAGCCTATAATCTTGGGCAATAGGAGGCGTTACGTCAACCCGACGTGGTGACAGGTACGAAAAGTTTAAGTTTTTGTTTGTTACTATAATGTAGGTTGCGGCCTTTTATGTTTATTTTTGCACGTGGTTAGGTTTCGTGCTAGTTTCGGGCTACCCCTCTCGAGTGTTGTTCGACACGGGGGCGTCACACTCTTTTCTTGCGGAAAGTTTTATCCGGAAAATTGGGGCTGAGTCCGTAGAGGCAGAAGTGGAGCTGAGTGTGCGTATGTCGAATGGGTCTTTCATGACTACCATGAGGAAGGGACGCATTGTGATGCAAATTGGCGATTATGATTTCGTGTTGGTAGCAGCGATTCTGCCACTAGCCGAATTTGACGTTATCTTAGGGATGGAGTGGCTTGCTGCGCAGCGAGCTAATATCGATTGCCAGTTGAAGGTGGTACCCCTGAGATGAGAAGGTAGAGCAGAGGTCAAGTTCGAAGGCCTAAGCGGAGTTGCTTGCTCCCTGATTTCCGCCTTGTAAATGAGGCGTGCGGTAAACCAAGGAGGCGAGGCATTTTTGGCTTTGTTGGAGACTCACTCCACAAAGTTGGCCATTGGAGAAGTTCCGGTGGTGGAAGAATTTGAGGACGTTTTCCCCGAGGAGCTTCCGGGAGCACCCCCTCAGCGTGAGATCGATTTTTCGATCGAGTTGGTACCGGGTGCGAGGCCGGTGTCACGTCCTCCGTTTAGGATGGCACCAAAGGAACTGGCCGAGTTAAAGGTTCAGTTGCAAGAGTTGTTAGAGCAAGGGTACATTAGGCCCAGCTCTTCACCGTGGAGCGCGCCGATATTGTTTGTGAAGAAGAAAGACGGAAGTACGCGGTTGTGTATCGACTACCGTGAATTGAATAAATTGACCGTTAAGAATAAATATCCGATTCCACGAATCGATGATTTATTCGACCAGTTAGTAGGGTCGGTGGTGTACTCCAAGTTAGACTTGAAGTCGGGGTACTACCAGTTGAAGATTCGAGAAGAGGACATCGCTAAGACAGCATTTGGGACTCGGTATGGCCATTACGAGTTTTCGGTGATGCCGTTAGGATTGACGAACGCGCCTTCTGTCTTCATGGATCTGATGAACTGGGTTTTCGACCGTTTCTAGATTCGTTCGTGGTGGTGTTTATTGATGACATTTTGGTGTACTCAAAAACAGAGGCAGAGCATGAGTCTCACTTGAGGCTGGTATTGCAGACTCTAAGGGAGAATCAGCTTTATGCTAAGTTCTCAAAATGCGAGTTTTGGATCGAGAAGGTGGCTTTCTTGGGTCACGTAATTAGTGGAGATGGGGTGGCAGTAGATCCAGCGAAGATTGAAGCCATTACAGATTGGCCCGTATTGAGAACCGTGGCGGAAGTCCGGAGCTTCCTTGGACTAGCCGGTTATTACAGAAGGTTCGTGGAGAACTTTTCGCGGATGGTGTTGCCCCTCACCACTCTCTCTCGCAAGGACCAAAGGTTCGTATGGACACCGGAGTGTGCCCGTGCATTTGAGAATTTGAAGGAAAGGTTGATGTCTGCTCCAATCCTTAGTCTTCCTAGTGGGACGGAAGGATTTCAGATTTTCAGCGACACATCAGGTTGCGGGTTGGGTTGCGTGCTGGTGCAGCATGGCAAAGTGATAGCGTATGGGTCAAGGCAGTTAAAGACTCATGAGAGGAATTATCCCGTCCATGATCTAGAGTTAGCGGCGGTAATTTTTGCGCTAAAATTGTGGCGGCACTACGTTTATGGTGCGAAGGTGGAGATCTTCACGGATCACAAGAGCCTGAGGTATCTCCTGGACCAGAAGGATTTGAATATGCGCCAGCGTAGATGGGTCGAGTTCCTTGGAGACTACGACGTGGATATTCAGTATATGCCGGGTAAAGCCAATGTGGTGGCGGATGCCTTGAGTAGGAAGTACTCCGGGCAAGGTAATTGGATGGAGGCGCATAACGAGCGTTTAATTCGAGACTTGGAGTCTCTTGACATTTCTTGTGTGGATAGAGGTGAGTCTAGCGTAGCTCGTTTGAACTGGATTGAAATGCAGTGTGATAAAACGGATCGAATCCGAGAGGCGACCAGTGCGGACGAGGAGTGCCAACAGTTGGTGTTGGAGGCTCAGCAAAGCGAAGGCACGACTTTGGAGATGGTTAGTGGAATTCTGAAGAGAGACGGAAGGATCTGTGTTCCGCGCTTTGGCAAGCTTCGCGAGGAGTTGATGTTTGAAGCTCACTTTACGAAGTACTCCGTTCATCCAGGAAGTACAAAGATGTACGCGGATTTGAAGAAATCTTTTTGGTGGCCTGGGATGAAGCGGGATGTAGCTGAGTACGTGAGCTGATGTCAGACTTGTGCCTTGGTGAAGGCTGAGTGCCAAAGGCCCCGTGGGTCTTGAAGCCTCTTCCCATTCCCGAATGGAAGTTCGATGACATCTCCATGGATTTTGTACATGGGTTGCCTCGATCACAGCAGGGTAACGATGCGATTTGGGTGATAGTGGATCGCCTGACCAAGGTGGCTCACTTCATTCCGAATCAGAAGGGTGATAGCGTGGAGAAGCTCGTGGAGCTCTATGTTCGAAACATTGTGCGGTTGCACGGGATTACGAAGAGCATCGTTAGTGATCGCGATGGGCGTTTCACTTCGAAGGACTGGAGGCTAGTACAGAAGAGCTTAGGCACAAAGCTCAAGTTTAGTACCGCATTCCATCCGCAGACCGATGGTCAGACAGAGCGAACGAACCGTACGATGGAGGACATGTTGAGAATGTGTGCTCTCGACTTTGGTAAAGGTTGGGAAGACCACCTTTTCATGGTGGAGTTCGCCTATAACAATAGCTTCCAGGCGAGTATCAAAATGGCGCCCTATGAAGCTTTGTATGGAAGGAAGTGTCGAACGCCGATGTCTTGGGCAGAGGTGGGAGACACTAAGCTTTTGGGAAAGCAAGCGGTGGAAGATGCTTGCGAGATTGTGCGGACGATTCAGGAGCGCATGAAGGTTGCTCAGGATCGACAAGCGAAGTATTTCAACGCGCGCCACAGAAATGTAAAGTTTGCAGTGGGCTACATGGTCTAACTGAAGATCAAGCCGTTCAAGGGTGTTTCGCGGGTACGGCGACTCAAGAAGTTGAGTCCACGGTATCTGGGTCCGTTCGAGGTCACAGAACGTATAGGCGAAGCAGCCTATCGTTTGGCGTTATCCGCAGAGCTGAGTGGATTACATGATGTCTTCCACGTCTCTGTGTTGAAAAAAGCTCTGGTGGAGCCGAGCGTCGTAGTCGAAGCGGCGACGGTGCCGGTGATGGAGGATTTGGGGATGAGGGTTCGTCCGGTTTGTGTGGAGGATTCGGAAGTCCGGCAGTTGCGCAACAAGGAAGTCAAACTTGTAAAGGTGCGATGGGACAACTGCGGGAGAGACGAATTCTCTTGGGAGCGTGAGCAAGCGATGCGGGAGGATTTCCCGGAACTTTTTGCTCCAGGTATGCTTTATGATTTTCCTGTTTAAATTCTGAAATTTCGAGGATGAAATTCTTTTAAGGGGGGTGGAGTTGTAACACCCCAAAAATCGTAGTCCAGCGAGGTAGGCGGAGTGGTAGCGTCGCGCTCGGAATAGGCTGAAAATTCCATAGCAGGTTCTTCGCGCACGCTCACTGGCCTCCTTCGCGCACGACCAGTGGTCGTGCGCCTGATCGTGCGTTAATTCACAAGGGTTGAAGGTCGGCTGATCGTGTAGCGCACGATCAGGGGATGTTGGCCGCGCACGATCACTGACCGTGCGCCGCTGCAGGTGCGCACTGTTTATTCTGCTCCGCGAAAAGTGACGGGGATGACGATCCGGCCGTCCAAAAATCTTGGGATTTGATCCAACGGCTGCGATGGTTGACTGGGGGGTTTTAGGTCTTGTTAGAGGAGTTAAACCCTCATATTTCCAAGTCATTTCTCTCTCTTAGGTAGGAGAAAGGAGGAGGAGGCAAGGAGGAAGGAGAAGGGGAATCCTCCATTGCCGGAGCTTCGGAGCTCCGTTCGCCGATCCGAGACCGGCAACGCGTAGAGGGAGTCGAGGCGCTTCTTCTCCACCGTTTGTTTGCAAGCTTCTCATGGCTAGGAGGAGATCTCAAAAGGTAACGACATTTCTCCTCCCGGTCTTTAGTATGCGTGCATGACATCCCTTTAATTTCTGCATTTTGGCACCGGATCCGTCGAGTGAGAGGGATCCGGGTCTCCTTGGTTCAAAAGGAACTATCGGGTTGATTGAGTCCATCCCCGACATGATTTGCACAAGAGATCCGCTCCATTAGCGGATTAGGCATTGTGGGTGAAGACGGATTTGTGGTCGTTGGTCCGATTCGGTGATGTTGATTTACGCGCATTTTAGGGGTTTTGTTAGAAATCCGAATACGACGAACTCGTCGTTGTGATGCCCTTGTAGCTTCGTGTGGTAACGAATGTTGGGTTTAGGGCGGAGAAATAATGTGCGAAATATGGGGCTTGTGATGCCTAGTGTTGTGCGAAGGCGCGATTGGTCTTTGTGGTCGGCTGGCTATCCCTTGAAGACTGAGATTCACGTGTGGAGAGTGTCCCGACAAGATTAGTCCCTTCGATTGTTGACTGACGAGAATGTCTGTGCTACGGATGAGTCTGTTGACGGTCGCCAGGCGAGGCATCCGGTGGACATTGTCCCGAGAGTAAGTCCAGGGCCTTGGGACGTTTTGGTTAGCCAGAATTCTTAGTATCGGTCTTGGTGTGTTGTTGGCGGCCCGAGCGTGTGAGCTGTTAGACAAGCCCGATGGCATGGTGAGCCAGGCGAGGTGGGTCTCAGCGAGAGCTCTTGGCCTTGGGTTATGATGCCCTTGCGGGGAAATGATAAGTACCCTTGTGTTTGTGATGTGATGATGATGTATGATGATGTGATAGATTTATACGCTTTAGGGTGCCTTGGGTGAAACCCAAGTTTGCATTCATTTTGCATTGATAGGCCCCTTTTATTACCTGCTCAACATAGAAACGTGGATGATGTTTGTGACACTCATGCCTGTATTTATGTTGCTTTTCTTTATGTACATTTGCATATGAATTGCTGACTTGCAGGGTGAAGTAGTTCCCCGGGGTCCGCTAGGACGGCTGGGAGGAGGGATGTTGTTACACCGTTTGTGGTCAGCCATAGCTGACCCTCGTTTACCGCTCTTTGTGATTTGGTTGCAGGGCAAGAATCGCAGGCTGGACCCAGCGCGCCGGCCAAAAAGGCCTAAAGCCTCATGAAGTGTTTACCTTGTCTTCATGCATCTCTAATATTACATTTTGTTATAACCGGCTTGCATGCCGAGGTAGTTTAGGTAAAACTACTATTTGTCCCCTTTTGTTGGGATGTCCTTTTGTGTTGAATGTTTGGTGATTTTGACTGTGGTTTTGTATGGCCTTAAGGCCAGTTGGACTCCTATGTAGTGTGGACAATCTCTGTGTTTTATGTTTGTTTCCGCTGTGTTGTCTGAGTTTTGAGAATGGGTAGTTAATATCATCTTTTAATACTGATGCTGTGGAGGTTATATGCTGTGGGGTCCAGGCGGGACCCATGTTATATGATCATTGCAGGGGAGGTGTTACACGTTAACCCACCCATGTTAGATAGAATGGCTAATAGGCATGACCGACCCGCTACTTTAGCCGCAAATCAATTTACAAGCATTATAATATGAAAACATGTCTACACCTTCCGGGTCGACGGTTGCTTTCTCTACTTGACATAAAATAATTTGGGCACTAGACTTTTCCTTAAGGCTTGATCATACCACACATGCTTTAAATAAAATTGGGCGATCAAGAAAGCCCGTTATTTAGAGTTATCCTTGGAGGAATGTTCTGTCTCCAAGTTAACCCTAACTAATGCTTATATTAAGTTAAACTGCTTAATAGGGAAAAACCCTTAAGAAAGGCGTGGAAATAAATGCATTAGTAAATTGTAGCAAATAAAATGTTGTAAATGAAGTGTGGTAAGTAAGATGTCGAAGCAAAGTACTATAAATAAACTTCTGAAATAAAGTGCAGTAAATAAAATGTTGAAGTAAATAATGAGCAGTAAATTGAATAGTAAATAACAGAAATAAGAAGCAATTCTGCATAAATGAAAGTCCTCTGCATCCGCAGTTCCTTCTCCATCCCAAGGAGGCATCTCCGTTCTGATGAGGCATCTCCGTTCCAAGGAGACATCTCTATTCGAAGGAGTCATCTCCATTCTAAGGAAGCATCTCCGTTCCAAGGAGGCATCTCTATTCCAAGGAGGCATCTCCATTCCAAGGAGGCATCTCCATTCTTAGGAGGCACATTCTATATTCATCGTAGCAAATTTAAAATTAATCTGAATTTTGGAATCCGTCGGGTTTCATGTCGTTCAAATCTGATTATCATTTAAGTTGTCACTTCCTTATCTTGAATTATCAAATTGTAATCCTTTTTAAGGTTTGGTGGTTTGTCCGAACCTTTATTTCTTGTAATTAAATATGAAACCTTCACTTTTAATAATTTATTAAAAATACTAGATAGGACCAGAAAATTCTGAAATTAAAATCAGAGATTATGGTTACCATGAGTAGCTCCCCATAATATTCTCAAGTCATGTCATGTTCAGTATTAGCTTCTAATAAATTTCTTATCCATATATCACCACTGATTAATAATTTATAACGGGCTTGTAATACCCTTAGGCTACTAGCATAAAAGTTTCAGTTGTTTGGGGTTAATAGACTCGATTAATTTATTTAGCTTCTCATATATAACCATCAAATATATTCATAAATATAACAGGAATACTTCAAAAATTTCCAAACTTTTTTAGAGGTTACACTTAGGGCCTGTTTGGGAGGTCTATTCAGAAAGGAGAAGGAGTGGTGGCAAAAGGATGGTAGAAAAATGTACGCCCTGGCGAAAAAATGCGCGCCTCGGCGAAAAAGAGCGCCCTGGCGAAAAATGGGCGTTCGGGCGAAAATTGCGCGCCCGAGCAAAAATACTTGTCTGGGCGAAAAATGGGCGCCCGGGCGAAAATGCGCGCCCGGGCAAAAATACTGGTCCGGGCGAAAAATGGGCGCCTTGGCGAAAAAATGGGCGTTTAGATAAAAAATACTCGTCCGGGCGAAAAAATGCGCGTCCGGGCAAAAAAATGGGCGCCCGGGAGAAAAATGCGCGCCCCGGAGAAAAATGCGTGCCCGGGCGAAAAATGCGTGCCCCGGCGAAAAAATGCGCGCCCGCGCGAAAAATGCGGCCCGGGCGAAAAAATGCACCCCCGCGCGAAAAATGCGGCCCGGGCCAAAAATTCGCGCTCGGGCGAAAAATGCACACCCGGGAGAAAAATTCGCGCCTGGGCGAAAAAATGCTCGCCCGAGCGAAATATGCGCTCCCGGGAGAAAAATGCGCTCCCGGGAGAAAAATGCGCTCCCGGGCAAAAAAATGCGCGCCTAGGCGAAAAATGCGGGCCCGGGCGAAAAATGCGCGGTCGGGCAAAAAAATCGCGCCTGGGCGAAAAATTTGCCGCCGGGCGAAAAATGCGCGCTCGGGTGATAAACTGCGCGCCCGGGCAAAAAAGGCGCGTTCGGTCGAAAAACGCGCACTCGGTCGAAAAAATGCGCGCCCGGACGGAAAATGCGCGACCGGGCAAAAATTGCACGACCGAGCGAAAAATTCGCGTCCGGGCCTAAAATGCGCCCATGGGCAAAGAAATGCTCGACCGGGCAGAATAATGTACGCATGAGGGAAAATTTTGCGCTTGGGCGAAAAATGCGCTAACTTTGTATCGGGATGAGGAAGTGCTTTTCGAAAAGGTTGAAAAGTAGGGGACAAATGACTTTTCAAAAGGAAGAGAAAAAGGAGTTTTCCGCGGTAGCTTTTCCCACCGGTAGACAATCCAAACGGTTTTGTAAGTGCGGTGACGTTTTTCAGAAAACGAAAAGTAGCTAAAAAGCCCTCCCAAACAGGCCCTTAATCCACATTAGTCATCCATAAATAATTCAGGAGTTTTGATAGGAGGTATTTTCCTCTGTAAATTTTTAACAGCACTCTTGGCATATTTTTAAATTATTAAGAATAGTAATTAAGTTACAAAAATTACCAAATATTGTAGTAGGTGTAGATGAGCATTAAAGGTCTTTCAATTCTTTTACAAAGTTTTATCATAACATTAAGGCCCATCAACATTTTAAAAACAAAGAATTTGCCCACTTTTTAATTATTAAAAATACCTACTAAACTTAGAAAAATATCCAATTTTTACAAGAGATAGATCTTGATTTTTGCTAAAACTTTGATGTGTACAGTTTTCATTTTGAGCCATGGATCGCCTCAAAAAAATCAAAATGTTTTCTGCTATTTATAAACCAAAACAACACGAATCATAAAAAGGATTTGTCGGCTGAAATCAAGCCCTATACAGATATTTTCCTGTGTCTCCACATCGGATTTGACGTGGATCCGTCGTGGGGAACATCATTGGTTAGTTAATATTGAGGTAATCAGTGTCGTCGTATCTCTAGAAAAAGATCCAATGGCACCTGTAAGCCCTGCGGTGTCCTGGAGAAGTTGGCCTCCCTCTACCGCCAGTCAGTCATTGGACCCTTACGCCACCGCCTTTGGCTGACTCACCGGAGGAAGGCGCTCTTTCTGGCGGTGTTTCAGCGGCCATCGGGAGGAGCTTGTACAGGGTGCTAGCTTGCGAGCACTGTCAGAGCTCCATTCTCCGGCGATATCGCTGCCCTAATATCTTCTGGAGAGGGTCTTTCAGCCTTCTCCAGTGAGGTATGGCTCTCCTAGAGGTCCAAAGGGCCCTCGGGAGCCCCCTTGTAGGGTGAGGATGGGGAGGTGATGGGTGGTGCTCGAGGTCCATTACTTCCTCTTCTCCGGTGCAAGTAGAACTTCATACCTCCTGAGCAGAGTTCGTCCTGGTTCGTGGTGGAGCTCTCTTCCCAGCTGAAGCTAGAGGAGTTTTTATATAGGCTGCTGAGTGCCCCTTCTTCTCTCTCACAGGTAAGGGTAACCCGGGTTGGTTTATCAGCTAGCCAGGGGGAGCAGCTAGCAGCCACCAGTTGGGGGTGTACTTGGTTGGTTAGGTTTAGGGGTTAAGTTAGGGGTAGTCTTGCTTAGGGGTCAAGGCATTAAGAGAGAGAGAGAGATGTTGAATTTTGAAGTGTAAGTGAAGGTCGGGCGGTCTGAGCATTAGACCGAGCGGTCTGGTAAACCGCGGAGGTCGGGCGGTCTGGAAGGAAGACCGCACGGGTTATTTTCCCGCAGTGGACTGGCGATTAGCCAGTGGCAGATGGCCTTCATTCTTCAACCATCTGGGGTCAACTATTTGGTTATAATCGGGCGGTTAGCATTCACAGTTACCTCTAAATGTTAATGCTCTGTGCGGTTCTTTGCTAGCGGGCTGGCAGGTTTCTGATGGTATTGCTGGAGTTTTGCGAGTAGCCTGCATAGCTTGTTATTAAGTCGACAATCTATTCAGCGGGATTATCTCAGCAAGTCGCGCGAGTTGTTTGATAACCGTTGTTGTTGTTGTTGTTGTGGGCGGTTATCCTATCGTATAGGAGGTGACTGCACTCCTCACCTCTACTATAAATAGGACCCCGGATCTAAAAAATAAGAACTGTAAGTGAGAGCTCGTGAGTTTTGAGGTGCAGATAGAACTTTCTGTTCACGTGGTTTGAGATTTGCCTTTATTGTGTTCGCAGGTTGTGCGGCTTGCTTGTGGTTCTGATTTGATCAGAGGAGACAGCGACGGATAAGTCGGTAGCAGTCAGCGGCAGGTAGCAGCATGAGGTCGCGGTTAGCGACAAGGTAGTTTTCTCTTTGGCTCGTTTCAGCTTTCAATAAAGGATCAGTCAGTGACGGGTAGGCGGTTTGCCTTTGTTGGACTGTTCTGTATTCAGTTCTTCAGCAGCTGTGTTTGTGGTTAGGAGCGGCTAAGTGAATGCGGTCAGCGGCCTTGCTTGGGCAAACAGAGTGAGCATTGGAATAATGGGTAGTTTGCATGTTGAGTTGCGATTTCGTGACTTGGAGGTTTGCGCGGACAGCTATGTTAGTCGGGGAGTTTGGCGGGTTCATGTTGTAACCGCCAACTTCTGGTAGTTGTTTTTTCTTCTCTCCACTTCATTGTGTGTACTGATAAATCATGTCTCGCAATGTATGTCTCGAAATGTACAGAAGATAGTTGATACAAGATTTTTCTTGTTCCTTCATTGTTACTGGTTTCTGGTGCTTGGCATGGTTGAAGTGTTCCTGCGACCTAGTTCCGGTTTTTCTGCTTATTAGAAATTTTCAACATGGTATCAGAGGGACAGAGGTTTGAACAGTGATTCAGCCACAGTTATCTTGCTTGGATTTCTAGAAGCATAGTTATCAGTGGTATAGCAATGGAAGGAGGAATAGCAAGAGGTCTTAGTATTGAGCTCCTGACGTAGACTAACTTTAAGAAGTGGAAGTCTTGCATGGAGAGCTATCTTCTGGGTGAGGACCTCTGGGAGGTTGTTGGTGGAGAAGAAACTCAAGAAGTGGTTGCTGCTGGTGAAAATGCTCATCTAGTGAGAGCTTGGAGGAGAACTAATGTTAAGGCGGAGTTTACTCGCAAGCGGGATATCTCATCAGAATTGTTTGATCACATCATTGGATGTAGATCAGCTGCTGAGATTTGGACAGCCTTGGATGGTTTGTTCAATAAGAAGAATATGGCTCAGCTACAGTTCTTGGAGAATGAGATGGCTAAGGCCACTCAAGGTGACTTGTCCATATCAATGTTTTTCCTGAAGATGAAGAACCTATGTGCAGAGATTTCGGCTTTGGACCCGGATGAGCCTATCTCAGAAGCTAAGTTGAAGAGGCACATAATCTGCGGCTTGCGGAGGGAGTATGTGGCCTTTGTTACTTTTGTTCAAGGCTGGGCCAATCAGTCGTCGTTGCTAGAGCTGGAAAACTTGCTTGCTTCGCAAGAGAATTTGGCTATGCAGATGGCGGGGATGTCTATCTCTAGGGGAGAAAGTGAGGTTCTCTATTCTGAAAAGAAGAAGTGTTGAGACAAGAAGAAGAAGACATCTGGAGATAATGGTCAATTTACTGCATATCAGCAGGAAAGGATTTATGCTCCTTAGTGTGATGGAAAGAAGAAGGATAGACCTAGATGCTTCAGGTGCAATAAGCTTGGTTATTTCAAGAAGGACTGCAGAGTTAATCTCCAGCTGGAGCATGCTGCAGGAAAGGAGGAGGCTGGTTCCAATGTTAATGGTAGTTGGGGTGATGGAGCTTTTATGATGGGCACTTGTGTTTGGGCTATGGCCTCTAACAACTATCAGGATGATTGGATAGTGGATTCTGGGTGTGGTCATCACCTCACCGGGGATGAATCCAAGTTCTCTTCTTTACAGACATACACAGGTAATGATGTTATCATTACTGCTGATGATACTGTACATACAGTTGAGAAGGAGGGTGTAGTTTCTTTAAACAGAGATAGAGGTCCACTCACATTAAAGAGTGACTATCATGTTCCGGGGATGAAGAAAAACCTTTTCTCCGTGACCAACGTTGTTGATGCTGGCTATCACATTCTGTTTGGTCCAATAGAAGTAAAGTTTCTTCGGAATGGGTCAGCAGTGAAGGCTGAAGTCACTCATGTTGGTAAAAGGGGGAATGACTTATTTGTGTTATCTACAAGTTCCTATATTGGTAAGATGAGGACTAATGATAGTGTTGCTATCTGGCATGAAAGACTTGGGCATGTTGGGATCGATAAGCTGAAGGCTATGGAAGGAAGAGGCCTTGTGAGAGGCTTTCCTAATCTGTCATCTTTTGTTGAAGGTCATGTTTGTGTAGGTTGTCAATATGGTAAGGCTCATCGTCTTCCATTCGACAAATCACAAAGCAGATGCAAGGCACCATTGGAGTGTATTCATGGTGATCTGTTTGGACCTACCGCAACAGCCAGTCTTGGAGGCAGCAAGTATATGCTGGTCTTGATTGATAAATTCACTAGGTATACTTGGGTATACTTTATGAAGGAGAAGTCTGAAGCATTTGGGAAGTTTGTGGAGTTTGAGGAGCTAGTGGAAGGTTGGCTTAACCTGCGGATCAAAAAGTTCATAACCGACAATGGAGAGGAATTCACCTCAAATGCGTTCTTTAACTTCTGCAAAAAGCATGGCATCCAGAGAGAGATCTTTTGTGCTCACACTCCACAACAAAACAGAGTTGCAGAGCGGAAGATCCGTCATCTGATGGAGACATGCAAATGTTGGCTTCATGCCAAGAGCATTCCAAAGTCCTTCTGGGTAGAGGGAATGTCTTGTGCAACTTATGTCATCAATCGGATGCCTCTTAGTCCAATCAACATGAAGACCCCTCATGAGTTAATGCTCAAGATAAATCCTACGGTGGAAAACCTTCGTGTGTTTGGATCTACCTGCTACGTGCATGTTCCTGATGCTCTCAGAACGAAGCTAGATGTGAAAGCAAGGAAGCTATTCTTCGATGGTTATGATGACCGGAAGAAGGGTTGGAGATGCATGGATCCAGAGACATGGAGAGTTGTGGTCTCAAGGGATGTGGTATTTGATGAGCTGACGTCATACCAGGGTAGCTCATCTGTGGAGCTACAGGAAAGAAGGTTAGATAGTGGACCAGGAGAAGGTGCAAGGGAAGTTCTGGTGGAGTTGCCAATTTCTCCAGGTGCTCTAGTTGCTTCTAGCTCTGGGTTAGGTGCTTCAGGTTCTGAAAGCAGGGGGAGCGATGCTCCAAGTGTGCCTGAGAAGATCTAGTTTAGAAGTTAGAGTGGAAGAGTTGGATCAGAGTAAAACTCTGAGGAGGTCTAAGAGGACTATTATTCCACCAGCTCGGTATACATGGGGAAATCAGGTGAGCTTCGTCTCATGTTCCTTTGCTGACCCCTTGGATGAGTGAGAGACGTCATGCTTTGAAGATGCCACTGGATTGAAGGGGTGGGAAGATGCCATGAATGAGTAGATGGCTGCCCTAAAAAAGAATGAGACTTGGGATCTTGTGCCCAAGGTTGATGGCATTACTCTGTGACATGCAAGTAGGTCTACAAGCTGAAGAAGAAAGTTGACGGAGTATCGAGCGGTACAAGGCTCGTCTTGTAGCTTGAGGGTTCTCTCAATAGTACGGAGAAGACAATGAAGAGATGTTCAGTCCGGTAGCCAAGATGACTTCAGTGCGGGTGGTGATTGCATTGGCAGCTAGCCAAGGGTGGAAGATTTGGCAACTCGACGTAAAGAATGCTTTCTTGTACGGTGAGATTGACAAGGATATCTTTATGGTTCAGCCACCGGGATATGTATCAGAAGTTCATCCAGGACACATCTGCAAGCTCAAGAAGACTCTTTACGGGTTGAAGCAAGCGCCTCGGGCGTGGTATGGGAAGATCGCAGAATACCTCCAGTTCTGCAGATATTTTGCTTCAGATTCAGACTCGAGTCTGTTGGTAAAGAATATCGGGGAGCTGCAAGTCTTGGTGATGTTGTAAGCCGATGACATGATCATCATGGGGATCTCGGAGGCTGAGGTAGCTAAGCTTCGGGCTGAATTAGCTATCAGGTTCGATATGAAGGATCTGGGGGAGCTTCAACATATCCTTACACTCGAGGTGGAGAGGAAAGAGAGCAAAGTGCATGTTTCTCAGAAAGGCTATGTGGAACGGATCGCGAAGCGATTCGGCATGGAAGGAGGGAAGAGCAGCTCTACTCCACTGGAGGCTGGTCTTAAACTTTGGCGGGATAAATGGAGGATGCTTCAAGATCCGTCAGTGTTCAGAGCACTTGTTGGGAGTCTGATATACTTGACGATTAGTTGGCCGGATATTGCTTATGCAGTTGGCAGGGTAAGTCGGTATATGGCGGAACTACGGAAACCTCATCTGGTTGCGGCAAAGAGTATTCTAAAGTATGTGAAGTCAACCTCAAACATGGGTCTCCTTTATGGGAGATACACGGGCTTTTTTTTGCATGGATACATGGATGGGGATTATAGGGGAGATTCAGACGATCGAAAGTTGACATCTGGTTGTGTTTTCTTATGCGGATTGGCGGCTATTTCATGGTGCAGCAAGAAGCAGGATTCTGTATCCGTCTCAACCACTGAAGCGGAATACAAGGCCTCGGCCTTGACATCTCAGGAAGCCATTTGGCTTAGGAGGTTGCTGGAAGACATCCATAAGGAGGTTCGAGGTCCTACTCTGTTGCGTGGTGACAATGAGAGTGCTCTCAAACTGGTTAATAATCTAATCTGTCATGCACGGACCAAGCACATCGAGATCGAGCATCATTTCATTCGAGAGTAGGTGCTAGAAGGATCTCTGATGGTTGAGCATGTATGGAGTGAGGACAATGTCGCTGACATCTTCACGAAGCTGCTGGTGAAGGGACCATTTACTCAATTACGAGGATTGCTTGAGCTGACTTCCACTTCTCACTTCAAGGAGGAGTGTTGAATTTTGAAATGTAAGTGAAGGTCGGGCAGTCTGAGCATTAAACTGAGCGGCCTGGTAAACCGCGGAGGTCGGGCGGTTTGGAAGGAAGACCGCGCGGGTTGTTTTCCCACAGTGGACTGGCGGTTAGCTAGTGGCAGATTGCCTTGATTCTTCAACCATCTGGGGTCAGCTATCTGGTTGTAATCGGGCGGTTAGCATTCACGGTTACCTCTAGATGTTAATGCTCTGGCCGGTTCTTTGCTCGCGAGCTCGCAGGTTTCTGCTGGTATTGTTGGAGTTTTGCGAGTAGCCTGCGTGTCTTGTTATTAAGTCGGCGATCTATTCAGCAGGATTATATCAGCAAGCCGCGCGAGTTGTTTGCTAGCCGTTGCTGCTGCTGTGGGGGGTTATTCTATCATTTAGGCGGTGACTGCACTCCTCACCTCTACTATAAAAAGGACCCCCCAGATCGAAAAAATAAGAACTGTAAGTGAGAGCTCGTGATTTTTGAGGTGCAGATAGAACTTTCTATTCGCACGGTTTGATATTTGTCTTTGTTGTGTTCGCAGGTTGTGCGGCTTGCTTGTGGTTCTTATTTGATCATAGTAGACCGCAATGGATAAGTCAGTAGCAGTCAGCGGCGGGTAGCAGCAGGAGGTTGCGGTTAGCGACAATGTAGTTTTCTCTTTGGCTTGTTTCAGCTTTCAATAAAGGACCAGTCAGTGACGGGTAGGCGGTTTGCCTTTGCCGGACTGTTCTGTATTCAGTTCTTCAGCAGGTGTGTTCGTGGTTAGGAGCGGCTAAGTGACTGCAGTCAGGTGGCCTTGCTTGGGAGATTAGAGTGAGCATTGGAATAACAGGTAGTCCATGTGTTGAGTTGCGGTTTGGCAACTTGGCGATTTGCGCGGACAGCTTTGTTAGTCGGCCGGTTTGGCGGGTTCATGTTGTAACCGCCAGCTTGTTGTAGTTGTTTTTTCTTCTCTCATCTTCATTGTGTGTACTGATAAATCATGTCTCGCAATGTATGTCTCAAAATGTACAGAAGATAGTTGATACAAGATTTTTCTTATTCCTTTATTGTTACTGGTTTCTGGTGCATGGTATGGTTGAAGTGTTCCTGCGACCTAGTTTCCATTTTTCCGCTTATTAGAAATTTTCAACAAGAGAGGTTAGACGTAGCTTGGATTAGGTTTAGGTTTGGTTAAATCTAGAATTAGGCTTAGCTTAGCCTAGGCTTTCTTAGATTATCCAATCAGAGAACATCTCTTGGATTTGGGTTTTGGTTTGAGTGGGGAAAGATTAAGATCAAGCCATAAGGCTAAGAGGGGAGGGTAACTTGGTTTACACCCATTGGGTTAACCTAAGTTTTGGAAAGTATCTGCTTCCACTCTCCCTTGTCCTGGTATTGATGCCCATTCAGAAATTAGAGTGGGGATGGATTTAGGAATGAATTCTTGGAGTGAGCTTATGTGGGTCTTTTGAAAGTATCAAAATAATCCTTTTATGGGTTGTTTAACCAAAGTAAAATATAGAGTGGGTCCCCCACTTGGGTCAAGGTTAATGTAGGTCTTAGTCATCGAGAGATGAGTCAAGATTGATGTGATGGGGTCGAATTCAAGAATTCATGCTTTTCAAGGCGCCATATAATTTTATGAGTTTAATTTTAATAACTCAATCAAATGATGTCGGAATTAAGCGAAATGAGTTCTGTTGCACTCGTATTGACTATACGATTCGAATGCAGTTAATTGAAGTCAATTCCGAGCTCGTTCGCTCCGAAAGTGATCTCGGGTGATCTATCAAACTACATGAACTAAAACGGCCATTTTTTACTAAAAGACCTAGGATTTGAATGAAATGAGTTGTGTTGCCCTCATATGGACATACAAGTCTAATGCAACTGACAGAACTCAGTTTGTAGTTCGTTTGCTAAATATATTGCTTTGGTGTTGTGGCGACGCACAACGCTACTCAAAATAGTCATTTTCTCTAAATGACCTTGGATTGGAGCGAAACGTGTTTCACTGCACTCGTACTGTCTATACGAGTCTAATGCAACCAACACAAGTCAATTCGGAGCTCATTTGCTCAATATGCTACTTCGGCCTTGTGGTGAAGCCCAATGCTACCAAAAATGGTCATTTTCTTAAGCCGACGCCATTATGAGGTGGAGGTCGGGTCACAGTTTTCTATGACCCGGTCTGAGCTCCTCCGAGAGTTCAATAGAACCAGCTAGGCCACCATTTAAAGTTGGATGTTACAAAGCAGTAAAACAAAGAATAATTTTCATCCTCGAAAATACGAGTGGGTCATGGGTTTCTCAAGCAAGACGTGTTGTATACAACTATAAGTTTCTTATACCGAAGGATCCCAAAATTTAATGGTTAATAGATTTGGCCTTATCTAAGGAACTATGTTGATGGCTTCTGTCACATAGTATAATAAGTAGCTTAAGTGAAACAGAGAACATATCTACTATAGTGATGTCTATTCCACACTTACTTTTGCATTTTTCCTAAGAACATTCCTTCCAATAAGTTGTATACATAATGAATCACTAGCTTAAATAAATATACTGAGTAAGTTAATCTATCATAAGTGGATGCTACCATTGTATGCCCAACTCAAATGCAAAATTTTATGAGTTGTATCCCAAGAGTAAGCAGTATAAACTCATGAACATATAACAACTCCCATATGAAGGTAATATGTTAATGGAACAGATATAAGTTGGAATTTACATAAGCATTGAACTCATTAACATATAACCGACTTTCATACTGATGAGTCCGGTTTATATAGTGATTTCCGGACTCATCTGGGTCATTTTTCTCGCACTTGCACTTCACTTTTTGTGTATTAATGCTTATATTTCACTTATTCACAATTCTCACATGAGGTGCACATTTTAGCCCATTTTGGTGTCATTCCTTGTATTCTAGTGGTCCTTGATGTTTCCATGCGGGTTCAAGGGTCGTGCGATGCTCGGAGTTTGACTGGGGGCAATTTCTGCCTAAAAATCCACTGATCGTGCGTATTCCTTTGCGCACGATCAGGCGCTCGACCACTGGTCGTGTGTTAATTCCCCTTACAAAATGGAGAACTTCGCACGATCACTGACCTTCTTCGCGCACGACCATTGGTCGTGCGCCACTGCCCGTGCGGTATTTTGCAGTTCAGGACTATGCTACAGGTTCTTTGCGCATGATCAGAGGCATTTCTTCGCGCACGACCACTGGTCGTGCGCCACTGACCGTGCGCGTTCAAAATGCTGCTTTCTATAAATACGCGTTTTCACAAATCTTTGGGGAGAATATGTGTGTTTAGGTCATTTACAGCGCCGTTTTCCCGCTCTAGAGCGCCCATTTCGCCGCTCCATCACCGCCCACCTTTCGGAGGAGCTCCGGCAGCTGGAGCATCCTCTAGGCCTCCTCCATTGTTCGTGCACCTCCAAAGCTCCACTTTGAGGGATTTTCTGCTGCATATATGAAATTCTCCGGTGAGATCGGAATCAAAGAAGATTGACGGAGAAGACGGGTACAATAGAAGAAGGTGACAGCTCTTCCATACACCGGACAGTAGTTGGAGCCCGAGCTCGGACAAGGATTGACAACCCCAAATTCTGGTCGTGAACCTCCGATGAGTCTACGCCCCTTTGGTTGTAATCTCACCTCCTTTACATTGTAGTGTGTTATTCCTTAATAATTTGGGTGTATGAACAATGTTTGCTAAACCTTGTTTTGTCATTTAATATTTCATGTCAATGTGAAATCGTTATGCGTGGTTTATGCAAGTGAGGAGCGCCCCATTCCATCCTCCATCCTGCCTTCATGTTCGTGTGCAGCACTAGCAATTGCTAGTGTCATGCTTGTTGATGAGGTGCTTGCGACCCTCATTCCGCCGGTGTGACCCACTCCATCCGCAAGCCTACTCTTCCATCTGCCAAGCGAAGCGGTGCATAGCATCCCGTGTAATCCATCCGCCTAGCCAAGAGGTGCTAACGGCCCTCAAGACCTTTCCTCTAGTGCGAACCACCTCATCCTCTAGTCTACTCGCCCATCCGCCTACCGAAGCAGTGCATCGCGGCCTGCGTAGTCTCCATCCCGCCAAGCGAAGCAGCGCATAGCGGCCTGCATAAGAGTAGTTGATTTAGTTGTTTTGCTTTATTTTCCACAATCCAAACCAAGCCTCCCGCAATCCATCTGACCTTAAGGACTACAATCTCAAGTCCTTCCTCAATAGTTAATTCCACCTTACGGTGTTCCTTCGAGATTCGATACTCGGGGATTTGCTCCTCGTTTTATATTACTTGAATGATCGGTACACTGCCATTTCGTGCCGCAGTTTCGCTACCGCCTTTAGCGGTGTGCTAGATTTGCGCACCAAGTTTTTGGCGCCATTGCTGGGGAACACTGACGTGTGAGTTGTTGTAGAGGGAGACAAGAGATAGTAGTTCTTCCAGTGTGTATACCCACTTTATTATTTTTGTTTGCTTTTTAATTATCTATTATTTGTTATTATTTCTTTCTCTCCTGTTTTAAAGTTTTAGGCAAGTTTAATCCAAGGAGTTTTATTAGTTTGTGTAAATTTTCTTGCAAGGAATTTCAGCTTTGTTATATCCGCTTTAATTGTCAAAAATGTCTTCATGGGATATTTCTCATATCTCTTACGACAAGATGGTCTATTATATCGACCAAATGAAGGAGTTAAATGATAGGCAGTGTAGGAATTTTGTTTGCTTGATGTGTCGAGGAGAGGGTCATGAATTGAAGGACTGTCATAGTCTTTTCAATCCTGACCGCGGCTCCTCCACTCATGACAACATCGTCCCTACCACTCATTCTTTACCCATGGAGGCAATTGCCTACTCACCCCTTGAGCTTAATTCTCGCATCGGTTCTTCTCTCCCTGTTTATGGCTTCACTCCTAGTGATGATGATCACTCATCTGTTGGCCAACAAGGAGAGGATTTCGAACTTATGGATGCACCTGAGTGGGATGAGGAAAGTCTTCTTTCCATCGGGGAGGCTTTAGCGGATCTTTTTGCGGAGGAACCACATCTTTTTGTTCCTCTAGTTTCTTCGCAAGATTTTTCTATGCACATTTCTTATGATCCTATTGAAGTAAAGGAGCGGGGTGATGCTTCTGACGCAAAGGGTGCTCCAAAGTGGGATGAGGATGTTGTTTTCCCCGAAGGGGAGAATGAATACTTTGAACATGATGGTGCGCCTCGGTGGGATGAGGAGGATTCTCTCTCTCTGATGAGGAGGTTTGCACTTCTTCATGGGACGAGGAGGTCCAAACTACCACTGAGGCCCTTGAGTCCTCTAGTTCCCCTTGCTATGATATTTACGATGATGATAGTGATCTATCCTTGGAACTTGCCTGGAGTGAAACCGGGATCACCCCCATGATTACTGATGCGTGTCGGCAAGTGCACCGGTCGCTGTCAAGTAATAAATGTGGAGAGTGGACTCCCCGAATTTCGGTCTCTTGAGGAATGCAGGTTGGGTGAACGAAACGCGTAGCGTGACTCTTGTTACACAAGCAAAACACACATGAAAAAAGGGGGGTTCTTGGTTGGGTTTCCTAATCTTAACAACAACAAAAAGAGATGCGGGTCGAAAACACCGCTTCGCAAGGTGAGATGGATGCAACGGCCGCGATGCCGTGCTTCGTGAGGCGGAATGGAGTGTGTTCTAGCGCGAAAGGGTGAGGGTCGTAAACACCTCTTCACAACCGTCGTTAGCTCTTGCTAACACGGAACAAACACCTTGCGTGCGTGTGCGAGTGAGTGAGTGAGAACAGAGTGAATCACAAGCAAACCATGAAGAACAACAAGGAAACATTCATTTCAACAAACATCATCATAATATTCGAGTTTACACGGTTCAACGAGTACAATGGAGGAAAGAGGAAAGAAATAATCGATGGTGAAGACTAGCGGCCGTTCACGGCCGGAATGGTAGGTTGTCGGGCTACCTCCGGACTCGGGCGGACTATGCTTCCGGCGTAGAGAGCTGTCACGATCTCCCTACGTAGCTCCGTCGTCTTCGACTTCAGGTTCCTTCTTCTTCTCACCGGGCGGAATGAGAGAATGGTTGCTTGGAGGCTTGCGGACGATGGAGAACACTCACGGACAATGGAGGAAGTCTTGGAATGGGTGGAGGAGGCTTCCCCTTGTGTAGAAGATGAAGTGGAGGCGTCCCAAGGTGGAGGTCGGCGGCGTACGGAACAGGAACTCCGCTCCCGGCGGCTGATAATACCCTAAAAATCGCAACAGGCATTTAAATAGGCGCTGGAATAAATACTGCGCACGGTCATTGGCGCACGACCAGTGGTCGTGCGCACTGGAATTCTGCGATCGTGCGCACTGCCTGGGTGGAACCTGCAAGATACGAAATTATAAAATAAAATGTTCGCACGACCAGTGGCGCACGACCGGTGGTCGTGCGCACTATCGTCGGTGGTCGTGCGCATTAGATGAAACAGAACTCATAAAATAATTGTTAAGTGCGCACGGACAGTGGCGCACGACCGGTGGTCGTGCGCACTGGAGTTGATGGTCGTGCGCACTTCAGCAAACAGAACTCAGAAATTTAGTGGCAAATGCGCACGAGCAGTGGTGCACGACCGGTGGTCGTGCGCGCTGACATTGGTGGTCGTGCGCACTGCACCAAACAGAACTCGTGAAAAGAAGGTTAAGTGCACACGATCAGTGGCGCACGACCAGTGGTCGTGCGCAATAGAACCGGCGATCGTGCGCAGTGTTCCTGTGCAGAATTGCACCGGGAACACTTGCACGACTCCTATTCCAGCACAACCACAGATCTAGCCACTGAAAGTGGCACTTGACAGCAC
Source organism: Dactylorhiza incarnata (assembly GCA_033032865.1). Classification (NCBI taxonomy): domain Eukaryota; kingdom Viridiplantae; phylum Streptophyta; class Magnoliopsida; order Asparagales; family Orchidaceae; genus Dactylorhiza; species Dactylorhiza incarnata. Next base: position 17,197,433 of record JAWHQI010000024.1, read on the forward strand.
ATGAATACTACTAATGACAATAAGCACGAAAATCACACCAAAGTGGGCCTAGATGTGCACCTAGCATGGATTATCAAATATAAACTATAACAAGGCTAAAGTGCTAAGAAATGACTAAATAACGGCCCGGATGAGTCCATAAATGTGTATATGATCAGGACTCATCACACCCCCAGACTTAACTGTTTGCGCGTCCCGAGCAAACGAATCCGGCGGAGTGTTAAAACGATAGTTAACATAGAGAATTACACAAGGGAGTACGGTGCGAAGTAACATACGCATGCGAGTAGAGATTCTAGCAGAAGGAGATTCTAACTGTGCTAACTAATTTACATGAGTATTAAAGTGTAAGTAAAGATTTAGTTATACTCAGTTGGAGAATTATGAAGAATTTGACGATCATGCCCGGTGTGAAAGTGACAAGATACTGAGGCGGGTGTTGCAAAAGATCGGGGCTTAGGAATAACTCCGCTGAAATCCATCAACGTCGTGAACCATACGCTTGCCCGGTCACACTCTCTCCACGGCGCTAGCAAACTCGCAAATCAAATCAGTAGGACTTATAGGATTAAAACGGGGCTTAGGTTACGGTATGATATTCAAAGTTAAACACGGCGGCTACGCAACCCAAGTGAGCTAACGGAACGCTGCACCACGCAAGACCAACAACTATGCTCGTGTGACACACCCCCGGACTTATCATGAAAACCAGGTGTGCACACGGCCTACTTCACAAATACCAACAGATTTTCCTTTTTTCGCTCGGAAGGATTTTTTTTTTCAAAATACTCTTTTTTTCTTTTAACATATTTTACTTCTTTTATGTATCCTTCGGTTGGTTCAAAATCAGCAGATAGACATTATTTCCCTTCATGACACAGTGATTCCACACACCACACAAGTTGAGACTTATGAGCGCAGTTAAAAACATTTTGGTTGCGGGAGTAGGATAGGCTTCAGGCTTTGGTGGATGAAGAGGAGCTGTACAAAGGAATGGTAGGCACAAAATGGGCTTGCAACGGTGAACAAAATGGACATGGAATAACAAAGCTCAAACTAGCCAAATGGTGGCCTACATCATGCTTAACTCAACGAGTAGCTCTCACCCATGCTTCGAGAGTCGCTTGGGGCAAGTTCTTAGCCCACGAGAAAGGTAAACCTTCCTCCCGACTCGAGCAACACACGACTAGCACTCGTACACACACAACACCGGGTTATCGTCAATTTCATTCAAATTCACCATTTGAGTATAACAAATCTAAATCTACGCAGAAATACTAAACATAAATTAGATGCATAGAGAAAATCTAGTTCTACTCAAATTCTACCATAACATGCGAAGTGACTAGAACACTACATGAGTCAACATCGCACTCCAAATAATAATTCCTACGTTAACAATCTATTTCACATTCCGACCCAAAATAGTTTAAACGGAACAACGACAAAAAGATAAGCACGCACTCAAGTGGGTGAAGTGGTGTGTGAAACATGAAAAACAATGATAATGATAAGATAAATAAGAATCAACCTTCTAGTATGCGGTGCAACTCGTGCACAGTGGGTAACAACAACCGCTCCCCCAGACTTAAGCTAAGCAATATATCTAGAAATTTGAAGCTAAAAGAGGGGAGGAAGCGTTACCCCATGCTCAGAAATGAGCATACCAGACGATTGGCGCTTATGATCAAGATTAGTCCGCAGCATCCGCACCATCGAACACAAAACCTGCAAGCACAAACTCAAAACAACAAAAGCATATGCAAAAGCTGAACTAAGAGAAGTTAGATAAAAAAAATATGAAATCAGGAAATCTGGGTTGTCTCCCAGTAGCGCTTTCATTTAACGTCCTTAAGCTGGACCAAATACCTGTATTAGCAGTGCTTAAAGAGTGCAGGAATTAAAAGAGAAATATTCAGAAGCAGTTCACCACATCAGAAGAAACACAAATCAACTAAAAGCGCTATTATGATGCGCGTCTCCCGTAGCACGTAGGCGAGAGGTGAAGGCTTTAGGGACAGCACTGGTGTTACCCAATGCTCCCCTAACCTCCGCCATCTTGCCACGGAGAGCGGCAGCACGAGCATCGCGCAGAAGTTTTTCCTTTTTAAGTTTGGCGACAGTCGGAGACTGCCACCATTGAGAGTTCTCAGATTTCTCCACTTTAGCGCGGGGGGGGGGGGGGGGGGGGGGGGGGTGGCGTCACTTCCGGTATCGCGGTGACCACCGGATCGGCCCAGGAGATGGAGCGCTTAGATAGTTTATTACAAGATTCACCACAAGAAGATAAATAATCAGCATCCCTAACTTGATCCAAGTCAACGTTTCCCGAACTGCAGTCTTCCTCCTTCTCGGAGTCGAACTCTTTCCGGAAGTCAACCTCTTCTTCCTCATCTGATTGGAGCTCCTCCTTTCCTCCTTCGCTTGTTTCTTGATCATGTATCTTTCCTGCACAGCTTAGAAATTCATCAGAAATAACGAGAGGGGGAGGAGTGGATGTGTCAGCTGTAGCTTCGAGGCGAGTGGGCTGCAGCGCCTTGTTAGGTAGGAGAACACACCCCGTAGCGAAGTCAAGGGTGGCGCCGCTCTCTTTCAAGAACGGCACGCCCAAGATAGGAATGGATTGATTTTCCTGGGGGCCCAACACCTGAAAGTCCGCGACCACAGTCGTCCCCTCAACTATTACTTCCACATTTCTCACTTCCCCCTCAGATTGGATAATAGTGCCGTTAGCGAGAATAAGCGATTTCCTTTCCTCCGTGTTCATCTCAAGTTGTAATTTCGCAACATCTTGCAGTGCAATGACGTTGCGGGAGGAACCGGAAGCGCATAAAGCTTTTGTTTCAACCTTATTGATGGAACAAGAAATTACCAACTCACTTGGATCAGTCTCAACCACATCACCTAGACTCTTCCCTCGATCTATTGGGTTCTTTTCAGTGTTGCTAGGAAGGGTCCCCTGCGACCGCTCGGTTAGCACTTGGGCCAATTGGCCCAACTGCGTTTCCAAGTTACGCATGGATGCAGTTTGATTCACCATATTAGAGTTGGCCGCTTGCATGAACTTCTCCATCATTTCCTCCAAATTACTCTTTTTTTGGATTGGGGGACCTTGGTTATAATCCGGGTGTGGTGGCCTCGGTTGGCTCCCGGAGGCGTAAGCATCGTTTTGATGCTGCCCCGGTGCCCATCGTTGGCCAGGCGTGTTTGGGTTCCACGAGAAGTTCGGGTGACTTCTCGCTCCCGGATTATAGGCGTTATTAAAAAGCGCCCCCTTGGATTGATTTCCTACATAATTAATAGATTCATTAAGAGTTAGGTGCGCGAAATCACCTGCCACGTTGTTCCCTGAGCATTCATACGCGTGGTGGCCTCCGCCTCCACATCCTTCACAAGTAATGATAGCAGCATGTGGGGATGGAGAAGGGAGAGAGTCAACCATGAAGAGTCCTCGGCCGCTTCTTGGAGCGTTTCTCCCTGCAGTCCAGAATGTACTGTGGGAGGCAGTGTCGCGCAGAATCCGAAGGGCTTCTTCAGGAGTGTGGTTCATCAAGGTACCACCCGCCGCAGCATCGATCATTGCCCTATAGTTGGGCTCGATCGCAAAGTAGAACGTTTCGACCACATTCCAGGGTTGGAGCTCATGGCCCGGACAACGGCGAAGGAGATCGTTGAGGCGCTCCCATGCTTCAGCAAGGGTCTCTTGGTCCAGTTGACGAAATGTGGCGATCTCCCGCCGCAAGCTCACGATCTTATCCACAGGATGGAATTTAGCAAGGAACTTGGATGCGAGGGCATCCCAAGTTGCAGCAGTCCCGGGCGGAATGGAGTGGAGCCACACCTTTGCTTTGTCGCGGAGGGAAAAGGGGAACAGTCTCAGCTTGACCGTGTCATCAGCAATCCCCGCGTAGCGGAAGGTTCCGCAAATATCAGAAAACTCCGCCAGATGCAGATGCGGATCTTCGCTGGCTAACCCCGAGAACTGAGCGTTGTTCCGGATGATGTTTAAGATCGCTGGCTTGATCTCAAACTGATTATTCATAATATTGGGCCCAAACCCCGGATACACACTCCCAGCAGTTGGAGTGGTGTAGTCCCTCATCGTGCGGGGCCGAGGCCTAACCGCCTCCTGCTCGTCTCCAGGCTGATGTTGCCCCACGCCGGGCGCTCTTGCGTCACCATCATTTGGGTCTACCTGATCACCCATTGCCGCTTGTACGGCAGCCGCGCGCCTTCGTGCGCGAGCGGTCCGTTCAATCTCAGGATCGAAGGGTACTAGCTCCCCTGCGGCTTGTCTCTGCATGCACTGTCACAAACAAAAAGAAAAACAAAGAAAATCAAAAACAACTGCTCGTATAACGAAAGTCACAACACAAGACGAAACACGCCTGCATTCCCCGGCAACGGCGCCAAAAACTTGATGCGTGTCGGCAAGTGCACCGGTCGCTGTCAAGTAATAAATGTGGAGAGTGGACTCCCCGAATGTCGGTCTCTTGAGGAATGCAGGTTGGGTGAACGAAACGCGTAGCGTGACTCTTGTTACACAAGCAAAACACACATGAAAAAAGGGGGGTTCTTGGTTGGGTTTCCTAATCTTAACAACAACAAAAAGAGATGCGGGTCGAAAACACCGCTTCGCAAGGTGAGATGGATGCAACGGCCGCGATGCCGTGCTTCGTGAGGCGGAATGGAGTGTGTTCTAGCGCGAAAGGGTGAGGGTCGTAAACACCTCTTCACAACCGTCGTTAGCTCTTGCTAACACGGAACAAACACCTTGCGTGCGTGTGCGAGTGAGTGAGTGAGAACGGAGTGAATCACAAGCAAACCATGAAGAACAACAAGGAAACATTCATTTCAACAAACATCATCATAATATTCGAGTTTACACGGTTCAACGAGTACAATGGAGGAAAGAGGAAAGAAATAACCGATGGTGAAGACTAGCGGCCGTTCACGGCCGGAATGGTAGGTTGTCGGGCTACCTCCGGACTCGGGCGGACTATGCTTCCGGCGTAGAGAGCTGTCACGATCTCCCTACGTAGCTCCGTCGTCTTCGACTTCAGGTTCCTTCTTCTTCTCACCGGGCGGAATGAGAGAATGGTTGCTTGGAGGCTTGCGGACGATGGAGAACACTCACGGACAATGGAGAAAGTCTTGGAATGGGTGGAGGAGGCTTCCCCTTGCGTAGAAGATGAAGTGGAGGCGTCCCAAGGTGGAGGTCGGCGGCGTACGGAACAGGAACTCCGCTCCCGGCGGCTGATAATACCCTAAAAATCGCAACAGGCGTTTAAATAGGCGCTGAAATTACTGCGCACGGTCATTGGCGCACGACCAGTGGTCGTGCGCACTAGAATTCTGCGATCGTGTGCACTGCCTGGGTGGAACCTACAAGATACGAAATTATAAAATAAAATGTTCGCACGACCAGTGGCACACGACCGATGGTCGTGCGCACTATCGTCGGTGGTCGTGCGCATTAGATGAAACAGAACTCATAAAATAATTGTTAAGTGCGCACGGACAGTGGCGCACGACCGGTGGTCGTGCGCACTGGAGTTGATGGTCGTGCGCACTTCAGCAAACAGAACTCAGAAATTTAGTGGCAAATGCGCACGAGCAGTGGCGCACGACCGGTGGTCGTGCGCGCTGGCATTGGTGGTCGTGCGCACTGCACCAAACAGAACTCGTGAAAAGAAGGTTAAGTGCACACGATCAGAGGCGCACGACCAGTGGTCTTGCGCAATAGAACCGGCGATCGTGCGCAGTGTTCCTGTGCAGAATTGCACCGGGAACACTTGCACGACTCCTATTCCAGCACAACCACAGATCTAGCCACTGAAAGTGGCACTTGACAGCACATGAATACTACTAATGACAATAAGCACGAAAATCACACCAAAGTGGGCCTAGATGTGCACCTAGCATGGATTATCAAATATAAACTATAACAAGGCTAAAGTGCGGAGAAATGACTAAATAACGGCCCGGATGAGTCCATAAATGTGTATATGATCAGGACTCATCAATTACCGATTATTTATGTTTTTCTTCTATTTTGTTTCCTGACCACCCCTCTTTGCTTGAACATGTGCAGGGGGATTCAGTAGTGGTAAATCTTTTGGAAGCTGAATCTGAAATGCCCTCCACTGCTGATCCACCACTTTCTCCTCTTCCTGATATTTTTAGTGCTTATTCTTTTCCTTCCCTGCAGGATTTTGAGTATGTTGACCCATTTTTGGGTAATGTTGAAAATCAATTCTGGCAAGGGAAATACAGTACAATGACGGTGTTTCCTTTAAAGGATTGGCTGCAGGGAGGCAAAAGATATTCATATCCTGATCTAAGGTCGGAAGAGTAGAAGAAGGCGAAAAAGAAAGAGATTTGGGGATGGAAGATAAATCCTTCTTTCTGCCCCCACTGCTGGGTCTTCGAACCCATTTCATTCATTTCTAGTTACTATTTTAAATCAACGTATAGTTGATTTCTTTGATGGTTATGTAATAATAATAGGTAGACTTTATTATTATCTCTTTATGCTTAGACAATCGTATAAAACTGCTTAATACAGGTATTAAGTCCAGCTTAAGGACGGTAAACAAAAGCGCTGCTGGGAGACAACCCAAGTTTTTATTGCTTTTATTTTTCTCTAACATGCTAATAGTTTAGTTTTACATATATATTTTGTGCTTGGAGTCTTTTTCCTGCAGGTGTGCGACAATTTCTTTGGTGGCCTCTTGGAGCTAAATTTACAGAATTTAATGCCAAATCTTCTGGTATGCTCATTTATGAGCATGGGGTAACCTCTCCTCTTTTCATTGTCTTACACTCATGTTGTTATTCCAGCTGATCTTAGTGCGTAGATTAAGTCTGGGGGAGAGCTGTTTGTTACCCACAGTGCACGCACATGTTGGATTGCATACTAGAAGTAATTTTATTTTAGCTTTGTAATAAATTCGTCCATATGCTTCACACACCATTTCACCCACAAGAGCGCGCACTCGCTTGTTTGCATGCTCCCGTATATTAAATTCTTGGTTGTGATGTAGGAATTGTTGTATTAGCCAAAATAATTACAAGATGGAGTGGAATGTTGACTCCTGCAGTGCTCTAGTTGAGTACTCGTGTTTTACTTAGGACTTTGAGTAGAATCAGTTCTTATTTATGCTCCTAATTTATAATTAGTTGATTTGCGTAGATTTTAGTTTATTTTACTCAAAATGGTGAATGTGGTTGAATCTAGTGGTAGCGCGGTATTGTGTGTAAGCGAATGCGAGGTTCGTGTTGCTCGAGTCAAGAGGAAGGATTACCTTTCTCTGGGGCTAAGAACTTGCCCCAAGCGACTCTCGAAGCATGGGTGCGAACGATTTGCAAGTTGAGCATGACGTAGGTCATCTTTTTGGCAAGCTTGAGCTTTGTTCTACATTCCTATATGCTAACCGTTGCTAGCCTAGTTTGTGCCTAGCCGATCCTTTGGTTCAGCTCCACCATACTTCACCAAGGCCTAAAAGCTAATCCCATTATCGCAACCAAAATTAAGCCAAAAGCATTAATGAATTGTAATTTTCCAATGCGGTGCGGTCTTGTGAAACTTTTGTGTTGATGTGGATATCTTAAAAAATCTATATGCTGAGATTCTTGTTAATAGATTTGGGGATATAAAAAAGGGGAAGGAAAAGAAAAAAGAAAAAGAAAAAAAACAAAGAAAAAATATATATCCCTAGCGTTTTAATTGAAACATCTAGTTCTATCGATTGGAATAGGCCGTGTGCACACCCGGTTTCAAAGTTAAGTCTGGGGGTGTGTTGCATGTGTATTATTGGGGCTGTTATGAATTAGCACTTTTGTATGCTCATTTGGGTTGCGATTAGCCTTCACGTTTATCTTTGTATCCCAAACCATAACCTAAGCCTTGTATTAACCAAAAAAGTCCTATTGATTCATCTTGTGAGTTCACTTGTGCCGTGGAGAGAGTGTGACAGGGGGGGCTTATGGTTCTCAACGTTGATGGATTTCAACGAAGATAATTCCGAGTTTCGGTCTTGGGTTACATTCCCCTTCACGTCTTGCTTACTTTTGTACTACGTGTGACCTCGCGATTCACCAACATTCCATTTTTGAGTAAAAATAAATTTCTTTTTACTCATTTACACTTTTATAAATTAGCTAGCATATGTAGAAACTTCTTCTAATGAACTTCTATGCACATAAGTATGCAACTTCGCATTCTATTCCATGTTTGCAATTTTTTGGCTAGCTATACTTTTCCTACTCCGCCGGATTTGTTTGCTCGGGATGTGCAAACAGGTAAGTTTGGGGTGTGATGAGTCCGGTTTATATAGTGATTTCCGGACTCATTTGGGTCATTTTTCTCACACTTGCACTTCACTTTTTGTGTATTAATGCTTATATTTCACTTATTCACAATTCTCACATGAGGTGCACATTTTAGCCCATTTTGGTGTGATTCCTTGTATTCTAGTGGTCCTGGATGTTTTCATGCAGGTTCAAGGGTCGTGCGATGCTCGGAGTTTGACTGGGGGCAATTTCTGCCTAAAAAAGCCACAGATCGTGCGTTTTCCTTCGCGCACGATCAGGCGCACGACCACTGGTCGTGCGTTAATTCCCCTTAAAAAATATAGAACTTCGCACGATCACTGGCCTTCTTCGCGCACGACCACTGGTCGTGCGCCACTGACCGTGCACTATTTTGCAGTTCAGGACTATGCTACAGGTTCTTCGCGCACGATCAGAGGCATTTCTTCGGGCACGACCACTGGTCGTGCGCCACTGACCGTGCGCGTTCAAAATTCTGCTTTCTATAAATACGCGTTTTCACGAATCCTTGGGGAGAATTCGTGTTTTAGGTCATTTCCAGCGCCGTTTTCCCGCTCCAGAGCGCCCATTTCACCGCTCCATCATCGCCCACCTTCGGGAGGAGCTCCGGACGTCATTCTCTTGCAAATATCAAGCGGGAGCATCCTCTAGGCCTCCTCCATTGTTCGTGCACCTCCAAAGCTCCACTTTGAGGGATTTTTTGCTGCATATATGAAGTTCTCTGGTGAGATCGGAGTCAAAGAAGATTGACGGAGAAGACGGGTACAATAGAAGAAGGTGACAGCTCTTCCTGACCCCGGACGACAGTTGGAGCCCGAGCTCGGACAAGGATTAACAACCCCAGATTTCGTTCATGAACCTCTGATGAGTCTCCGCCCCTTTGGTTGTAATCTCACCTCCTTTACATTGTAGTGTGTTATTCCTTAATAATTTGGGTGTATGAACAATGTTTGCTAAACCTTGTTTTGTCATTTAATATTTCATGTCTATGTGAAATCGTTATGTGTGGTTTATGCAAGTGAGGAGCGACCCATTCCATCCTCCATCATGCCTTCATGTTCGTTTGCAGCACTAGCAATTGCTAGTGGCATGCTTATTGAAGAGGTGCTTGCGACCCTCATTCCGCCGGTTTGACCCACTCCATCCGCAAGCCTACTCTTCCATCCGCCAAGCGAAGCGAGGCATAGCAGCCCATGTAATCCATCCTCCTATCCAAGAGGTGCTAACGGCCCTCAAGACCTTTCCTCCAGTGCGAACCACCTCATCCGCTAGCCTACTCGCCCATCCTCTTAGCGAAGCAGTGCATCGCGGCCTGCGTAGTCTCCATCCCGCCAAGCGAAGCAGCGCGTAGCGGCCTGCATAGGAGTAGTTGATTTAGTTGTTTTGCTTTATTTTCCACAATCCAAACCAAGCCTCCCGCAATCCATCCTACCTTAAGGACTACAATCTCAAGTCCTTCCTCAATAGTTAATTACACCTTACTGTGTTCCTTCGAGATTCGATACTCGGGGATTTGCTTCTCGTTTTATATTACTTGAACGATCGGTGCACTGCCGTTTCGTGCCGCAGTCTCGCTACCGCCTTTAGCAACTTGTTCTTAAAAATGGAATTGGTATATGTATGTTTTGATGCAAATGGTTCTTAAAAAATCCCATGCACATCGAGTTCTCATGAATCGTTACAACTCCCTATGTCGACATGGTTTGAACTTTGCTTTCAACATGGTAGCTAACCCTACGGGCCTCAATGTCATGGAAAAACAGTGACAGTGGACATCCTCTCCACTTCTGGGTATGCTCATACCTCACTAGCCAGACCCTAATGTACATCATGATGTACTCGGGGATGTAGACGAGATCTTGCAATATTATAAACCGGTTGTTTAGCAAAGGGACCCAGCGTGGCAACATCAAAACATAAATTGACCTCCCGTGGTTATCACACTCTAGAGCCAAAGAGTCGGTCTCCAAGTTGGAAAAACTGGAACGACCCACCACATAAGTAACCATGCACATGCTTATGGAAGTCTGAAAATGTATTTTTCTTAGGAAGATTACCAACATCTCAAGGCATTTCTGAATTTTAGATACTTGTGTATGTTATGAGGGTTCTATGTTATCTCTTCTTAACTCGTATTATGAATATTCATGCACTTGAATTCCAAAGGGCTTACCATCTGCACCGGGGTTTACAAAATTGCAACCCTCACGAGGGTAAACCATGTACTTTCGGGCGCGGATGCACGTAACAATCTTAACACAAAAGTTTTCTTACTTTCCATGAGACTTTCTAGATTTATCAAATGATTACCCCAAAACCAACTAATTGGAGAATCAATATTTTCAACATAGTTCTTTTATAATCGCATGGTTTTACTTTATACAGATCATACTGATCAATGTTACGTCAAACCGAATAACATCTTATTATGCTCTTAACTCGGCTCTGATCATTAGATTTATTCATGTCATTACAATCATTAATTTCTACTTGACATTCAGACACGTCCTAGTTATTTAGGGAATATAGTATTACTAATACCAATATTTCTTTTTGAAATTATTAATAATCCCTCAACATGATATGCAAATTCCATCTAATTAGTTCACCTCGAATCATATTTGATTCCATGGAATTTTGAAAATGGAAGTATAATCCCAATAAAACAAAGAGGCTTAAACTGGGGTTCAAAATTTGATGTGATCATTTGTAGGGTTTAATAAATGTGTTTTAACGAAAAAATCGAAATCATCGTTGAGATCAGATATGGTGAAGTCATCTAAGTGTCGATATGAGTCATAAAATTTGTATGACTAAAACTTAATTTAAAAATGTGGGTAATTTGAGCTTATCTATCTGTATATGTCAAAATGTTGTCAAAGTTTTCTTTTAAGGTCCACCACCGCTTCTGTTGTAGTGGTTCGACCCGAATCACACTACAATGATTGGTGGATTAAGAGATGTTTCTGTGATCATTACTGGTCGAAAAGATCAGTTGCGCTCTGATCCATTTTAAGACCCCCCCCCCCCCCCCCCCCCCCCCCGGAATTAGTGGTTCGATCGGGGGACCTTATCGCACACCACCATCACTGTACGTTACCGAAGTGACTATGAAGAGTGAAGGCACGTCCTTTTCCTACCTCTCTCCTTAAATATTCCATTTTCATGCATCGAGGGTGATGTTAAGCAAATATCACTACACACCAACATAGTAGTGAAGTAGTTTTCTAGCGAAAGAAACCTCGTACTAATTAGCGGAAGACATAGTCTTATTAGCGGAAGACTAATTATCACAGAAACCAATACTCAAGACCTGCATGAGTAGCATCAACATCTATGTCGTGTTATACCATATTAGTCAAGGCTCTATAATTACCATGCGATATATAAGAAGAAGGGTGGGACTATGTTAAGTTATACCTGAGGTAACCTGCTCAGTAGCCTTCTCAGGTCTTTGCGCACTATCATTCACCCGTGCATGTCACCGGCGCTCAAAAAAAATATTAGGACCACGGGTATAATACAATCCCTATTAGCATCAAGTACTGTAAAATAGTTGTAAGGGGTAACATTTAGACTTTTATTGGGTCGTGGCAGTCTCCCCATGACCACCACCTAAGTACTTCATATCAACTTGCATACGGTCTCAGACCCACGTAGTTCTGTTAGTTTGGCACGGTTTGTCCTTCCAGACCGTCTTTCATGCGGGTTTCCTCAAAGTATAACTCGTTAGCCACAAAGTATATCTCATTAGCCATCCGATGATTCCCTCATTGCACAATTCTCGAATGCACATTTCTTGAGGCACATTTAATTTCTCTTATTTCACGAAGGCACTTTTACTTACTGTGGGAATTATTTCTCGAAGGTATATTTCTCGATGGCACTTTTAATTCTCGAGGGAATTATTTCTCGAAGACACTTTTAATTCCCATGGGAATTATTTCTCGAAGGCATATTTTATTCCTAAAAGAATATTTCTCATCAAGGCAATTTAATTTCTATCAAAACCGAATATAACGTATTGTCAACTACAAACTAATGTGGTAGAAATTAGGTCGATTAAATTGAACCATTTGTATAGTCAAACAAACTAAAGTCGAGACACCCAAGGATTGAGTCAAAGGTTGGAACCTCACTTAGCTCAACCAAGCATGTAGAACATATTTAAATCCTTGTGAATCTGGTAAGCCTAGGCCATGGCTCAGCTTGCTAAACGTCCCGACCGCATAGGTTACAAATTAATTCATTCATAATATCAGTCATAATTTAAACCAAAACCAAGGCATTCAATGATTGTGTCAAAGGTTAAAAACTCTTCCTGCTCAACCATGTGTGTTAGCCTTACTTAAACCTTTGTGAATCTGGCAGGTCCCAATCCATAGCTTAGCTTGATAAGCATCCCGACCTCATGGGTTATGAACCAATTCAATCACAATAGTCACCCTAAGTCACAACATGTGAATGCTTATAAAGCAAGTAAGCCCATCGATCGCTTTGACATTAAGCTATCTCAGGTAAGCATGTAAGACTTCGAACTCAATCACACTGCTCTTTGAACAAAAGAGTTGATTGAGTTTGGGATTATTGGGGGTTAACCTCGAGGAATTTCTCCACCTCAAGGTCAACTCTACATTATAAGAAATTTTGAAATAAAAGCCAAAACATTAAACTGTCCACTTTGCTTGAGAGTGACGGCCAGTTTGACACTATTTTGGGTTGACCTTGAAGGATCGCCCCATCTCTAGGTAAACTCTAAATTATTGGCAAATTTGAAATGAAACCAAAACATTGAACTGTCCTCTTTACTCAAGAGTGGCGGTTGATGCGATTACAGCAAGTGCACCGGTCGCGTGCAAGTAATAGTTGGGAGGAAACTCCCCAGATATCGATTTCTCAGGGAATGCAGGTTGTGGTGACAAGAAAATAGAGTGAAGCGATTGCTACGACGAGTAAAAGAACGTAAAAACAAGGGCGTTGTGATTGGTGTACTAAGCTATTGCAGAAATAAGAGAAATGCGGGTCAAAACTCCGCTTCGCAAGGCGGGATGGATGCAACGGCCGCGATGTCGTGCTTCGGTGAGCAGGTGGACGAGAAGGCTGGCGGATGAGGGTCGTAGGCACCTCATCACGGAACACACAACTAGCAATTGCTAGTGCAGAGAACTACAAAGCGGTGGAGTGGATGGGGGACTACGACGCTCCTCAAATCTCATAAACCACAAAAGATCTCAAAAACATGAAATCATATTAAATAAAGCACAATGTTTTTGAACATCATCCGCAATAACAAACACATACAAGGAAAGCTCTGAAGCAAAGCGCAGGGGAAAAGAGGAAACTGAAGCTCGAAGACTATGCTGAAGATTCTCGGCCGGAATCGTAGGGTTGTCAAGCCTCGTCCGTGCTCGGTATTTAGTTGCGTCCGGGGTCCGGAGGAGCTGTCACCTTCCTCTACTATTACCCATTTTCTTCGTGGTCTAGCTCGAGGTAACTCTTGTTCGACACCTTGAATGCAGCAGAAGCTCTCCGTCTATGGCGTTCTTGAGCTCAAGGATGATGAAGGAGGCCAAGGAGGGAGCTTCGGTGGAAGATTTGCAAAACTATGGTTGCCAGAGCTCCTCCTAGGTCGAACGGTGGTGGAGAGACGAACTGGGAGAAAATGGCGGGCTTCTCAAGCTTTTCCTGCGGGGCTTCCGATTGCAGCAGAATTCATGCCTTAAATACTAAACAGTCAGAAATTTAGTCACGCACAGGCGAACGCACGACCGTGCGTTGCCCGTGCATTATTTAACGATTAAAATGGCTTGAGGAAGAAGCAGCAGCGCCCGTGCATTTTACTCACGCACGGGCGAATCCGCCCGTGCGTAAAAACGCACGAACTAATTCAGATTGGCTAAAAAATAGTCAAAACAGGCGATCGAGCGTTTCCTTCGCGCACGGGCGAATCCGCCCGTGCGTAAAAAGGCACGAATAAATTCAGATCACCAGTTTTCTACCCAGATGAAGGCGCACGACCGCAGCCGCCCGTGCGTCAAGAAAATGCACGACCGTGCGATATAAATAAACATGATTTCTGTGGTAAAATAGGGTGATCCAACCACCTGTAAGAACAGCAATCCAGCTGGGAATATACCTCCAGCACCAATCAGACAGAGAAACAGGATTGGGGAGCACCCTGTGCTTACCCCCAATAACAAGAAGCACAAACGCACACCAAAATGGGCTTAAAAGGAGTGCAAAGCACGCAAATGCGCATGAATGAGCATAAGAGAGATAGATGCAATAATAGCACAAGAAAGAGGCACATGAGAGTGAAAACTAGTCCGAATGAGTCCATAAAAGTGTGTATAAATGGGACTCATCACACCCCCAGATTTAACTGTTTGCACGTCTCGGGCAAACTACTCAGCTCTCTCGTCGGAACAATTGGGTGTTAGAGTGAGTTTGAGCGGTGGAGACCCATGCGAAGTCGCATGCTCACGTGCGTAGCAATACGTTAGAATAGAATTTAACTCAAGATTATATTTAACTATTTCTAGAACAGTAATTTGAAATCTAGTTTACTCGGATGGTGAATCCCGGTGAATCTTTCGGTCGCGCACAAAGGAAAATAGCGTGACTAATGAGTAAAGTTTTACTCGAATCAAAACTTGGGATAATCTCCTAAGAAATCCATCAAAGTCGGTGTCCATATGCTTGCATGTTCGCACTCTATCCACTGCATGAGATGACTCATATCTAAAATCAATAGGACTTATAGGTTGAGATTTGGCTTAGGTTGAGTTTAGGTTAGATAAGTAAAAGAACGATGGGCATCACACTCAACATAACCTGAGTACTCAAGAGTATAAAATCACCAATACAACAAATTCAAGAACCACACAACACCCCCAGACTTCAACTGGACACTAGGTGTGTGATAAGCCGACCAAACATTGTTTAATCGAGAGATTGTATTTGAAAGTTCTTTTTGCATGATTTTTTTTCTTTTCTCCTCTCGACATATATATCTTTTGTAAGCACTTTATAAACTTCTCCTTTAGCTTTCTCAAAACTACCATACACCTCAGAGATAACTCGAAACATGATAGATATATAAATTTCTTTCAAACTCATTTATTGGTGCGAATATAGGTTTGGCCGTATGGCTTTGGTGAAATTTAAGTGGAGCTAAACAAGAAGGATAGGTAGGCTCAAGTGGACTTGCAAGGGTGATTACATTGGTTAGGATTTTAAAAGCACAAACGGATCAAGAAACGGCCTACATCACGCTTTATAACGAGTTATTCAACGCAATCGTTTCAAGAGTCGCCTAGTGCAAGTTCTAGCCACCGAGAAAGGTTATCATTCCTTCCGACCCTAGTAATAAGCTACTACTAATACTGCTACACTCGACCCTATGCTACCGTTGATTCACCGGATTCACCACTAGAGTAAAATAAATTGCATCTACTATAATAGAAATAATTAAATTATAACATTGAATTTTATTCTACTCTAATTAAATTTCTAGGCGTGACGGGAGCACTCGACTATAGTACTACTCGAGTCAACATTTTTCTCCACCCTTCACTCCTACACTAACAATCCAATTATTACGAGCGGGGAACCTAGTAGCAATACCCAATAAGTGCTTGTGATCAAGTACGCGTGAACTAGGTGCAAATGCAAAGTGTGCAACAAAATTGAAAATCCTAACTCAGCACATTCTAACATGCTATGCAAAGTGCGTGCACGTGCATAGCTCGATCTCTCCCCCAGACTTATCAACACCATATAAAGTAAAGGATTCATGAATAAGGAAAAATAGGGGTAGAGTGGACCTATGCTCACGAATGAGCATGCCAGAAGTGCTGCAATTCCTTCTTTAAATTTCTCCTTCCTCATCCCCCAAGCGAGAGCTTAAACCTGTGATGTTAGCATAAAACAAACAACAAAACATAATAAACAAAAATCTGAACAAAAGATCGGAACCGAATGGTTCCCCCATGGGTTGTCTCCCAAGAAGTCCTTTTGTTTAACGTCCTTAAAGGTGGACCAAATACCTGTATTAAAGCAGTTTATAAAGTCTAGGAATAAGCAAAAGCTAATAAATCCTAATTATTATTACAAGCTCAAAACAAATCAGCTATAAGCTGATTTGAAGTAGTAACAACTGATGAAAGAAAAGGGTCTGGGGGCCTGGTAGTAGGGGTGGAAATTAAGTAGGATGCTCAGCCTCCAACCCCAAATCTCCTCCTTTTTCGCTCTCTTCTTCTCTTCCAGTATTATGTCTTCAAAGAAAAACCGCTTGCCCCCTTGTAACCAATCCTTAAGGGGAAGCACCAACGATGATGAGGAAACAAGATGTTCCTTCACTGTACCTTCCTCATCCCGCCAGGCTTTCGGCTCCTCCATGCATAAGGTCTGATCAACCGGAGGAGGGGCATCCTGCATACTTGTACATAAATAAAGGGGGTATTGGAAGAAAAACTAAAAGAAATCTCATCTGAGAGGATAATCCCAGCTTCATCCCCCATAGGGTGCGGCAATGACAAACTGATGATATCATCGAAAATTTCACTAGACTCAACAGCGCATGCAATGGCCTCCTCTATAACTTGGACCTCCTCGCACTGGACCAAAATGGTTGCTTCAGCACAATCGAGACTGTCCTCCTCCATGAGAGTGGGCACGACACTGCGCAGGACTGCAACATCCTGCAAATTGACCTCAATGATAACATCAGAAATAGATGTAGTTTCGTGTGTAGTAGGAGAAGACGTGCTTCTTAAGAGTTTGGGCTCACTCTCCACACAAGGGCACAAATCCACGCAAAGTGGTACATGAACCAAAGAGGTATGGGCAGTCGCATCAGAAACAGAGTCATGAGGGACACTGATGCACGTTTCAATTCCAGAGCTTTCAAAAAGTGAAGGTGGAAGTGACACGTAATCAGAGGAAGGAGCTGTGCTCGTAGAATTCGAAGATGGGAGGATCCAGATATCCGGTTCATCGTCATCTGCCAATTGGCGAAGAAAATCAGCACAGTCCTTCAAGGCATGCTCTCCACTTTTGTAAAATAAACACTGCTTTACCGGCTTCGCCGGCCGCGTAAGAGTGCGACATCGGAGGCGCATTAGAGTAGCCAAAAAATTTATGGGCTCCGTACGGTTTCTGAACAACACCATACTCTCTGGGACACCTATCACTAGCGTGGGATGTGTCCCCACACCAACAACATCGGATATTCAAATGCGCCCACATGATACAAAAGAAGAAAATAGCATGATAACGACTAAATTAAAAAGAATAAAAGACTCAATGGAAAATAATCGATTCACAACCAGAATCTCATCACGCCTGCAATCCCCGACAACGGTGCCAAAAACATGATGCGATTACGGCAAGTGCACCGGTCGCGTGCAAGTAATAGTTGGGAGGCAACTCCCCAGATATCAATTTCTCAGGGAATGCAGGTTGTGGTGACAAGAAAATAGAGTGAAGCAATTGTTACGGCGAGTAAAAGAACGTAAAAAACAAGGGCATTGTGATTGGTGTCCTAAGTTATTGCAGAAATAAGAGAAATGCGGGTCAAAACTCCGCTTCGCAAGGCGGGATGGATGCAACGGCCGCGATGTCATGCTTCGGTGAGCGGGTGGACGAGAAGGCTGGCGGATGAGGGTCATAGGCACCTCGTCATGGAACACGCAACTAGCAATTGCTAGTGCGGAGCACTACAAAGCGGTGGAGTGGATGGGGGACTACGACGCTCCTCAAATCTCATAAACCACAAAAGATCTCAAAAACATGAAATCATATTAACTAAAGCACAATGTTTATGAACATCATCCACAATAACAAACAAATACAAGGAAAGCTCTGAAGCAAAGCGCAGGGGAAAAGAGGAAACCGAAGCTCGAAGACTATGCTGAAGATTCTCAGCCGAAATCATAGGGTTGTCAAGCCTCGTCTGTGCTCGGTCTTTAGTTGCGTCCGGGGTCCGGAGGAGCTGTCACCTTCCTCTACTATTACCCTTCTTCTTCGTGGTGTAGCTCGAGGTAACTCTTGTTCGACACCTTGAATGCAGCGGAAGCTCTCCGTCTATGGCATTCTTGAGCTCAAGGATGATGGAGGAGGCCAAGGAGGGAGCTTCGGCAGAATATTTGCAAGACTATGGTTGCTGGAGCTTCTCCTAGGTCGAACGGTGGTGGTGAGGCGAAGTGGGAGAAAATGGCGGGCTTCTCAAGCTTTTCCCGCGTGGGCTTCTGATTGCAGCAGAACTCCTGCCTTAAATACTAAACAGTCAGAAATTTAGTCACGCACGGGCGAATGCACGACCGTGCGTTGCCCGTGCATTATTTAATGATTAATATGGCTTGAGGAAGAAGCAGGAGCTCCCGTGCATTTTACTCACGCACAGGAGAATCCGCCCGTGCGTAAAAACGCACGAACAAATTCAGATTGGCTAAAAAACAGTCAAAACAGACGATCGTGCTTTTCCTTCGGGCACGGGCGAATCCGCCCGTGCGTAAAAATGCACGAATAAATTCAGATCACCAGTTTTCTACCCAGATGAAGGCGCACGACCGCAGCCGTCCATGCGTCAAGAAAACACACGACCGTGCGATATAAATAAACATGATTTCTGGGGTAAAATGGGGTGATCCAACCACCTGTAAGAACAGATATCCAGCTGGGAATATACCTCCAGCACCAATCAGACAGAGAAACAGGATTGGGGAGCACCCTGTGCTTACCCCCAATAACAAGAAGCGCAAATGCACACCAAAATGGGCTTAAAAGGAGTGCAAAGCACGCAAGTGCGCATGAATGAGCATAAGAGAGATAGATGCAATAATAGCACGGGAATGACGCACATGATAGTGAAAACTAGTCCGGATGAATCCATAAAAGTGTGTATAAATGGGACTCATCAGCGACCAATTCGTTACTATTTGCGGTTGATTTTGAAGGAACTCCCCATCTCCAGGTCAACTCTCAATTATTTGAAATTTGAAATGAAAGCCAAAACAACAAGCTGCGCACAACTCGAGAGAGGCGGCCAATTCAACTCTATCTATGGTTGACCTCGCAGGAACTCCCTATCTCCAGGTCAACTCTAAATTATAGGCAAATTAGAAATTAAAGCTTAAACATTGAACTGCCCACTCTACTCGAGAGTGAGGGCCAGTTCGACGCTATTTAAGGTTGGCCTCAAAGGAACTCCCAATCTCCTGTTCAACTCTAAATTATTGGAAAATTTGAAATGAAAGCCAAAACATCAAACTGTCCACTCTACTCGAGAGTGACGTCCAGTTCAACACTATTTATGGCCGACCTCGAAACTCTACAACTCTAGGTCAACTCTAAATTATAGGCAAATTTGAAATGAACATCAAAACATTCAACTGTCCGCTCTACTCAAGAGTGGAGACCAGTTCGATCAGCACCATTTAGGGTTGACCTCGAAGGAACTCCTCATCTCCAATTCAACTCAAAATTATAGGAAAATATGAAATAAGACCCAAAACATCGATCTGTCTGCTCTACTCAAGAATGGTAGCCAGTTCGGTACTATTTGTGGTTAGCATCGAAGGAATCTCTCATCTTCAGGCTAACTCTAATTAGGCAAATTTGAAATGAAACCAAAAAATATCGAATTGTTCGCTCTACTCGAGAGTGACGACCAGTTTGGCACTATTTAGGGTTGATCTCGATGGAACTCCCCATCTTCAGGTCAACTCTAAATTCCGGCGAAACGAGAATCCGACTAACCCTATAAAGCAAAGAGTCATGCTCCCGGGGTTCAGTCTCCCCAGTGTCAAGAGTCGTCAATACTCCCATACTAGTTCGAACGGCCAATAGGCATGACCTACCCGCTACTTTAACTGCAAATCAATTTACAAGCATTATAATAAGAGAACATGTGTACACCTTCTAGGTCGGCGGTTGTTTGGCCTACTTGACATAAAATAATTTGGGCACTAAATGTTTCCATGAGGCTTGATCATACCACACATGCTTTAATTAATAGCGTGGCGATCATGAAAGCCCATTATTTAGAGTTGCTCTTAGAGGAATGTTCTATCTCCAAGTTAACCCTAACTAATTCTTATATTAAGCTAAACCGCTTAATATGGTGAAACCCTTAAGGAAGGTACAGAAATAAATGCATTAGTAATTTGCAGTAAATAAAATGTTGTAAATGAAGTGCGGTAAGTAAAATGTTGAAACAAAGTACTATAAATAAATTGTTGAAATAAAGTGCAGTAAATAAATTTTTGAAGTAAACAATGAGCGAAAATAAGAAGCAATTATGCATAAATGAAATTCCCCTGCATCCGCGATTCCTTCTCCATCCCAAGGAGGCATCTCTGTTCTGATGAGGCATCTCCATTCCAAGGAGACATCTCTATTCCAAGGAGGCATCTCCATTCTAAGGAGGCATCTGCGTTCCAGGGAGGCATATCCATTCCAAGGAGGCATCTCTGTTCCAAAGAGGCATCTCCATTCAAAGGATACATCTCCATTCATAGGAGGCACATTCTATATTCGTCGTAGTGGATTTAATATTAATTTAAATTTTGGAATCTGTCGGGTTTCATGTCTTTCATACCCGATTATCATTTAAGTTGTCACTTCCTTATCTTGAATTATCAAATTGTAATCATTTTTAGAGTTTGGTGGTTTGTCTGAGCCTTTATTTCTCTTAATTAAATATGAAACCTTTGCTTTTTAATAATTTATTAAAACACCAGATATTACCAGAAAATTCTGAAATTAAAACCATAGATTATGGTTACCATGAGTAGCTCCCCATAATCTTCTCAAGTCATGTCATGTTCACTATTAGCTTCTAATAAATTTCTTAGCCATATTTCACCACCAATTAATCCTTTATAGAGGGCTTGTAATACCCTTAGGCTACTAGTATAAAAATTTCAGAGCTGTTTGGGGTCATTAATAGCCTCTATTAATTTATTTAGCTTCCCATAACCATCAAATATATTCATAAATATAGCAAGAATACTTCAAAATTTCCCAAACTTTTTTAGAGGCTGCACTTAGTCCATATTATTCATCCATAAATAATTCATGAGTTTTGATTGGAGGTATTTTCCTCTATAATTTTTTAACAGCAATCTTGGCCTATTTTTAAATTATTAAGAATAGTAACTAAGTTGCAAAAATTACCAATTATTGTAGTAGGTTTACATCAGCATTAAAGGCCTGTCAATTTTTTTACAAATTTTTATCATAACATTAAGGCCCATTAATATTTTAAAAACAGAGAATTTGCCCTCTTTTTAATTATTATAAATACCTACTGAACTCAGAAACATTTCCAATTTATACCAGTGATAGATCTTGATGTGTGCTAAAACTTTGATGTTCAATGTTTTTCATTTTGAGCCATGGATCACCCTCAGAAAAATCAAAATGATTTCTACTATTTATAAACCAAAATAGCATGTATTAGACATGGGTGTCACATCCCTTTGTTTGAGAATAACAAATCCCAAATTGTATTTGATCTTGCTTGTCGTGTGTTTATAGTGTGCAGGAACTATAGGTTCAATACTCCACAGGTAGAAAGCAGCTTGGAACCAACAAACTGAGCTTAAGCACTACCGCCAGCGCTAGTAGTTATCGCAGGTGCTAGCGCTACCGCCAGCGCTAGCATTACCCCCTGGCGCTTGCTCAAGTTCGTGTACAGCGCCATGCCGCCGATGGTTTCGCAACCGCTCTACACGAATGATAGCGCAGGCGTTAGGTTCTACCGCAGGCGCTAGTTCGGAGTTGTATAAAATGGAGTTCTCCTTCTCGTTTTTGATTGATCATCCCAGAGAGAGTACCTTGCCAAATTCCTAAGCTATTACTCTACCGAATTCTGATCTCCCACTCAAAGTCAAAGAAGAATTCTGGAGAAGGAATCCATCACACTGCATCCGAAGAACGATCGCATCAACCTCGCTTGAGCCACATCGTTCCTTCATCATCAACTCCAAAAAATCTCATAGAGGGAGTCTTTATTTGTATTATTTCATTCCATTGTATTTTTGTAGTGAAATCGCCTTGTATTTGGCGACTAGGCCTGTGTAGGACTTAGAGAGAAATTTGCCTTGTGTTGGCGACTAGGTCTAGGTGGTTAGATCTAGGGGGTGATCGAGGCCATATCCGGGGGAGGATTGGCTAGAGCGGCTTGAGGCCATATTTGGGGAAGGATAGGCTAAAGCCAACCGGTTCGTGGGGATACGAGTCGGTATAGAAAAGGAAAAATTGTTTTTACTTTGTACGCCTCCGATTTCTAGCAATATTGAAATCAAATTTTTGTAAACACCTTTTTATATAATATAATCTTGTCTCTATTTGTGATTACTTGATTTCTCTCTTTTGGGGTAAATTATAAAATTGCAAATTACAATTGTTTCTTCCTTTAAGCTAAATTGTTATTTCATTTACATTTACTTAAAACAATTTAGTAAATCATCTAAAAATTCAAAAAGAATTTTATTCCCTAATTCACCCCCCCCCCCCCCACAAGTGGTATCAGGGGATAGGTTATTCCAAATGGTTTAAAAACTAGGAATAATGGCTTCTTATGATCTCACTTTTTCAGAGAGTCGGGGAATTAGTAGATGTACAACCTTGGGTTCGTGATGCGATAATTTTGGCAAGTGCACCGGTCGCGCAAGTAATAATAATGGGGAAAATCCCCGAGTGTCGGTCTCTCAAGGAACACAGTAAGGTGGACTTAACATTCGAGGAAGGACTTGAGATCGAAATCCTTGAGTCGGATGGAATGCGGGAGATTTGATTTGGCTTTTGGAAAATACAAGAAAACAACTACAACTACTCATATGCAATGCCGCTATGCAATGCTTCGCTTGGCGGAATGGAGACTAGGCAGGCCTTGAGCGCGCTGCGTTGCAAGGGTGGATGGATGAGTAGGCTAACAGAATGAGGGTCGCAAGCACCTCTTCGACAAACACGCCACTAGCAATTGCTAATGCGGCACCGAACACGATGGTGGAATGGAAATTAGATGGGGGCGCACCTCATAGACACATATGAAGAATATAATCTCAAATAAATGAAATAGACATTACATAACAAGATTCATTGTGCACATCATCAAAATATAGAGATTACAAACAAATACATCCACACAAGTAGAAGAAAGAGGCAAGAGATACGACCGAATCCGGAGTCTCGTTGTAGATTAACGGTAGGAAGCACCGGGTTGTCAATCCGCGTCCTAGCTCGGTCCCAACTGCGTCCGGGGTAGAGGATGGCTGTCACACCTCCCAATGGACCCGTCTTCTCCAGCGTTTTACAATCCGGCCACGTCCGATGCGAAGAAATCCTTGCTTGGTGATGAAGATGAGTGGAATCTCCTCCTTGAAGCTCTTGGATGATGGAGGAGGCTTAGGGGGGGCGGAGAACCTATGGAAAGGGCGAAAACGGTGGACTGAACGGAGTTCCCAATGGTGATCCCGACCTAATTCGCGAGCAGGATTATATATAGGCACTGGAATAAACAGTGCGCACGGTCATTGGCGCACGACCAGTGGTCGTGCGCACTAGCATCCTGTGATCGTGCGCCTGACTGGACGGAGCCTGCAAGGTAAGAAAATTATAAAATACAATGTTCGCACGACCAGTGGTCGTGCGCGCTATCGTAGGTGGTCGTGCGATAAGGAAGACAGAACTCAAATTTCAGGGGGTATGTGCACACGATCAGTGGCGCACGACCAGTGGTCGTGCGCAATAGAACCAGTGATCGTGCGATGTGTTCCTGTACAGAATTGTACCGGAAACACCTGCACGACACCTGTTCCAGCACAACCACGAATCCAGCCACTGAAAGTGGAACTTATTAATGCAAAGCAACTACTAAAGGAGAATAATACGAAATAACACCAAAAACGGGCCTAAAGGTGCACTTAGCATGGAGAATCAAATATAAGTGAAAACATGTCTAAAGTGAAGTGCATAGACTAGAAAATCAGCCCAGATGAGTCCATAAATGTGTATATATTTGGGACTCATCACACCCCCAGACTTACCTATTTGCGCGTCCCGAGCAAACAAATTCGGCGGAGTGTGAAAATGGTAGTTAACAATGAAAATTACACAAAGGAGTTCAATGCGAAGTAACAGAAGCATGCAAATAGACATTTAGTAAAAAGAGATTCTAACTATGCTAACTAATTTACAAAAGTATTAGAGCGTAAATAAAGATTTGTTAATACTCAGTTGGTGAATCGTGAAGAACTTGAGCGATCATGCCCGGTGTGAAAGTAACAAGCCACTAAGGAGGGTGTTACGCAAGGTCGGGGTTCAGGAATAACTCCGCTGAAATCCATCAGCGTCGAGAGCCATAAGCTTGCCCGGTCACACTCTCTCCACGGCGCTAGCAAACTCACGAGATAAATCAATAGGACTTTAGGATTAAGTTGGGCTTAGGTTGCGGCGTGATATTCAAGGATAGAAATGAAGGCTACGCAACCAAATTGAGTCAACGGAACGCTGCACCACACAAAACCACGCACAAAGCTAGTGTGACACACCCCCAGACTTATTATGAGAACTAGGTGTGCACACGGCCTACTTCACAAATACCAACAGATTTTCTAATACGCTCGGAAGGATTTCTCTTCAATACAAATTTTTTTCAGATTTTCATTTCAATAACATATTTTTTTTTTCTTTTTCTTATCCTCCGGTTGGTTCATAATCAGCAAATAAAATTTATTTCTTCATCACATCACAAAGATTCCAAAAATCACACCAAATCAAGAACATGAGTGCAGATAAACATCTATTTGGTTGCGAAAGTGGGCAAAGCTTCAGGCCTTGGTGAATGGAGGAGGAGCTGTAACAAGGAAGTGATAGGCACAAATGTTGGCTTGCAAAGGTGAGCGAATAGGACACGGAAAGCTAAGGCTCAAACTAGCCAAAAGGTGGCCTACATCATATTTAACTCAAAGAATCGCTCACACCCATGCTTCAAGAGTCGCTTGGGGCAAGTTCTTAGCCCACGAGAAAGGTAAACCTTCCTCCCGACTCGAGCAACACACAACTAGTGCTCGTGAACACACAACACCGGGTTATCACCAATTTCGTTCACATTCACCATTTGAGTATAACACATCTAGAACTACGCAAAAATACTAATCATAAATTAAACGCATAGAAATAATCTAGTTTTACTCAAATTCTACTGCAGCATGCGGGTGCGACTAGAACACTGCTCGAGTCAACATCGCACTCCAAATCGTAATTCCTAAGCTAACACCCCAATTCACATTCCTAACCAAAATAGTTTATTTGGAAACAACACAAATAGGAAAGCGCGCGCTCATGCGGGTGAAGTGGTGCATGAAGCGTGGAATAATGATGATGGTAATGAAAAATATAAACAAACTTCTAGCATGCGGTGCAACTCGTACGAATAGTGGATAACACATGCTCTCCCCCAGACTTAATCTACACATTACATCACAAAACTGAAAGCTAGGAGGGAGAAGTGTTACCCAATGCTCAGAATTGAGCATACCGGAAGATTGGCGTTAATTTCGTGCACAATCTGCAGCATCCGCCAACACGAAGTACAAAGCACACCTGCAAACGGTACAACTAAAAGCAGCAAAAATAGATAAAAACTGAATTGAAACAAGTTAGAAAAACAAAAACAGCAAATCTGGGTTGTCTCCCAGCAGCGCTTTTGTTTTATGTCCTTAAGCTGGACCAAATACCTGTATTATAATTGTTTAAAGAGTGCAGAAATTAAATAAGAGTGCATAAGAGAAAGTTTCACAAAATAAGAGATAAACAGAACATCAGCTGTAAGCGCTTTTATGGTGCTCGTCTCCCGTAGCATGTAGGCGGGAGGTGAAGGCTTTAGGGCCAACACTAGTGTCACCCAGTGTTCCCCTAACCTCCGCCCTCTTGCCACGGAGAGCGGCAGAGCGCGCATCGCGCAGACGCTTCTCTTGTTTAAGTTTAGCAACAGTCGGAGACTGCCAACGTTGAGCATTTTCAGATCCTCCTCTCATAGGAGCGGGAGGCGTCATTTCCGTCGCCGCAGTGACGACCAGATCGGCCCAAGAGATGGAACGCTTAACTTGTTTATTACAGGATTCAATACAAGAAAATAATGGGACGTCGTCCCGAATCACGTTCAGCTCAAAATGTTTAGGACTGCTGTCCTCCTCTCTCTTGGAATCATAGTCTCTCCAAGAGTCTACTTCTTCCTCTCCGCTTGACTGGTACTCTTCCTTTTCTCCTTCAGATGATCCATCACCTTTCTTATCCCCTGCACAACTTAGTGATTCATCAGAAATAAAAGGAGGAGGGCAAATGGATGTTTCAGTTATAGTCTTGGGACAAGTGGGCAAAGGTATCTTATTGTGTAGGAGGACACAACCCGCAGAAAAGTCAAGGGTGGCACCGCTCTCTTTCAAGAACGGTACACCCAAGATGGGGATGGAGTGATTCTCCCGGGGTCCTAACACTTGAAAATCAGCAACCACCACTGTCCCATTAACTATAACTTCTACATTTTTCACTTCCCCTTCTGATTGTATGACGGTACCGTTTGCGAGCACAAGAGATTTCCGTTCCTCCGTATTAATTTCAAGTTGCAAGTTATCAACGTCTTGCAAAGCAATGACGTTGCGGGAGGAGCCAGAATCACACAAAGCCTTAGTCTCTATTTTATTAATGGAGCAGGAGATCACTAACTCATGCGGATGACCCACTTCCACGTCGCCAAGACTCTTCCCTTGGTCTATTGGGTTTTTTTCAGTGTTACTAGGAAGAGTCCCATGCGACCGCTTGGTTAGCACTTGGGCCAATATGCCCAGCTGCGTTTCCAAGTTCCGTATTGACGCGGTTTGGTTAACCATGTTTGAGTTAGCCGCTTGCATAAATTTTTCCATCATCTCCTCCAAGTTACTCTTTTTGGGAGCCGGGGGGGCCTCGGTTATATTTCGGATGAGGTGGCCTTGGTTGGATCCCGGAGGCATAGGCGTCGTTCTGATGCTGCCCCGGTGCCCATCGTTGGCCAGGTGCGTTGGAGTTCCATGAGAAGTTTGGGTGACTTCTCACTCCCGGATGATATGTGTTATTGAATGGCACCCCCTTAGATTGATTACCAACAAAATTAACCTATTCGTTTAAAGAGAGGTTCGAGAAGTTACCTGATAAATCACTGCCCGAGCATTCATACGCGTGGTGTCCACCGCCTCCACATCCTTCGCACGTAATAACAGCAGTCGGTGCGGATGTAGGCGGAAGCGAGTCGACCACGAAGAAACCACGGGTGCTTCTTGGTGCATTTCTCCCGGCCGTCCAAAATGTACTGTGGGAGGCGGTTCCCGCAGAATTCGAAGGGCCTCCTCTGGAGTATGGTTCATTAGAGTACCTCCCGCAGCAGCATCGATCATTACCCGGTAGTTGGGCTTGATCGCGAGGTAAAATGTCTCTACAACACTCCAAGGTTGGAGCTCATGGTTCGGGCAGCGGCGGAGAAGATCATTAAGGCGCTCCCACGCCTCGGCAAGGGTCTCTTGGTCAGCTTGGCGAAGGTGGTGATCTCCCGCTGCAGGCTCACAATTTTATCAACGGGGTGGAATTTGGCCAGGAACTTGGATGCAAGAGCATCCCAAGTCGCGGCGGTCCCAGGAGGAATAGAATGGAGCCACACCTTGGCCTTGTCGCGAAGTGAGAATGGGAACAGTCGCAGCTTGACTGTATCGTCAGGTATTCCAGCGTAGCGGAAAGTTCCGCAGATATCGGAAAACTCTGCCAGGTGCAGGTGCGGGTCTTCAATGGTCATCCCGGAGATCTGAGCATTGTTCCGGATGATGTTCAAGATCGCAGGTTTGATCTCGAACTGGTTGTTCATAATGTTGGGACCAAATCCCGGATACACACTCCCAGCTGTCGGAGTGGTATAATCTCTCATCCTTTTTGGTCGAGGCCTCACTACCTCATGCTCATCTCCAGGTTGTTGCTGCCCCACGTCGGGCACTCTTGGTTCAACATTGTTTGGGTCTATGTTGTCACCCATTGCCGCCTGTACGGCTGCTGCGCGCCTTCGTGCGCGAGCGGTCCGTTCGATCTCTGGATAAAAGGGTACAAGTTCCCCTGCGGCTTGTCTCTACATGCACAGTCACAACAAAAAGAAAACAAAACAAAGGAAATCAAAAACAACTGCTCTTGTAACAAAAGCTCACAACTCAAGACGTTACACGCCTGAACATTGCCCGACAACGGCGCCAAAAACTTGATGCGATAATTTCGGCAAGTGCACCGGTCGCGCAAGTAATAATAATGGGGAAAATCCCCGAGTGTCGGTCTCTCAAGGAACACAGTAAGGTGGAGTTAACGTTCGAGGAAGGACTTGAGATCGAAATCCTTGAGTCGGATGGAATGCAGGAGATTTGATTTGGCTTTTGGAAAATACAAGAAAACAACTACAACTACTCCTATGCAATGCCGCTATGCAATGCTTCGCTTGGCGGAATGGAGACTAAGCAGGCCTTGAGCGCGCTGCGTCGCAAGGGCGGATGGACGAGTAGGCCAACAGAATGAGGGTCGCAAGCACCTCTTCGACAAACACGCCACTAGCAATTGCTAGTGCGGCACCGAACAAGATGGTGGAATGGAAATTAGATGGGGGCGCACCTCAT
The DNA here is from genome assembly GCA_033032865.1 of Dactylorhiza incarnata. Taxonomy (NCBI): domain Eukaryota; kingdom Viridiplantae; phylum Streptophyta; class Magnoliopsida; order Asparagales; family Orchidaceae; genus Dactylorhiza; species Dactylorhiza incarnata. The sequence continues at coordinate 17,226,454 of JAWHQI010000024.1, forward strand.
AGACACATATGAAGAATATAATCTCAAATAAATGAAATAGACATTACATAACAAGATTCATTGTGCACATCATCAAAATATAGAGATTACAAACAAATACATCCACACAAGTAGAATAAAGAGGCAAGAGATACGACCGAATCCGGAGTCTCGTTGTAGATTCACGGTAGGAAGCACCGGGTTGTCAATCCGCGTCCTAGCTCGGTCCCAACTGCGTCCGAGGAGGGCTGTCACACCTCCCAATGGACCCGTCTTCTCCAGCGTTTTACAATCCGGCCACGTCCGATGCGAAGAAATCCTTGCTTGGTGATGAAGATGAGTGGAATCTCCTCCTTGAAGCTCTTGGATGATGGAGGAGGCTTAGGGGGGCGGAGAACCTGTGGAAAGGGAGAAAACGGCAGACTGAACGAAGTTCCCAATCGTGATCCCGACCTAATTCACGAGCAGGATTATATATAGGCGCTGGAATAAACAGTGCGCACGGTCATTGGCGCACGACCAGTGGTCGTGCGCACTAGCATCCTGTGATCGTGCGCCTGACTGGACGGAGCCTGCAAGGTAAGAAAATTATAAAATACAATGTTCGCACGACCAGTGGCGCACGACCAGTGGTCGTGCGCGCTATCGTAGGTGGTCGTGCGATAAGGAAGACAGAACTCAGATTTCAGGGGGTAAGTGCACACGATCAGTGGCGCACGACCAGTGGTCGTGCGCAATAGAACCAGTGATCGTGCGCTGTGTTCCTGTACAGAATTGTGCCGGAAACACCTGCACGACACCTATTCCAGCACAACCACGAATCCAGCCACTGAAAGTGGCACTTAACAATGCAAAGCAACTACTAAAGGAGAATAATACGAAATAACACCAAAAACGGGCCTAAAGGTGCACTTAGCATGGATAATCAAATATAAGTGAAAACATGTCTAAAGTGAAGTGCATAGACTAGAAAATCGGCCCAGATGAGTCCCTAAATGTGTATATATTTGGGACTCATCAGTTCGCCTCAAGCGAGAAGGTGGAATCAAGCTGGAGAAATGATTACTCGCAGGGGCAAGCCAGGTGCGATCCCACCTGGGCGATCCCACCTGGGCGAGAGCTAGGTGCGATCCCACCTAGGCGAGAGCAAATAGCGAGCAGGCCGCTCGTAGACCACTCACGCATGGTGCCCCCACGCAGCACTTCAGGGGATACTCGGCAGCAGTAGCTCAATGATTACTCACGGCTAAAGCCCTGCGAGCGCGCATGGGCCAGAGTCACGAATGGCGTTGTATAACCCTGGTATTCGTCAGGGGGCAGACATAGACAATGTCTGTTCTGCATTCGACGAACGCTGAACTTCAGTTAAGATCGGCGAACTCAGCTCGGCGTTCGACGAAATCCTTTCTGCGGTTGACGAACGGAAACTGAATTTGCCTCAGCGGTAGGGCTGAGAGGGCCAGCCGTCCCAGCGGTTATTTCCATCCCATCTCGGCGGATCCGCTGGGACCAAGGCGGGCGAGCCGGGTATTCGTCGACTGCTCATGAGAAGGCGGACGAGCCAGATTCCCTCCAAAGTCTTCAAGTTTGACGAGCTTCGAACGGCGTTCGACGAAATCTGTTCTGCGTTCGACGAACTCGCAACACATTCTCAGTTCGACGAACTGGCTTCTCAGCTCGGCGAACTCAATCATCCGGCCAGTCCAGCAGATTTATGTCAGGCCAAGGGGAGTTTGCAGGAAGGCATGTGAGACCTGGCCTCGGTGGCTGTCGTCAGAAGAGGCGCGAGCGGAGCCATCGCGGAGTGCTCGCCTATGAGGGGTCTCGCGAGCCATACTCGCGAGGAAACTCGCGGGAGGTCTCATGAGTGGTGTTCTCATAGGTCACCTGCCCATAGGCTAAGGAGGTGAAATTACCCCTCTACCCCTGGTGGCCTGCCGTTAGTTTTTTCAAACAGCGGAGTTCGGCTGTTAGCAGGCCAAACTGGGATGCGATTAGTAAAATCCAAAGGCTGAATTCCGCTATCAACAGACCACGAGCAAAAAACTATAAATATACCTTAATGGGCACCTTGGGAGAGAGGTCCAATCTCAGTTCTCTGAGCTTCTTCCTCCCTTGGTTACTTTGGTTTAGCTCTCTAGCTCTCCAAGGTGCCCTAGTCTCAGCTTTGGCTTCGGAGGGGAAGCGCTCAACGATCTTTCGGGTTTGTGGTGGGACCTCCTCGCTGTGACTAAGGTCTTAGTCTGTTCCCGAGTCCCCAGTCTGCTCCTTTCGAGGGACTAGTAAGGGCTAGCTGCCCCTCAACTTGTTGAGGGCCCGAGCTTTACAAGAGACCGAGAAATCAGTTTCAACATTTTGGTGCGGTGAGCGTGGAGTGTGGCTAGTCCAAGAAGATTCCAAGAAAGGGACATGGCAGGAGATGAAGAGCAGGGCAAGGAGTTCTGCGGGTTGCCCACGACGGCAATGCAAAGGATGTTCTCGGACTTCAGGGGGGAAGTCCTCGACACCCTCGGGTTCTCGGTCGCAGCGTTGCGTAGCGAGTTCGCGACCCAAGCGGTTCAGATGGCCCATCCTCCGGTAGCGATTGGCGAGGATGCCCCGGGAGGAAGGGCTGGAAAGGAGATGGTCGGAGGGTCAGTGCAGGACCTAGAGGGGCGAGTGTTGTTTGCCAGTCCGTCGAGTTCGGTGCCAGCGAGCACAGGGCAGGCGAGTGCGGAGTAGGCGAGCGCAGCGCAGGCGGGTGCAGCGTAGGCGAGTGCAGCGCAGGTGGATGCGGCGCAGGCAAGCGTGATCCTGGCGGGCGCGGCGCCTGTAGGAGCGGCTCCGGTGAGGGTGGATCTCGTGAGCAGTGCCCCAGCGAGCTCAAGCCAGGTGAGGGAGGTCGGGGGGCGAGTGGAGCGGGAAACGACAGCATGTAGGGGAAGCCCCTTCTGCGAGCTGGTGCTTTCTGCACCCATCCCGAAAGGGTTCGGGGAGTGGGACAGGGTCTACTACCTTGGCCGGGACGACCCAGTACAGCACCTACAGTCGTTTGAGGATTCGGTCTCTATCAGGCCGATGTCAGACGCCTTCAAGTGTCGGCTCTTCTCCGTCACCCTAAAGGAGAAGGCCCGGGAGTGGTTCCACCAACTCCCTGTCGGATCAATCTACGCATTCGAGGATTTGCATAGAAGTTTCTTGTTGCAGTTTTCAACTTCGAAGAAGAGGAAGAAGGATGTTGAGTCCCTCTTCAAGGTAAAGCAGGAGCCCAAGGAGTCGCTGTCTCATTATGCAGACTGGTTTCAGGAAGAAGTATTGCTCACCCAGGAGATGCCCAGATTTGCCCTTCAGCTCGCCTTCATGTTGGGGCTGAAGGAGAGTTTCTTCAAGATGGATCTAAAGAGAAAGGCCCCCATCTCCTACGAGGAATTGATGGAGAGGGTGGCGGAGGAGGTCAAGAGTGAGGAGGCCAATCCGGAGCTCACCAAGAGGCTAGCAAAGCTCAGTGAGTCGGAGGTCAAGAAACAGGAGGTGCAGACGAGGGAAGAGCCTCGAGCCCCAGAAGGGGGATGGAGGCAGCATGGAGGGGGGATACAAGGTCAAGGAAGAGTCTACGCCCCAGGAGGGGGTAACTTCCATGGGGGCAAGGAAGCTGGGATGGAGGCAGGGTCCGAGGCAGATGCCTCCCCCGCCTCAGCAGGCTATGGCGATAAGGAGAGGAAGAGGAGGAAGAGGAAATATGGTGGCGGAGACCGATAGGGGAGAGGTGGCGTTGCCATACTGTTACTTCCATGATGAGGAAGGTCACGCAACGGCCACTTGCCCAGAATTCTTAGAGACAAAGAGGGCTAGAATGTCGGCGCCACGGCAGCAGCAGCATGTGAGGATCGAGGAGGTCTTGCCAGGGGAGGATGAGGAGGAGAGGTGCGAGGACCGGGCCGATTTGGGGACCCTAGGAGGGATCAGAGTGATCCATGGGGGAGTAGGGGTAGAGGCAACCCGCAAGGCGAGCCTCCATACCATCTACCGTCGGAGCGTGGCTTCGACATCCACAGCTCCACCCCCAGCAGAAAAAATCACTTTCTCTCGAAGGGACATGCCCGGTCAAGAGGACCCTTTCTGCGACGCGTTGGTCATCCAGACCGCCATCGAGAACTTCACGGTGTCCCGGATTCTCATTGACAACGGATGTTCCATCAACGTCATCTTCAAGAAGGCGTTCGATGAGATGAAGGTGGAATCCAAGAGAGTGTTGGTCTCGGACGACCCGTTGTTCGGGTTCTCCGGAGAGAGGAAGGAGGCCGAGGGGGAGTGGGGCTCCATGTGGTCCTGGGTGGGCAATCCCAGAATTGCCGCTTCGTCATAGTGGATGCCCCTAGCAGCTATAGTGCCATCTTCGGACGGCCACTAATCAGCGCTTTCGCTGCGTCCCCTCCACCTTCCACCAATGTCTCAAATTCAGCTCAAGGGGAATCCAGATTCGGGTTAGAGGGGATCCGAAGGTAGAAAGGCAGTGCTACGTAACGACGGTCAACACCATCTCTTGGATAGCGAAGCCGAGAAGTGGGATCAGGAGGTGGGAGAGTCGGCGGGCCTCAGAGAGGTAGAAGAGGAGTTGGGAGGAGGAGAGGAGAAGGAAGAGGTGGAGAGTGGGGCCCATGAGGAAGGGGCGGGAGAAGTGATGAAGGTCTAGGATGGAGAAGAAGAGGAGAGGGAAGGAGATTGGGGAGAAAGTCCCGGCTGGAGGCCGTGGAGGAGGTCGTGGAGCTCGAGGTCACCACCCGGGCCGGGGTGGTGGAGAAGGTCCGCATCAGCAGAGAGCTCGGCTTGGAGGAGCAGAAGCAGATCCTGGCTTGCGTCCAGAAAAACATGGACGTCTTCGCCTGGAGTGCCGCGAAGATGCTCGGGATCGATGCGGATGTGGCTTGCCATCACCTCAATTTCGACCCAGGCACCCGCCCCATCCGTCAGAAGAAAAGGGCCACAGCAGACAAGTTGGAGGGACCCATCCGGGAGGAGGTGGGTAAGCTCCTATAGGCGGGTTTTGTATCAGAGATCCAGTATCCAGGCTGGGTCTCCAACATGGTGATGGTAAAAAAGGTAGGAGGTAAGTGGAGGACGTGTATCGATTTTTCCTTGCTTAATAAATCATGCCCCAAGGATTGTTATCCCTTGCCTAGAATCGATGCACTGGTTGATTCAGCCGTCGGTTTTCCTGTAATGTCTTTTCTAGATGCTTTTTCAGGTTACCATCAGATCCGAATGCCCCCCCCCCCCCCCCCCCCCCCCCCCCCCCGGCGATATCAAAGATGTCTCCTTCATCACATGAGATGGGTGCTACTGTTATAAGATGATGCCCTTCGGGCTCAAGAATGCAGGGGCTACGTATCAGCGAATGATGGACCGGGCCTTCCGAGAGTAGAAAGAAAGAAACCTGGAAGTTTATGTTGATGACCTCTTGGTAAAAAGCCAGGATCTCAAGTCCCACCTCCAAGACCTAGAAGAGACCTTTGGGACCTTGCGAAAGTACAAGATGAAACTCAATCCCCTAAAGTGTGTCTTCGGGGCTAGCAGGGGAAAGTTCCTGGGTCACTTGCTCACCCCGGCAGGGGTGGAGCCTAACCCAGATAAGGTTAAGGCCATCTTAGAGTTGGGGCGCCAAGGAACGCGAAGGAGGTTCAGCGCCTCACGGGAAAGTTGGCCGGACTAAGTAGGTTCCTCTCCAAGGCAGGTGAGAAATGTGCACCTTTCTTCAAGGTGTTACGAGGAAACAAGAAGTTTGAGTGGACCTCAGAATGCATGGAAGCTTTTCAAGCTTTGAAGGGGCAGCTCACCTGGGCTCCCCTACTCTAGGGACCAAGGCAAGGGGAGGATTTATCCCTATACTTGGGCATAGGATCTGAAGCAGCAAGTTCGGTGTTGGTCCGGGAAGAAGGGAGGAGGCAGTTCCCCATCTACTACGTTAGCCAGGTGCAGAGGAAGGCTGAACTCAGATACCCAATCTTGGAGAAGTTGGCTTTCGCCTTGGTGGTATCGGCTCGAAAGCTCAGGCCATACTGCCAAGCACACTCCATTAAAGTGGTGACCGACCACCCGCTTCGCAAAGTCATGGAAGGGGTGGAGAATTTGGGAAGGCTAGCCAAATGGTCCATAGAGTTAAGTGAGTTCGACATCACATTTGTGCCAAGGGTGTCAATCAAGGCACAAGCGGAGGCGGACTTCATAGCGGACTACGCGACTGAAGTGGAGGAGCATGAATCACCTTCCCCGGTGTCCTGGAGGATGTTGGTGGATGGCGCGTCAGGGAAGCACTCCTAAGGAGGTGGAATTATCCTAATAAGCCCCCAAAGGACAAAGATCGAGCAGACCTTGAGCATGCATTTCCAGATTACCAACAACCAGGCCGAGTACGAGGTAATGATAGTGGGCATGCAGCTAGCCAGGGATCTGGGAGTGCAGGAAGTGGAGGTATCAACGGACTCCATGGTGGTAGCATGCCAGATCAGGGGGGAATTTGAAGCAAGGGAGCCGACCCTTCAACGCTACCTGGAGAAGGTCAAGGGGGTCATCGACAATTTCGCACTTTCTCCATCACACATGTGCCGAGGGAGGAGAGCACCCCGGCAGACCTCCTAGCCAAGTTTGGTCCTCGGGCTGGAGGGAAAGTAGCGTAACTCATCCGACCTTCCATCGAAGAGGGGAAGCTGATGGAGGTGGATCAGCGAGCATCGTGGATGGATCCCTTCATCACCTTCCTGGCATCGAGAAAGTTCCCTGAAGGAGACGTAGACAAACGGCGCTTCAGGTACAAGTCGGCCTATTATTCCTTGCATGCAGGAGGACTATACAGGAAAACACTCTCGGGGCTTCTAGCCCATTGTGTATCAGAGGAGGAGTCCCGAGAGTCCTCGAAGAAATCCACTCGGGGGAATGTGGCAGTCACTCCGGGAGCCAGACTCTGGAGGGAAGAGTGTTGAGGTAAGGCTATTTTTGGCCTACCCTCAGCAAAGATGCGACATGATTCGTAAGGAATTGTTCAAAGTGCCAGCCCTATGCTCCACTCCAACTCATCCTAGCTCAAAGGCTCCGGACCATTACAGCTAGTGGCCAAAGGAGGTTCCTATTGGTAATGATTGACTATTTTTCCAAGTGGGTAGAAGTAAAAGCGATGGCCAGGGTAACCTCCTAGGTGGTGAGAAATTTCGTATGGGGTGAGATTATTTGCAGACACGGGTTGCCGCTGGCCATCGTGACGGACAACGGACCCCAATTTGCCAGCGAAGAGTTTGTTAGTTTTTGCACCCAACTCGGCATAGACCTCAGGTTCGCGTCGGTCCACCACCTAAGGAGCAACGGTCAGGTGGAGGCGGCAAACAAGATAATTGTCAACCTGCTGAAGAAGAAAGTGGAGAATCTCAGAGGCAATTGGGTGGAACAGCTACCCTCGATCCTATGGGCCTTGAGGACTACTCCAAACACGACCGCAGGATAGACCCCTTTCAAACTGTCTCATGGGTCCGAGGTCGTCCTTCCGATAGAATTCGAAGTCAAAACCCCTAGGGTGATCATCGCGGGTGAAGGAGATGAAGAATGGCTAATAGAAAATGATGCAGAGCAAAGGTTGTCCCTGGACCTGGTAGAAGAGCTCTGGGACCTCGTTACTGTCCGACAGGAGGAAGTCAAGAGGCAGATGGCCTGGTACTTTGATCAACATATCAGAATAAAGCAATTCGAGAGGGGAGATCTGGTCCTGAAGAAGGTAGATGTGGCAGGGAGAGGAGCCACTGTAGGTAAGTTAGAGACCAATTGGGAAGGACCTTACATTGTAAGTGAAGTGCTCAAGATGGGGGGGGGGGGGGGTACCACCTCCAGGATGTGGAAGGGGTATCTCTCAGGCGATCCAGGAGTGGGGAAGATTTGAAGAGATTTTACCCTTAGCAAATTTTTGTAACTAACGTATTATGTTCCCTTCTCAATACATATATTTTGAAGTAATTCTTGAGCAGGTTACAAGTCCTTTGGCGCTGGAATGCCCCAGATCAATTCCACTGTCGGGCTCTCATAGATGGTGGGTCATGTTGATCTCTGGAGAGGCTGGCGAGTTACAAGTCCTTTGTGTTGGAGTTTCTGAGATGATCTCAAAGCAATCAATAGTTAGTCTTACTGCCAACGCAATATGAGCCTATAGGGTCGCACATAAAAGCGTTTGGATAAGTTGGAGAAAGGATTGTGTTGGCCTTACTCATATTGGATATGAGTGGAGGACTAATCCTGTGACTAGTTTGAATTAACTTGAGAATGTCTCAACGGGAAATCGTTTAAAGTGTTTAAATGAATGGATTGATGCAAGACAAATTCGGCTAAAGGGTTTAACCGAACTGTGTCAAATTCGGCTAAAGGGTTTAACCGAATTATGTTGATACGACTAATCAAATTCGGCGATATTGATTCGGCTAAAGTGTTTAGCCGAACAATAACAAATTCGACTAAAGGGTTTAGCCGAAATGTGTTAGTTCGATGAAATGGTTTCGACGAAATCATATAACCGAATTCATATAGTCGAATCGGCTATAACTGATGATTTAGACTCGGATTGCTTCTTGTTTCTTTGTTTTGGTTAACCTTTATTTGATGAGATTAGATTTCGACCGGTGTTTCCAAAGAGTCTCGCAAGTACTCCTACTTTGAGAAATTAAACGTTATCCTATCGAAAGATAGAAGTAACAGTCTTTTTCTGCTTTCGAAATATTGACGATTATACCTCGGCTACAACGCCGAATTCTATTGATTTTTAAAAATAGCAAAGGAGAGTTTTGCACTAAATTGGTTTGAAAAGCTTTTGTTTAATTTTTTAATCCGAACTAACCATATAATAAAGGCAAGTATACCTTATCGTGAGTAATACAAGATATTTTGTTTTAGAAAATATCGAGGTCGTATATTTCCGCGGATAGTGTTGATTAACCTACTTTGAGGAATGAACTTTTATTCTATCGGAATAAGTTTTTAGTTGGGTTTTTAAAAGAAAATGATAATAAGCGTATAACTAGAGTTCTAAACGATGATAATAATAATAGCGCCCGATGTCGAATTACCTTGAGAGGAAAATAGTCTTTTTTAGAAGTAAAAGTGATGACTTTTCAAAACATTAAAACGGCTGGCCGTGGAGGTTCCATAATTATGAACGCTCCTCTATCGAGGATACGCCCACCTGAGATTATGAATTTTCGACCATCGAATCTTCTTAATACTCGCCTTATGTTGTGAACCCGGCTATTGGGTTTTTACTTCCAATTCGGGAGACTTACCTCATCCTCTCTCGAGGGTAGAGCGCACTTCTTTTTACCCGTGAGCGATCAGTCCATACATACGAGCCTCTCGGCTAACTAGTGTACGGAGACGGAAACGAAAACCACACCTCGATTATGTGGCTCCACTCAACGTTATTCTCGGGTAAACCTTAAGCGTTAATTATTTTAGAAAGAGATGTTTTATTTTTAGAAAAACTATTTTTGTGTCTCAATGCTCTTCGACATCGTGCGCTAAAGGGAATTAGCCACTCATCGGAATGGAGACGGCATTAATAAGAAAATACATGTTTAATTATTTAAGCGGATATAAGCGGATAAAAAGGAAAATAAAAGACTTATATAAAAGCAGTAATAGTATCTGTCCCAACCGTCTTAAACAAGCGCTAAAAAGTTATTAGCCTCTTATTCAAGATGGGGGTGGTATAGAAATGAAAAGACTTACAAAGATGCAGAAATAATATCCGTCCCAACTGACTTAAATAAGTGCTAAAGCAAATTTGTCACTTATTCAAGATGAGGGTGGTATATAGCAGTTATATAAAGACTGAAATAAAGCTAATTACAAAAAAGGAAAACACTATCTCATAAACGCACGCACTCTACTTGTAATAAAAAGACTGAATCGAAAGAAAGCGTTTAAATGAAAGCGATAAATAAAGCGTTAAAGATAGCGAAAAACTATTTCTATGAAAGCAATAAACTAAGTTATGAAAGCAATAAACTAAGTTATGAAAGCAATAAAACTATTCTCATACACACACACACTAACATAAATAAAAAGAAGATGATCCAAATGAGAAAACAACATTTTATTTCTAAATGGCGAAAATTTCAAACGAACATAAACTTAATTGCATAAAGAAAACTCACAAGCACTCAAAGGGACTCAAAAGCACTAACAAGTACTCAAAATTTGGATGGGAAATGCTTCAGCCGAGCCCCTCTATTTATAGGCAAATTTTTATTTTTACACGCCCTAGGTCACGGGCGTGACTTGGATATCACGACCGTGACTTAGGGCGTGACATTTGCGCGTGCTTTAGGGGTCGCATCCGCCGTCTTCTGGAAGGTCTGTGGTCAAACTTGGCTACACACGGGCGTGACCTGCAGTGCCACGGGCGTGACAGTGGGAGGGACATGTCTGCTTTAACTTGGGCGTGACGGCTGGCGTGTGTGCTGGATTTTTCGAATGCGTGGACAGAGAGAGTTCGTCGAACTCAGCTCGCCGTTCGCCGAACGCTGGACGCTGAGAAGGATTCGTCGAATGCTGGACGTCGTTTGTCGAACGCTGGGGCAGATTTAGTTCGTCGAACGCAGCTTGGAAAGCTTTCGTCGAACGCAACTTGGAGAGCTTTCGTCGAACGCAGGGGAGGGCACTTTCGTCGAATGCAGCTTGTAGAGCTTTCGTCGAATGCAGGGAAGAGCGCTTTCGTCGAACGCAGCTTGGAGAGCTTTCGTCGAACGCAGGGGCAGAGCGCTTTCGTCGAACGCAGCTTGTCTTTCATCGAACGCAGATTACACGCCCTTGGGTAACGGGCGTGACTTGACAAAAATTGCCAAAATCTGCAAAAACAAAAATAAAACTAAGTTAGTAAGGAAAATAATAAAACAAGCAATTTATTCATTAATTTACATAGAAAATTTACAATATTAATTAAAACTATACCAATAACTATACTAAAAATACATATATTTTATTACTTATCAAATACCCACATACTTAAGCTTTTGCTATTCCAGAGCAAAAGTAAGAGAGATCTATACGGGATTAACATAAGTTCTAATTTATAATTATCATTTTATTTTAATCATAAGAGACTGAAAAATAAAAATTCGGAGTAATAAGAGTTAAGTCCTAAATTATGCAAATGATTTAAGTAGAAAGAAATGTCCTAGCCAAAAGACTTCTTAATTAACCAAATGGCAAACAAAATTGCAGTCATTAGTAAACGAGATTAGATCGAAATTATGATAACCTTTGTTTAAAGAAATGTGAAGGAAATATGCAATTTACTAATTATGCTCTCAAATGATTTTTTGAATTAAGTCCAGAAACAATAAATCGGCTAAGGGTAAGGGGGGGGGGGGGGGGGGGGGGTAAAAAGTTATGGCAAAAGAAGAGTACTTGAATTAGGAGTGGTGGTTTGTATCTTTCCACCTTTCCTTTTTAGTTTTCTTTGGTGCTCACCGTGATATACGGGAGAAAACTGTTTGTTTTTTCTTTTGCTTTAATAACCCAAAGCTTATGTTTACGGAACGAAATCTTATTCACATTGACATAAGATCATTTAAAGTTTTTATTGGGTGCCTATGTTTACGGAACACAGTCTTATTCCCATTGACATAGGATCTTTTTCTTCTTTTATTTTTCTTGCCATGCATACAAAGGGGTTTGCGAGAAAAAATTCTTAGAAATAATAAAAAAAACGTTTTGAGAGCAACCTTGGTAATTTGAAAATTCCTAGATTCCTAGAGACATAAAGTAGGGATAATTGGGGTCTAAAGTTGTTTTGCCAACATAATACACATGTCTCTATTTTAGCTAGTAGAAGTAGTGCTTGATAACAAAGCATCTATTTAAATTAAAAACACAAGATATTCTTTAAAACTTAATCCCGAACGTTTAAATCTATCGATCTTAGATAAACAAACAGATAGTAAAACTAGCGATTATGAAAATCCACAAACATATACTCTCGAAACTAAATGTTTTAAGAATAAAAGTAAAGAAGGGTTTATTATTTTTTGGATTTTTGTTTGTTTGTTTTTTTTTCTTTTTTTTCAACTACTATATAGTTATATATATATATTTTTGTTGGATTTTTGTAATTTTTTGTATTATGACAAAGTTAAAAAAAAATACATATTTTTTTTTGAATTTTTTGTGGTTTTAAACTTTTTTTTTTATTTTTTTTGTATTATGACAGTTAAAAAAAGAGAAAAAAACATGTTTTTTTTTGTATTTTTTTGAACATTTTTTTTTCAAGCTTATATTTACAAAAGTAGGCAAGATGAAATAAAACATTTTTTTTTAAAAAAAATTGTTTGTTTAAATAAAAATGGTAAAACACCCCCATACTTAAAACCCAACATTGTCCCCAATGTTGTAATGTAAGTATGAAGAAGAGAAAATAAAAGTGCAATATATACAAAAGGAAAGAGGGAGCAAAAAGGCGTCCCTGAAATAAAGCTGGCGGGGCCATTAGAAACCCTGCAAAAATAGATAAAAAAATATTAGATAAATATGGGGTGCCTCCGACGAGCGCTTTGTTTACCGTCGCGTAGCTCGACGCATTTGGCGTGGTGAGATTAGAAGTTGGGGAGGGTTAAGGATTCAGTATTTTTGTCCACTGGATCGCCCGCAAGATAAAGTTTTAAATGATGCCTGTTGACTTTAAATTCGCCTCTTTCAGGGTGAGAGATAAGAACGGCCCCATATGACCAAACCTCTTTAACCTTAAAGGGGACGGACCATCGGGATTTTAACTTACCCGGAAAAAGACAAAGGCGTGAATTATAAAGAAGGACAAGATCGCCCGACGCAAATGTTTTGGGAAATTTTATTTTCCGATAATGGTAGAACTTAGAACGCTCCTTATAAAATTTATTACTCTCATAAGCATTCGCACGCCATTCATCGAGTTCATTTAGTTGGAATTTCCTATTCTCGGAGGCTAAGTTCGAATCGAGATTTAAAAATTTTTAGGCCCAAAAAGCACGATGCTCTAACTCTACAGGTAAATGGCACGCTTTGCCGTAGACTAATCGATAGGGCGTACAACTGATAGCAGTCTTGTATGCCGTACGATATGCCCACAATGCGTCGTCGAGTTTGACGGACCAATCTTTCCTATTTAAAGAAATGGTTTTCTCCAAAATGCGTTTAATCTCGCAATTTACTACCTCTACTTGGCAACTTGTTTGGGGGTGATAGGCAGTGGCAAGCTTGTGTGTGACGCCATATTTAGATAAAATTTTTGAAAACTGGGCGTTGTAGAAGTGCGTACCCCTATCACTTACAATTAAACGGGGCATGCCAAAGCGGGAAAATAATTTTTTTAGAAAATGTACGACGACTCGCGCATCATTGGTGGGCAGAGCTTGCGCTTTCACCCACTTAGATACGTAGTCAACCGCCACTAGAATATAACGATTATTAAAAGAAGAAGGTAGGGGGCCTACAAAATCTATGCCCCATAAATCAAAGATTTCGCATTCGAGAAAAAGGTTTTGGGGCATCTCGTCACGACGAGAGATGTTACCCGACCGCTGGCAGCTATCGCATTTACTCACAAAAGTGTGAGCATCCTTAAAGAGAGTGGGCCAATAAAAGCCCGACTCTAACGCTTTCCGTGCGGTCCAGTTGGCTTGATAATGCCCTCCAGCCGGCCCCTCATGGCAGTGTCGCAAAATTTGTGCACCCTCCTCGCTTAAAACACATCTCCGCACCACTTGGTCTGCACAGACTCAAAAGAGAAAGGGGTCCTCCCAAAAGTAGTTTTTCAAATCAGAAAAGAATTTCTTCTTTTGCTGAGTCGAAAAATCTTTTAGAAGGACCCGTGCGACTAGATAGTTCGCATAATCTGCGAACCAAGGGGTGGAAGAAGTTTTTATATTATTTAAAATTAAAAGGCGCTCTTCAGGAAATCGATCGTCTATTTCGGGTTCGACGAGCGCTTCCGCGAAGGGTTGTTCTAAATGTGAGAGGTGGTCGACTGCTAAATTTCCAGCCCCCTTCTTATCTTGGATTTCAAAGTCAAATTCCTGTAAAAGGAGGATCCATCGAAGCAAGCGGGGCTTGGCATCAACTTTGGCCAAAAGATATTTTAGGGCGGAGTGATCAGTGAAAACGATTACGTGTGAAAGTGTAACGTAAGGCCTGAATTCATCAAAAGCAAAGACGACGGCAAGAAGTTCCTTTTCCGTCATTGTATATTTAGCCTGTGCGGCATTGAGTGTGCGAGAAGCGTAATATATTGGATGAAAATATTTATTTACGTGTTGGCCTAAGGGTTGTCCTGCCTTCAAGCCAACATGTCAGGACGATGGGACCAATTCATCTCATTCTCAGAGTCACTTGCCCGAAGAGTGAGAGCTAGCAGGAGAGGCATCCATAATCTCTGTTTCGTGTCAAGGATGAGTTCAATCCATTAGGTTATTTTCTGAATCAAAAGAGAAAATGAAAGACAGGGGTTTTTCTAACTCGACTGATAGACCGATTCACTTGAGTACCGAGACTTTCGAAGCGAATGGGACTCGCGGGGAGATTGGCCCTCGAGTGCAAGGGCATAAGGGAGCTTGACTGCAAGACCCGCAGGGACGAAAGTCGGCCTTAGTGATCCGACGGAGTGGAAGGGCCGTCGCTGGAGAAAAGTGACCCTAGGGATAACAGGCTGATCTTCCCCAAGAGTTCACATCGACGGGAAGGTTTGGCACCTCGATGTCGGCTCTTCGCCACCTGGGGCTGTAGTATGTTCCAAGGGTTGGGCTGTTCGCCCATGAAAGCGGTACGTGAGCTGGGTTCAGAACGTCGTGAGACAGTTCGGTCCATATCCGGTGCGGGCGTTAGAGCATTGAGAGGACCTTTCCCTAGTACGAGAGGACCAGGAAGGGAAGGACGCACCTCTGGTGTACCAGTTATCTTGCCGCTGGGTAGCCAAGTGCGGAGCGGATAACTGCTGAAAGCATCTAAGTAGTAAGCCCACCCCAAGATGAGTGCTCTCCTATTCTGACTTCCCCAGAGCTTCGGGTAGCACAGCCGAGACAGCGGCGGGTTCTCTGCCCCTGCGGGGATGGAGCGACAAAAGTCTTGAGAATCCAAGATAAGGTCACGGCGAGACGAGCCGCTTATCATTACGATAGGTGCCAAGTGGAAGTGCAGTGATGTATGCAGCTTAGGCATCCTAACAGACCGAGAGATTTGAACCTTGTTCCTACACGACCTGATCAATTCGATCAGGCACTCGCCATCTATTTTCATTGTTCAACTGTTTGACAACATAATCGATAGGGCGTACAACTGATAGCAGTCTTGTATGCCGTACGATATGCCCACAATGCGTCGTCGAGTTTGACGGACCAATCTTTCCTATTTAAAGAAATGGTTTTCTCCAAAATGCGTTTAATCTCGCAATTTACTACCTCTACTTGGCAACTTGTTTGGGGGTGATAGGCAGTGGCAAGCTTGTGTGTGACGCCATATTTAGATAAAATTTTTGAAAACTGGGCGTTGTAGAAGTGCGTACCCCTATCACTTACAATTAAACGGGGCATGCCAAAGCGGGAAAATAATTTTTTTAGAAAATGTACGACGACTCGCGCATCATTGGTGGGCAGAGCTTGCGCTTCCGCCCACTTAGATACGTAGTCAACCGCCACTAGAATATAACGATTATTAAAAGAAGAAGGTAGGGGGCCTACAAAATCTATGCCCCATAAATCAAAGATTTCGCATTCGAGAAAAGGTTTTGGGGCATCTCGTCACGACGAGAGATGTTACCCGACCGCTGGCAGCTATCGCATTTACTCACAAAAGTGTGAGCATCCTTAAAGAGAGTGGGCCAATAAAAGCCCGACTCTAACGCTTTCCGTGCGGTCCAGTTGGCTTGATAATGCCCTCCAGCCGGCCCCTCATGGCAGTGTCACAAAATTTGTGCACCCTCCTCGCTTAAAACACATCTCCGCACCACTTGGTCTGCACAGACTCAAAAGAGAAAGGGGTCCTCCCAAAAGTAGTTTTTCAAATCAGAAAAGAATTTCTTCTTTTGCTGAGTCGAAAAATCTTTTAGAAGGACCCGTGCGACTAGATAGTTCGCATAATCTGCGAACCAAGGGGTGGAAGAAGTTTTTATATTATTTAAAATTAAAAGGCGCTCTTCAGGAAATCGATCGTCTATTTCGGGTTCGACGAGCGCTTCCGCGAAGGGTTGTTCTAAATGTGAGAGGTGGTCGACTGCTAAATTTCCAGCCCCCTTCTTATCTTGGATTTCAAAGTCAAATTCCTGTAAAAGGAGGATCCATCGAAGCAAGCGGGGCTTGGCATCAACTTTGGCCAAAAGATATTTTAGGGCGGAGTGATCAGTGAAAACGATTACGTGTGAAAGTGTAACGTAAGGCCTGAATTCATCAAAAGCAAAGACGACGGCAAGAAGTTCCTTTTCCGTCATTGTATATTTAGCCTGTGCGGCATTGAGTGTGCGAGAAGCGTAATATATTGGATGAAAATATTTATTTACGTGTTGGCCTAAGACGGCTCCTACCATAATATCGCTCGCGTCGCACATAATCTCGAACGGAAGGGACCAATCTGGCGCCACCAGAATTGGAGAATTGATAAGTTGCTTTTTTATAAAATTAAATGCCTCTACGCAGGCCGTGTCAAAAATAAATGGGGAATCCTTTTCAAGGAGGTGAGTTAGCGGTTTGGTTATTTTTGAAAAATCTTGAATAAACCGACGATAAAAACCTGCGTGGCCGAGAAAACTTCGAATAGATTTTACATTCGAAGGAACAGGAAGTTTGTCAATTATAGCGACTTTGGCCTTATCGACCTCCATCCCCTTGGAAGAAATTTTATGGCCGATGACTAAACCCTCTCGGACCATGAAATTGCATTTCTCCCAGTTCAAGACTAAGTTCGTCTCTTCGCACCGTTGGAGGACTCTATCTAAATTTTTTAGACAATTTGCAAAAGAGCTTCCAAATACGGAGAAGTCATCCATGAATAGTTCCATTATATCTTCTACAAGCTCGCCGAATATAGCCAGCATACATCGTTGGAATGTAGCTGGCGCGTTATAGAGGCCAAACGACATCCTTCGATATGCGAAGGTGCAGAAAGGGCAAGTAAAAGTGGTTTTTCTTGGTCCTCGGGGGAAATAGGGATTTGGAAAAATCCTGAGAGACCATCAAGAAATCAATAGAAAGGATGACCAGAGAGAAGCTCTAGGATTTGATCAATAAATAGCAACGGGAAGTGGTCTTTTCTGGTGGCATCATTTAATTTTCTGTAATCGATGCACACCCTCCAACCCGTAACAGTACGAGTTGGGATTAATTCGTTATTCGTGTTTGACACGACCGTTATACCGCTTTTTTTAGGGACGACTTGTACGGGACTTACCCACGTACTGTCGGAAATAGAATAGATAATCCCTGCATCGAGGAGTTTAATAATTTCAGTTTTAACGACTTCCCGCATATTCGGGTTAAGTCGCTGTTGAGGCTGAATAATTTTGCGGGGGTTTTCTTCAAGAAAAATTTTGTGGGAGCAGAATGAGGGGTTAATTCCCCTGATATCATAAATTTGCCATGCAATTGCACGGCGATGTTTGGACAAAATTTCAATCAATTCGGATGTTTCCGAATCGGTTAAAGTAGATGATATTATAACCGGAAGTTTTAAGTTCGCGGCTAGAAAAGCATATTTTAAATGGTCGGGGAGTTGCTTAAGCTCCAAGACCGGGGGTTCTTCATAAGATATGTAGATTTTTAACACTTTCTAATCGAAAGGCTCGAAGGGAGAATCTGGCGGCAATTCATCCAAAGGAGGTTGATTTGCCAGATCTGAATCGTTTATCATTAAAGATAATAACTCCGAAAGAGAAGAACACTCATCCTCAAACGCGGATTCCAAATTAAAGCAGGAATCATCATTCGATAGTGAGTTCTGCATGGAGGGGTTGATATGCAAAGTAACTTCATCGTCTCCAACCCGAAGGAGGAGGCGACCGTTACTAACATCGATTAACGCGCGGGAGGTTGCGAGGAATGGGCAACCGAGAATGATAGGCACCTCAGCGTCCTACTCTATGTACAGGATGACAAAGTCTACCGGGAAGATAAACTTGTCGACCTTGACCAGAACATCCTCCACTACCCCAATCGGGTACTTTACCGAGTGATCCGCGAGTTGGATGCTCATCTTAGTCGGGCTTGGGATGCCCAAATCAAGTTTTTTGAAAAGGGAGAAAGGCATCAAGTTGATGCTAGCTCCCAAGTCCGCTAGAGCGTATTTTATTAACATATTGCCGAAGAGGCACGGGATGGAGAATCGTCCCGGGTCATTTAGTTTTGGTGGCAATTTGTTAAGGAGGACAGCCGAGCATTCCGCGTTAAGGGAATTACGCGAAACATCTTCGAGTCGCTTTTTATTAGAAAGCAACTCCTTAAGATATTTCGCATATTTCGGCATTTGGGAGAGTGCCTCGCAGAAAGGAACGTTTATATGGATTTTTTTTTTAATTTGTAGAAATTTTTTATAATGCTCGTCCTTCCACTCGTTGTTTATTTTCGAGGGATAAGGAAGGGACGGGCTAAAAATGTTTGGCACAGTTGGAATACTCGTTGTATTATCTATCGAGAGAGGGGGTGGAGGGGTCGGTGTCGAAACATGTACCTTGGGCTCAACCCGTTTTGGGGAGGTTACCTCCTTGCCGCTGCGAAGGTTTATGGCGTTGGCATTTTCTTGGGTGTTTGGCTCCGTGTTCCCTGGTAGAGCTCCATATGGCCGCTCGGAGACCATCTTTGCCAGCTGTCCCACCTGATTTTCCAAGTTCTTAATCGATCCGGTAATATTCTGGATATTTGACTCGGTGGACGCAACGTATTTAGTAAAAATATCTTCGAGCGGTGAAGGTTTTGGAGGTGGAGGCTGAAATCCATTTGGAAATCCTTGCGGAAATCCTTGCGGGTTCACATTTGGGGGCCTCTGAGCATTATTAGGATTGCTCCAGGAAAAATTCTGGTGGTTCCTCCAACCCGAATTATAATTATTACTATGTGCCTAGGTAATCAACGGTTTCTTCGACAAAAATATTATTATTATTATTATTAGGAGCCCAAGCGGGAGTGGAGGAGGACGCAGTCATCTCCGCCACTTGCTTACTTAGCCGCTCCACTTGTGAGGCTAAGTGAGCAGTGGCATCCACTTTATAAATCCCGGCCGGTTTGGCAGGGCGAGATCTAGGCGCATTCCATTGATAGGCGTTCATGGCCATTTCCTCGAACAGAGCTTGAGCGGCCGCCGGGGTTTTGTTGTTTAACGTTCCCCCGGCGGCTGCATCGATCATTTATCGCGTAGAAAAATTTAGGCCATTATAAAACGTCTGGACCTGTAGCCAGGACGGCAGCGCATGATGAGGACATCTACGCAGGAACTCTTTAAAATGCTCCCAAGTCTCATAGAGAGACTCAGAATCGTATTGAATGAAAGAGGCGATATCCGTACGTAACTTAGCGGTTTTTTATGGGGGGAAATATTTAGTTAAAAAGTGTTCCGTCAATTGGGCCCACGTGGTTATGGATCCTCGGGGAAGAGAAGTTAACCACGCTTTTGCCTTCGTCCGCAGCGAAAATGGAAATAAATGTTAACGAATGGCGTCGTCAGTAACGCCATTAATTTTGAAAGTATCGCATATTTCTAAAAAGTTAGAAAGATGTAAGTTTGGATCCTCATCTGGCAAACCGTCAAATTGGACTGACTGTTGTACCATTTGAATGATGCTAGATTTTATTTCAAAATTATTATTAGCCACTGTTGGGCGTGTTATACTCGATCCGGTATCTTCCAGATTTGGCCTGGCATAATATGCCATAGTCCGTGGCGGGGCCACATCTAGAATTTGATCGGTCATAGGTTCAGTGTAAGTATCTCCGACAGACTCTTCGGGAAATTCGAGTAAGTTTTGATCGCGAAGTCGGAGGCGCTCGTGAAGAGTGCGCTCGATTTCGGGGTCAAAATGAATATTCGAATCGTCCGAGGAGTTTCCTCGGGTCATATACTAATAATAAAAATGATATATTTTTTTTGGCTTTTTGTAAAAAAAAAATTTATATTTTTTAATTTTTTGTAGATATTTTTTTTTAATATATATTTTTAATATATATGATAAAAGTAATAGTAATTCCTTGTTTCAAATAACAACACTAATTTTCCCCAACAACGGCGCCAAAAACTTGATGATTAAATTCGTGGATTGTTCTTTTTTTCTTTGTTTTAGTTAACCTTTATTTGATGAGATTAGATTTCGACGGGTGTTTCCAAAGAGTCTCGCAAGTACTCGTACTTTGAGAAATTAAACGTTATCCTATCGAAAGATAGAAGTAACGGTCTTTTTCTGCTTTCGAAATTTTGACGATTACACATCGGCCACAACGCCGAATTCTATTGATTTTTAAAAAATAGCAAATGAGAGTGTTGCACTAAATTGGTTTGAAAAGCTTTTGTTTAATTTTTTAATCCGAACTAACCATATAATAAAGGCAAGTATACATTATCGTGAGTAATACATGATATTTTGTTTTAGAAAATATCGAGGTCGTATATTTCCGCGGATCGTGTTGATTAACCTACTTTGAGGAACGAACTTTTATTCTATCGGAATAAGTTTTTAGTTGGGTTTTTAAAAGAAAACGATAATAAGCGTATAACTAGAGTTCTAAACGATGATAATAATAGCGCCCGATGTCGAATTACCTTGAGACGAAAATAGTCTTTTTTAGAAGTAAAAGTGATGACTTTTCAAAACATTAAAACGGCTTGGCCGTGGAGGTTCCATAATTATGAATGCTCCTCTCTCGAGGGTACGCCCACCTGAGATTATGAATTTTCGACCATCAAATCTTCTTAATACTCGCCTTATGTTGTGAACCCCGCTATTGGGTTTTTACTTCCAATTCGGGAGACTTACCTCATCCTCTCTCGAGGGTAGAGCGCACTTCTCTTTACCCGTGAGCGATGAGTCTGTACGCACGAGCCTCTCGGCTAACTAGTGTACGGAGACGGAAATGAAAACCACACATCGATTACGTGGCTCCACTCAACGTTATTCTCGGGTAAACCTTAAGCGTTAATTATTTTAGAAAGAGATGTTTTATTTTTAGAAAAACTATTTTTGTGTCCCAATGCTCTTCGACATCGTGCGCTAAAGGGAATTAGCCACTCATCGGAATGGAGACGGCATTAATAAGAAAATACATTTTTAATTATTTAAGCGGATAAAAAGGAAAATAAAAGACTTATATAAAAGCAGTAATAGTATCTGTCCTAACCGTCTTAAACAAGCGCTAAAAAGTTATTAGCCTCTTATTCAAGATGGGGGTGGTATAGAAATGAAAAGACTTATAAAGATGCAGAAATAATATCCGTCCCAACCGACTTAAATAAGTGCTAAAATAAATTAGCCTCTTATTCAAGATGGGGGTGGTATATAGCAGTTATATAAAGACTGAAATAAAGCTAAGTTACAAAAAAGAAAAACACTATCTCATAAACGCACGCACTCTACTTGTAATAAAAAGACTGAATCGAAAGAAAGCGTTTAAATGAAAGTAAAGCGTTAAAGAAAGCGAAAAACTATTTCTATGAAAGCAATAAACTAAGTTATGAAAGCAATAAAATATGTTATGAAAGCAATAAAACTATTCCCATACACACACACACACACACTAACATAAATAAAAAGAAGATGATCCAAATGAGAAAACAACATTTTATTTCTAAAAGGCGAAAATTACAAACGAACATAAACTTAATTGCATAAAGAAAACTCACAAGCACTCAAAAGGACTCAAAAGAACTAACAAGTACTCAAAATTTGGATGGGAAATGCTTCAGTTGAGCCCCTCTATTTATAGGCAAAATTTTATTTTTACACGCCCTAGGTCACGGGCGTGACTTGGATGTCACAGCCGTGACTTAGGGCGTGGCATTTGCGCGTGCTTTATGGGTCACATCCGCTGTCTTCTGGAAGGTCTGCGGTCAAACTTGGCTGCACACGGGCGTGACCTGCAGTGCCACGGGCGTGATAGTGGGCGGCACATCTCTGCTTTAACTGGGGCGTGATGGCTGGCGTGTGCGCTGGATTCTTTGAACGCGTGGACAGAGAGAGTTCGTCGAACTCAGCTTGCCTTTCGTCCAACGCTGGACGCTGAGAAGGATTCGTCGAATGCTGGACGTCGTTTGTCGAACGCTGGGGCAGATTTAGTTCGTCGAACGCAGCTTGGAAAGCTATAGTCGAACGCAGCTCGGAGAGCTTTCGTCGAACGTAGAGGAGGGCGTTTTCATCGAACGCAACTTGTAGAGATTTCATCGAACGCAGGGCAGAGTGCTTTCGTCGAACGCAGCTTGGAGAGCTTTCGTCGAACACAGGGGCAGAGCGCTTTCGTCGAACGCAGCTTGTCTTTCGTCGAACGCAGCTTGTCTTTCGTCGAACGCATATTACAAGCCCTTGGGTCACGGATGTGACATGTTGTCACGGG
The DNA here is from genome assembly GCA_033032865.1 of Dactylorhiza incarnata. Classification (NCBI taxonomy): domain Eukaryota; kingdom Viridiplantae; phylum Streptophyta; class Magnoliopsida; order Asparagales; family Orchidaceae; genus Dactylorhiza; species Dactylorhiza incarnata. The sequence goes on from JAWHQI010000024.1 coordinate 17,248,983, forward strand.
CGTGACTCAGGGCGTGACTTGACAAAAATTGCCAAAATCTTCAAAAACAAAAATAAAACTAAGTAAGAAAAATAATAAAACAAGCAATTTATTCATTAATTTACATAGAAAATTTATAATATTAATTAAAACTATACCAATAACTATACTAAAATACATATAATTTATTACTTATCAATAGCATATAGTCGAATTCGGTTATTGCATATAGTCGAATTCGGTTATACTATTTAGTCGAATTGTCGAATTCGGCGAATGTATAAATCATGACAGAATAGTTCTGTTTTTCCTCTGGTCTACGGATAGCCTGTTTTATACCTTGTGTATAAAAGGAACACGATTAGGTCTTCGAAAGATACGGGATAGACTGAACCTTTTGCGATTTTAGACGAGAACAGCCATCCGGAAAAGTTCCGCAAGAGGGCTTCTCGTTCTTACCGTCCGTCGAGATCCGCCGCCGACGGTCGCCGCCTCCCCTGTCTCGGATCTAGCAGTCCGTGGGGGCGCTGAGAGCTTCCTACTCCGACCCATTCCTTGTTCGACAAGGCTTTGGGGTTCTCCATTGTTCGTGTGGATTGATGTAGAGGAGCCGATACATTTCGGTTCTTGGAACTCAGATTTAGTCTACCGGATTCCTTCTTGGAGCACCTTGGTTGAGTATTGACTCAATCCCGCGAAGGTATATTGCATTTTGCTTTCCTAATCTTTTGATTCATGAGATCCGTAAGATCCTTACTCTTTGGGTTGTTCTAGTTTTCTTCAGCTGCGCACATTTGATGTGTTCATATCATTATGAATGGTATTTAGAAAAACCCAACAATGGTATCAGAGCTAGGTAAGCAATCTAATGCATGTAAATCAGAAATTTAGAAGTGTTCTAAATGTCTGGATTTCTTCTTGGATGTTTGGATTTTGAAGAAATGTTCTAGATTTGAAATACTCCCAAGAATGCATGTGACTGCGTTGCGATTTCATTATTTCAGAGATTGTTTCTTCTTTGCAGTAACCGTCCCTCGATATGGTTTGTGAAACCAAATGTCGTGGATTTTGAATCTGACATTGAGAGACGAGCTTGTCTACTGCATAAGTGGAGTTGCTTTGCTTGTATTCAATGCATGTAAATCTGGAGATTTAGAAGTGTTCTAAGTATTCAGATTTAGCCCATTTTATCAAACTGTTGATAATCCTTTTATGTGCACATGGGGGATGCATTTGTTTTGCGAATGTAGTATTTCTATTTTGTGTATGTGCACGGTGATTAAATGTTAATCACGATGAAATGTTCATCAAATGAAAAATAAAATCCCTTGTCCAATATTAAGTATACAGATGCCTTCCGATGGATGGCACTCTTCTTGCCTCGATCGATGAAGTGTGGGCTTGCCAAAGCAAGGTGCATTAATCTATCTTGGTTAGGGTGCGAGCGGATAATTATGATTTCCCACTGTCGACATTAGGTCTAACTTAACTAGGTGACCTCAAAGGTTGAGTGTCTAGAGGCATAGGGTTGGCATGCTCCATATGATGGATGCGAATAAAGAGTTATTCACCAACCATACAAGAGTTGCATAGTGATGCAATTGACAAATGTTGTCTACCTAAATAACCGCATTATGAGAGGAACGGTAAAGCGGACTCGTTGTGTTGGTGAAATACGGATCTTGTCCACTAAGAGAGAAGCTCGCATAAACTCTCCGAATCGAAATTAAGGGTTGTCGATTTGATTAAAAATAGTGGGAGCTTTTAATAAATGTCCTTATTAATATAAAATGTATTTCGAAATACAGTACTAAAAGTTTTGTGAATTCATTGTAGAATTTCCATGGCAAGTGGATCTCACTCCACCCTGTCCCTGAGAGCTATTCTTGAGAAGGACAAGCTCAACGGGACGAACTTCCTCGACTCGTATAGGAACCTGAGAATTGTTCTCAGGCAAGAGCGCAAGCTCTATGTCTTGGAAGGTGAAGCCCCCACAGAGCCGACCGGAAATGCTCCGAGAGCAGATAAAGATGCTTACAAAAAGTATCAAGATGATACCTTGGATGTGGAATGCCTCATGCTTGCTACCATGTCCTCTGAGCTTCAAAAGCAACATGAGAGCATGTGTGGTTATGAGATAATTAGGCACCTCAAGAAAATGTTCGAGGGGCAAGCCCGGCAAGAGAGGTTTGACATATCTAAGGCATTATTTCAGTGCAAAATGGGAGCTCGAGACTCAGTAGGGACTCACGTACTCAAAATGATTGGGTATATAGAGAACCTTGAAAGACTGGGTTTTCCCTTGGGCCAAGATTTGGCCACGGATCTGATCCTGCAATCGTTGCCGGACAGTTATGAGCAGTTCGTCTTGAACAATAACATGAATGAAATAGACAAGACACTGCCCGAGCTCCTAGGCATGTTGCGAACTGCTGAAAATAATATGAAGAAGGTCAAGCCTGCTAGCCCCATACTGATTGTGCATAAAAGCAATGGCAATATCAAGGGGTTCAAGAAGACGAAGATAGGATCTAAGTCTCATCTTGATCCCATGTCTTCTGCACTGAAAAGGAAAGGTCTGGCGAAGGAAGGAAAATGCCACCACTGCGGTAGGGCAGGGCATTGGAGGCGGAACTGTCCCCTCTACATTGAGGATCTGCAAAAGAAGAAAGGAAGTGTGACTTCCACTTCAGGTATTTGTGTTATAGAGATAAACCTTTCTGCTCCTTCATCTTGGGTATTGGATACCGGATGCGATTCTCACATTTGTACAAATGTGCAGGAACTGAGGAGAAGAATGCTGGGTAAAGGGGAGGTAGACCTGCACGTCGGGAATGGAGCAAGAGTTGTTGTCGTCGTCGTTGGTGTCTATTGTCTTTCTTTGCCCACTGGCTTGTAATAGAATTAGATAACTGTTATTTTGTTCCATCCATAACTAGAAACATTATATCCATATCATGTCTTGACATGAAAGGCTTTTCGTTTATAATTAAGAATAATTGTTGTTCGATTTTTATGAATGATGTTTGTTATGGTGTAGCCCAATTGTTTAATGGTTTATATGTTTTGAACTTAACCATCCGATCTATAATGTAGAAAATACTAAAAGACTAAAAACAACTGATTCGAATCCTACGTACCTTTGGCATTGTCATTTAGGCCATATTAACGAGAAATGCATATCCAAGCTCCATAAAGATGGACTACTGGACTCATTTGATTATGAATCATTTGAGATATGCGAGTCATGTTTATTAGGCAAGATGACGAAAGCTCCTTTCACTTGTTGTAATGAGAGGGTTGATGATCTCTTGGGTATAATACATAGTTCTATGGCTAGAGGTGGGTTCTACTACTTCGTAACATTTACTGATGATTTTAGTAGATACAGATACGTGTTTCTTATGAAGAACAAATCTGAGACCTTTGAAAAGTTCAAAGTGTTTAAAAATGAAGTAGAGAACCAACTGGGAAAAAGGATAAAAGCACTCCGATCTGATCGAGGTGGCGAATATTTGAGTCATGAGTTTCGTGATCATCTGAAAGAGTGTGGTATTGTATCACAGCTCACTCCGCTCGGAACACCTCAGCATAATGGTGTTTCTGAGAGGAGGAATCGTACCTTGTTAGACATGGTGCAATCGATGATGAGTCATGCAGATTTGCCCGTTTCCTTTTGGGGTTTTGCTTTAGAGACTACTGCTTTCACACTAAATCGAGTTCCAACGAAAACGGTTCTAAAGACACCATATGAGATATGGACTGGGAAGCGTCCTAGTATGTCGTTCATCAAGATTTGGGGCTGTGAGGCATACGTGCGACATCAAATGCCTGACAAGCTGGAACCTGATGGCGCAAATCTTAGCACACCGCTAAAGGCGGTAGTAAGACTGCGGCACGAAACGGCAGTGTACCGATCGTTCAAGTAATATAAAATGTGGGAGTGAATCCCCAAGTATCGAATCTCTCAAGGAACACAGTAAGGTGGAGTTAACGTTCAAGGAAGGACTTGAGATCGAAGTCCTTTGGGTCGGATGGATTGCGGAAACGGGGGTTGGTTTGGTTTGTGGAAAATAAAGAGAAAATGCTACAACTACTCCTATGCAATGCCGCTATGCAAAGCTTCGCTCGGCGGGATGGAAGACTACGTAGGCCTTGAGCGCGCTACTTCATAAGGGCGGATGGACGAGTAGGCATGCGGATCGAACTATGCAGGCCTTGAGCGCGCTGCTTCGTTAGGCGGGATGGAATACGGGCCGCGATGCCACGCTTCGGTAGGCGGATGGACGAGTAGGCTAATCGAATGAGGGTCGCAAGCAACTCGTCGACAAGCACGCCACTAGCAATTGCTAGTGCGGCACCGGACAACCAACAATCCACACCACAAGGCACACCTCAAAATAATAAGCAAGAATACTCAAATCACATAGACATAATCAAGTATAAATGCTAATAATCAAGCACGCTTCATCATAATGTTAGATCTAACTACATATACATCAATTAGAGAAGAATAGAGCAAGAAATCGACCGAATCCGAAGGCTCGTTGTAGATTCACGGTTGGAATCATCGGGTTGTCAATCCGCGTCCAAGCTCGGTCCGCAACTACGTCCGGGGTAGAGAGAGCTGTCACGACTCTCCAATGGACCCGTCTTCTTCGTGTCACGATCCGGTAGAGGTTGCAAACTTCCTCTTGCTTGATGGTAATGGCGGCTAGGTCTTCCTTTGGAGCTCTTGGATGAAGGAGGAGGCCGAGAGGAAACTCCGGCTCAAGATTGGCGTGAAGAGCAAGCCCGGAGCGCCTCCAAATGGTGGGCGACGGTGGAGGGGCGAATCTGGGCGGAACCGGGCGGAAAACGGCGCTCAAAATCGGGATTTTACCTAAAATCGCGAGCAGGTCATTTTATAGGCGCTGGAATAAACAGTGCGCACGGTCATTGGCGCACGACCAGTGGTCATGCGCACTAGAATCCTGTGATCGTGCGCTCTGCCTGAACGGAGCCTGCAAAGACAGAAATTATAAAATAACATGTTCGCACGACCAGTGGCGCACGAACGGTGGTCGTGCGCACTATCGTAGGTGGTCGTGCGCACTGGTTGAAACAGAACTCATGAAATTGATGATAAGTGCGCACGAACAGTGGCGCACGACCGGTGGTCGTGCGCACTATCGTAGATGGTCGTGCGCACTGCATCAAACAGAACTCATGAAAAAAGCGTTAAGTGCACACGATCAGTGGCGCACGACCAGTGGTCGTGCGCAATAGAACCAGTGATCGTGCGCAGTGTTCCTGTGCAGAATTGCACCGGAAGCACCTGCACGACTCCTGTTCTAGCGTACAACCACGAATCCAGCTACTGAAAGTGGCACCTAACAGTGCATGAAAACTACTAATGAAGATAAACATGAAAACACACCAAAATGGGCCTAGAAGTGCACATAGCAAGTGATAACAAATATAAGCTAAAACAAGGCTAAAGTGTAGTGGAATGACTAGATAAACGGCCCAGATGAGTCCATATATGTGTATATAATCGGGACTCATCAGAACCCAAATCGGATAAATGTTATCTAGTGGGGTATCCTAGGGAGACCAAATGATACTACTTCTCCTTGCCGTCTGAGGGCAAAGTGTTTGTCGCAAGGACTGGTGTATTTTTGGAGAAAGAGTTCTTATCCAGAAAGACTGCAAAGGTAGAACTTGAAGAAGTTCAAGAGCCACAAACAATGAACGAACCGGAATTGGAACCTGAGCAAGGACTACAAGAAGTTGTAGCAAGAGAGCCTGCTCAAGAAACACAAGTCCTACGTAGATCTGGTAGACCAAGATTTGAGCCTAAGAGATATGAATTTCTCATGACTCAAATAGGTAATGTGTTGCTTATGGATCATGATGATGAGCCTGCAACCTACCAAGAAGCTATGAATGGACCAGACTTCGAGAAGTGGCTTGAGGCCATGAAATCTGAAATGTACTCCATGTACACAAACCAAGTTTGGACCTTGGTGGAACCACCTGAAGGGGTACAATCCATAGGGTGCAAGTGGGTCTTCAAGAAGAAGACCGACATGGATGGGAATGTACAAACATTCAAATGTCGGCTGGTGGCTAAATGTTTCAGGCAAATTCATGGTGTTGACTATGATGAAACCTTTTCCCCTGTAGCTATGGTCAAGTCCATTAGAATTCTACTTGTTATTGCTGGGTATTATGACTACGAGATCTGGCAAATGGGCGTCAAAATGGCTTTCCTTAATGAAAACCTCCTTGAGGAAGTGTATATGACACAACCCGAAGGTTTTGTATCTCCAAGTGAAGCCACTAAAATATGCAAGTTGAATCGATCCATTTATGGATTGAAACAAGCTTCTCAAAGTTGGAATCTGCGTTTTGATGAGAAGATCAAAGAGTTTGGTTTCATCAAGAACGAAGTTGAGCCTTGTGTTTACAAGAAGATTAGTGGGAGCATTATTATCTTCCTGATATTGTATGTAGATGACATACTGCTGATCGAGAATGACATTCCGACCCTGCAAGCTGTTAAGAACAACCTAGGGAACTGCTTTTCTATAAAAGACTTGGGTGAAGCGACTTACATACTTGGTATTAAGATCTATAGAGATAGATCGAAGAAGTTGCTAGGTTTGACCTAGAGTACATACATTGACAAGGTGTTGAAATGGTTCAACATGCTTGAGTCCAAGAAAGGATTCTTACCCATGTCTCATGGTGTGAGTCTCTCTAAGGACCAGTGTCCTAAATCTTTGGAAGTTAAGGACCGCATGAAGTTGATTCCATATGCTTCGGCAATTGGATCAATCATGTATGCAATGTTGTGCACTCGACCCGATGTCTCTTATGCTTTAAGCATGACGAGCAGGTATCAGTCTGATCCTGGTGATGGTCACTGGATAGCTGTCAAGAATATCCTAAAGTACTTGAGAAGGACTAAAGATATGTTCTTGGTGTTTGGTAGAGAAGAAGAGTGAAAGACTTTATTTAAGGGTAGCAAATCACCTAGAGGGGGAGGGGGGGGGGGGTGAATAGGTTATTTTGAAATCTATTAGCAATTCTTGATTAAATCCTAAATGAATATGAATGAAGATCAGATCTTTCAAGAAAACAAACACACAAACACAAACACACAGAATTTTATAGTGGTTCCCCTATTTTGGGTAATCCACTTTCCCCCTTCTCCCCTCTAGCAGTGTGCTAGATAGGGTTTATATCTCCTCCAGATCTCAGACCACCAAAAAGGTCTTACGTCTCAGATCTCAACAGATCTTACAATCTCAGATCTCAACAGATCCAATACTCTCAGATCTCAACATATCTTACAAACTCAGATCTCAACAGATCCTACCTCAGCGCTTATAACAATAGGCTTACCCTCAGATTCACCCCTGAATCTTACAACTCAGATCACACCTGATCCTACACCTCAGATCCTTGAAAGACCCTACTCTCAGATCTGACAACTCAGATCCTACAAGATTTGAAAGAAGTAGAAATAACACTAGGACTCAGATCTTTAGTATATTGAGTCTTCTTGATCTATCTGAAAGATCAGATAGAAAACTTCAGCAGAACAGCAACAACGAAATGGTCTTCTTGAATTGCATAGGCTGTGATGACTATTCTTCTTTAGGAAGACAGATTCTTCCTCCTTGACCTTCTCTCTTCAGACAATAATCTCAGCACCAGATTGCTGAAGGAATTTCTTGTAGTACGATTCTGAAAGAGGAGATGGCTTCTTCAGATTCTACCTCAGATTTTGTTCTTGAACGATGGAGAGAATAATGGCTTTTAATAGGAATGTTCTACATCTAAATCATAGGTCATGCCTTCTATTTATAACCCGCCATACGCAACATCTGAGACGTTCCTCCACGTCTGCATGACGTGAGACCTTCAACGGACTTTAGTGGCTTCAAAATAGACGAGGAGTTTAGACATGGTCATCATCTCGACATGGCTTAGCTTGTTGTAGATGTATTCTTACACATTTCTGAACTCAGAGCATTTCAGGAAAAAGGCGTTGAGCACTGCGGATTTCTGTCGACGCTTTTTCTGTAAGGTGTCGAGCGATGTGTAGATGCTCGACACTTTCTACTTAGACTGAATCTCTCAGCACCACCTTCTTAGGCGTCGAGCAATCTTTAGTCGTTCAATACTTTTTATCTGTAGGAGTCAAGCAATGTATAGGAGCTCGACGCTTCTTAACTCTGCCTTCACATCTAGACTCTTTTTGTTGTCGTTGAGCTAACTGAAGTTTAGTCGACACTTCTTATTCCACGGCGTCGAGCGATATTCCTTGGCTCGACGCTTCTTGACTTGATCTCAGATCTTCATCAGCGACCTTGCCTTTTTGAGACAGCAGACATGAGTCGACGCTTCAAGGTCACAGGCGTCGAGCGATGTGTAGTGTCTCGACGCTTGTGAACTTAGATGAATTTCTTGAGCACCTAGCTTGACCTAATCTCCTGCACAGTGATTCTATAAAATATATCAAATACATTCTGAGATATATCTTTGACTTAGGAATGAACTTCTCCAAATCTAGGACATTGTGGTCAATGGACCCAACAATCTCCCCCTATTTGAAGAAGTCATAACCTTAGTCAATGATATACCCCTTTCTTCAAAGATAACCAATATTTTTACATAGGCAATCATAATATGATAAGTATAATTCTTTACAAAAGCAGATTACCATAACATTCTAACAAAAGAAATTATCTCAGACATGATTTACATCACAAGCAGTTCAGAATAAATCATGTAAATATAAGGAAAGAATCACATCACAACCATATATATATATGATAATAAAAGATAGTTTGCTCTGGGAGCTCATTAAGATTATCCAAAATTATATCAAATACATTCTCTGAGAACTATTTAAGAAAGATTCAAATCCTAATGTTGTTCAGGTTCCTTGATATCTATTCCTCTTTTGGCTCTCTTGGATAGGGCTTCAGCAACTTCTTTCCTTCTCTTGAAGTAGCCAAACGGTTTTGGGAAATATCTGATTGGCTCCTTATCACTTGCCTGAACTTTCCCAGCCAATTTGTTAGCTTTGAACTTTATCTTCAGCTCCTCCTGATCCCTGTGTTTCAACCACTCAGCTTTAGAATACCATTTCCCCCTCTCACCTGGATTACCTTTCACAGCTTCCCATGCTGCCATAATCATTTCCCTTGATGAGGGAGACCAATGTTCATAATCATTCCTTGATTCAACTTCTTCTCTAAATTTCCTTTTGCTAGATTCTACTTGTTCACTGGTAATGTTCTTTCTCTTGGTTTTATCTTCAGGACTGTACATCTTGGCAATTTGCTTTTGAATTTGTGTAGGAGATGTTGGCTTGGTCACAGAGACTTGATCATTATAATCTATGGGAGGATAGCCAAAAGTTTCTCTTATAGAATTGGAGGTCCACACAGCATGCTCGGAGCTGGCTTGAATCTTTGACCTCTCCCCCTTAGGACTTCTTCTGCTATATGATCTCTTAGTACATTCTTCTGAAACCTAACCTGGCCCTCCAGATGACTTACTCCACTTTCAATGGTTTTCTTGACCTTGAGAAGGTGGTCATCTATAGTGTATGTATTTAACTTTACTTGATCCTTTAGAATGGAGGAGCTCTCATAGATCTTGGCCAGTATAGCAGCATCATGCTGTTGCAGCTTAGCTTTTATTTTGGCTGTACCTGTGAGAGTCTGTGCAACTTGTTCTTTGTACAACACTTGCATATTGTTGCTTAGAATTCCCTGATTCTGTTGCACATCATCTGCAGTCTTTGCAATACCTGCTTATTTTTCTTTGATTTCCTTTGAAGTCTCCTTGATTGAATTTAGCTGTTCAGTTGTATAGTCCACAGAAGCACCAGCCCTTTTGAAAAATTTTACCATTTCCTCTCTCAGTGCATTCATCTGATGATTGACTTCAAATCTGACCAATTTCATTTGAAAATCTACATCATTTTTCAATTTTGTGTTATTTTCTTCAATATATTGTTCCAATAATCTTCTTTGATTATTGAGCAACTCCTCCAGCTGAGGAAGTATTGGACTTAGATCCACATTGATTTCTCTTGTTATTCCAGCACTTCTACTACTTTCCTCTCTGATGAAAGAGTCATCTCTCTGGCTCATATGTGAGCTAGAAGATTCTATCTTGATCACCTTCTCAGCCCCTTTCCTTGTGGCTTCAGGCTCTTCTTCCACATCCATAGCATCAACAACAGGATTCTCTTGAGAAGGGACCTCAGGCTGATACTCCCCCTCAAATGGTGCAATGTCTGAATCAATATTCTCAGGGACAAGGATCTCATGCTGAGACTCCCCCTTAACATCTGCATTGTTAAAATCAGTATTGTCTGGAGCAGGGATCTCATCCTGAGCCTCCCCCTCAACTGCTGCTTTGTTAAATTCAGTATTATCCTGAGCAGGGATCTCATCTGGAGCCTCCCCCTCATTTTGAAACTTCCCCTCATTTCTAGCAGGGGATCCAGGTTGATCTCCTCTCTCTTCTTCTTCTTGCTCTTTCTCATCTTTTTCTTTATTGTTCTTGTCAACCCCTTCCAGTATTGGAACATTACTTGTTGGTGTGTCAGGAATACTGTCCCTAGATTTGTTCCCTTCTTCTTCTTCAGATGATGTGAGATTAGGATCATGAATTGGAGAGGATTTCGATTTCCTTTTGGAGGATGATGAGCTTGAAGAGATGGAAGAGATCTTCTTCTTCTTTTTCTTCCGTACTTTCTTCTGCTTTGGAGAAGATTCTGCTGGTGGTTGGCTTGACAGAATCCTTTCTCATCTCTCTAACATTCTGATGTCCATTTTCTTCATATGATTTATTTTGGATCCAAGTCTTTTGTTTAAGGAATCTAGGATTACTTTTACTAGATATAGTGATAATATCCTACCCATGTTGGGTGCTTGGACACATTCTACCACTCTGTCAAACACCACCCTTCCCCAATCAGTTCTCAATGTATGAATAATCCTGGTCAGTAGAACAAACATTTTCCTGGAGATTTTATCATGGGACCCTGTCTTGCATAATAGTCCCTTTCCTATTACATCTGTCAGCAGCTTTCCCTTTGAATTCATCCCTTTCCTCAGTATACTCCCAGAAATTTCATGTGATGTATCAATCCCACACCAGACTTGGGCTAATCTTATCTGCTCAGAATTCACCTCTTTTTCTTCCTCATTACTTTTGAATCTTGGCAATTCTAGTGCCTTAGCGAGTCTCGTAGGAGAAATCTTAATCTTCTTACCATTTATAGTAGTTTTAAGCTTCGAGTTGGCGGAGTCTATTACTGCATTGGAGAGTAGTTCTAAAACCTCTCGTTTCCAGATTAGAGATGATTCAGATAGAATGAATTCTAGCCCTGATTTGTAAATTAGCTCGATGGTTGTCTTGATTTCCTCTGGTGCTGCTTGGAATCCATTACGAACGAGCTCGCCTCCTTCGTAAAGGTAATCACTGCTCTTGGGAGGCATTGTAGTTGTTGATTTTTGATTGAAAGTGTTGATGAAGAAATTCTCTAGGGTAGATAATTTTGAACTGGGAATTCTAGGGCATAAGTAATGACGAAGTGTCTTCCCTATTAATAGAATTTCTAATTCAAGAAGATGAATAGCCATGCGCCTGACTTGTTTAACCAAATTGATCAAATGGTTCAGATTTACCCTGTCGAGATGACCTTGCTCATTTCACACCCGCGTTGAGATTGTTTGGCGTAAAATATCCTCGCTCGACGCCATTTATCTTCGCTCGACGCCAGGTGTCTTCTCTCGACGCCAGGTATCTATGCTCGACGCCATGTATCTTCGCTCGACGTCAGGTATAACTCCACTTTTCTTTTAGGACTTAATAATTATTTTCATTTATTTATATCATTTTCTGTATTTATTTGAGAATTGTCATTTATTCTAGCTTTATTATATTTAGTTTCAAGACAACTTCATTCCATTTTTAGCATTCCTAATTCAATTTTGAAGTTATTGAATTTTGTTTCATCCATGGGTTTAGTGAATATATCAGCTACTTGTTTGTCTGTGGGGATATATTCAATTGTGATGTCTCCATTTTCTACATGTTCTCTTATGAAGTGATATCTAATTTCTATGTGCTTTGTTCTGCTATGTGATACAGGGTTATTAGCTATAACAATAGCACTAGTTGAATCACAATATAAAGGAGATTTACTTAGCTGGATTTTATAGTCTAGAGTTGGTGTTGAATCCATAGTAGCTGAGCACAACAGTTTCCAGCTAAGATGTACTCAGACTCTGCTGTAGAAATAGCTACACTGGTCTGCTTCCTGCTACTCCAAGATATTAGTCTTTTGCCAAGAAATTGACAGGTGCCTGATGTGCTTTTTCTGTCCTCCTTGCATCCTACAAAGTCAGCATCTGAAAAACCAGTCAGTTCAAAGTCATTGCTTCTAGGATACCAAAGGCCAAGATTAATAGTACCCTTCAGATATCTCAGGATTCTTTTGACAACAGTGTAATGAGATTCTTTAGGATTCACTTGGTACCTAGCAAATATACATGTTGAGAACATAATATCTGGCCTGCTAGCAGTTAGGTAGAGCAATGAGCCAATGATGCCTCTATACAAGGTTTCATCAATAGGATTCCCTTTATCATCCTTGCCCAGTGACATATTGGCTGCCATTAGGGTTTTCATGACAGTGGAACTTTCCATTCCAAACTTCTTGATGATCTCTTTGGTGTACTTGGTCTGAGAAATGAAGATTCCTTCCTCAGACTGTTTCACTTGGAGTCCCAAGAAGTATTTGAGCTCACCCATGCTGCTCATTTCAAAATTTCCTTGCATAAGGCTTGCAACCTTTTGCAAAGGTTATTATCAGTTGAGCCAAAAATTATGTCATCTACATATATTTGTACTAGTAGAATATGACCTTTAACTACCCTGAGAAACAATGTCTTGTCTATCTTTCCCCTTGAGAATTTGTTCTCAATGAGAAATCTAGATAATGTCTCATACCAGGCCCTAGGTGCCTGTTTTAGACCCATAGAAAGCTTTCAATAAAAGATAGACATAGTTTGGATGAGTAGAATCAATAAAACCTGGGGGTTGTTCTACATATACTTCCTCCAGTATTGTTCCATTAAGGAATGCTGACTTCACATCCATTTGATAAACTATGAATCCAATATGTGCTACAAATGCCAGGAATAGCCTGATTGCCTCCAATTTTGCCACAGGAGCAAACACTTGATCAAAATCTATGCCTTCCTCCTGTCTATATCCTTGGGCAACCAACCTTGCTTTGTTCTTGATAATCACACCATTTTCATCCAGCTTATTCCTAAATACCCATTTGTTCCCTATGACTTTGTGTTTCTTTGGCCTTGGAACCAATATCCAGACCTTGCATCTTTCAAATTGATTTAGCTCTTCTTGCATAGCCAATATCCATGAAGGGTCCTTATTGGCTTCATCAAACTTCTTAGGTTCTATTTTGGATAGGAAGTTGTGATGCAATGCCTCATGTATTGAGTTCCCTCTTCTGGTTTGTACACCTTTATTTGGATTTCCTATAATCTGCTCTTTGGGGTGATCCTTCAGGTGCTTGGTTGCATTCCTCCATCTCTCATTCTCCCTTTGTGATTCTGGTGCATCTGTTTGAGTTGGCTATTCTAGAGATTCTGGATGTTGTGGTTCTTCAACAACAATTGGTTCTTCATGTTTGTCTTCTTCTTGAGACTCATCCTCTCTAGTCACAATCACAGTCTCATTTGTTTCTTCATTGTCTTCAATGTGCTGTTCATTGATATTCATCTCCTTTAATTTCTGTGTTGAACATGCATTACTAGAGAGACTTCCCAGATCCTTATAAATAAGGCTGGTTTCATCAAATACAACATGTATAGATTCTTCTATCTTATTTGAACTTTTGTTGAAGATCCTATAGTATCTACTTTGAGAGCTATAGCCAACAAAGATTCCCTCATGAGCTTTTTCAGCAAATTTAGTGAGATGGTGCTTTCCATTATTTAATACAAAGCACTTACTTCCAAATATTTTGAAGTAGGCTAAAGTGGGTTTTCTACCCTTCATCAACTCATAAGGGGTCTTATTCAGTCTTTTGTTGATAAGTGCCATATTCTGCACATGGCATGCTGTGTTTACAGCTTCAGCCCAGAAATACTCAGGAAGAGAGGAGTCACTCAGCATACTTCTACTGGCTTCAATGAGAGTTCTATTTCTTCTCTCAACAACCTCAGTTTGTTGGGGAGTTCTGGGAGATGAAAACTCTTGTGAGATGCCTAAATTTTCACAAAATTTGGTCATTGCACCTGACTGAAATTCAGTTCCATGATCACTTCTAATTTTGACTACTGTATTTCCTATTTCATTTTCGATTTGCCTAACAAAGCTAATGAATACTTCTAGAGTATCTGACTTGTGTCTTAGGAAGAATACCAATGTGAATCTAGAATAATCATCAATAATTAAAAGGGTGTAAATCTTTCCTCCTAGGCTGTGAATTGGCATTGGTCCAAATAGGTCCATGTGAAGTAGGTATAGACATCTAATGGAATCCTTCTCACCAATTGGTTTGAAGGATGACTTGGTCCCATTTGATAAGCATGGCAGGGACCCTCCTGCACACACTTCCACTTAGGCCCAGCTCTCACTAGATCACCTGAAATGAGCTTATTTATAGTCTTATAGTTTATGTGGGCTAACCTTTTGTGCCATTGCACACTACTAGAGACTTTGTTTTCAGCTACTAAGCATATGAGATTTACTTGTTCAGAACATATAAAATTTAAGCAATAAATGTTGCCACTCCTAGTGCCTGAGAGAATTATCTCATTCTCTTTCTTAATCAGGCACTCATCCTTGTGAAATGAAATGTCATATCCAAGATCACATAATTGACTTATGCTAATGAGATTGTGTTGCAATCCATCAACATGAGCAACTTTGGTGTTGGTGACAATTCCATTTGTGATTTTACCATAACCTTTAGTTTTACCTTTGTTAGACCCTCCAAAGATAACCTTTGGTCCATTCTTCACAGAAGTGTAGTCATATAGTAGACTTCTTGTTCCTGTCATGTGCATAGAGCACCCACTGTCCAAGTACCAGATAGGAAATTGATTGGTCTTTGGACATACCTGCAAGAAGAAATTACCTTTTCTTAGGAACCCACACTAAGTTGGGTCCTAGAACCTTGTTAGCATGAGCTGGTATGTTTATTTGTTGTATAATCCTTTGTGCTGTGTGTGTTGCCATTGATCTGAGTACTGGTCTTCCAGAATTGATTCTAGGTACAGTTGGATTGAACCAGCAATCAAGAGCAAAATGGCCAACCTTTCCACAGCACCAACATTCATATTTGTTATTTCTCCTTTGAGGTCTTCTTACCTCTTTGGGTTGACTCACATTTTGTTTAGCTGCCTTATTCAATGGAGTTTTGTAAAGTGTTTCAATGAGATTTGTTGATTTAGATTTCTTGACAACATTAGTTTTCACTACTGGTCTCGGTTCCTCTCCTTTGAATTTGGTGTTTTCTCCAAATACAGAGGAGTCATGATGAGTTAATCCTTTTTCTTTGTATAGAGATTTGACATCACTAATGATTGGTTTAGTTGAGTGAGCTTTGCTAGTGGAACACTCACCCTTCCAAAGATTATGCACATCTTCTAGATCATGCTCATTTGTGATAAGCATGGCTTTGTTGAATTTTATAGGTTGCATGGGTGCCTTGTCATTATTTTTAGATTTATTTTCTACCTTCCCATTGTATCCTATGCCACATCTGTATTGTGCAGAAAATGTGTCTATTATGGGAAGGATAGTTTGTGGTTTTGAGAATTTTTCCACAAGCTTCCTTTCAGCTAGGAGTTTTGCTTCAAGTTCTTTTATTAATTTCTCCTTAGTGCATATTGTCTGAATGTGAATGATAGACATAACTTTCAGTTTGCTAAGCTCCTTGCTTACCTAATTTAGCCTCTCAGCTGTTTCAGAGCATTTCGAGTTAGTCTCTTTTAGTTCAGCTATTTTATTATGTAATTTTTTGTTAATCTTTTTACTCTTCATGAGAGCTTTAAGAATTGACTCATATTTATCAAACATTTCATCTAGTGAAATAGGTTTAGTTTCATATTCGGAATCAGATAAAGGAGTTTTATCAAGTACCTTCACATTAGAGATTGTCTCCTGATCCTCTTCATCACTGAGGGCCATGAGTCCTGTATTTTCTTCTTCATCCTCTTCACTATCAGACCATGATAGTGGGGCTCTTATCATAGATCTGTGGTTCAGAATGTCTTTACTTTCATGGGCAGCCACCAGTGCTATGAGTGCCTCTTCACTGTCTGAATCAGATGATTGAGACTCACTGTCACTGAGAGTGACTTTTCCTTTCTTGGCTATTAGGCTCCTCTCATGTTTCTTGTCAGACCTGTGCCTCCTTTCATCAGACTTCTTGTTGTTCTTTCTTTTTGATGGACGGTCAGCAATCATGTGTCCAGATTTCCTGCATCCAAAGCACACAATTTCTTCTGAGTTAGATTTATTATGTTTAGAGTTATACATGTCCTTCTTAGAATCTGGTCAGGATCCTTCTGAGTAATTGGAGTGCTTCTTGGATCTGGATGACTGAGAGGGCCTAGCTTTCCAGTGTTGTTTTCTTCTGAGCATCCTTTTCAGCTGTTTGGTGAAGAGTGCCATTTCACCATCTGATATTTCAGAGTCAGAGTTGCTTGTCACTGATCCTTCAGATTAGAATGGTATCCTGGGAGGTGATGTCATCCTCTCCTTGCTTCTTTTGGAACTTTCTGCCTTCAGAGCAATGGGATTTTCCTTGCTGTGTCCTTCTTCAGCTTTTCTGGTATTCAGGTGCAGTTCATGGGACAGAAGTTTTCCATATAGATTCTGTGGCTGAATGTTTCCCAATTTCTCATTTCCCTGATAGCACAGATCTTGATATCTCATTCTTTGTTCAGGGATCTTAAGAATTTATCATTCAGCTCATAATCTGTAAATGTTCTTCCATAGGTTTTCAGACCATTTACAATTTTGAAGAATTTCTCATAGCAGATTGCTATTGAATCTTTCCTGTCTTGTCTGAAAGCCTTATATTGCTGATTCAGAAGAGACTTCATGTCATCTCTGACTTCTTCAGTCCCTTCCATATAGACAATGAGAGAATCCCACATTTCTTTGGCAGTTTTGCAGTGTACTAAATTCTGGAAGGTTGAATCCTCAATAGCACTCACAATGATGTTCTGAGCTCTCTTATCCATGGTGGCCAGAATCACTTCATCTTTAGTCATTTCAGAGTATGTTTTGGGAGTCTTGATACTTCCATCTGTGAATGAGACCTTCATTGGAACAAAAGGTCCTTCTAGTACTGTGATCTATATCCTAGGGTCAGAGGCTTCCATGAATAATCTGACCATTTCCTTCCAAATCCCAAATTTTTCTTTTCTACAGATTGGTAACTTCATTGATGTGAATTCCTTGTTTCCTTCACTGTTAGCCATCACAACTTAACAAATCTACCCTTAGGAGGTCTTGTTTAGGCTGTTAAACCTTTTGTTGAACAACAACCCTCTGATACCACTTGAAAGACTTTATTTAAGGGTAGAAAATCACCTAGAGGGGGGTGAATAGGTTATTTTGAAATCAATTAGCAATTCCTGATTAAATCCTAAATGAATATGAATGAAGATCAGAGCTTTCAAGAAAACAAACACACAGAATTTTATAGTGGTTCCCCTATTTTGGGTAATCCACTTTCCCCCTTCTCCCCTCTAGCAGTGTGCTAGATAGGGTTTATATCTCCTCCAGATCTCAGACCACCAAAAAGTTCTTACGTCTTAGATCTCAACAGATCTTACAGTCTCAGATCTCAACAGATCCTACACTCTCAGATCTCAACAGATCTTACAAACTCAGATCTCAACAGATCCTACCTCAGCCCTTATAAGAATAGGCTTACACTCAGATTCACCCCTGAATCTTACCACTCAGATCACACCTGATCCTACACCTCAGATCCTTAAAAGATCCTACTCTCAGATCTGACAACTCAGATCCTACAAGATTTGAAAGAAGTAGAAATAACACTTAGACTCAGATCTTCAGTATATTGAGTCTTCTTGATCTATCTGAAAGATCAGATAGAAAACTTCAGCAGAACAGCAACAGCGAAATGGACTTCTTGAATTGCACAGGCTGTGATGACTGTTCTTCTTTAGGAAGACAGATTCTTCCTCCTTGACCTTCTCTCTTCAGACAATAATCTCAGCACCAGATTGCTGAAGGAATTTCTTGTAGTACGATTCTGAAAGAGGAGATGGCTTCTTCAGATTCTTCCTCAGATTTTGTTCTTGAACGATGGAGAGAATAATGGCTTTTAATAGGAATGTTCTACATCTAAATCATAGGTCATGCCTTCTATTTATAACCCGTCATCCGCAACATCTGAGACGTTCCTCCACGTCAGCATGACGTGAGACCTTCAACGGTCTTTAGTGGCTTCAAAATAGACGAGGAGTTTAGACATGGTTATCATCTCGACATGGCTCAGCTTGCTGTAGATGTATTCTTACACATTTCTGAACTCAGAGCTTTTCATGAAAAAGGCGTTGAGCACTGTGGATCTCTGTCGACGCTTTTTCTGTAAGGTGTCAAGCAATGTGTAGATGCTCGACACTTTCTACTTAGACTGAATCTCTCAGCACCTCCTTCTTAGGCGTCGAGCAATCTTTAGTCGTTCAATGCTTTTTATCTGTAGGAGTCAAACAATTTATAGGAGCTCGACGCTTCTTAACTATTCCTTCACATCTAGACTCTTTTTGTTGTCATTGAGCTAACTGAAGTTTAGTCGACACTTATTATTCCACGGTGTCGAGCGATATTCCTTGGCTCGACGCTTCTTGACTTGATCTCAGATCTTCAGCAGCGACCTTGCCTTTATGAGACAGCAGACATGAGTCGACGCTTCTGGGTTACAGGCGTCGAGCGATGTGTAGTGTCTCGATGCTTGTGAACTTAAATGAATTTCTTGAGCACCTAGCTTGACCTGATCTCCTGCACAGTGATTCTATAAAGTATATCAAATACATTCTGAGATATATCTTTGACTTAGGAATGGACTTCTCCAAATCTAGGACATTGTGGTGAATGGTCCCAACAAAGAGCTCATTGTAAATGGTTACACGGATGCTAGCTTCCAAACTGATAGGGATGATTCAAAGTCTCAATCAGGTTTTGTATTTTGCGTTAATGGAGGAGTTGTAAGCTGGAAGAGTTCCAAGCAAGAGACAGTTGCTGATTCTACGACTGATGCCGATTATATTGCTATTGCAAATGCGGCAAAGGAGGCTGTGTGGATTAGGAAATTCATCAGCGATCTAGATGTAGTTCCTATCATTGTTGGTCCCATAGTTCTCTACTGTGACAACAACGGTGCAATTGCCCAAGCTAAGGAACCTAGATCTCATCAGTGCTCCAAGCACATACTTCGGCGGTTCCATCTTATTCGAGAGATTGTCGATCGAGGAGATGTGAACATTTGTAGAGTACCGACTGAAGAAAACACAGCGGATCCACTGACAAAGCCCCTTGCACAAAAGAAGCATGATGGTCTTGTTAGATCAATGGGTATTAGATACCTGAATGATCGTCTTTAGTGGGAGCCTTGTGGATTGTATGTTTGTTTGTTGATTATTCATTTGATGAATTATACTGTATACTGTGTTTTTCATTTTACATTTATGGCAAGTTCTTAATATTATGTCAATAGTATTTATTTGATAAATTAATTAGCATAATAAACGCCCTTAGTCTGTTTGCTTCCATAGGAATTCAAGTACGTGAGTTGAATGTGAGGGCCTATGTATAATCAGAAGCTTCATTCTTAAATGGTCCCTAGTCGAAGTATCATCATAGAAGTTGAAGGGCAATGATGATACTTTAAGACTAGCATGTGCGTTGACTGATGACCGGTTCTCACAGGTCATGATATTGTGATATCAAGTCATCACATGGGTGCTTGTTAGTGAACAAGTTGTACTGGACAGACCCACCATGAGACTACTTTGTGGATTGTTATATGAACGTGTCACAAGTAGGTCTCATCTGGCAATGGTGTTTGTAGTTCTTTGACCTGAAGTCACAGCATTCATCAAGTGAGAAAGAGCGTACTTTGATACCATCTAAAGTCTTCCTTGAGAAAGGTTGATGATAAAGGTGGTTATTGGGTATGTTACGATTCATTTGGGTGTTTGTGTGTTGACAGATATGGGATTTGTCCTCCTTTATGACAGGAGTTACATCCATGGGCCCCTTGATGGAATGAGACCGAGAAATGCATGGCCATGCTGGGTTGAGCCAATATATGATATTGAGCTTACCACTTTCATAAGGTCTATTCTAGATCAGGAAATTGGGATTGAACAATTATGAGGGTGACACGGACCATGCCTCTAGTTCTATCCGGATGTAAGGGACAAAGGAACAAGACAATGCTGATACATTGGTTAAGACAGGCTTATTGAGTTATGAACTCTTATTGCTTGGGTAGCAATGATGTATTGCTAGATGCCGCTCATTATTTGTGAGACTTTTGTTGATACTTTGTGATCAAGTGGGAGACTGTTGGAGTTTCTGAGATGATCTCAAAGCAATCAACAGTTATTCTTACTGCCAATGCAATATGAGCCTATAGGGTCGCACATAAAAGCGTTTGGAGAAGTTGGAGAAAGGATTGTGTTGGCCTTACTCATATTGGATATGAGTGGAGGACTAATCCTGTGACTGCTTGGAATTAACTTGAGAATGTCTCAACGGGAAATCGTTTAAAGGGTTTAAACGAATGGATTGATGCTAGACAAATTCGGCTAAAGGGTTTAACCGAACTGTGTCAAATTCGGCTAAAGTGTTTAACCGAATTATGTTGATTCGACTAATCAAATTCAGCGATATTGATTCGGCTAAAGTGTTTAGCCGAACAATAACAAATTCGACTAAAGGGTTTAGCCGAAATGTGTTAGTTCGACAAAGTGGTTTCGACGAAATCATATAACCGAATTCATATAGTTGAATCGGCTATAGAATATAGTCGAATTCGGTTATACGGTTTAGTCGAATTGTCGAATTCAGCGAATGTATAAATCATGACAGAATAGTTCTGTTTCCCTCTGGTCTGCGGATAGCCTATTTTATACCTTGCGTATAAAAGGAACGCGATTAGGTCTTCGAAAGATACGGGATAGACCGAACCTTTTGCGATTTTAGACGAGAATAGCCGTCCGGAAAAGTTCCGCAAGAGGGCTTCTCATTCTTCCCGTCCGCCGAGATCCGCCGCCGACGGTCGCCGCCTCCCCTGTCTCGGATCTAGCAGTCCATGGGGATGCTGAGAGCTTCCTACTCCGACCCATAGCTTGTTCGACAAGGCTTTGGGGTTCTCCATCGTTCGTGTGGATCGCTGTAGAGGAGCCGATACATTTCGGTTCTTGGAACTCGGATTTAGTCTACCGGATTCCTTCTTGGAACACCTTGGTTGAGTATTGACTCAATCCCGCAAAGGTATATTGCATTTTGCTTTCCTAATCTTTTGATTCATGAGATCCGCAAGATCCTTACTCTTTGGGTTGTTCTAGTTTTCTTGCGCTGCGCACATTTGATGTGTTCATATCATTATGAATGGTATTGAGAAAAACCCAACACTTTGGTGCTGGAATGCCCCAGATCGATTCCGCTGCCGGGCTCTCATAGATGGTGGGTCAGGTTGATCTCTGGAGAGGCTGGCAAGGTTGCAAGTCCTTTGGTTCTGGAATGCCTCAGATCGATTCCGATGTCGGGCACTCATAGACGGTGGGATAGGTTGATCTCTGGAGAGGTTGGCAAGGTTACAAGTCCTTTGGTGCTGGAATGCCCCAGATCGATTCCGCTGTCGGGCTCTCACAGACAGTGGGTCAGGTTGATCTCTGGAGAGGCTGGCAATGTTACAAGTCCTTTGGTGCTGGAATGCCCCAGATCGATTCCACTGTCGGGCTCTCATAGATGGTGGGTCAGGTTGATCTCTGGAAAGGCTAGCAAGGTTACAAGTCCATTGGTGCTGGAATGCCCCAGATCGATTCCGCTGCTGGGCTCTCATAGACGGTGGGTCAGGTTGATCTCTGGAGAGGCTGGCAAGGTTACAAGTCCTTTGGTGCTGGAATGCCCCAGATTGATTCTGCTGTCGGGCTCTCACAGACGGTGGGTCAGGTTGATCTCTGGAGAGGCTGGCAAGGTTACAAGTCCTTTGGTGCTGGAATGCCCCAGATCGATTCCGCTGTCGGGCTCTCATAGACGGTGGGTCAGGTTGATCTCTGGAGAGGATGGCAAGGTTACAAGTCCTTTGGTGCTGGAATGCCCCAGATCGATTCCGCTGCCGGGCTCTCATAGACGGTGGGCCGGGTTGATCTCTGGAGAGGCTGGCAAGGTTACAAGTCCTTTGGTGCTGGAATGCCCCAGATCGATTCCGCTGTCGGGCTCTCATAGACGGTGGGCTGGGTTGATCTCTAGAGAGGCTGGCAAGGTTACAAGTCCTTTGGTGCTGGAATGCCCCAGATCGATTCCGCTGCTGGGCACTCACAGACGGTGGGTCAGGTTGATCTGTGGAGAGGCTGGCAAGGTTACATGTCCTTTGGTGCTGGAATGTCCCAGATCGATTCCGCTGTTGGGCTCTCATAGACGAGGGGTCAGGTTGATCTCTGGAGAGGCTGGCAAGGTTATAAGTCCTTTGGTGCTGTAATTCCCCAGATCGATTCCGCTGCCGGTCTCTCATAGACGGTGGGTCAGGTTGATCTCTGGAGAGGCTGGCAAGGTTACAAGTCCTTTGGGGCTGTAATGCCCCAGATCGATTCCGCTGCCGGGCTCTCATAGACGGTGGGTCAGGTTGATCTCTAGAGAGGTTGGCAAGGTTATAAGTCCTTTGGTGCTGGAATGCCCCAGATCGATTCTGCTGTTGGGCTCTCATAGACGGTGGGTCAGGTTGATCTCTGGAGAGGCTGGCAAGGTTACAAGTCCTTGGGTGCTGGAATGCCCCAGATCGATAACGTTGTCGGGCTCTCATAGACGGTGGGTCAGGTTGATCTCTGGAGAGGCTGGCAAGGTTACAAGTCTTTTGGTGCTGGAATGCCCCAGATCGATTCCGCTGCCGGGCTCTCATAGACGGTGGGTCAGGTTGATCTCTGGAGAGGCTGGCAAGGTTACAAGTCCTTTGGTAATGGAAAACCCCAGATCAATTCCGCTGCCGGGCTCTCATAGACGGTGGGTCAGGTTGATCTCTGGAGAGGCTGGCGAGTTACAAGTCCTTTGGTGCTGGAATGCCCCAGATCAATTCCGTTGTCGAGCTCTCATAGACGATGGGTCAGGTTAATCTATGGAGAGGCTGGCAAGTTATTCATGCTAAGGGTCTCGGCTCGCAAAATCTCCCATAAGCGAGGCAAGCCAGAGGCTCTCTCGCATAAACACAAGAACCCGTGATAGATGAAATGCACCTAAGTCCAAAGGTAAGAACGGGACTGTGGAGTACGGTGGTGGCTAACCTCATAACCTTCGCTGAAAAGAAATGTGCGAGCACGAGCCTGATTAAACGCCGAAATATGTAATTAAAGGCGGGCATACAAAATGCATCAGCGCGATCATGAACATAAGTACGAATGCGAGTAATAAATTAAGGCGGGAAAGACATTCGGCAGATATACAGATAGCTCTTTCGTTGGTCAAAAAGCGTTATCGTCAACGGCGAACTCGCCGACCAAAATAGGAATTTTACACTGGGAAAACCGCCCGCTGCAGAATCCTTCGCTCGCCCTCACGGTCTTCCGACCGTAACTCGCCTCATACACGAAAAATAGGAGAGAGCGAACATTACGAGCGCCGCACCAATAATGAAAGGAGCAAGAGAAATAAATAAGGGAAAAATACACACAGAAATAGCAAGCGAGTAACAGATGAAAAATATACATCCTTTCTATTTTTTGTCCAAAAGTTTTACCAAGTTTCGTGGCGTTCTCGCCAACCAAAAACAAAAGTCAAAGAAAAGCCAGGGCACCAAAAAATCATGAGTCATCCGCGGATTGCTCGCCCTCGCTCCTCTCAGAAGGTGTGGTAGGAAGGAACATCTCCGGGACCAAGTCCTCCAAGGTGAGCTCCGCCGCCTCCGTCGTAAGTAAGCCAGACCGCTTGAGGGTGCGGAAGGCGAGCGTCGCCGCATGAAGCGCTCCCTCCCGCATCTCTGTCTTATGCTCCTACAGCTTGGCCTTCAGCGACCTGGGACTGGGCGGGAGGACGGCCTAGGCCAGTTCGAGGTTCAGGGCTTTCAACCCTTCTACTTACTGCGCCAGGTCGGTGTTGCGAGCAAGGAGCTCGCTGGCGGTCTCGGCATCCTGCGAGAAAAAGGTTTAGGCGCGAATATGGGAGGATAAGAAAGGGTAGACGAATGAACAAAACTCACCATCCCACCCTGGAGGCTGGCGACGAGGCCGTCCGAGATGTTCAGTTTTTCCTTAAGGTCGGCCACCTCCTCGGTCGCAGCTTTCAACTCTTCTCGAAGAGCCTCGGAGCTCTTCTCCTCCCTCAGGCATGAGACCTCCTTTACAGCGACCCTCATCTCGCGCATGAGCTCCTCCGAATTCCTTTCCAGCTGGAATTTGAGCCGACCCAGCACGTGAGCAAGCTCTAGAGAGCGGAGTTGAGACCGCTTGCTCTCATGGGTGAGTACCCGAGAGGACATCTTGTTGAAATCTTTCACGTCCTCCCGCCCATAAAGGCCAAAGGACAGGGCGAAAGCAACGCCACCAACCATATTCTCCTCCACCCAGGAGGGTAGGAGAGTCGATAACGAGGCCCGGTTGGTCTTCTCATCCCAGACCAGCAGAGGCGCGCCGACTTCGTCCAGATGCTTGACCCCCAAGCCATAGTTCCGGTGGCGTGCCGGGTCAGGCACCTTCGACGTGCCGGACACCACCATATAGGGCTCGCTGGACACCTTCTCCTGGGGCTGGGTCGCTGGGCGACCTCCCCCGGACGGGACCTTGAGGGCCTCCTTCCCCTTGGTCAGAAGAAGCATCTTCAGTTTCTTTGGGGGGGGGGAGGTAGAGACTTCGACTCGCGACTCGCAGGAGCCGGACGCTTGAGAGGGGTCGGGGGTCGAAGCAGGGACAGGCTCTCGGCAGAGCTCGGCGGCGGAGGTGGCGAGCTGAAGAGCAGTAGGGGTATGCCCTACTTTCGCGTGAGGGGGGTAGAGCGGGAGGTCTCGCTCTCCTGCGAGTAAGCGGTAACACAAGTCAGGAAGAGAAGAAAAATACAAAAGTTAGCAGAGCGAGTGCGAGCCAAACCTACTCCGGGAGGCACGGGAAGAAGCGAGTCGATGTTTCTCCTGAGGTAAACCACCTCGAAGTTGGTCGACATGCGCTTGAAGATACCGTCCTCGTGGCCGCCGAGCGCCGGGGGGCAGTAGGTGGCTTTGGATCGTTGGATGGGCGAGAAAGGCACGTTGCCGAATGGGCCCTACACGATGACGAACTTTTGGGGCCAATAATGGCTCTTGTTGACCGTCTCCTGGACTTTGGCGTGGTTGCTCGTGAAAAAATAGTCCCGTCCTTGTTCGCCCTAAAGGAGAACAACTTGCGGAAGATGGGTAGGCTGAACTCTATCCGCTCCTCTTGTAAGTAGCACGCGAATGCTACCATCATGGCCACGGCGTTGGGGGTCAGCTGACCCGGGATCACGCCAAAATATTTGACAATCTGAAAAGTTCGCAACGAATGGTCAAGCGAAAAACCCATGCGAGTGTGCAATGGAAATGCGAAAGGGAGGAGCGAGTACCTGGTTAATCTCCGGCCAGAAGGGAAACCGCAAGCCCGCCTCGAAATGAGCTACCGGAATGGCAAGCTCATCCTCGAAGGTAAAGTTTATCGCATCCTTGTCTGTGGGCAGTCGGGCAACGAATCCGGGCGAAATATAGTTCGCCACGACCAGGTGATGCTCATTCTCCGTGAGCGAGCAATTCAGGAAAATATGTCCGCAAAAAGTCCCCGCACACTTGGCCCGGCCTTTGGTGTCTAGGTTATCACCACCCATGGGTTTCCTGCAAGAAAAGAGAATCAGGCACAGAGAGAGAAGGTGGCGAGATGAGGAGGCAAAGACCGAGAAGGGAGAAGATGATCGGAGCGGTTGTTAGCCATAAATGCCCGCCCTATTTATAGAAAAACCAAGGCGGTGGGGAGTTAAAGAAGCATCGGAGGGTGCAGATAGCAAAAGCGCGTCATGATGTACCTCGAAATGAGAGCCTCCCTTGTTGGAGTTACCATTGTGATCTAGAAGTGGTCAAACATGTAATGTCACTGCCAACGCGATATGAGCCTGCAGGGTCGCACATAAGAGCATGTGGAGAAGTTGGAAGATTGACTATGTTGGTAAAGGTTACCAATCACCATATAGAATGGGGGAAGTCCAGCAAATGTTGCTGTCTGAATTCGTCGGGTTTACACGGATAGAATTCGTCGGATTCGTCGGGATTCGTCGGATTGTTCCGTGGAAACTCGATGAATTATTACAGAGTCCCTTAACTCGGCAAGTGTTGCTGTCTGATCAGATTCGTCGGAATTCGTCGGGTCGTTCCGTGGAAACTCGACGAACTGTTACAGAGATCATTAACTCGGCAAATGTTGCCGTCTGACATGATTCGTCGGATTCGTCGGGATTCGTCGGATTGTTCCGTGGAATCTCGACGAACTATCAGGGAGAGCATTAACTCGGCAAATGTTGCCGTCTGATGTGATTCGTCGGAATTCGTCGGATTGTCCCGTGAAAACTCGACGAATGCTGTTCCGTGGAATCCCGACGAATTGTAACAGAAGCCCCTATTCTGCTGTGTGGTCTGTGGATAGCGATTCTTCTAGAAGCTGTTTATCCTTTGGGTATAAATAGGACTTCTTTTAGGGTTCTCATGACTAACGAAATAGAAGCCGACGGAAGGAGTTCCGCTCTCGCTCGAACCCTAGACGGAAGTGTTCCGCCGTTCTGAATCGCCTCCGCCGACTTCCTCTCCGACGATTGTCGCCGGTGTTGTTCTTCCTGAAGTGGATCTAGCAATCCGTGGAAGCGCAAGGTGTAGTCTTCTTCTCCCGGCTCGTGTGGACTGTTGTAGAGACGTAGACATTATTATACGTGAGAACTCTTGCAAAGCCGACGAAGGCAATCTTCTTCTTGGAGCATCTAGGTTGGATTTGATCCAATCCCGTCAAGGTAATTTCATACCTAGCATTTTGATTAACTTCTTGATTCAATATTCATGGTCGATCCGAATCTTTTGGGTTGTTTCTCTTCATTTCCGCTGCGCCTACATTTGATGTATGGTTCTAGAAAAACCCAACAGTGGTATCAGAGGCAGGTTACGATCATGAATGTTGTTTCAGAAGTTTGGTTATTCCAGCACGTGCAAATCTAGGTATTTAGAAGCGTTCTAAATGTCAAGATTTCTTCCTGGAACATCAAAAGTTGATGATTTTTCCATGGGAAATCGGTGGTGATTTTGAAAAATTGAACCCCGCCAGGAACGTCTGGGATTTCATGGTTATTTCTAATTGTTAGAAATTGTTGTCTCCTTAGCATTAACCGTCCCTCAAGTGGTTAATGAACCCTGTATTGTTTTGGATTTTGAATCCAACAATGAGAGACGAGCTTGTCTACTGCTTTAAGTCGAGTTGTCTTTGCCTTTGTCCAATGCATGTAAATCTGAAGATTTGGAAGAGTTCTAAATGTCCAGATTTAGCCCTTTCGTCTATCAAAGGTTGATAGTCTTATGCTGTGCACATAAGGGATGCATGTGGATTTTAGAAAGCTTGTTTTTCTGTGGATGTGCACTTTGATCAAATGTTGATCATGGTTAAGTGTTAACCTATTATTTAAAATTAAAAATCCCTTCATCAAATATTAAGTGTTCGGATGCCTTCCGATGGATGACACTCTTCCTGCCTCGATCGATGAAGTGTGGGCTTGCCAAAGCAAGGTGCATTAATCTATCTTGGTAAGGGTGCGAGCGGATAATTGTGATATCCCACTGTCGACATCGGGTCTAACTTAACTAGGTGACCTCAAATGTTGAGTGCCTAGAGGCATAGGGTTGGCATGCACCATATGATGGATGCGAATAAGGAGTTATTCACCAGCCATACAAGAGTTGCATGAGGATGCAATTGGCAAGTATTGCCTACCTAAATAACCGCATTATGAGAGGAACGCCAAAGCGGACTCGTGGTGTTGGTGAAATACGGATCTTGTCCACTAAGAGAGTAGCTCGCATGGACTCTCCGAATTGATAGTGAGGGCTATCAATTTGAATAAAATAGTGGGAGTATTTAATTAAAGTCCAAATTAAAATAAATTGTATTTAGAAATTTTGGTACTGATTAAATTCTGCATGAATTCTTATAGAATTCCATGGCAAGTGGTTCACATTCCACATTGTCCCTGAGAGCTATCCTTGAGAAGGACAAGCTTAGTGGGACGAATTACATGGACTGGTATAGGAACCTGAGAATTGTTCTCAGGCAAGAGCGAAAGCTCTACGTCTTAGAAGATGAAGCCCCCGAGGTGCCGACCGGGAACTCGTCCCGTGTTGATAAGGATGCTTATAAGAAGTATACCGATGACGCCTTAGACGTCGAGTGCCTTATGCTTGCCACCATGAACTCTGAGCTTCAGAAGCAACATGAGAACATGGGGTGCAAGGAGATTGACGAGCACCTAAAGAAAATGTTTCAAGGGCAAGCTCGTCAAGAGAGGTTCGATGTCACGAAGGCCTTATTTCAGTGCAAAATGGGAGCTCGAGACTCAGTTGGTACTCACGTACTCAAGATGATTTGGTATATAGAGAACCTGGAGAGACTGGGTTTTCCTCTGGGTCAAGAGTTGGCCACAGATCTTATCCTGCAATCGTTGCCGGATAGTTATGAGCAGTTTGTCTTGAACTACAACATGAATGAAATAGACAAGACACTGCCCGAGCTCCTAGGCATGTTGCGAACTGCCGAGATAAACATGAAGAAGGCCAAGCCTGCTAGTCCCATATTGATGGCACATAAAGGCAAGGGTAAGGCCAAGGGCTTCAAGAAGATGAAGGTGGGACCTAAGTCACATCTTGAGCCCAAATCTTCTGCGCTGAAAAAGAAGAGCACCGTGAAGGAAGGGAAATGCCACCACTGTGGCAAGGCTGGTCATTGGAGGAGGAATTGTCCTTCGTACATTGACGGTCTGCGGAAAATGAAGGGAGGTATGACTTCCGCTTCGAATATTTACGTTATAGAGATAAACCTTTCTGCTCCTTCATCTTGGGTATTGGATACCGGATGTGGTTCTCACATTTGTACAAATGTGCAGAAACTGGGAAGGAGGAGATTGCTGAGTAAAGGAGAGGTGGACCTGCGCGTCGGCAATAGAGCAAGAGTTGCTGCTGTAGCCATAGGGGTTTACCGTCTTTCTTTGCCCAGTGGGCTTATAATAGAACTTAATAATTGTTATTATGTTCCGGCCATAACTAGAAACATTATATCCATTTCATGCTTAGACATGATTGGATTTTCTTTTATAATTAAGAACAATTGTTGTTCTATATTTAAGAATGATGTTTGTTATGATGTAGCTCAATTGTTTAATGGTCTTTATGTTTTGAACCTAGACCATCCGATCTATAATGTAGATAATAATAAAAGACTAAGAACAAATGACTCAAATCCTACATATCTCTGGCATTGTCGTTTGGGCCATATAAACGAGAAGCGCATATCCAAGCTCCATAAAGATGGACTATTGGACTCATTTGATTATGAATCATTTGAGCGATGCGAGTCTTGTTTGTTATGCAAGATGACTAAAGCCCCTTTCACTGGTTATACTGAGAGGGCTGAGGATCTTTTGGGTATAATACATAGTGATGTATGCGGACCCATGAGTTCTATTACTGGAGGTGGGTATTTCTACTTCATTACATTTACTGATGATTTCAGTAGATACGGATACGTGTATCTTATGAAGTGCAAATCTGAAACCTTTGAAAAGTTCAAAGAGTTCAAGAATGAAGTGGAGAACCAATTGGGTAAAAAGGTTAAAGCACTCCGATCTGATCGAGGTGGCGAATACCTGAGTCATGAGTTCCGTGATCATCTGAAAGAGTGTGGTATTGTATCACATCTCACTCCACCTAGGACACCGCAGCATAATGGTGTGTCTGAGAGGAGAAATCGTACTCTGTTAGACATGGTACGGTCGA
This sequence comes from Dactylorhiza incarnata, assembly GCA_033032865.1. NCBI lineage: Eukaryota > Viridiplantae > Streptophyta > Magnoliopsida > Asparagales > Orchidaceae > Dactylorhiza > Dactylorhiza incarnata. Next base: position 17,279,296 of record JAWHQI010000024.1, read on the forward strand.
TGATGAGTCATGCAGACTTGCCTGTTTCCTTTTGGGGTTTTGCTTTAGAGACTGCTGCAATGACACTGAATCGCGCTCCGACGAAAACGGTTCTAAAGACACCATATGAGATATGGACTGGGAAGCGTCCTAGTATGTCATTCATTAAAATTTGGGGCTGTGAGGCATACGTACGACGTTAAATGCCTGAGAAGCTGGAACCCAAATCAGATAAGTGTTATCTGGTGGGATATCCTAAGGAAACGAAAGGATATTACTTTTACCTACCGTCTGAGGGCAAAGTGTTTGTCGCAAGGACGGGTGTCTTCTTGGAGAAAGAGTTCTTGTCAAGAAAGACGCAAAAGGTAGAACTTGAAGAAGTTCAAGAACCACAAGTAGTGAATGAACCAGAGTTGGACTCTAAGCTAGGACTACAAGATGTTGTAGCTGGAGAACCTGCTCAAGAGACACAAGTCCTACGTAGATCTGGTAGACCAAGATTTGAGCCTGAGAGATATGAATTTCTCGTGTCTCAAATAGGTAATGTGTTGCTTATGGATCATGATGATGAACCAGCGACCTACCAAGAGGCTATGAATGGACTGGACTCCGACAAATGGCTTGAGGCTATGAAATCCAAAATGGACTCCATGTATACAAACCAAGTTTGGAACTTGGTGGAACCACCTGAAGGGGTACGACCCATAGGGTGCAAGTGGGTCTTCAAGAAGAAGACCGACATGGATGGGAATGTACAGACATTCAAAGCGCGACTGGTGGCTAAGGGTTTCAAGCAAATTCATGGTGTTGACTATGATGAGACCTTTTCCCCTGTTGCCATGGTAAAGTCCATTAGGATATTGCTTGCTATTGCTGCGTATTATGACTACGAGATCTGGCAGATGGATGTCAAAACGGCTTTCCTAAATGGAAACCTCCTTGAGGAAGTGTACATGACACAACCCGAGGGTTTTGTATCCCCAAATGAAGCCACTAAAATATGCAAGCTGAATAGGTCCATCTATGGATTGAAACAAGCCTCTAGAAGTTGGAATCTTCGTTTTGATGAGAAGATCAAAGAGTTTGGTTTTGTCAAGAATGAAGATGAACCGTGTGTTTACAAGCGAATCAGTGGGAGCATTGTTGTCTTCCTGATATTGTATGTAGATGACATACTGTTGATCGGGAATGACATAACTACCCTGAAAGTTGTTAAGAACAACCTAGGGAACTGCTTTTCTATGAAGGACTTGGGTGAAGCGACTTACATACTCGGTATTAAGATCTATAGAGATAGATCGAAGAAGTTGTTGGGTTTGACCCAGAGTACGTACATTGAGAAGGTGTTGAAGCGGTTCAACATGCTTGAGTCCATGAAAGGATTTTTGCCCATGTCTCATGGTGTGAATCTCTCTAAGGACCAGTGTCCAAAATATTGTGAAGATAAGGACCGCATGAAGTTGATTCCATATGCTTCGGCAATTGGGTCAATCATGTATGCAATGTTATGTACTCGACCTGATGTCTCTTTTGCTTTGAGCATGACTAGCAGGTATCAGTCTGATCCCGGTGAATGTCACTGGATAGCCGTAAAGAATATCCTGAAGTACTTGAGAAGGACTAAGGATGCATTCTTGGTGTATGGTGGAGAGGAAGAGCTCGTTGTAAGTGGTTACACGGATGCCAGCTTCCAAACTGATAGGGATGATTCGAAGTCTCAGTCAGGGTTTGTGTTTTGCCTGAATGGAGGAGCTGTGAGCTGGAAGAGTTCCAAGCAAGAGACAGTTGCTGATTCTACAACTGAGGCCGAGTATATCGCTGCGGCAAATGCAGCGAAGGAGGCTGTATGGATTAGGAAATTCATCGGCGAGCTAGATGTAGTTCCTAGCATTGTTGGTCCCGTAGTTCTCTACTGTGATAACAATGGTGCAATTGCACAATCTAAGGAACCTAGATCCCATCAGCACTCCAAGAACATACTTCGGCGGTTCCATCTTATTCATGAGATTGTCGAACGAGGAGATGTGAACATTTGCAGAGTGCCGACTGAGGAGAATATTGCAGATCCACTGACAAAGCCTCTCGCGCAGAGAAAGCATGATGGTCATACTAGATCAATGGGTATACGGTACCTGAGTGATCATCTCTAGTGGGAGTCTTGTGGGTTGCATGTAAAATATATATATTATGTTGGCTGTTTATTATTCATATGATGAATAGTGTACCAATTATTTCCTTTTACAATAAATGGCAAGTTCTTTTATTACGATATACTGTTTCTATATGATAGAATAAAATTCGTGATAAATACCCTTAGAATGTTCGCTTCCATAGGACATCAAGTACGTGACTTGAATGTAAGAGCCTATGATTTCGAAGTTTCATTCTTAAAAGGTCCCTGGTCGAGGTATCATCGTAGAAGCTAAGGGTGATGATGATACATTAAGACTAGCATGTGTGTTGACTGATGACCGGTTCTCACAGGTCATGATATTGTGATATCAAGTCATCACGTGGGTACTTGTTAGTGAATAAGTTGTACTGGACAGACCCAACCTGAGACTACTTTGTGGATTGTTACTTAAAAGTGTCACAAGTAGGTCTCATTTGACAATGGTGTTGTGGTCCTTTGACCTGAAGTCACAGCATTCATCGAGTGAGGAAGAGCGTGCTTTGATGTCATCTAAAGTCTTCCTTGAAGAAGGTTGATGATAAGGGTGGTCGTTGGGTACGTTACGAATCATTTGGGTGTTTGGTTGTGAGCAGATATGGGATTTGTCCTCCTATATAACAGGAGTTGCATCCATGGGCCCCTTGATGGAATTGGACTGAGAAATGCATGGCCATGCTTGGTAGAGTCAATATGTGATATTGAGCTCACCATTCTCTAGAAGTCCGTTCTAGATCAAGAAACTTGGATTGAGCTATTATGAGGGTGACACGGTCCATGCCTCTAGTTCTTTCTGGATGTAAGGGACAAAGGGACAAAGACAACGCTGGAACATTGGTCATAAAGGCTTATGAGTTATGAACTCTTATTACTTGGGGAGCAATGATGCATTGCTAGATGCCGCTCATTGTTTGTGAAGTTTTTGTTTGATACTTTCAAGATCAAGTGGGAGACTGTTGGAGTTACCATTGTGATCTAGAAGTGGTCAAACATGTAATGTCACTGCCAACGCGATATGAGCCTGCAGGGTCGCACATAAGAGCATGTGGAGAAGTTGGAAGATTGACTATGTTGGTAAAGGTTACCAATCACCATATAGAATGGGGGAAGTCCAGCAAATGTTGCTGTCTGAATTCGTTGGGTTTACACGGTTAGAATTCGTCGGATTCGTCGGGATTCGTCGGATTGTTCCGTGGAAACTCGACGAATTATTACAGAGTCCCTTAACTCGGCAAGTGTTGCCGTCTGATCGGATTCGTCGGAATTCGTCGGGTCGTTCCGTGGAAACTCGACGAACTGTTACAGAGATCATTAACTCGGCAAATGTTGCTGTCTGACATGATTCGTCGGATTCGTCGGGATTCGTCGGATTGTTCCGTGGAATCTCGACGAATTATCACAGAGAGCATTAACTCGGCAAATGTTGTCGTCTGATGTGATTCGTCGGAATTCGTCTGATTGTCCCGTGAAAACTCGACGAATGCTGTTCCGTGGAATCCCGACAAATTGTAACAGAAGCCCCTATTCTGCTGTGTGGTCTGCGGATAGCGATTCTTCTAGAAGCTGTTTATCTTTTGGGTATAAATAGGACTTCTTTTAGGGTTCTCATGACTAACGAAATAGAAGCCGACTGAAGGAGTTCCGCTCTCGCTCGAACCCTAGATGGAAGTGTTCCGCCGTTCTGAATCGCCTCCGCCGACTTCCTCTCCGACGATTGTCGCCGGTGTTGTTCTTCCTGAAGCGGATCTAGCAATCCGTGGAAGCGCAAGGTGTAGTCTTCTTCTCCCGGCTCGTGTGGACTGCTGTAGAGACGTAGACATTATTCTACGTGAGAACTCTTGCAAAGCCGACGAAGGCAATCTTCTTCTTGGAGCATCTAGGTTGGATTTGATCCAATCCCGTCAAGGTAATTTCATACCTAGCATTTTGATTAACTTCTTGATTCAATATTCATGGTCGATCCGAATCTTTTGTGTTATTTCTCTTCATTTCCGCTGCGCCTACATTTGATGTATGGTTCTAGAAAAATCCAACATCTCTCTCTCGCACTCGCTCGCGACAACCCGAAAATATTGACCCAAACAATAGAAGTAACGCGCGAGTAAAGGGATGCGAGCCCTTGCACGATAGGCGAGCCCTCGCAGATCACGTGCTCGAACGATAAGAGGCGGAGGACTAAGTTGGAAGCACATATTGCCCGCTGGGCATACATGAGCGCGACTAGAGCAACATGAAATATGGATAAAAGGAAAAGGCAAAAACAATAAAGTATAGCACAAGCCCAAATAAGAAGAGCTCGCTTGTACGAGCGAGAGGTATTCGGATCGCCACTATACAGCATAAGTCGCCCAGATGTCATGAAACAAGATGGAAATTTTTCAGAAAAAGAACGCGAGTGCGGGAGGGGGGGTGGGGGGGAGGTCAATATTGGATCCATTTCCATCGGCCCCTTCCTCGCACCCCCGAGCTAGGCAGTCTCCTGGGGTAATGATACGCTTCGACAGCGCGAAGATCTTGTTGAATCAAGTGAGCATTGTCTCTTACCCGCGCAAGGTGCACCCCCGGGGAAGTAACCTCACCGCAAGAATCTTGCAGCAGTTCGGCTTGGAGCTGAGCGCATTCATCCCCCAGCGAGGTAATCTGCTCCTCTGTAGCCTCCCTGTCTCTCTTCACCTGACTGAACAGGTTTTGCAACATCCGACCCTGTTTCTAAAAGAGCTCTGAGGTCCGCCTCTTCATCATCACCGGATCCAGCGGGTCGCCGAGGAAGGCGTCGATCTCTTCCGGCAAAGGGGGGCGACAGCTCCTCTTCCCCCAAGTCAAAGTCGCTGGAACTCTCAGGAGGGCCTGCGAGAGGGGGAAGTCGCCAGAAAGAAGAAAAAGACCGATAGCTGACTGGTTCGAGCTAATCGGGCGGGTCAGAAGTCTCCTTACCCTGATGAGTGCGAGAAGAACCAGACCGCCCCTGGAAGGGAGTCCCGAGGGGCAGGGTCGCCGATTTACCTAAGCCTGAGAGGCAAAGTTCGGGGCCCTCACCCTGGACGGTGTCTGGAAATGAATTCTCAGGATTCGTTCGGTCCAGAAGAGTGTACCCCGGGACAGGGATTTTTTGACTTGGGAGGAGGTTGCGAGAGTGAGGGAACGGCTTGTCCTTCGGGAATCGCGAGAGGGGACTCTGCGAGAGACAAGGTTACAGGGGCAACACGGCGAGTTCATCAAAGAATTATGCGAGAAGGCTTACGGTGCTGAGGCAAAGACGAGTGAAAGACAGAGACGCCTAAGTCCGGGATCTTCGAGCCCCCCCCCCCCCCCGAGGGGTAGCAGGGAGAGCGTCCACTCGGATTTCATCCGTCAGGTTCCCCGATAGAAGCGAGGCCTGAAAGTAAAAAAGGTATATATATATATATATATATATATATCAGCGGGAAAAGGAGGTAGGTCAGCTTGCCGACCCGGATACCTGATTTCCGAGAAGAAGGTCAGGGGACGGATCTAGGGCCAGGGATCCATCATTCCCGCTCTGGCTTAGGACCAATTTTGCTTTGAGCCTTCCCGGGGAAGATGGCTTTGGGGCCCAAGGAGCCGTTTTAGCGAGGGTCGCATGCTCAAAGGCTCGTGTCGAGTCGATGCGGTCCCGGGTCTCTTCAGAAATAGGCATTCTCAAACAACTACAGTACGGAGCAGCGAGAATTGGTGGAGGAAGAAGAGGGGAGCCCATCGACTACGATCGACGATATTTATAGCAGGGATGCTGGGCTCCACCAAAAGATTCCTGCCAGGTCAGCACCCGAACGGCGAACGCCGAGGTTTGGATGATTCTTTGCGAGTTTAACTTAAGACTCGCGAAGAGCGGGGATTGTGTACAACCCCGGGTTCGCCTCGAACGAGAAGGTGGAATCAAGCTGGAGAAATGATTACTCGCAGGGGCAAGCCAGGTGCGATCCCACCTGGGCGAGTGCTAGGTGCGATCCCACCTGGGCGAGAGCAAACAGCGGGCAGGACGCTCGCAGACCACTCATGCATGTTGCCACCACGCAGCACTTCAGGGGCTACTCGGCAGCAGTACCTCAACGATTACTCGCAGCTAAAGCCATGCGAGCGCGCATGGGCCCGAGTCGCGAATGGTGCTGTATAACCCCAGTATTCTTCAGGGGGCGGACATAGAAAAAGTCTGTTCTACGTTCGACGAATGTCGAGCTTCAGTTAAGATCGGTGAACTCGGCTCGGCGTTCGATGAAATCCTTTCTGCGGTCGACGAACGGAAACTAAATTTGCCTCAGCGGTAGGGCTGAGAGGGTCAGCCGTCCCAGCGGTTATTTCTGTCCTGTCTCAGCGGATCTGTTGGGACCAAGGAGGGCGAGCCAGGTATTCGTCGACTACTCGTGAGAAGGCGGACGAGCCGGATTCCCTCCAAAGTCTTCAAGTTCGTCGAGCTTCGAACGACGTTCGACGAAATCCGTTCTGCGTTTAACGAACTCACAACATATTCTCAGTTCGACGAACTGGCTTCTCAGCTCAGCAAACTCAATCATCCGGCCGGTCCAACAGATTTACGCCAGGCCAAGGGGAGTTCGCGGGAAGGAATGCGAGACCGGCCTCGGTGGCTGTCTCCAGAAGAGGCGCGAGCGGAGCCATCGCAGAGTGCTCGCCTATGAGGGGTCTCGCGAGCCATAATCGCGAGGAAACTCGCGGGGGCTCTCATGAGTGGTGTTCTCATAGGTCACCTACCCATAGGCTAAGGAGGTGAAATTACCCCTCTACCCCAAGTGGTCTGCCGTTAGTCTTTTCAAACAGCGGAGTTCGGCTGTTAGCAGGCCAAATTGGGGTGCGATTAGAAAAATCCAAAAGCAGAATTCCGCTATCAACAGACCACGAGCAAAAAACAATAAATAGACCTAAAAGGGCACCTTGGGAGAGAGGTCCAATCTTAGTTCTCTGAGCTTCTTCCTCCCTTGGTTACTTTGGTTTAGCTCTCTAGCTCTCCAAGGTGCCCTAGTCTCAGCTTTGGCTTGGGAGGGGAAGTGCTCATCGATCTTCCAGGTTTGTGGTGGGACCTCCTCGGTGTGACTAAGCTCTTAGTCTGTTCCCGAGTCCCCAGTCTGCTCCTTTCGAGGGACTAGTAAGGGCTAGCTACCCCTCAACTTGTTGAGGGCCCGAGCTTCACAAGAGACCGAGAAATCGGTTTCAACAGTAGACCTCCACTATTTACTGGGTCAGATTATAATTATTGGAAAAATAGGATGAGATGTTTTCTTATGACCCTAGATAATGAGGTTTGGAATATGGTAGAAGAGGAATACTCTCCTCCTACAGTTGTAGTTGGAGAAGTAACATTAGAAAAACCTAAGGATAAATGGGATGATATGGATAAACTCAGATGCAAAATTAACGCAAAAGCCATGAATGCTCTATTTTGTGCGTTAATTTAATAGAATTTCTGCATGTACTACTGCTTATGATATTTGGAATCATTTGGAAATTACTCTTGAAGGTACATCGCAGGTTAAAGATTCAAAGGTTTTTCAACTGGAGTCGGAATAAGAAAAATTCTGGACGGATGAAAGTGAAGATGTTGATGTCATGTACACGCGCTTCACCAAGATTGCCAAAGCCTCCAAAGCTCTTGGAAAGACCTTCTCAAATGGCGACTTGGTATGAAAGATCCTTCGTTCTCTTCCTCCAAAATTCAACCTGAAAGTGACGGCCATTTCAGAATCTCACAATCTAAGAACGCTCGAAGTTGAGAGCCTCATTGGGAATCTCAATACCCATGAGGTAGAACTCAAAATCCTTTTGGTGAAGAACTTCCAAAAGTTCATGCGAAATCCAGAAAGGAGAAACACTTTCCGAAAATTTTTCCAAAAAGATGCAAGATGGAAAGGGTCATCTTCTAAGAAGGAAAATGAGAGAGACGATGAAGAAGAAATACCTCCACCGGAATGCTTTCATTGTAGGAATACCGGGCATATTCGGAGCCATTGCCCAAAGTTCTTGAAGGAGAAGAAGGAAAAGCGGCACAAAGGGAAGGAGAAGAGGAAGGTGCTAAAAGCTAGAACATGGGATGACTCCTCCTCTTCCGAAGGATCAAGCCGGTCTTCATCAAGCGAAGATGAGGAAGCAAACATGTGCCTCATGGGACATGGAAACGACGGCGACGACACTAGTGTTCTTAGCGACACTGAGGTAACTCCTCCCACTTATGATGAACTCTTTAATGAATTTCTTGATACTTGCAAAGCTTTTGATAAAAATATGAAAGATAGTATTTTATTGAATCGTGAAAATGAATCGCTTATTAAAGAAAATCAAAAGCTTTCCAAAAAACTAATTATTTTAGAAAAGAGAAAGGTTTCTTGCCAAGAGTGTGATCATTCCACTAAAATGCCAAAAGATATTGAAGAGTCTCTTTCTAAAGCCCTCTCTCATGCCAAAATTCTTACAAAAGAGACGGGGGGATTAGAAAGAAAATTAGAAGCCTCTCTTATGCAAAGTAAAAATAATAAGAAAGGTTTTGAAAATAGGTGTGTCATGCTTGTGAAAGAAAATTCATCACTTAAAGCACATGTTAATGATCTCACCATGGCCATTAAAAAGTTTGGAATGGGCCAAAAATCTCTGGATATGATTTTAGGGAACCAATGTTATGGTTCTGGAAAATTTGGGCTCGAATATTGAGGTGAGGGCTACCGCCCGGCGCTAGCCACTAACGCTGGCGCTAGCACTTCATACAAGAAGCCTGATTTTTCTTCTACAAAATGTTGTTCTTCTGAAAATCTGATTCTTTCCAGCAAGAAAAAAATTCTAGAAAAGGGTCTCAACCCCCTTTATTACATGTGCAAACTGTTATAGGTTTGGTCACGCGTCTAGTTCTTGCAGGAAATCAAAATAAACTATTTTAAACCAAATCTGGGTACCTAAGGCTTCCACTTATTCTATGGGTGGTACCACTTGGGTATCCGGATCTTTACTCTCATCTTCTTTCTAGATGTGCAGGCAGGCTAAGGAAAATGAAGATGTGTGGTACTTGGATTCTGGATGCTCCAAGCATATGACGGGCAATAAAGCAAAGTTCCTTAGCCTAGAAAAGAAGAAAGGAGGGATTGCGACGTTTGGTGACAACGGAAAAGGAAGGATCATGGGAATTGGTACAGTTGGTAACCAATCCTTTACTATATCTAATGTTCTTTATGTGAAAGGATTAAAACACAATTTAATTTCTATTAGCCAATTATGTGAAAAAGGATTAGATGTGTTATTTGAATCTTCCACTAATCTATGCAAAATATCTAATCCCCCTACAAAAGATATTTTACTAACTACACCAAGAATACATAATGTCTATATAGTTTCTTTTCATGATCTTTCTAAATCATCTATAAATGTTTTGTCACTAAAAATGATGAATTAGAACTTTGGCATAGAAGGCTAGGGCATGCTAGCACAAAGCTCATTGTAAAACTTGCTAAAAGTGATTTAATTAGAGTATTGCCTAGGTTAAATGGAACTTTACCTTCACTTTGTTCACCATGTCAAAAAGGTAAATTTTCCAGATCCTCTTTCAAAAGTAAAATTTCATTTCTACTACATGACCCTTGCAAATAATTCATATGGATCTTTTGGTCCCATTAGCACTGCAAGTCTTGGTGGTAGATTATATACATATGTTTTAATAGATGATTTTTCAAGATAATGTTGGACATATTTCTCTCTTCCAAATCCGATGCATTTTGCGAATTTGCAAAATTATGTACTCGTATTCAAAATGAAAGTGATTTAAAAATTAAATGCATTCGCTCGGATCATGGAGGAGAATTTGAAAATAAAAAATTTACATCCTTTTGTGATATGTTAGGCATTAAACATGAGTTCTCCGCACCACGCACACCACAACAAAATGGTGTTGTAGAAAGAAAGAATAGGACACTTCAAGAACTAGCACGCACTATGCTATGTGAATATAAATTACCTAAGTCTTTTTGGGCCGAAGCCGTAAATACATCATGTTATGTTATGAATAGAATCATGCTTCGCCCATCTCTTAATCTCACACCATATGAACTTTATTTTCAAAAGAAGCCTAATGTATCTTATTTCAAAGTTTTTGGTTGTAAATGTTTTATTTTGAATACAAAAGATAGCTTAGGAAAGTTTGATGAAAAATGTGATGAAGGAACTTTTCTTGTGTACTCTTCAACTAGTAAAGCTTATAGAATTTTTAATAAAAGAACTAGTAGAGTTGAAGAGTCGATAAATATGAAATTTGATGAGTTTGTTCCTTGTGTAGAAAAACTTTCTGCAGGCAACGAGGATGATCTCTTACAACCTTTGGAGCACGGTGTTGAGGAACCTTCCAAAGAAGAAAAAGAGGAGGTCAAGGAAGATGTTTATGTGCCTCCAAGCACCTTGCAATTTACAAAGGATCACCCACGGGAACTTATAATTTGTGAACCATCTATTGGGGTAAGAACTCCCTCTTCTCTTCATAAATCTTATTCAAATATTTGTTTTGTTTCCGAAATTAAACCAAAAACCGTTTCTACCGCTTTAAATGATGAATTTGGATTTTTGGCTATGAATGAAGAGTTAGAACAATTTGAGCGACATAATATTTGGAAATTAGTGGAAAGACCATCTAGTCACCCGGTTGTAGGTGTAAAATGGATCTTTAAAAATAAATTAGATGGTGAGTCTAGAATCACTAGGAATATGGCACGCTTAGTAGCACAAGGATATTCACAAATTGAGGGGATAGATTTTGATGAAACTTTTGCACATGTTGCTATGTTGGAATCTATTAGAATTTCTGCATAAGACTACTCTTAAGACCCCTAATCAATATCAAAAAACAAAATTTTAAATCTTCAATATTTCACTTACTGTTTCCAGCGCTAGCGTGAGTGTCTGAATTTTGTGTTTTTCAAAATTTCTAAAAATCTACAAAAATATTTTAGTTCATATTTACTACTTTAAATTTTGAACTTATGAATTTTGTTATTTTTGTTTTATTTATTTTATGAAAAATCAACTACAAAACTTCAAAATTCAAAAATACAAAAATATGTTTTTGTGTAGTTTCTATTTTTCTTTCATTATAAATTTTCAAAATAATAAAAATACTGTATGATCTTTATTGTCAATATCAAGCATGTATGAATTCCATTATTTAGAATTATCTACAATGTTAAAACTTGTTTCTTCATATTACTATGAACATTATTTTGTTTATCATGCTTTGATATATCTATTTAAAGTACATCAATTGTATTTAAAAATATGTGTAGAACCAAGCTTAGCATGCCTCTAAGTATGAGTAAATGAATTGTGATTGATAATGATACTTTTACACTCACTTATGTTTGGTAATGTACATGTGTGTTTAAATCTAAAAATGCTTGCTTGTGTATTGTAATTATACAATGAATTAAAATTTGCATAAGTTTATTATCTACACTACATTTGAATTGCACTTAAAAAATAAGAAAAGTGGTTTTAAAAAAATTTATGTTGGGTTTGCAGAACAAGTGTATTCGGAGAATGTTGTCTCACAAAAGTGAACAAAAAAAAGACAAATATAACTCCATCAAGCACTACTTGAACCTCCTGATAAGTCTTCATAAGCATTGAGAGGTTGAGCACCTTGGAAAGAATAGTAAAGTGTCTTATGCAAACCTTGATTAGTACACCACTTTTTATAAAAATATTTGCATTAAAATTGTGTGAAATTTAATATACTTGTTTTTTATTGTGCACTTACTTTACACATGTCTTGTATTTTGTGATTTAAATCACTTGTTAACATTGCTCAAAATACACTTATGTGCACACCATTATCTTTCACAACACTTCTTCTCATGAGTATTGGATTCTGATGATTTATCTATACTACTCTTTATATAAGAAATGCGCTAGATAACCTAGCATGATCTCTACAATGTTTTGTATCTCTTAAACTTGAAATTAGGTAACATTGTAGTATAATTTTTTTATGTTCATTTCATGCTTGGTATCTTTATGAAAAACTTTGAGATTTCAAAAAGGTTAAAACATCCATACATTTTGAACCTAAACTTATATTTTTAATTATGTTTTTCATGCTTACAAAAAGATGTTTCTTATAATCTTCCGCTTGCATACACTCTTATTTTATTTTACTTGAAATCTCTTATATATACTAAGCTTAAAATCATTAACTATATTACAAAAGCTCGATCATGCTTTATCATTTATAAGGAATGCCTCCTTACTACCCTCACACAACCTTCTTTTGATAATACCAAAAGGGGGAGATTAATTGAAGAAATCTAGAGGAGATATCTAGAAGATTAAGGGGAGAAAGACTAATTCTTGTAATTTAGGGGGAGTAAAACATAAATTGCATTTATGTAGGGGGAGCATTAAGATAGGGGGAGTATGCACTATTCTCATGCTTATCATATACTATAGTTGCACTTTTATCTCGCTTATCATTTACCATAAACACCTTTGTTGATTTCTTGCTAAGAGGATTTGTTATTATCAAAAGGGGGAGATTGTTGGACATGTGTGTCACATCCCTTTGTTTGAGAATAACAAATCCCAAATTGTATTTGATCTTGCTTGTCGTGTGTTTATAGTGTGCAAGAACTATAGGTGTAATACTCCACAGGTAGAAAGCAGCTTGGAACCAACAAACTGAGCTTAAGCACTACCGCCAGCGCTAGTAGTTACCGCATGCGCTAGTGCTACCATCTGGCGCTAGCTCAAGTTCGTGCACAGCGCCACACCGCCGACAATTTCGCAACCGCTCTACACGAATAATGTCGCAGGCGCTAGGTGCTACCGCAGGCGCTAGCTCGGAGTTCTATAAAATGGAGTTCTCCTTCTCGTTTTTGATTGATCATCCCAGAGAGAGTCCCTTGCCAAATTCCTGAGTTGTTACTCTGCCGAAATCTCATCTCCCACTCAAAGTCAAAGAAAAATTATGGAGAAGGAAGCCATCACGCTGCATCCGAAGAACGATCAACCTCGCTTGAGCCACAACGGTCCTTCATCATCAACTCTAGAAAATCTTATAGAGGGAGTCTTTATTTGTATTATTTCATTCCATTGTATTTTTGTAGTGAAATCGCCTTGTATTTGGCGACTAGGTCTGGGTAGGACTTAGGGAGCAATTCGCCTTGTGTTAACGACTAGGTCTAGGTGATTAGATCTAGTGGGTGCTCGAGGCCATATCCGGGGGAGGATTGTCTAGAGCGGGAGGCCATATCCGGGGAAGGATAGGCTAAATACAACCAGTTCGTGGGGATACGAGCCGGTATAGAAAAGGAAAATTTGTTTTTACTTTGTATGCCTCCGATTTCTAGCGATATTGAAATCAAATTTTTGTAAACACCTTTTTTATATAATATAATCATGTCTCTGTGAAATTTTCCGTAGATCTAGGAGTGAGCAGGAATAGAATAACTCAAAGTTATAGCCAACAACCAGAAGCACATGAAACAACACAATCTTTATTGATGATAGCAGAAATCTTCATTACAGTGCGAGGTATACATGGCGAGACATGATTTCGCTAGTACACAAAACCAAAAGGAAAATACAATGCTAAAGGAAAGATAACCAGCGGTCTGCTCTCTGAGACCGCCTGACCGCCCGACCTGTGAGTTCGCGTGACTAGAAAACGAGACCGCCCAAACTGCCTGTCGACGACTTGAACAACACCAACCGAGAACTCCGCGACCTCCACTGATTCTCCCGAACTCCAGCAACCCGCACTGTAAGTCGTGAGACCACCCAAACACCTAGAAGAAGAGGTGACCGCTGCTGCCCGCACAATCCGCAAAAGTTGCACAAGAAAATTCAATCATCTAACCGGTCGGTCACAAAAACAAGACCGCAAGAATTAGGCGTGAGCTCAGCTTACACTTGGTGAGATTGATTTTGCTGCTACAGTGACTCCTATTTATAGGCGTGCGACCTGATCCAGTCACCACCCTATGAGATAGAGTCACCGCCCTCTGACCGCGTGACCAAGACCAGTCAACCCGCGCGGTCAGCAAGATTGCTCTGCACCGTGAGCTCACCGACTTCTACAGAAAGCCACGCGATCATGACAACTCGCCTGGTCATGATGCTCACCACCTGTGTTCGCCTAAACAAGACCTCCTCCAGAGACCGCGAACACAGCCAGGCTGACTAGGGCAATAGCCCGCCAAGTCGACCAAACACCAGTGACCGCATATACCAGCAGGTCGCCGAAGGACCAGCTATGCGAACACAAACCGGATACCGCGCGACTAAGAATACCTTAGTCAACGCGCACCACCAAGAAACCCGGACAGCCACCAGACCGGACTGCCCTCACCACGCAGTCATACAAACCAGACCGCGCGGTCATACCTTATAGAAGAAAGCTCGCCACGTGGTCACACGACCAGACCGCGCGACCTCACCATGCTGAAACCTGCTCCGCCATGCGGTCACACGAACCAGACCGCGCGGCCTCACCTCGGTACCTTGGACAGAAGGAACGGCGGTCAGGCCGAAGAGACCGCGGCTAGACCGAACAGGTCAGACCGTAGATGGAGACCGCAAGACCGCGCGGTTTGCCAGACCGCGCGACCTCCCCCCAGACCGCCAACTTCCACTTCAACATTTTCAACACTCCCCCTTGAAGTGGGAAGTTGAAAACAGCCCAAGTAAACTCCTCAGCTGAGTGAACGGCCCCTTCGCCAGCGCCTTTGTGAATATGTCAGCAACGTTGTCCTGACTCTGAACATGCTCGACTGAAAGAGATCCCTCCAACACCTTCTCACGAATGAAATGATGCTCGATCTAGACATGCTTGGTCCTCGTGTGACAAACTGGATTAGTAACCAGTTTGAGTGCACTCTCATTGTCTCCGCGGAGCAGAGTCGGACCCCGAACCTCCTTATGGACGTCTCCTACCAACCTCCTAAGCCAGATGGCTTCTTGAGCTGCCAAGGCCGAAGCCGTGTATTCCGCTTTCGTGGTAGAGACCGACACTGAATCCTGCTTCTTGCTGCACCATGATATAGCCGTGGGGCCCTCCATGACGATGAATCCAGACGTCGACTTCCGATCATCCGAATCTCCCCCGTAATCAGCATCCATGTACCCATGCACCTCGAAGCCCGCATCCCTCCTGTAAAGGAGACCAATATCTGAAGTCGCCTTGACATACTTCAAAATATTTTTGGCCGCTGGTAGATGAGGCATCCGTGGTTCTGCCATATAACGACTCACCCTGCCAACTGCCTAAGCAATATCCAGCCTAGTGATCGTCAGATAAATCAAGCTCCCAACCAGAGCCCGGAACACCAGCGGATCTTCCAGAACCCTTCCCTCATCCTTCCGAAGTTTCATTGCCTTCTCCAGAGGTGTAGAAATGCACTTCCCTTCCTTCATGCTGAATCGCTCCACGATTCGCTCCGCATATCCAGCCTGGGACACCAGCACTCCACTTTCCTTCCTCTGCACTTTGAGTCCAAGGAAATGGTGAAGCTCACCAAGTCCTTCATCTCGAATCTGATAGATAGCTCAGCCCGAAGTTTTGATACCTCCTCCTTTGAATTCCCCATCACGATCATATCGTCGACGTAAAGCAGCATGATGACCTGAAGCTCCCCGCTCTTCTTGACAAACAAGCTTGAGTCAGAGTCTGAAGCACCAAATCCACAGAATAAGAGATATTCTGCAATCTTCCCGTACCATGCCCTCGGCGCTTGCTTCAACCCATATAGGGCCTTCTTCAACTTACAGACATAGTCAGGAAAATCTTTAGATACGAAGCCTGGCGGCTGGACCAAGAAGATGTCCTTGTCAATCTCACCATACAAGAAAGCATTCTTTACGTCGAGCTGCCAAATCTCCCACCCCCAAAACGCCGCCAAGGCAATAACGAACTGTACTGAAGTCATCTTTGCCACCGGACTGAATGTCTCTTCATAGTCTTCGTCGTATTGCTGCGAGAATCCCCGAGCCATAAGGCGAGCCTTATAACGCTCAATACTGTCGCCTGCCTTCTTCTTGAGCTTGTATACCCACTTGCATGTCACAGGGGTAATACCCTTGGGCTTGGGCGCCAGAGACCAAGTCTTATTCTTCTCAAAGCTCACTGGTTCCCGCTCATCCAGGGGACCAGCAAAGAAACATGAGTCAAAGCTTACCATGTTTCCTCCTGTATAGCGATCAGGGGCTATGATCATTCGCTTCGATCTCCTCAGCTCCTTCCCTTGACTCGCAACATCCTCAGCTTCTTCTTCCCTAGCTCCCCTTCCAGACGTACTGGGAGAATCGCTCCACCTGCTTCCTGATCCAGAAGCCTCCGTCACAGAACTAGAAATGGATGGACCACCTGGTGACAAAGGAAGCTCCACCTGAAGATTGTCCACAGCTCTCTCCTGCTCCTCCACCCTGCTTTCTGGTAACACAACACCAAAACTTCCCCTGTAAGATGTCACCTCGTCGAACACGACGTCGCGAGATACAACAAATCTCCGCATCTCCGGGTCCATGCACTTCCATCCCTTCTTCCGATCATCATATCCCACGAAGACTAGCTTCCTTGCTTTCGCATCTAGCTTCGTCTGAAGCGCATCTGGAACGTGCACATAGCAGGTGGAACCAAACACCCGAAGGTGTTCCACGCTTGCCTTTTCTTTGAACATCATCTCATGCGGCGTCAGCATGTTGATGGGACTGAGAGGCATCATGTTGATGATATAGGCAGCACAAGACATTCCCTCCGCCCAAAAGGACCTTGGGATACTCTTGGCATGCAGCCAACACTTGTAGGTCTCCGTCAGATGATGGATCTTCCACTCTACAACTCTGTTTTGTTGTGGAGTATGCGCACAAGTAAGCTCCCTCCGGATGCCCGCCTTCCTGCAAAAACTAGAGAACTTACCAGAGGTGAACTCCCCCCTGTTGCCAGTTCTTAGCTTCTTAACCCGTAGGCCTAGCCGACCCTCCACAAGCTCCTTGAACTCCACAAACTTGGCAAACGCCTCCGCCTTCTCCTTCAGAAAATACACCCAGACATATCTGGTGTAATCATCGATCAACACCAGCATATACATGCTGCCTCCGAGGCTTGGGGTAGCAGTCGGTCCCATCAAGTCACCGTGGATGCACTCCAGCGGCACACTACTCCTTGTTTGTGACTTATCAAATGACAGTCGATGAGACTTGCCGAACTGACATCCCGCACAAACATGACCGTCACCGTAGGAAGATAGACTAGGCAGGCCCTTAACTAGACCTTTTACCTCCATAGCCTTCAGCTTATCCATCCCTACATGCCCCAACCTCTCGTGCCATATAACGGCACTATCATTTGTCCTCATCTTGTCGACATAAGAACTTGTCGATAAAACGAACAAGTCTTTTGCCCTTCTCCCGACATGAACAACCTCGGCCTTCACCGCCTCAACGTTTCTTAGAAACTTCACTTCTGTTGGGCCGAACAGAACGTGATACACAGCGTCAACAGCATTGGTCACGGAGAAGAGGTTTTTCCTCATTCAGGGCACATGATAGACACTCTTCAAAGTTAGTGGACCCCTATCACTGCCCAAGGAAAAAAAAACCCCACCTTCTCGATACTATGCACTGTATTATCAGCCGTTATGATGGCATCATTACCTGAGTAAGGCTGCGCTGAAGTAAGCTTTGACTCGTCCCCGGTGAGGTGATGACCACACCCCGAGTCCACGATCCAGTCCTCCTGATAGTTGATAGGAGCCGCAGCTCCAACAGAAGCCGAGAAGGCTCCTCCCCATCCTCCATCATTCTGCCTGGCCTCAGCTTCCTCCTTCCCTGCAGCATGCCCCGGCTGAAGATTCACCCGGCAATCCTTCCTGATGTGACCAAGCTTCCCGCATGTGAAGCAATTGGGTCCTTCTCCCTTCTTCTTCCCTTCAGCCTTGGGAGCATAGCGCTTCTCCTCCTGTCCAAAAGTTGAAGGCCCATTACCTCCAGTGGTCTTCTTCTTCTTATCTCATTTCTTCTTCTTCCCTGTGAAGAGAACCTCGCCATCTCCCCCAGACTCTAACACCCCCGCCATCTGCCTTGCTAAGCTCTCCTGCGACGCCAGCAGATTTTCCATCTCCAGCAGAGATGGCTGATTTTCCCAACCCTGCACCGACATCACAAAGGCCACATACTCCTTCTGCAAGCCACGGATGATGTGCCTCTTCAGCTTCGCCTCAGAAATTGGCTCATCAGGATCCAGTGCTGAAATCTCAGCGCACAGGTTCTTCATCTTTAGGAAGAACGTAGAGATAGAAAGATCACCCTGAGCCGACCTAGCCAGTTCATTTTCCAAAAACTATAGCCTCGCTACATTCTTCTTGTTAAACAGCCCATCCAGGGCTCTCCAGATCTCCACAGCTGATCCACACCCCAAGATGTGATCGAATAGGTCAGGTGATATTACCCTCTTCAGAGTGAACTCTGCTTTCGCATTAGTCCTTCCGCAGTTCCTCACCTCATGACCATTGTCCCCAACTGGGGCAACCTCCTCTGTACTATCTCCTCCAACCACCTCCCAGAGGTCCTCTCCCAGAAGATAACTCTGCATACACGACTTCCACTTCTTGAAATTAGTCGAGTTGAGCATCTCAATTCCAAGACCTCTTGCTTTCATGGCTCTACCACTGGTTCCTTCTTCACAAAGGCGATGACAACTTAGAGTTATTCACTGCTCTATCCACTCCAACCAAGATTTGATACCATGTGAAATTTTCCGGAGATCTAGGAGTGAGCAGGAATAGAACAACTCAAATTTACAGCCAACAACCAGAAGCACATGAAACAACACAATCTTTATTGATGATAGCAGAAATCTTCATTACAGTACGAGGTATACATGGCGAGACATGATTTCGCCAGTACACAAAACCAAAAGGAAAATACAATGCTGAAGGAAAGATAACCAGCGGTCTGCTCTCTGAGACCGCCTGACTGCCCGACCTGCGAGTTTGCGCAACTTGAAAATGAGACCGCCCGAACTGCCTGCCGGCGACTTGAACAATACCAACCGAGAACTCAGCGACCTCCACTGATTCTCCTGAACTCCAGCAACCCACACTGCAAGCCGCGAGACCGCCCGAACACCTAGAAAAAGAGGTGACCGCTGCTGCCCGCACAATCCGCAGAAGCTGCACAAGGAAATTCAATCAGCTAACCGGTCGGTCACAAAAACAAAACCGCAAGAATTAGGCGCGAGCTCAGCTTACACTTGGTGCGATTGATTTTGCTGCTACAGTGACTCCTATTTATAGGCGTGCGACCTGATCCAGTCACCACCATATGAGATAGAGTCACCGCCCTCTGACCGCGTGACCAAGACCGGTCAACCCGCGCAGTCAGCAAGATCGCTCTGCGCCGTGAGCTCGACGAGTTCTACAGAAAGTCGCGCGATCATGACAATTCGCCCGGTCATGATGCTCACCACCTGTGTTCACCTAAACAAGACCTCCTCTAGAGACCGCGAACACAGCCAGGCCGACTAGGGCAACAGCCCGCCAAGTCGACCAAACACCAGTGACCGCATATACCAGCAGGTAGCCGAAGGAACAGCTATGTGAACACAAACCGGAGACCGCGCGACTAAGAATACCTTAGTCAATGCGCACCACCATGAAACCCGGACAGCCACCAGACCAGACTGCCCCCACCACGCGGTCACACAAACCAGACCGCTCGGTCACACCTTACAGAAGACAGCTCGCCACACGGTCACACGACCAGACCGCGCGACCTCACCATGCTGAAACCTGCTCCCCCACGCGGTCACACGAACCAGGCCGCGCGGCCTCACCTCGGTACCTTGGACAGAAGGAACGGCGGTCACGCCGAAGAGACCGCGGCTAGACCGAACAGGTCAGACCGCAGAGGGAGACCGCAAGACCGCGCGGTTTGCCAGACCGCGCGACCTCCCCCCAGACCGCCAACTTCCACTTCAACATTTTCAACAGTCTCTATTTGTGTTTACTTGATTTCTCTCTTTTGGGGTAAATTATAAAATTACAAATTACAATTGTTTCTTCCTTTAAGCTAAATTGTTATTTCATTTACATTTACTTAAAACATTTTAGTAAATCATCTAAAAATTCAAAAAGAATTTTATTCTCTTATTCACCCCCCCCCCCACTCTAAGGGCGCCTATCGATCCAACAGTATGGATCATAAAACAGATTTGTTGGCTGAGATCAAGCCCTATACAGATATTTTTCATGTGTCTCCACAGTGGATCTACCCGGATCCATTATGGGGCAAATCATTGGTTAGCTGATATTGAGGTAATCGGGACCGTTGGATCTCTAGGAAGAGATCCAATAGCACTTGTAAGTTGGCGGTGGTCGGGAGCTGTCGGCCTCCCTCCACCACCAGTCAGCTGCCAGACCCTTATGCCACCGCCTCTGGCTAACTCATCCGAGTCAGGCGCTCCTTCTGGCGATGGTTCGGCAGCGCCGTTTGCGACCGCCGAGAGGAGCTTGTATAGGGTGCTAGCTTGCGGGTACTATCAGAGCTCCGTTATCTGCCGATGTCGCTGTCCTAATATCTCCTGGAGATGGTATTTCGGCCTTCTCCGGTGAGGTAAGTGTCACAACCCGCATTTTCTCCGAATTTAGGAATATCAGAGTAAGAGAAAATATACGTCATGATGCCACGTCATGAAGGAGACAACTACAAACGCTCATGCGGAAACCTATTACTTAATTAATCAAAACATGGTTATATGATAAGTCATCATTTGAAATCATTTATTTGGGTTTGGGGTAAGAACTGTGTCTCTCAGTTCGTGGATCAACTAGTCCACCAAGAAAATATATATAATTGCAGAGGAAAGTACTTGATTTAGTTCACTTAAGGTCCTAAATGTATGTGATGACAGGACATAAAGTAAATGATATGCACATATCTAGGCGTAGTATAAGTATAGAAATACCTTTAGGCGACTTAAAAGATAAGGATTTCAGCTTAAAAAGAATGCGATGAGGATGAAAGGAAAGCCATTTTTATAACTATAATGCACCTAGACATAAATCATTCCGAGAGAGCAAGATACTTAAGATCCAAAAAGTAGTAGCAATTAACTGGCAAGTAAACTATAAAGTAACAAAATGGCACAACGGGCGTCAACAACCTGACACTAACCTGTTGGCTCCAAACTAGCATGTCTGAACATAAGAGAAAACTAACCACAACTAACTCGCAACAGCGGGGTAAAACAGCAACTAAAACTCCCGAAGACTCTGGGCTACACCACTAGCAGCTAAGGCTTGAACCTGAGGAATTCAATAAAACAAAGAACGCCTCAGCAAGGGAATTACAAGTGGCAAAAAACTAGCAGAAAAGTAAGCAAGGCATAAGGGGTCCCAACCCAAGCCAGATTTACCGAAAGAGAAGCTCCAAACAACGAATGAAACAAAGCACCGAGTGCACCAATATCTTATAGAGGAACAAGCATAATTCCGTTATCTTACAAATTTTATTAAAGAGACTGATCAGCTCAAATTAAATGGGTGGCGGTCCTTTATCCTCTGCCAACCCAAAAGGCAAAAAAAAAAATAAACGGGTGGTGGTACTTTATCCACTGCCACCCAAAAAGCCAAAACCAGGTGGTGGTACTTTATCCACTTCCACCCAAATATATTTAAATTAAAATTTAAATAAGGCACGGGATGTAACCCGAGAAAACAATCACCAAGATACCCTAAGGATAGGGGCACAAATAATGTAAACACTGCAAAAGACGATTCATAAGAGAAGACATAAGTCATTCAGCCACAACGGGTATGATGTTTCAAAGAGTAGAAGTGATCGGAGGTATAACTCAAGTATTAATAAGTAGAGAGCAATTCTTGAGAACCCAATGGTCAAGATACAAGGGTTTCAAGAGAAGTCAAAGACAAAGAACAAGAGGTTCTAGAGAGATCCAAGGGCAGGGACAAACATTTCTCGAGAGATTAGAAGCAGGGAAAGAAAACTGCATCTCGAGAAATTAAAGCAGGGATCAAGCATTTCTCGAGAAAGAAAGGGGCAGGGATAAAATATTTCTCGAGAAATTAAAGTAAAGGAAGAGTTGATCTCGAGAAACTAAATCAAGGGAAAAGTCTCCCGAGAGAATCAAGGCAGGGTCTAAGCTTCTTGGGATAAAAGTTCTCGAGAATAGAAATGCAGGAGAAAGGCTGCTCTCGAGAAATTAAAGCAGGAAGAAAAAACAAAAAAAAAATCTCGAGAAGTCAAAGGCCAGGACAAACAGTTCTCGAGAAATTAAAGGCTAAGATCATACATTTCTCGAGAACTCAACAAACAGCAGGAAGAAATATTCCAGGCCAACACAGTTCCACCAGGGAAAACATCAGATACATAGGGGCGAATAAAGACAGGGGGAGTTGCTAGCTATCAAGCAACACTCAAAATGCAAACCAAAAGCACAGCAAGAACCCATAAACAAGGAAGAACAGTGCTTCAGGAAATAAGAAAGAAGGAGGAGAAAGCCACTTGCCTCAAAACCCGGCGAACCATGAATTTCTCCACTCCAAAAGCTAAAGATCTGGCCAAGAACTTACCCGAGCACAAAACCTGGAACCTTTCGGATCAAAAGGAGGAGTTAGGTCACTACCTCAAACCCCAAAAATCCAAGAATTGGGAAAATCTTACCTCTAAAACGAAGGTCTCGCCGAGAGCTTTCCAAATCTACTCTCCAAACGCGATTCTGACTACAACAACCCTAGAAATCGCCAGAACTCCTCGATAGGCCGCTCTCCCTCTCTCGCCCGGCAGAACTCTAGGTCAGCCGACAGGAAAGGAGATGAAAGGAATAAAACCTAAACTTAAGGTATAAATACTAAGCTCCCAGGAAATCGTCGAACCCATCCAGCAGTTCATCGAACGAACTCAGCCAGCATATCGCCGAACGCAGCAAGCCCGCTGTTCGTCAAACGCAGACTGCCTGCAGTTCGTCGAACGCAGACTGCCTGCCGTTCATCGAATGCAGACTGCCTGCCGTTCGTCGAACGCAGGCTGCCTGACGTTCGTCGAATGCAGGCTGTCCGACGTTCGTCGAACGCAGACAGGGAAATACAAAGACCACTTCCCCTTCTACTTAAACTAAGACGGTGACTAAAACACCTCAGACTTCTACGAAATCTGCACCTAAACTGAAATTCAGCGCTACGAATCCAACGACGAAGTCAGAATTTAATTCCAATGAGCCAAACTCGGGGTAAAGCTTCCTGAAGCTAAGATCTCAATAACTACACAAAATCTCACACACTCGATCTAATTTACATACTTTAATCAAGCTAAGGCTCACAACTAAACCTGACGAGTTGACGTAACGCCCTTATGCCAAAAATTATGACACAGCGGCCACGTAAATAATTAATGAAAATCAGGGACGTTACAGTATGTCTCCCTTAGAGGGCCATGGGGATCCCGCATGTAGGATGAGGACGGGGAGGTGATGGGTGGCTCTCGGGGTCCTTCCTTCCTCTTCTCCGGCGTCGGCAGACCTTCATGCCTCCTGAGTTGAGTTCATTCTGGTTCATGGTGGATCTCTCTTCCCAGCTGAATCTGGGGGAGGAATTATATAGGCACTCAAGTTCCCCACCCCCCCCCCCCCTCTCTTCTCTCTCTCGGGTAAGGGTAAACTTGGTTGGTTTTCTGGCCAACCAGGGCAGAGTGAGGGAGCAGCTGGCAGCCACCACATGGTGGTGTACTTATCTGGTTAGGTTATGGGTTAAGCTAGGGTAGGCTTGCTTAGGGGTCAAGGCATCAAGAGGGGGGGGGGGGGGGGTTAGGCTTTGCTTGGGTTAGCTTTAGGTTTGGTTAAACCAAGAACTAGGCTTAGCTTAGCCTAGGCTTGCTTGAATTATCCAATCAGACAACATCACTTGGATTTGGGTTTTGGTTTGAGTGTGGTAAGCTTAAGATCAAGCCTTAAGGCTAAGAGGAGAGGGTAACTTGGTTTAAACTCATTGGGTTAACCCAAGTTTTGAAAAATATCTAAAACAACACTACCAAAAGCTTAAAACCAACCATGAATGTTCACAATTACTAAGGAATGTTTCACCAAACAGTGTTGGCCTTAAGGCATTATATCACATCAAGTAACATACAAGTATAATGATCAAAAACAACGACTCACAAGCCGGATTTATAAAAGCAGTACAAGATGCTGCCTCTTTTTCATTTTAACTTTGGACTTTAAGTCCACTGTACTCCACTATGCTCTATGACACCTGCACCAAACACAAGTAAGAGGTATATGAGGGTCATCTATGAGATGGCCATAAACCTTGTAACTATCCCTCCCCCAGTCATCCTAGCGGACTCTGGGGCAAGATACCGCTCACTTGTAAATATACTGCAATAAGCAAAATGTAAACAAATTCAAAGTACAGCTACGATACACAATTTGAAACATCAAGAACAATCAATCATATATCTTGAGCATATAAGAAAGGGGAACATATGTATGCATGTGATTATGGTTGGGTTCACTCGAAGGTTTACCCATAACCGCCTAAGCAACAACATATAAGGCTAACAAACCATCATACAACAATATGGCGCTCGTGGGTAGTCATGACCACACAAGTTCATGCACTCATAACACACATGAAGTACTCTGTGTAAGACCCCCCCCCCCCCCCAAACCTGAACCCAGTCCAGGGAGAGGGGGTCCTACTTCCCAAGACGGCCACCAAGCACTTCACTTTGGCGATGGCCCACCCTCTCAAGCACAAAGCGATCGCCTTGTCAGGCACAAGAATAATCATAACACACATCAGATTCACACAGCAGAAGCAAAATTCGAGAAAGCAAGAGGCAGGTTATATATATATTTCTAACTGAAAGGGGTCGTAGCCTATTGTTTACATAAAACGCCTTGTGGGCTACAACAGGTACATCAAATGACTCCTTATTTAACCCTAGACTATAGGACTCACGTCACAAAAGACTGGGGGTGAGGCTGGAGTGTCTGATCGGGCAATCTCTAGGGCCGGTATATCATCCTGTAGTGCAGGGGCTTCATGCTGTCCGGTCTCCTATGAATGGTTATAAGAATAACTGATAGTCACAGAGCTAAGTGGAAACACATTCCCTCCCGGATCCGTATCCTAGGGGCGGGCTAAATTACTTAAAGTAAATAGCCGAAGCAAGGGAAGGGTTAACAGCAGTTATGTATATATATATCCATAGGGCCCACCGGCCATAATTTTTAGTAACGGAGTAAGGAGCGCGCATATCATAGCACTATTAACAAATCTATCTTGCACACACACCAGGTACTCAAACCTGTTTACACGCACAAAAGGTATTCAAACCTGAATACACACAACCCTGTGTCGACACAGTTTAGACTGCTTCTCTTCCAGCAGGGTAACAAACCTCGCGGACCTCGCTGATGTGGCTGTCGGTGATAGTGGCCAGTCTTACCTCGCGGCCCTCCCGTACAACTTGGTGTACTAACTGGATGTGAGCGACATCCAGCGATTCTGAGTTTTAGGCCGACCAGCGAAGGCAAATCAGTGGCTTCGAAGTGGTGATAACCCGCGGTGCACATCTCCCTGTCTCCATGAGTCATCATCTCTCCCACATCGGTACGAACGGTCTGCGGGCATGACCAAACCGCCACTTTCATAGCAAGCAATTTGCAAACAATTTTCAGAAAGAACGACTACTCCAGGTCCACCGCGGTTCCCTTGGCTCAACCGGCTGAACGACCTTTGGCTGGGAGACGCATCGGAAGTAAGGCATCTTATTTGGGGCTAACCCTTCAGAGGACAAACTTGATAAGTAGTAAAATATACGTATTTTTAGTATAGTTATTAGTATAGTTTTAATTAATATTGTAAATTTTCTATGTAAATTAATGAATAAACTGCTTGTTTTATCATTTTTTTTACTAACTTAGTTTTATTTTTGTTTTTTGCAGATTTTGGCAATTTTTGTCAAGTCACGCCCCTGAGTCACACCCGTGACAACAAGTCACGCCCGTGACCCAAGGGCGTGTAATTTTAAAATGCCAATCTCTCTGCGTTCGATGAAAATCGAGCTGCGCTCGACGAACGCTCTCTGCCCTGCGTTGGACAAAAGTCGATCCGCGTTCGACGAACGCTCTCTGCCCTGCGATCGATGAAATCAAGTTGCGTTCAATGAACAGCTCTCGGGGTTCGACGAACTCTCTCTGTTTCATCATTCGATGAAATCAAGCTGCGTTCGATGAACGGTGCTCTGCGTTCGACAAACTCTCTCCGTCTCAGCATTCGACGAACGGCGCTCTGCGTTTGACAAACTTTCTCCATCTCAGTGTTCGACGAACGACGCTCTGCGTTCGACGAACTCTATATCCAAGCGTTCGACGAATCCACCGCCACCCCCAAAGTCACGCCCATGCTGCTGATAAACTGCCGCCTACTGTCACGGCCGTGACACTGCAGGTCACGCCCATGTGCAGCCATGTTTGACGGCTAAACCTTCCAGAAGACGGCAGATGCGACCCGTAAAGCACGCGCAAATGTCACGCCCTAAGTCACGACCATGGCATCCAAGTCACGCTCGTGACCTAGGGCGTGTAAAAATACAATTTTGCCTATAAATAGAGGGGCTCGGCTGAAGTAAATTTCATCCAAATTTTGAGTGTTGTAATGTTATTTTGAGTTCTTTTGAGTGATTGTGAGTTTTCTTTATGCAATTAAGTTTATGTTCGTTTGTAATTTTCGCCTTTTAGAAATAAAATGTTGTTTTCTCGTTTGGATCATCTTCCTTTTTTATTCATGTTAGTGTGTGTGTGTGTATGAGAATAGTTTTATTGCTTTCATAACTTAGTTTATTGCTTTCATAATTTAGGTTTATTGCTTTCATAAAAATAGTTTATCGCTTTCTTTAACGCTTTATTTATCGCTTTCGTTTAAACGCTTTCTTTCGATTCAGTCTTTTTATTACAAGTAGAGTGCGTGCGTATATGAGATAGTGTTTTCTTTTATGTAACTTAGCTTTATTTCAGTCCTTATATAACTGTTATATACCACCCTCATCTTGAATAAGAGGCTAATTTCCTTTAGCACTTGTTTAAGTCGGTTGGGACGGATATTATTTCTGCACTTTTATATGTCTTTTATTTCTATACCACCCCCATCTTGAATAAGAGGCTAATTTCCTTTAGCATTGTTTAAGGCGGTTGGGACGAATACTATTACTGCTTTTATATATGTCTTTTTATTTTTTCCTTTTTATCCGCTTATATCCGCTTAAATAATTAAACATGTATTTTCCAACTATTAATGCCGTCTCCATTCCGATGAGTGGCTAATTTCCTTTAGCGCACGATGTCGAAGAGCATTGGGACACAAACATAGTTTTTCTAAAAAATAAAACATCTCTTTCTAAAATAATTAACGCTTAAGGTTTACCCGAGAATAACGTTGAGTGGAGCCACATAATCGATGTGTGGTTTTCATTTCCATCTCCGTACACTAGATAGCCGAGAGGCTCGTGCATACAGACTGATCGCTCATGGGTAAAGAGAAGTGCGCTCTACCCTCGAGAGAGGATGAGGTAAGTCTCCCGAATTGGAAGTAAAAACCCAATAGCGGGGTTCACAACATAAGGCGAGTATTAAGAAGATTCGATGGTCGAAAATTCATAATCTCGGGTGGGCGTACCCTCGAGAGAGGAGCGTTCATAATTATGGAACCTCCACGGCCAAGCCATTTTAATGTTTTGAAAAGTCATCACTTTTACTTCTAAAAAAGACTATTTTCGTCTCAAGGTAATTCGACATCGGGCGCTATTATTATCATCGTTTAGAACTCTAGTAATACGCTTATTATCGTTCGCTTTTAAAAACCCACACTAAAAACTTATTCCGATAAAATAATAGTTCGTTCCTCAAAGTAGCATAATCAACACGATCTGCGGAAATATACGACCTCGATATTTTCTAAACCAAAATATCATGTATTACTCACGATAAGGTATACTTGCCTTTATTATATGATTAATTTAGATTAAAATTTAAACAAAAGCTTTTCAAATCCGAAACTTGCAAAACTCTCCTTTGCTATTTTAAAAATCAATAGAATTCGACGTTGTAGTCAGGGTGTAATCGTCAATATTTCGAAAGCAGAAAAAGACTGTTACTTCTATTTTTCGATAGGATAACGATTAATTTCTCAAAGTAGGAGTACTTGAGAGACTCTTCGAAAATATCCGTCGAAACCTAATCTCGTCATATAAAGGTTAACCAAAACAAAGAAACGAGAAGCAATCCGAAGCTAATCATCAAAACTCAACTCTTGGTTATCCCCAACTAAGATCCTTATAGCAGCATAGAAATAAGCGCTATCTAGCGCGGGACCCAGGGTTAGTATAGAGCAAAGTAAACAGCAGTGCTGCGTAATAAAAATACTTAACAGTAAGAAGACCGAAGGCAAGGGCCGAATTAGCGGGACCAGTACGAGACTGGAGTAACAAAAAGGAAAGAATAATAGTAGAAAGTAAATACAGGACCAGTACGAGACTGGAGTACTGGAAAGAATAATTGCAGAAAGTAAATGCAAGACCAGTAAGAGACTAGAGTACTGGAAAGAATAATTGCAGAAAGTAAATGCAGGACCAGTGCGAGACTAGAGTACTCGAAAGAATAATTGCATAAAGTAAATGTAGGACCCGTATGAGGCTGGAGAATATAAATAAATAAGCGGGTTAGTAGTCCAATCACTCCATATCAGGAGGCATCAATGTCGTGTCCATTCTTAGGAGGAAATTCTATTCTTTCCACGTTTATACGAGTCTCTTCTCCGTTCATAGGAGGAAATTCTGTTCTTTCCCAGTTCATAGGGGTCTCTTCTCCGTTCATAGGAGGAAATTCTGTTCTTTCCCCATTCATAGGGGTCTTTTCTCCATTCATAGGAGCTTGTTTATTTTAGTTATAGGTCGGGGTAGACTTATATTTTATGAGATTCCTTATTTCGGTGTGCCTTGGATTTACCCTTTAATTTTTCCATGTCTTTACTGATTTAGAAATGTCGCCTTGCGATTGCGACCCAATTGCGTGTTTCGATACTTTTAATTTAGTCGATTCCTCGCCGAAATTGGCGAGCTTACCATTTAATTTTGATCGACTCGCACAATTTTATTATGTAGTTAAAATAACGCGTCGAGAGCCCGCAAAGTTGTCCCAAATATTCGCGGTCAATTTCGGGCGTTATTTTGCTCATAGAAAACTTATTTAGGGTTGCAAAAATGGCAACATGATTGATAATTTTTTCAAACTTTGGTAGGAGTTGAAACATAGCCTAAGAGCGAGCCAATAATTTTTTGGGAATTTTCCCAACTTATTTGGGCCTTAAATTCCTTTAAAGAACACTTAAATATGCTTTTAAAAATAGTAAACCTCCACAGAAAATTCTTAAAAAATTACAGGTTGTGCATCTCTAAGTGGGGAACATTTCCCATGTTGGAAGTTTTTGCCAAAAAGGCCTAATTTGACCTCAGAAAATCACACAAGGGGAGGAGTCAAATTGCGGCGCGGATAGAGAAATGGGAAGCGAGAGGGGGGCTGGACCGCGCGTGGTTCTTGGGTCCCCATAGCGGATCCGCGGCGGATCCATTGTGGGGGGCACACAAGTGGAGGCGGGGGCAGGAAATATGAAAAAGGGGGCCGCCCGATCTCATCGTGGAGATCGGACGGCCCCTGCTAACCCGCGGGGTTGCCGTGGGAGGCGGCTGCTACTGCCGCCGGGCAGTGGCCTACTGGCACCGGCGCCACGCCCGGCCGGTGCGCCGAGGGCCGGTGACCACTCCGGTGGTGGCCCGGTGGCCTGGCATCACCGGCCACAGCCGGCAGTTAGCAAAGAAAGGGGGCGGGGAGGGGGCGGGGGAGCAGCCTGCATGCGCCATGCAGGCTTCTACTGCGCCACCTCCCCTGCCTGGAGAGCCTTCCTATGCCCCCGGATGGAGCGCCGGGGGAGGGGCTAACCTCTGGTGGTAGTCCGGCGGCCTGGCACCGTCGGCCGCCACCCGGGGTGGGCCTTTATCCCGTACTGGAAAATGGGTGGGGGGGGGGGGGGGGTGGCGCGGGTGCCGCCGGAGAAGCATTCTCCTGCGGCCCAGCCGTGTGCCCTCACCGGAGCCGAGGACCCCAGGTGGGGACCTGCTCCCCCCCCCCCCCCCCCCCCCAGCACCACCACCGGCATTGGGGGTGCAACTCTCATGGACAGCACCTCCTCCCGAGCCTGGGCAAGCTCAGG
Organism: Dactylorhiza incarnata; assembly: GCA_033032865.1. NCBI lineage: Eukaryota > Viridiplantae > Streptophyta > Magnoliopsida > Asparagales > Orchidaceae > Dactylorhiza > Dactylorhiza incarnata. Next base: position 17,309,719 of record JAWHQI010000024.1, read on the forward strand.
GTTGTGTTAGCGGTGCTCCGGCATCAGGAGGGCGGACGGCTTGCCTCGGGGAGGTGGGAAGAGGGAGGGAGGAGGTTCCACCTATAGGGGAGGGTCTCTAGAGGTTGAGGGTCAGGTGGCCATGTAGGAGCGGCAGTGGAGGCTTTGGCAGAGGTGGCTTTGGCGGTGCAGCTGGTCGGCAGGGGTGGGGAAGGTGGCTGGGAGGTGTGGGATGGTAGGGGGTCTGGCCTCTTTTATTGGGAAGGAGGGAGGCCTCCCATCTCCCTCCCTTTATCCCCATGTTGGGTTAAGGGATGGATGGGTGGGGGAGATATTTTGTCCCCCCCCCCCCCCCTCCCCTTCCCTTGCCCTAATAAGGGCTGCCTGTTCATGGGCAGCCCCCTCCCTTAAGGGAGGAGCCCCTCTTCCTCCCCCGCCCCCCAATTTTTCTTCTTCGAGAAAATCAAGCGTGGGGGGAGGTTTGACTAAGGTCAACTCACGGTGGGGTCCCCCATGGTCCCGCGGGTCCATTAGGGTTTACTGGGGTCGATTCCGAGTTTGTGTGCTTCGTATTTCGTACATTGTGCCGGGGCGGAATACAACCTAAAACGGACATATTTTCCGTATGACCTCGGATCGGAGTGCAACGAGTTCCGTGGCGCTCATATGGATCATACGAGCCCGACGGAACTGACGGGGCTCAATTTGGAGTACGTCTGGCCACTTATTTATAATAATGAGGTTGCAATGAGTCAGATCGGAGTACGTTTGGTCACTATTCCACAAATGTGTGGTTGTGATGCGCTACGCTACTCGAAACAGTCGTTTTCCCTAAACGACCTCGGATCGGGGTGCAACAAATTCCGTTGCGCTCGTATTGGTCATACGAGTCTAACGGAAGTTAGATCGGAGTTTCCCAGCTCGATATCCCCTATTAGTGTTACTTCCTACCTTTGGGGTCTACTTTTATTAGGTCTGCTAGGGTCTAGGCACCCAATAAAAGTCGGGATGTTACAATCCAATAAAAATAAAGGGATTTTCGTCCCCGAAAATTGCCTAAAGTAGGGGGGTCATGTGATGTACCTGGGGAAGGAGTGTCGGGTATTTTTCCTGAACAAGTGCTTCTGGTTCCCAGGTAAACTCCTCGCGTCCACAATTTGACCATAAGATCTTGACCATCGTAATGGTCTTGTTTCACAGCTCCTTGATCTTGGAATCTACTATATTTACTGGTTCGAGTTGGATGGATCAGTCAGATTGCATTGCTGCTGGTGGCGTAGAAAGATGTTGCATTGGTTGGCAAAGGACACGTCTTAGTGAGGAGACGTGAAATACATCGTGAATATTTCCCAATTCAGTTGGCAGGGCCAGTCTATAGGCAACATGGCCTATTCTCTCTATAACTTGATACGGGCCTAGGTAGCGGGGATCCAGCTTTTTCTGCTTCTTTATCCGGGAGATCCTATGCATTGGTTTGATCTTCAGAAATACCATATCTCCTACGTTGAATTCCACCAGTCGATGACGTGCGTCGTAGTATTTTGCTTGGCGACTCTGCGCTTCTAACATTTGGTCTTGGATTAACCTTATTGCCGACGTGGTGTCATCTATGTAAGTGACCCCTAAAGCTTCTGGGTCCTCATCCTGTGCCCATGATAATGGTGTTCGGCAGCGTCTTCCGTAGTGGGCCTCATATGGTGCCATCTTGATACTCGCCTGGAAGCTGTTGTTGTATGAAAATTCTACTAAGGGCAACAACTGCTCCTAGGGTTCATTGTGTTCCACTATGCATAGTCAGAGGAGGTCTTTTATCGTTCGATTCGTCCTTTCCGTTTGCCCGTCAGTTTGAGGGTGGAACGCGGTGCTGAATGCCAATCTGGTTCCCATACATGCTTGGACTCTTCTCCATTCCTTCGAAGTGAAGTCTCCATCATGATCAGATACGATCGACTTAGTCACCCCATGAAATCAGACCACTTGTTCTATAAAGAGTGGGGCTAAGATATCGACACTGTCACCTTGGCGGTTTGGGATAAAACGAGCCACTTTTGTAAGGCGATCCACCACGACCCATATCGAGTCATTTCATGCACGAGATTGGGGCAAGCCATGGACAAAGTCCATGGAGATATCTTCAAATTTCCATTCGGGTACGGGTAGGGGCTGTAGTAGACCTCCTGGAATGCGGCATTCTGCCTTGACCATTTGATAGGTCTGGCTGTGTGCCACATAATTGGTGATGTCCTTTTTCATGTCTGGCCAGTATAACGTTCTTCGCAAATCCATATACATCTTTACTACTCCCGGGTGTATCGAATGCCTCGATTGGTGTGCTACGCGGAGTATCTCTTCGCAGATTCCTTCGGCAGAGGGGATGAATATACGGTGCTTATACTGCAAGATGCCATCATACAGATTGTAGTCTTCCTGTGCGCCGTGTTGCAAGGTCTGGATGATTGGAGCTGCTTCGGCGTCGATCTTCTGCGCCTCTCGTATCCTATCCCTAATATCGCACTAAATCTCTATCCAATATAGCTGGGTCTGGTAGTCCATCGGGTTTTTGCGGGTGATGAGGATGATATCCAAGTTTGTCAAGGACTGGACTAACTCTTCGGGTATCATCTCCAGCCAATTCCCAGTCATCGAAGGTTACCGATTTAGGGCATCTGCAACTTTATTGGCCTTGACGGGGTGGTATTGGAGGGTGAAGTCGTAATCGCATAGGAATTCCAACCACCGGCGTTGTCGAAGATTTAGCTCCTTCTGGGTGAAGATGTATTTGAGGCTCTTGTGGTCGGAGAAGATTTCACATCTTATCCCGTATAGGTAATGCCTCCAGACTTTTAGTGCGAATACTACAGCACCCAGCTCTAGATCATGGGTTGCATAGTTTAGCTCGTGTGGCTTCAACTGTCATGATGCATAGGCAACTACTATGCCGTGCTGCATTAACACGGCTCCCAACTCTTTTAGCGATGCGTCGGTGTAGATTTGGAAGCCCTCGGTGCCTGAGGGGAGTGTCAAGATCGGGGCAATTCTTTAGCTCAGCGAATGCTGCCTCGCATTCGGGTGTCCATTGGAACGTCGTATCTTTCTTGGTAAGGGTGGTGAGGGGTAAGGCGATCTATGAGAAACCTTCCACAAACTTGCGGTAGTAGCCGGCGAGACCAAGGAAGCTCCTGATATCTGCTGACTTAAGTGGTGGCCAGTCTCGTACTGCTTGTACTTTGGCCTGGTCTACTGCTACCCCATTTTTGTTGATCGTGTGCCCAAGGAATCTGACTTCCTCCATCAAGAGCTCGCACTTACTGAACTTTTCAAAGAGCGAGTGTTCTCGTAATTTGAGTAATACCATCTAGAGATGCCTGGAGTGATCTGTCTTGTTCTTCGAGTAGATGAGTATGTTGTCTATGAATATTATCACAAAGTGGTCCAGGAAGGGTTCGAATACTTTGTTCATTAGGGCCATGAAGGCGGACGGGACATTGGTCAACCCAAAAGGCATCACCATGAATTCATAGAGCCTGTAGCGGGAGCTGAAGGCTGTCTTGGGGATGTCTTCTTCCCGTACTCGAAGTTGGTAATAGTCGGGCCTTAGGTCCATTTTGGAGCAGACGGATCGCCTTGCAACTGATCGAATAATTCATCTATTCTGGGTAGGTGTTTCAGATGGTGAGTTTGTTTAGTTCCCTGTAATCGATGCACAAACATAATGATCCGTCCTTTTTTGACGAACAATATTGGGGATCCCCAGGGTGAGTGCTCAGATGAACAAAACCTGCATCGATTAGCTCCTGTAACTGTATTTTGAGCTCGGCCAGTTCCTTTGGGGCCATCCGATAAGGTTCTCGGGATACTGGTTGTACTCCGTGGGCTAGTTCAATCTGGAAGTCCACTTCTCATTGCGGGGCTAACCCTAGAAGGGATTCAGGAAATACGTCTGGGAAGTCTCGGATTACGGGCACTTTAGTGAGTTCTTGCATCTTGTCCTCCATTTCGAAGTAGATCGGGTACATCTCATCTTTTCGTCGGACTGTTTAAATGTTTGGGCGGACGTTAGAATGATGTGGGTGACAGATGGTATACCTGTCAGAGTGATAGATTGCCATTCGAGTTCCGGAGGTTGATCTCTCAGGTCGAGTAGTTGATTTGGGCATTGTGCTCGGCCAACCAGTCCATTCCTAGGATGATGTCAAATCCGGTTATTGCTTGAATAGTCGCAAAAATTTCGAATTCCATATCCCCCACCATTGCCTGGAACGAACACTTCTCTATGGATATCATGTCTGATCCATCCGGGAGTCGCATTCGTATTGACATTCCTGACGATCATACGGTGTTTCCTTTGTCTGCAATGAAATCTCGAGAGACGAAGGAATGCGTGGCACCGGTATCGAATAGCGTTTTAGCGGGATGACCTTCTACCAAAAGCAACCCTGTTAACATATATACATATACTATGATCACATGCTTTTTACAAATATACAGGAGGAGTGACTACATAGTTTAAACAAAAGGGCTATATCACATATCTCTACTAGATCATATCATCTCGGTCTAACATCGCTAACGAAAATATATACCTATCACTACATCCGGTGCAGGTCCATGCTGAAGATCTAACGCGTACGCCTCAAGCAGTGCTGCTCTGCCCTGTCTGGCCTGGTCCCTCCTGCCTGCAGGTCGGCCTCTGCAACCTCCTCGTCCTCGTCCCCTCTCTGCGGCTCCCTGCACTGCTCCTAATCCGGGTCTGCCTATAGCCTGAGGGCAGAAAGCTCTAATGTGCCCAGGTTGCTAGCAAAGAAAGCAGTTCACAGCAAAGGGAACATCTTGTCGTGCGGCTGGTGCGGGCTGAGGTGCTGGAGCTGGTCGGGGTGCTGGGGCTGGAGGTGCCTGTCGGGGCTGGGGTGTTTGCCCGTATGGCTGACGGCGGTAATGTTGTCTCCTATCCCGGTCCTATCTGCGAGGGCATGTCTCTTTCTCTCTGCCCTGAGTCCGGGGGACGTCCCTATGTCCCCTTCGCTGCTGGGCCACCATCCTCTGGTCCATCTCTAGTGCTGCAGCGTGTGTAGCGATCATGTGGAAGGTCGACTGTGAGATTATTACCAATGCCTTTCAGAGGTCATCTCGTAGTCCCCGATAAACCTAGCAGCTCTATCCCGATCTGTAGTCGCCAAAGTCCCAGCGAAACAGGCTAAGTGGATAAACTCCCGCTGGTACTCCGACGCCGTCCTCTCTCCCTGTCGGATATGCAAGAATCGCTCCTAGAGAGCAAACCGGCAGCGTCTGAAATGAAGTGCTCCAGGAAGGCCTCGAAAAACTCTCCCCATAGGATCGTGATGATTGGTCGCCCTCTAAATGTGGAGCGGCTGGCTGCCCTCCACTAGTCTCGGGAATAGCCCTCTAGTAAGTTCACTACTAGGGACACTGCCGCCACAGCAGGGCACATCATACCAACTAGAAGCTCCTCTACCCTCTCCACCCACTCATCTGCCTGCATGGCAGACTCGGTGCCTCGGAAGATAGGGGGCCTTAGCCCCCAGAAGATGGTCAAAAGGTCAGTGGGAATGGTGGCCTGCTGGGGTGGCCGTTGGATGGCCGTCTGAAAGGTGGCCAGCAAAGCTATCAGTGTCCATCCCATGTCGGTCTCGATAAATAGGGCTGCAGCTGGAGCGGCCGGGGCTGGTGGTGGAGTGGTGGGATGGTACTGATCCCTAGAGGAGGACCTTCCATTATTGGACTCCGGTATTTGGAGAAGTAACAGAAGAACAACAGTATTTGCAAGAATAAGGGAATTTTGCAGAACTGACTGAAACGAAAGCGGAAAGCGTGTGGGTGTATGACTGTGCAGTCTAGGATCCTTAAACCTTAACCTAAGGGTCCACCAGGCTTTCGCTTCATGGTTCGTCCCGAACCAAGAAACAGAACTTAGGAAGGGAGGATCTAAAGACTGCCCCATGTGGTCGGATCGTGGTAGCTCTGATCCATTTGTAAGACCCCCACCCCCCCTCCCCCCCAAACCTGAACCCGGTCTAGGGAGAGGGGGTCTTACTGCCCAATACAGCCACCAAGTGCTTCCCGCATGGCGATGGCCCACCCTCTCAAGCGCTAAGTAATTGCCTTGTCAGGCACAAGAATCATCACAACACACATCAGAGTCACGCAGCAGAAGCAGAATTCGAGAAAGCAAGAGGCAAGGTTATATATATTTCTAACTGAAAGGGGTCGTTGCCTACTGTTTACACAAAACACCTCGTGGGCTACAACAGGTACATCAAAAGACTCCTTATTTAACCCTAGACTCTAGGAGTCACGTCACGGAAGACTGCGGGCGAGGCTGGAGTGTCTTATCGGACAATCTCTAGGGCCGGTATATCATCTTGTGGTGCAGGGGCTTCGCGCTATCCCGTCTCCTTTGAATGGTTATAAGAATAACCATTAGTCATAGAGCTAAGTGGAAACACATTCCCTCCCTGGATCTGTATCCTGGGGGCGGGCTAAAGTACTTAAAGTAAATAGCCGAAGCAAGGGAAGGGTTAGCAGCAGTTATGTATATATATATCCATCCCACCGGCCATAATTTTTAGTAACGCAGTGAGGAGCGCACAGATTATAGCACTATTAACAAATCTATCTTGCACGCACGCCAGGTACTCAAACCTGTTTACGCGCACAATAGGTATTCAAACCTGAATACACATAACCCTGTGTCGACACAATTTAGACCGCTTCTCTTCCAACAGGGTAGCGAACCCTACGGGCCTCACCGATATGGCCGTCGGTGATACTGGACAGTCTTACCACTTCTGAGCGTAGTCATACCGTATCACTCAGGCCCTCCCGTACAAATTGGTGTACTAACTGGATGTGAGCAACATTCGGCGATTCCGAGTTTTAGGCCGACCAGCGGAGGCAAATCAGCGGGTTCGAAGTGGTGATAACCCGCAGTGCACATCTCCTTGTCGCCATGAGTCGTCATCTCTCCCACACCGGTACGAACGGACTGCGGGCGTGACCGACCCACCACTTTCATAGCAAGCAATTTGCAAATAATTTTCAGAAAGAACGACTACTCCAGGTCCACCACGATTCCCTTAGCTCAACCGGCTGAACGACCTTTGGTCGGGAGATGCATCGGAAGTAGGGCATCTTATTTGGGGCTAACCCTTCAGAGGACGAACTCAACTCTTGGTTATCCCCAACTAAGATCCTTATAGCAGCATAGAAATAAGCGCTATCTAGCGCGGGACCCGGGGTTAGTATAGAGCAAAGTAAACATCAATGCTGAGTAAAAAAATACTTAACAGTAAGAAGGCCGAAGGAAAGGGCCGAATTAGCGGGACCAGTACGAGACTGGAGTAACAAAAAGGAAAGAATAGTTGCAGAAAGTAAATGCAGGACCAGTACGAGACTAGAGTACTGGAAAGAATAATTGCAGAAAATAAATGCAGGACCAGTACAAGACAGGAGTACTAGAAAGAATAATTGCAGAAAGTAAATGCAGGACCAGTACGAGACTAGAGTACTGGAAAGAATATTTGCAGAAAGTAAATGCAAGACCAGTACGAGACTAGAGAATATAAATAAATAAGCGGGTTAGTAGTCCAATCACTCCATATCAGGAGGCTTCAGTGTCGTCTCCGTTCTTAGGAGGAAATTATGTTCTTTCCCCGTTCATAGTGGTCTCTTCTACATTCATAGGAGGAAATTCTATTCTTTTCCCGTTCATAGGGGTCTCTTCTCCATTCATAGGAGGAAATTCTGTTCTTTCCCCGTTCATAGATGTCTCTTCTCCGTTCATAGGAGCTTGTTTATTTTGGTTATAGGTCGGGGTCGACTTATATTTTATGAGAATCCTTATTTCGGTGTGCCTTGGATTTGCCCTTTAATTTTTTCATACCGTTACTGATTTAGAAATGTTGCCTCGCGATTGCGACCCAATTGCGCGTTTCGAGACTTTTAATTTAGTCGATTCCTCGTCGAAATTTGCGAGCTTACCATTTAATTTTGATCGACTCGCACAATTTTATTACGTAGTTAAAATAACGCATCGAGAGCCCGCAAAGTTGTCCCAAATATTTTTGTCCAATTTCGGGCATTATTTTGCTCGTAGAAAATTTATTTAGGGTTACAAAAAATAGCAAAAGGATTGATAAATTTTTCAAACTTTGGTAGGAATTGAAACATAGCCTAAGAGTGAGCCTATAATTTTTTGGGAATTTTCCCAAATTATTTGGGCCTTAAATTCATTTAAAAAAAACTTGAATAGGCTTTTAAAATAGTAAAACTCCACAGAAAATTCTTAAAAAATACAGGTGGTGCCTCTCTAAGTGGGGAACATTTCCCATGTTGGAAGTTTTTTCCAAAAAGGCCAAATTTGACCTCAGAAAATCACACAAGGGGAGGGGTCAAATTGGGGTGTGGATAGAGAAATGGGAAGCGAGAGGGGGGTTGAACAGCGTGTGGTTCTTGGGTCCCCACAGTGGATCCGCTGTGGGGGGCACACAAGTGGAGGCGGGGGCAGGAAATAAGAAAAAGGGGGGCGCCTGATCTCATCGTGGAGATCGGATGGCCCCTGCTAACTCGCAGGGTTGTCGTGGGAGGCGGCTGCTACTCCCGCCGGGCAGCGGCCTGCTGGCACTAGCGCCGCCCCTGGCCGGTGCGCCGGGGGCCGACGACTACTCCGGTGGTGGCCCGACGGCCTGGAGCCACCGGCCACCGCCGGTAGTTAGCAAAGAAAGGGGGCGGGGGCGGGGGCGCATCCTGCATGCTCCATACAGGCTTCTACTATGCCACCTCCCCTATCGGGGGAGCCTTCCTCTGCCCTGGCTGGAGCGTCGGGGGAGGGGCTAGCCTTCGGTGGTAGTCCAGCGGCCTGACGTCGTCGGCCGCCACCGTGGGTGGGCCACTATCCCGTACAGGAAAACTGGGGGGGAGCGTGCGGGTGCCGTCGGAGAGGCGTTCTCTGGAGGCCCAACCGCCTGCCCTCGCCAGAGCCGAGGACCCCAGGTGGGGACCTGCTCCCCCCCCCCCCTCCAGCAGCACCACCGGCGCTGGGAGTGTAGCTCTTATATCCAGCACCTCCACCCGAGCCTTGGCAAGCTCAGGGCGGTGCTGGCGGTGCTCCGGTGTCGGGGGGGGGGCTTGCCTCGGAGAGTTGGGAAGTGTGAGTGAGGAGGTTCCACCTATAGGGGAGGGGCTCTGGAGGTTGAGGGTCAGGCGGCCATGGAGGAGCGGCGGTGGAGGCTTTGTAAGATGTGCCTCCGGCGGTGCAGCTGGTCGGCAGGGGAGGGGAAGGTGGCTGGGATGTGTGGGCTGGTAAGTGGGGGTCTGGCCTCTTTTATAGGGAAGGAGGGAGGCCTCCCCTCTCCCTCCATTTATCCCCATGTGGGGTTAAGGGAGGGATGGGTGGGGGAGATAATCCCCCCCCCCCTCCCTTGCCCTAATAGGGGCTGCTTGTTCATGGGCAGCCCCCTCCCTTAAGAGAGGAACCCCTCTTCCTCCACCCCCACCCCCTTTTCTTCTTCAAGAAAATCAAGCATGGGGGGAGGTTTGACCAAGGTCAACTCACGGTGGGGTCCCCCATGGTCCCGGGGGTCCATTAGGGTTTACTGGGGTCGATTCCGAGTTTGTGTGCTTCGTATTTCGTACATTGTGCCGGGGCGGTCTACATAACCTAAAATGGACATATTTTCCTTATGACCTCGGATCAGAGTGCAACGAGTTCTGTGGCGCTCATATGGATCATACGAGCCTGACGGGGCTCGATTCGGAGTACGTCTAGCAACTTATTTATAATAATGTGGTTGCAATGCGCTACGACACTCAAAATGGTCGTTTTCTCTAAACAACCTCAGATCGAGGTGCAATGAATTCCGTTGCGCTCGTATTGGTCATATGAGTCTAACGGAAGTGACAGAAGTCGAATCGGAGTACGTTTGGCCACTGTTCCACAAAAGTGTGGTTGTGGCGCGCTAGGATACTCAAAATGGTCATTTTCTCCAAAAAAACTCGGGCCAAGGTGCAACGAATTCTGTTGCGCTCGTATTGGCTATACGAGTCTAACGGAAGTCGAATCGGAGTACGTTTGGCCACTATTCCACAATAGTGTGGTTGTGGTGCCCTACGATACTCAAAATGGTCATTTTCTCTAAACGTCCTATAATCGAGGTGCAACGAATTCCGTTGCGCTCGTATTGGTCATACAAGTCTAACGGAACTGACGGAAGTCAGATCGGAGTACATTTTGTCACTATTCCACAATAGTGTGGTTGTGACACACTACGCTACTCGAAATGGCCGTTTTCCCTAAACGACCTCGGATCGGGGTGCAACAAATTCCGTTGCACTCGTATTGGTCATATGAGTCTAATGGAACTGACAGAAGTCAGACCGGAGTACGTTTGGTCACTATTCCATAATAGCGTGGTTGTAGCGCGCTACGATACTCAAAATGGTCGTTTTCTCTAAACGACCTCAGCTCGAGGTGCAACAAATTCTGTTGCGCTCGTATTGGTCATACGATTCTAACGGAACTGACGGAAGTCAGATCGGAGTACGTTTGGTCACTATTCCACAATAGTGTGGTTGTGACGCGCTACGCTACTCGAAACGGTCGTTTTCCCTAAACGGCCTCGGATCGGGGTGCAACGAATTCCGTTGCACTCGTATTGATCATAGGAGTCTAACGGAACTGACAGAAGTCAGATCAGAGTTTCCCAGCTCGATATCCCCTATTCGTGTTACTTCCTACCTTTGGGGTCTACTTTTATTGGGTCCGCTAGGGTCTAGGGACCCAATAAAAGTCGGGATGTTACACTCTGTTCGGAGGTCCTAGACACCTTCAACATGAGCATCGCAACTATACTATGATATACACTCCTGAGCTTCCATTTGAGTACTTGTCGGTCGAGACAATTTCACGCAACACGGCCTAATTCATGACCCATTAGCATTCAGGTTTTAACCTCATGCGAAACTTTAGTTTGAGCATCTTCTGTTCGAGACGATTTCACGTAACAAGGCCTATCCCATGATCCATCAACATTCATGAGGATTTTACCTTATGTTGAACTGTATGGTGCGGGTTTGGTTTTGCTTTTACTAGTTGCTCAAATCATAGTGATCACAAACATGATGTGGGTGCGACTTTACCTCGCCACGTAAAAGTTCATCACACAAATACTATGCAACTAATTCTGTACACTAGAACATAGGATTCATATGTGCTTCCCAAAGGAGGAGGTCTAGGACAACTCCTCTACATAATATATATGGTGAGGGTTTAAGTTCCACTACAAACACATTTTTAATGTCATGATCAACGATAATGAAAACTACAAAAGCAAGATTCACGATATGGTAACTTGTAAGGGCAAAGTTGGAGACTGCCATCCTAAGAATTTTGATAGGAGCACCAAGGGTTTCCACATTCCCAAACCCCCGCAAACAATATGATGCATTTCACGAAGAAATTCTTCGACATGCATACTAGATCCTACCAAAATGCAAAATTTCACTGATGTGGGCCTACAACCACTGGTAAGCTTCACACATTGCCGAAATATTCAAGGATTATTGGATTTTTACATGCATTTTATGTCGAGGACAGACTCAATCGATCCGGGGTTCTGGCGAACTAAAGGATGACATACTCTCCCCTAATCATCGGAAAAGTCTCTTCCTATTCATGCAAAAATAATATGCAGTGGACAAACATTGCCCTAAAACTGAGGATAAGGTTCATTACATTTGGAGCGGGCTCTGGCACCATGAAATAAAAGATGAGACAGATGAAGTTAACTGCAACAGACTCCTCTTCACGGGTCTCTCCTCAGCTCAAAGTTTGGAGCTCTAGAGCTCCTCCAATGGAGAGAACTTCTCCTTCTTCCTCCTCCTTTCTCTCCTTTCTCAAACCTAGGTGAGAGAGAGTATAAGTGGAAATGAGCTTGAAATCTCCTCTATACCAACCTAATATGTTCAAGGATTCCTGGTGGTTAGTTCTTAAATCTCCCAATGAATGGTCTGATTTCATGATCAAAATGAGTTCACAGACCCATTTGCACGATCATGCAGTTCAAGCGCACGATCATGCCCGAGTAAATCTCGCAAAACCAAAACTCTAAAGCTGGTCACACGGTATTGTGCATGCATGACCGTGTATGCTTTTAGTCGCACAGGCTGTCATTTGCATGATTGTGTGATTTAACACGTGCACGACCGTGCACTTTGAAAGGTGAGGGTGTAACATCCCCCAAACATCAAGACCCCTAGAGTGGTTTTATCATGACTAGGTCATGACAAAACCCTAGGAAGCTTGAAGAGATCACTTGGCCTTAAGCTTGAAGGAGAAGAGCACCTTGGTCTGCAAATAGCAATTTCCAGTTACCAAGCTTAGGGTTGGACTTTAGGGCCTCACTTTGACCCTTTGACCCCACCATGGCACACCTAACCCTTTGGAGGGTCCCTTAGAGCATCTAGGACCCATTGGGGTCAACCAAAGAGGCCAAATTTGACCAAAGTCAACCCTAACCTTAAATTGGTCAAGGTAGCCTAATTAGGGTCAATTGGCCTCCACCATGCCAAATTGACCTTTTCCCTACCCTTATAAGGTTATTAGGGACCCAATGGACCAAAACCCCATCATGGGGCCACCAAATTGGCTAATTTGACCTAAGTCAACTCTAGCCCTATTTTGGTCAAATTGCCCTATTGTGGGTCAATTGGCCTCCACCTTGCCAAATTGACCCTACCTAGACCTTCCTAACTCTTAGGGGAGTGCAATGGGTCACTAGCCACCCATTGGGGCCAACCCAAATGGTCAAATTGACCAAAGTCAACTCCCCCTAAATTTAGGTCAAAATGACCTATTTTGATCTAATCAAGCCCAATCTACTTGGGCTTAGCTCAATTGGAGTAGCCCATTAGTCTAGGAGGCTGAGAATTACTCAAAGAGCCATCCAATTTCTGTAAATGATGATTAGGAGAGAGAAACCCCATTTTCCCCAAAAATGGTGGAGAGAGAAAGAGAGAAATAATGGCCATTCATGGCTTGGGAGGCCAAAGCCTTCCTCTCTCCACCTCCCATGGCTTGGTACTTTCCCCCTAATTAATTTGGAGGAGTTTAATTGCCAGGGACGGCCACAAGGGGGCTGAATTTGGAGGATTTTCATGGTGGCCGAAAATAGCTTTAATGGACATTCATGGCAAATGGAGGTTACACACTCCCTCTCCCTCAACTAAGCTCTCTATCATCTTCAAAAGACTGAGAGGAGTGAAACCCCCAATATTCCAGAAGACATTGTGCATCCTAGTCTCAGATCGGCATGGCATCCAAGCTCCAAGGTCGGCCATGGTGATGGGCCAAACGGCAAGGCTTCAAGGCTCCACTCAGGTCTGGTTCTTCTCCTCTTCTCTAGTGGGTAGATCTAATTCATAAATCGGCAAGGATTGGGGCCAATTGGTACTCCATCTTTATGGCCGAAATATCCTTTTATTGGAGATTTTCTTCTTGCCAAAACCACCGGTTCCGGCCACCACCGGCCGGCCAACACCTCCCATCGCCGGCCACCACCTCAAGGAAGGTGGTGGTGGCATTGGCCGGCCGGGGAGGGGCGTGGGTGGCCGGGAAAACCATGGAAGATAGGCTACAGGTCGGGTAAATCTCCACCCTTGGCTGGAGGAGGAATATGACCAGCTACCATCTGATTTGCTTCAGGATTCGTGCTGAATCACATAGTATAAATCCTTATGAAATTATATTTTCTGTCACACTTTTTGTTGTACATAGATTAATTTATTAAAAATACTTAGGCCCCTCTACAGAAAAAGTGGTCAACACCAAAGTTGTAGCCCTTGGAGTCTACTTTATTTTAAAATTAATTTCACCCCAAAAGGAGTTTTGTATCTCCCTGTAGGTCTATTTTGTTGGGGCTTGTCCCTAGTGTAGGACAGCCACCATTTCTTAAATAACTTTTGATTGGAAAATGATATGGACTTGAGATTTGAAACATAGTCTACTTATACCTACACACACATCATATCCAAAGATGGGAATTTTAGGAGAACATTTTTCTAAGGTTTTTGTAATAATTTCATAAATCATATATTAATTAATTATTAGGTCAAATGATCTCCAATGCCCTCCAAAGTTTAGTGGGTACTTCTTAGGGTTATCACATGACCCTAGTAAAAATCGCAGCACAATTGGGACTGATTTAGTTTGGAAATTGGTTAACCTAAGTTGGGTCTAATTAGGTCAAAATTAGGGCATGGTGTTTATCTTGGGATTTTGTGGTCAAATCTCCTCACCATGAGGTGTAACCTTGGCCAATGGATTAGGATCGCCTAAAATACCCCCATGAGTGAGTTGGGGTGGTGTGGAGGTGGATATGCCCTAGGATCCTAGATTTACCCCTCGGGGTGCATGTAGAGCTTTGTGAAGAACATGTGGTCAAAGCTAAAGAATGGTCATGAAACTTGGTGGATAAGTTCATAGGGTGTAAATAGGCCCTAGGTAATTTTATAAGAATTTTAGGAACAATTATTCCCTTTGAGATAGGTCATAACCCCTTTAGAGAAATTCCTTATAAGAGAAATTTACATACTTAAATGGCCTTGGATGATGATAAAACTTTGGTAGTGTCTTTGTTATCATGATATACACCTTTGGTAATTTTTGTGTATTTAATTGAATTATTTAACCAGTACTTCATTCACAAGGTATTTATTTTGTCTTAGGCTTAAGAAAAATAATTGAGGGTCCAATACTCTTTGTTAAATTGTGAAAATTGGTGATAGGACATTTCAAAGAATTTGGAAACTCTGTGATTTTTATATAATTTTTGGAGACTTAAATCAGTAGGTTACTTCATAACTTATCTTATTTTAGGTTTTCTTAAAGTATTTATTTAAGTGAGAAAATGATTTTTATAAATCCTGATACTTAGTTAGTAGACTTTTCTGATGAATACAAGAGCTTGGTATTTTTCCCATAATTTTGGTGTAGATATTTTTGGTGGTTCCTTCATAAATCTACAAGTTTGGATAGATGACAAATAATAAAAATAGAGGACAATTTCTTACTGTAAAAATATGATATGTTGTATTTGCTGTTATTTAGTCATCATAGATTTATCATAATTTTTGGAGAGCCATATCATAAGAATTCCTTATACTTCATGTTCATTTTCATACTTGGCAAATGTTTGGAGAAATTAAAATAAATACTAAATAATTAAGGAAAATATGATTATATGTATTTCATCTTATAACATCATGATAGACCCCCAGTAATTATCTTGAGTCAGTTGGATGAATATTTGGAGTACCTCTAATTACAAGCTTCATACAGTTAGTTTGGTCTGCGTTTAGTAAAACTGTGGAACTTGGGTAACTAGTGGCCTACTAAGTGGGAATGGCATGTAGTTGGTGTACATGGTCAGGATGAAGAGATTTAGGTCACCAAAAAGGAGTTATATATTAAGAGTGCTTGGTGAGTTAAGGGTAAGGTAGTGCTTGGGATTGACGAAGGATCGTCTTTTCCCTAGTGTGTCATAAAGCACTTAGGTTTAACTCAAGTGAAATGATAAGAGGGGTGTTCTTATGAGTAGATACCAACAACACTAAGTGTCTTGAGAAAGGGAACTTTGGGGTGTCATCCCATTACAGTTCCTAGTACCGTAGCGAGCCCCTTACAGGGTAATCCTCGGGAAGTCCAAGATTAACCATAAGTCGTAGGAGTAAGAAGTTATTATACAAGATTAACTTAATAATACTCTCACCCACACCCCTTTATCACGGGAATATTAGTCGGTTTGGTCTTACGAGCGGTAGGCTCGGTGGTTGTAGCAGTAGACTAATTAGTCTGGTGAGCTTGTGACTCAGTAAGGTTTGTTGGTACGGACGGGTTGGTCCGGCGAGCCGGTGGCTCGGAAGGTTATGGTCACGGGCGGGTTAGCCCGGGGAGCTTATGGCTCGGAGATAGATAGTAGAACATGTTTGCATGTGCATGAAGGTGGTGGGTCTTCGGTATTGGACGGTCGTTCACACCGACGTCAATACGTTGACTCGGCAAGTGTGGAATTTGCACTTAGCCATAAAAGTCTGGTGGTCCAGCCAGTAAGAGTACGTAGATGCTCCGCGGTTTTGCATTGAGGCGTACGATAGGTCTAGGTTAGGTAGTGTGAATACCAACCTAGAGGTGGGCGAGGCCCAACCCACCGCTTCCGTTTGCCACTACGGGAGTATCCTGGGAGTCTAGCTAGCTCCAAAAAGGGGGAACTAAAGGTCTGTGCGCATAGAGTCGAAGTGTGTGAGTTGCACTTGTATGAACATAGCATAAACTGCATAACTCTACATGTCATGGCATAAACATTGCATTTCAACCCCTACCCCTATCGTATAAGTTGGTTATGGGACTTCTTATACGATAGGCCCTGCTAAACGCACAGGTAAACTCCGACGCTCTGAAATCACAAAGACACAGGTCGACCGTGCGTTTTACTCACGCACGGGCAAATCCGCCCGTGCGTCAAAATGCACGAGTAAACTCCGACGCTCCATTTTCTGCCCAGACACAAACGCACGACCGCAACCGACCGTGCGTCAAGGAAACGCACGACCGTGCGATATGCACAGAAATTACTTCTGGGGAAAACGGGACGATCAGGTCACCTGCATACAAGATATAACAGCTGGGAATACACGTCCAGCATCAGAAAAACATAAAAGAAGGGAAGGGGAGCACCATGTGCTTACCCCCAACAACAAGGAATGCAATTGCACACCGAAATGAGCTTAAAAGTGCACCTAGCATGGAATAATACATATGAATGAAAACGTGCCTAAAATGTGGTGCAAAGACTAGAATATCAGCCCAAATGAATCCAAATATATATATATATATATGGGACTCATCACACCCCCGGACTTAACCATTTGCACGTCTCGGGCAATCTACTCAGCTCTCCTATCGGAACAATTGAATGTTAGCATGAGTTTGAGCGGTAGAGAACAATGCGAAGTCGTATGCTCTCGCGCATAGAAATGCATTAGAACAGAATTAAACTCAAGATTGTATCTAATTGTTTCTAAAATAGTAAATTGAAATTTAATTTACTTGGATGGTGAATCCTGGTGAATCTTTCGGTCACGCAAAAAGGGAAAATAGCGTGACTAATGAGTAGAGTATTACTCGAATCGAAGCTAGGGACAAACTCCTAAGAAATCCATCAAAGTCGGTGTCCATAGGCTTGCACATCCGCACTCTCTCTACTGCATGAAACGAATCGTGTCTAAAATCATTAGGACTGATAGGTAATTATTGGGCTTAGGTTGAGTATAGGCTAGGTAAGTAGAAGGACGATGGGAATCGCACTTAACACAACCTGAGCACTCAAGATACTAACAATCACCAATATAATATTTTCAGTAATTACACGACTCCCCCAGACTTCAACTGAACACTAGGTGCGTGCTGAGCCAGATATAAATAGAATTTGCCGAGAGAAAATTATTCTTACACAACCTTTTTATTTTTGTTTTCTTTTCTCTTTTCGACAAAATAACAATTTTTTTAGCACAATAAAATGGCTCCTTTAGCTAAATTGAAGCTGCCATACATAACACAGATGACACCAAATGTGATCGAAACAGAAATTTCTTTCAGCTCATCGGTTGGTGCGCAAATAGGTTCGGCCGTATGGCTTTGGTTAAATTTTTAGTGGAGCTAAACAAGGAGGAAGGGTAGGCTCAAGTGGTCTTGCAACGGTGATTACGTAGGTAAGGATTACCAAAGCTCAACCGGATCAAGAAATGGCCTATATCACATTTTATGACGAGTACTTCAACACAATCGTGTCGAGAGTCGCCTAGTGCAAGTTCTAGCCATCGAGAAAGGTTGTCCTTCCTTCCGACCCTAGTAATAAGCTACTACTAGTCTGCTACACTCGACCTTATGCTACCGTTGGTTTCACCGGATTCACCACTAAAGTAAAATAAATTTCATCTACTATAAAAGAAATAGCTAAATTACAATTCTGAATTTCATTCTACTCTAATTGAATTTCTAGGCGTGACGGGAGCACTTGACTAGAGCACTACTCGAGTCAACATTTTTCTCTACTCCTCACTCACATGCTAACAATTCAATTCTTACGAGTGGGAAAACCTCGCAGCGATACCCAAAAAGCATGCATAATCAAGTGCGCGTGAATAGGTGCAAGTGTATGCAATGTGCGCAACAAAATATAAATCCTAACTCAGCACATTCTAGCATGTCATGCAACGTGTGTGTACGTGCACATCTCGCTCTCTCTCCCCTGGACTTGATTAAAACTAACTAGAATAAACAATTCAAACATAAGTAAGAGAGGGGTAGAGTTGACCTATGCTCATAAAAGAGCATGCCAGAAGTGCGGTAATCCCATTTTTTTAAAAAAATATTTCTCCTTCATCATCGTCCACAAGAGAGCATCCTCCTACAATGTTAGAAAAATAGAAATAACAGTGCACAAAAGAAATTAAAAAGCTAGACGGAACCGGGTGGTTCCCCATGGGTTGTCTCCCAAGAAGCCCTTTGGTTTAACGTCCTTTAAGGTGGGCCAAATACCTGTATTAAGCATTGTTCAAAGAGCAGAAAGATATTGTTCCAAAATAAATAAAACAGAACAACACAGCAAAGAAGCATGATATAACATAAAGACAAGATATCCAGAATCACACCCTAGGGGCGATGCCCTAGCCGAATGTTGAAACCGATTTCTCGGTCTCTTGTGGAGCTCGGGGCCCTCACCGAAATGAGAGGCAGCTAGCCCTTACCGGTCCCTCGGGAGAGGTAAGGCCGATGATTTGAGCAAAGAACAAAGACCCTAGTCTCAGCGAGGAGGTCCCTCCACTAACCCGGAAGATCGTTGAGCGCTTCCCCTCCCAAGCCAAAGCTAAGACTCGGGCACCTTGGAGAGCTAGAGAGCCCAAACCAAAGCGACCTAGGGAGAGAAGAGCTCAAAGATAATGAACCGGTCCTCTTCCAAGGTGCCCTTTGAGGTCTATTTATAGATTTTAGTTTTGTGGTCTGTCAATAACCAAATCCCGCTGTCCATTCTCACTATCCGCACACCGGATTGGTCTGCTAACAGCCAGACTCCGCTGTTCGGAGAGGCTAAACGCAGACCACCGGGGGCCTCTTGGTAAAAATCCCTCCCGGGACTCTTACGGGGCGAGCCAGCCCGCTTCGCGACCTCCCTCGCGAGTGGGGCTCGCGAGCCTCTGGGTCGACGAACCCCAGAGGTATTATCGGCACATTACATGGCTCGCTCGCCTACGCTACCTCGGCGAGTCCCAGGATGACTATCCGCTCTCCCCCTAGGCGGGCTCGCCTAGCGAACTCCTTCCTCAACTGGTTGGGCTCGCCAATTGCGACCCGGCCAAGCCCCAAAATGGCTATCCGCACCCCAAAATGGCTAACTGCACCCCAAAATGGCTAACTGTACCCCAGGTGGGTCTGCTAACAACCAAGCTCCGCTGCTTGAGACCGTTACGATCGGAGCTCTCGCCTGCCTTCTCGCGGATCCTGTCCGCGACCCCTCCTCGCGGGGGTTGCGTTGCGAGAACCCCGCTGAAGGAGCTCTCGCGAGCTCTCTCGCGAGTGCCGCCAGCGGCAACCCCTTTGGAGGGTTGCCTTGCGAGGACCGCGCCAGCCCATTGTGGTGGTCTGCTGAGGTCTCGTCGGCTGGGGGTTGATCTTAGCGAGGTCTGGATCTCGCCACTCCCGTCTCGCTTGATTTCTTTATCCGGCGAATATCGGGGTTGTACACAATCCCCGCTCTTCGCGAGGACTAATGTCTTCGCGAAGAATCGTCCAACCCCTGATATTCGACCGCTCCTGGATGACCTGTCAGGAATCTTTTGTGGGACCCACCATGCAGGCTATAAATATCATCACGAACCCCCACGGGTGCGCGTCGCTTCTTTTCCTTCTTTTGCCGTTCTAGCTGCCGGGAGATGCCGATTTCCGAAGAGGCAGAGGCTCGCCTGAGGGCGATGAGAGCCGGCGGGCTACCTCCCACGACCAGGGTACCCGCCTGGATGAACCGGCAGCCTCCCGCCCAGTCGCCAAAAACCAAGAAGGCGAAGGCGGTTCGCCTCTCTGGAGACGACTCCGTGACGCTGGACTCCTCCCCGGAGGATCGCCGCCCCGAGAAGGTATGAGTTGTTCGAATTTACGTCTATAAATTGTTCTTCATTCATTCACTCGCAGGATACTTTGCCGAGCGAGATTTGTGAGGAACGTGCTGAGGGGTCTCGGAAAAGCCCGCAGGTGGACATGAATCTCGCTGGAAAAGACACCACTGGTACGATCTGGATCTCGCATGCCGTAATATTTATGTCTAAACATATGATCTCTGTTTACTATTTTCTTGCAGTCCCGCCACTGAAGTCCCCGATCCGCCCGTCGTCGCGACCTCCATCTCCGCCTCCTCCAGATAAAATCATAAGGAAGCCCGGGTTCCAGCTCCTCACGAGCGAGGAGACGGGTGGCTCCGCACCGCCAAAGATTCTCCCGACCAACAGTGCAGCCTATCCTGCCGTACTGGGCAAATCCCTCTACCCCCATTATGGAAACGTGTTTCAGGGTCGTCCTTCGGGTTCTCGCCCCCCTCTAGGTAAGTGTTATGACCTCGCCGACAACTTACGTGATCTTTCGCTCATTATCTGACCTTGGGAGATCTCGCAGATACTGCCGAGAACCCGCACACCGATTCCGAACTGGGCGACGACAAAATGTCCCCCCTTCCTGATCAGGTGGAGGACTTCTTAGGGGATCCGCGAGATCCTGAGATGATGAAACAGCGGGCCGCGGAGCTTTTGCGAAAGCATGGGCGAATGCTGATGGACCTCAACATGCAAGCGAGACGGGACAGGGAAGCTGCCGAGGATAGACATGCAGTCCTGATGGAGGAATGTGCGAGGCTCCGGCACGCGAGACAGCGCGATCAAGATGAGAGCGCTACGACGCCGGAAGTGCACATAGCGAGGATGAGAGATTACGCTTTTCTCACGGATCGAGAGGGTCGTTTGGCGGAAGAATACTATAATTCCAGGGTACCGCCGAGGTCCGGGTCGCGGGGTGGCGGCCGGTGGAAATGGCTCCCCCACGATTCTCGCTAACTGTTTTGTTGTGGAATCATTATTAACGGGCGTGGCTGTTTTAGACAATCTCGCCATGGCTCGCAACTCGCATACTTGCCATTCATATGTTGGCTTTATTTCTACTGACAATAAGTGGTACCCGCTTTTTATTATTTCTCGCGTGACGCTAGCAAGCCTACTTCGTTTTCGTATCATATTGTTCGCGTGCGGACCCTCTGTTCTCGCCAAATATATCTCTCGAAAGTGTCGTCTATACTGACCCCGCAGGTTTTTCCCGCTTGCGGACATGATGTGATGTTTTTTGTTGATACGCGTGCTCGCTGACGCTTGGACTTCTTCCCGCCTTTTTTATTTTGGCTATAAATAAACGGTCTTTATCGAGCCAACCACCGCATTTATTCTCGATCCTCTTCTTCTTCTGTTGCAGAGCTCTCGCTGTTTCTCGTTCTCGCCTTCTTCTACTTCTCGCAGGTTTACTAAATGGGTGGTGATGCGGAATCGGAGGGCCGGCGAAGGGTTGCGAAGGCCTTCACCGAGCATGGCTTTTTTAATTGTAACTTAACCGATGAGGAGTACTTCAGCGCGGTTGCTGATTACGTCACCCCCCCCCCCCCCCCCCCGTTCGAGGCACGCCGCCCTAGCGAGGACGACGTGATCAACGATCCGTTGGTGGACGAGTTGGCCATCCCCATCGCTCACTTCGCGGTTGGCTTGCGCCTTCCATTGTGGCCGGAGGTTCGCCAGGTAACCACAGTTCTCGCTTACTTCCCATTTATTTTGCCATTCGAGTCTCGCTTACCGCGTGGATTAATCCCGTTTTCGCTGCCCGTTAGGTGCTCAAGCATTACGGCGTGGTTCCCGGCCAGCTCACACCCAACGCCATGGCGGTGGTCACTGCTTTCGCTTGCTACCTCCACGAGGAGCGAATCGAGTTCAGCCTCCCCGTCTTCAGAAAAGTATTCTCCTTCCGCGCCTACAAGGATGGGACATCCTATTTCGTGGGTACAGGCCCGAAAGTGGTTGAGACCGTCAACAAGGCCCACTTCTGGGCCCAAAAGTTCATCATCGTCAGGGGGAACTTTGGCAACATTCCCTTCTCGCCGATCCAACATGGCGAGACCACCTATCGGCCCACCGTCCTCGGCGGCCATGAAGCCCTCCTCCATCAGTTCCTCAATAAGAAGAACTTAGAGGTCGTCTTCCTCCGCCGCAACCTGGACTCGTTGCTTCCGGTCCTCGCCGGAGAAGGTAAAGATCCCTGCCTAACATTTTGTCTCAATTCGCTAGCCTGTCATACTCATCCGCATCTGTTTATAGGCGAGCGAGATCTTCCCCTCCATCCCCCTTACGCGAGCAACCGTAAGTCCGATGCGACCATGTCTCTCGCTACCATGGGGGCGGAAGCCTGCCGAGGCGATGTTACCCCCGCCGAGCCCTCCTCTCGCAAGAGACAGGGAGGTTCCGGCGGTCATGGTGCCCCCGCAAAGTCTCCGCCAAAAAGAGAAGCAAGAAAAGCGCGGCCTCGCTCGCTCCGTCAAAAAGCAAGGAGCCTCGCGAGGCTTCCTTCGACGAGTTTGACCTCACCGGTCTCTTGGCGGGCGAGGACGAAGAGCCTGGCCAGGAGGTGGTCAGGACCTCGGTCCCCCCCCCCCCATCCCGGTGAATCATTACAACTTCGGGCTCGGCCAGAGGCGTCGGGACGAGACTGGCGAGCCCCTCGTCACCTGGAAGCCGGAGACCAACAGGGTGGACATCTCTTCTATCCTCCCCTCCTGGGTGGAGAAGGAGACCGTCAGTGGCCACGCCTTCGACTTCTCGTTCGCACTCTATGGTTGCGAAGATGCGGGATCTTACAAGGATGAGACCGCGAGGACCCTCGCTTATGAGAGCGCGAGGTCCCAACTGCGTTCTGCTGAGCTCGCCCATATGACGGGGAGGCGTTGCTTACAACTCGAGCTTCAGAATGTGGAGCTCGCAAGGGCCTACCAAGGAATTCTTGCCGAGAATACGCAGCTGAAGGAGAAGTTGCTCGCCGCGGAGGGTAGGGTGGTGAGTCACCTACAGTCCCCACTTCCTTTTTCCCCTCGCCCCTTCATCTCTCTAACAGGACTTGCTCGCAGGATGTCGAGGTCGCCGGGAGGGCCAACGCTCGCATCAAGGATTTGGAGAGCGAGCTGGCCGGGTTGAAGACCCTAAACAGCGACCTTACCCGCGCCGTTGTTCCCCCCTCGCCTCGCCGTTTGAAAGAAGACCGGCGAGCGCGAGACGAAGAAATCCGTGTGGGATCAATAGAGTCGGCTCGCTACATTTTCTCGGTGGCGAAGGCAATCGGCCTTTTGGCGGATGATGCGGGCGACATGACTCTAGAAGACATCGTCCCGGAGCTCTTCCTCCCTCTTCCGCCAGTGAAGGATAGTGACGAAGAAGAAGGATCCGCGGACGATTCCTGAATCTCGCCGCTACATCCCCTTTTGTGTTTGTAATTTTTGATTGGCGAGGTCGCCATAAATTGTAACCGAACTATAAAGTATTGACTGCAAATTTTGCTTTGCTCATCTTGCCTCGGCTTTTCTGTCTTGTTATTTTCATGCATTGAATGTCTCGCCCTTGTTTATCTCATCCTCAGTCTTCGCGGAGGTTATTCTCGCCACGATTATTTTCGCTCCACGCGTTATTGAATAGATAGGTATAGGGTACTTTGGCTACTCGGGCCTTTCGTTGGTTGCCTTAGGATTATTACCCGTTTAATCCCACGTATTTTCTCTAGGCTTCGCAAGGCATCTTTACCCTTGGCGAGGGCTCCCTCCTTTCCTAGTGCCGGCGACCTTTTTGCCGAGGACCAGATGCATGATATTGATCCTCGCCACTCACATAGTATTGTACGCGACCTTTTTTAGCCGAGCGAGCCGGCCCAACGAGCGAGAAGGAATTGGCCATTGCAAAGACCTGTTCTCCTTCCGGCCTCTCCAGAGATCAACCGGAACCCCCCGTCTAGGTGAGAGCCCGGGAGCGGAATCGATCTGGGGCAATCCAGCGCCAATATTTCCCACCTTGCCAGCCTCTCCAGAGATCAACCAGAACCCCCCGTCTAGGTGAGAGCCCGGGAGCGGAATCGATCTGGGGCAATCCAGCACCAATATTTCCAACCTTGCCAGCCTCTCCAGAGATCAACCAGAACCCCCCGTCTAGGTGAGAGCCCGGGAGCGGAATCGATCTGGGGCAATCCAGCACCAATATTTCCAACCTTGCCAGCCTCTCCAGAGATCAACCAGAACCCCCCGTCTAGGTGAGAGCCCGGGAGCGGAATCGATCTGGGGCAATCCAGCACCAATATTTCCAACCTTGCCAGCCTCTCCAGAGATCAACCAGAACCCCCCGTCTAGGTGAGAGCCCGGGAGCGGAATCGATCTGGGGCAATCCAGCACCAATATTTCCAACCTTGCCAGCCTCTCCAGAGATCAACCAGAACCCCCCGTCTAGGTGAGAGCCCGGGAGCGGAATCGATCTGGGGCAATCCAGCACCAATATTTCCAACCTTGCCAGCCTCTCCAGAGATCAACCAGAACCCCCCGTCTAGGTGAGAGCCCGGGAGCGGAATCGATCTGGGGCAATCCAGCACCAATATTTCCAACCTTGCCAGCCTCTCCAGAGATCAACCAGAACCCCCCGTCTAGGTGAGAGCCCGGGAGCGGAATCGATCTGGGGCAATCCAGCACCAATATTTCCAACCTTGCCAGCCTCTCCAGAGATCAACCAGAACCCCCCGTCTAGGTGAGAGCCCGGGAGCGGAATCGATCTGGGGCAATCCAGCACCAATATTTCCAACCTTAGTACCGCAGCAGTTGAAAGCATAACGAATGAGAGTGAGATGCTGATTGGATAACAAAATAAAGTTTTCAAGGGTAGAATCGTTTCAAATCATCCCCACTCCGAGCCCGGTCAAGGGGTATCCCTTCCACATCCTGGAGGTGATACCCCCCCGACTTGAGCACCTCGCTTACAATATACGGGCCTTCCCAGTTGGGGTTAAGCTTACCCACTGTGGCCCCCCTGCCGGCCGCATCGACCTTTTTCAGGACTAGGTCCCCTTTCTGGAAGTGCTTGATCCGGATATGTTTGTCAAAATATCGAGCCATCCGCCTCTTGACCTCTTCCTGCCTGATGGTGGCCAAGTCCCGGAGTTCTTCCACCAGGTCCAAGGATAGCCTCTGCTCGGCATTGTTACCTTCTAGCCACTCTTCATCCCCCTCGCATGCAGCGGTCACCCGGGGGGTCTTTACCTCGAACTCTATGGGGAGAACGGCCTCGGACCCGTGGGAGAGCTTGAATGGAGTCTCCCCGGTGGCGGTGTTCGGAGTAGTCCTCATGGCCCAGAGGACGGAGGGTAGTTGTTCCACCCAACTTCCTCGTAGGTTTTCCACTTTCTTTTTTAGCAGGTTGACGATTATCTTGTTCGCCGCCTCCACTTGCCCATTGCTCCTCGGGTGGTGGACTGAAGCAAACCTGAGGTCAATGCCGAGCTGAGTGCAGAAGCCGACAAACTCTTCACTCGCAAACTGTGGCCCATTGTCCGTTACTATGGCTAGAGGGAGTCCATGTCTGCAGATTATTTCCCCCCACACAAAATTCCTTATAACCTGAGAGGTTACCTTAGCTAGTGCCTTCACCTCTACCCACTTGGAGAAGTAGTCGATCATGACCAGCAGGAACTTCCTCTGGCCGCTGGCTTGGGGAAAGGGGCCGACCAGGTCCAACCCCCATATGGCGAAGGGCCAGGGGGCCGTGATGGTCCGGAGCCGTTGAGCGGGGAGGAGTTGGAGCGGAGCATAGAGTTGGCACTTCTGACACTTTCTTGTGAACTCTGCCGCATCCTTGCTGAGAGTGGGCCAGAAGTAGCCTTGTCTCAACACCCTCCCTTCCAGGGTCCGACTCCCGGAGTGACTGCCGCATTCCCCGGAGTGGATTTCCTCCAGCACCCTCAGGACCTCCTTCTCGGAGACACAACGAGCCAGGAGTCCGGAGAGAGTCTTTCTATATAGCCCCCCTGCATGCAAAGAGTAATATGCGGACTTATACCTGAAGCGCCTCTTGTCCACACCCTCTCCAGGGAACTGTCCGGAAAACCGATTTCTCGGTCTCTTGTGGAGCTCGGGGCCCTCACCGAAATGAGAGGCAGCTATCCCTTACCGGTCCCTCGGGAGAGGTAAGGCCGACGATTTGAGCAAAGAACAAAGACCCTAGTCTCAGCAAGGAGGTCCCTCCACTAACCCGGAAGATCGTTGAGCGCTTCCCCTCCCAAGCCAAAGCTAAGACTCGGGCACCTTGGAGAGCTAGAGAGCCCAAACCAAAGCGACCTAGGGAGAGAAGAGCTCAAAGATAATGAACCGGTCCTCTTCCAAGGTGCCCTTTGAGGTCTATTTATAGATTTTAGTTTTGTGGTCTGTCAATAACCAAATCCCGCTGTCCATTCTCACTATCCGCACACCGGATTGGTCTGCTAACAGCCAGACTCCGCTGTTCGGAGAGGCTAAACGCAGACCACCGGGGGCCTCTTGGTAAAAATCCCTCCCGGGACTCTTACGGGGCGAGCCAGCCCGCTTCGCGACCTCCCTCGCGAGTGGGGCTCGCGAGCCTCTGGGTCGACGAACCCCAGAGGTATTATCGGCACATTACATGGCTCGCTCGCCTACGCTACCTCGGCGAGTCCCAGGATGACTATCCACTCTCCCCCTAGGCGGGCTCGCCTAGCGAACTCCTTCCTCAACTGGTTGGGCTCGCCAATTGCGACCCGGCCAAGCCCCAAAATGGCTATCCGCACCCCAAAATGGCTAACTGCACCCCAAAATGGCTAACTGTACCCCAGGTGGGTCTGCTAACAACCAAGCTCCGCTGCTTGAGACCGTTACGATCGGAGCTCTCGCCTGCCTTCTCGCGGATCCTGTCCGCGACCCCTCCTCGCGGGGGTTGCGTTGCGAGAACCCCGCTGAAGGAGCTCTCGCGAGCTCTCTCGCGAGTGCCGCCAGCGGCATCCCCTTTGGAGGGTTGCCTTGCGAGGACCGCGCCAGCCCATTGTGGTGGTCTGCTGAGGTCTCGTCGGCTGGAGGTTGATCTTAGCGAGGTCTGGATCTCGCCACTCCCGTCTCGCTTGATTTCTTTATCCGGCGAATATCGGGGTTGTACACAATCCCCGCTCTTCGCGAGGACTAATGTCTTCGCGAAGAATCGTCCAACCCCTGATATTCGACCGCTCCTGGATGACCTGTCATTAATCTTTTGTGGGACCCACCATGCAGGCTATAAATATCATCACGAACCCCCATGGGTG
Source organism: Dactylorhiza incarnata (assembly GCA_033032865.1). Taxonomy (NCBI): domain Eukaryota; kingdom Viridiplantae; phylum Streptophyta; class Magnoliopsida; order Asparagales; family Orchidaceae; genus Dactylorhiza; species Dactylorhiza incarnata. The sequence goes on from JAWHQI010000024.1 coordinate 17,337,173, forward strand.
CGCGTCGCTTCTTTTCCTTCTTTTGCCGTTCTAGCTGCCGGGAGATGCCGATTTCCGAAGAGGCAGAGGCTCGCCTGAGGGCGATGAGAGCCGGCGGGCTACCTCCCACGACCAGGGTACCCGCCTGGATGAACCGGCAGCCTCCCGCCCAGTCGCCAAAAACCAAGAAGGCGAAGGCGGTTCGCCTCTCTGGAGACGACTCCGTGACGCTGGACTCCTCCCCGGAGGATCGCCGCCCCGAGAAGGTATGAGTTGTTCGAATTTACGTCTATAAATTGTTCTTCATTCATTCACTCGCAGGATACTTTGCCGAGCGAGATTTGTGAGGAACGTGCTGAGGGGTCTCAGAAAAGCCCGCAGGTGGACATGAATCTCGCTGGAAAAGACACCACTGGTACGATCTGGATCTCGCATGCCGTAATATTTATGTCTAAACATATGATCTCTGTTTACTATTTTCTTGCAGTCCCGCCACTGAAGTCCCCGATCCGCCCGTCGTCGCGACCTCCATCTCCGCCTCCTCCAGATAAAATCATAGGGAAGCCCGGGTTCCAGCTCCTCACGAGCGAGGAGACGGGTGGCTCCGCACCGCCAAAGATTCTCCCGACCAACAGTGCAGCCTATCCTGCCGGACTGGGCAAATCCCTCTACCCCCATTATGGAAACGTGTTTCAGGGTCGTCCTTCGGGTTCTCGCCCCCCTCTAGGTAAGTGTTATGACCTCGCCGACAACTTACGTGATCTTTCGCTCATTATCTGACGTTGGGAGATCTCGCAGATACTGCCGAGAACCCGCACACCGATTCCGAACTGGGCGACGACGAAATGTCCCCCCTTCCTGATCAGGTGGAGGACTTCTTAGGGGATCCGCGAGATCCTGAGATGATGAAACAGCGGGCCGCGGAGCATTTGTGAAAGCATGGGCGAATGCTGATGGACCTCAACATGCAGGCGAGACGGGACAGGGAAGCTGCCGAGGATAGACATGCAGTCCTGATGGAGGAATGTGCGAGGCTCCGGCAAGCGAGACAGCGCGATCAAGATGAGAGCGCTACGACGCCGGAAGTGCACATAGTGAGGATGAGAGATTACGCTTTTCTCACGGATCGAGAGGGTCGTTTGGCGGAAGAATACTATAATTCCAGGGTACCGCCGAGGTCCGGGTCGCGGGCTGGCGGCCGGTGGAAATGGCTCCCCCACGATTCTCGCTAACTGTTTTGTTGTGGAATCATTATTAACGGGTGTGGCTGTTTTAGACAATCTCGCCATGGCTCGCAACTCGTATACTTGCCATTCATATGTTGGCTTTATTTCTACTGACAATAAGTGGTACCCGCTTTTTATTATTTCTCGCGTGACGCTAGCAAGCCTACTTCGTTTTCGTATCATATTGTTCGCGTGCGGACCCTCTGTTCTCGCCAAATATATCTCTCGAAAGTGTCGTCTATACTGACCCCGCAGGTTTTTCCCGCTTGCGGACATGATGTGATGTTTTTTGTTGATACGCGTGCTCGCTGACGCTTGGACTTCTTCCCGCCTTTTTTATTTTGGCTATAAATAAACGGTCTTTATCGAGCCAACCACCGCAATTATTCTCGATCCTCTTCTTCTTCTGTTGCAGAGCTCTCGCTGTTTCTCGTTCTCGCCTTCTTCTACTTCTCGCAGGTTTACTAAATGGGTGGTGATGCGGAATCGGAGGGCCGGCGAAGGGTTGCGAAGGCCTTCGCCGAGCATGGCTTTTTTAATTGTAACTTAACCGATGAGGAGTACTTCAGCGCGGTTGTTGATTACGTCACCCCCCCCCCCCCCGTTCGAGGCACGCCTCCCTAGCGAGGACGACGTGATCAACGATCCGTTGGTGGACGAGTTGGCCATCCCCATCGCTCACTTCGCGGTTGGCTTGCGCCTTCCATTGTGGCCGGAGGTTCGCCAGGTAACCACAGTTCTCGCTTACTTCCCATTTATTTTGCCATTCGAGTCTCGCTTACCGCGTGGATTAATCCCGTTTTCGCTGCCCGTTAGGTGCTCAAGCATTACGGCGTGGTTCCCGGCCAGCTCACACCCAACGCCATGGCGGTGGTCACTGCTTTCGCTTGCTACCTCCGCGAGGAGCGAATCGAGTTCAGCCTCCCCGTCTTCAGAAAAGTATTCTCCTTCTGCGCCTACAAGGATGGGACAGCCTATTTCGTGGGTACAGGCCCGAAAGTGGTTGAGACCGTCAACAAGGCCCACTTCTGGGCCCAAAAGTTCATCATCGTCAGGGGGAACTTTGGCAACATTCCCTTCTCGCCGATCCAACATGGCGAGACCACCTATCGGCCCACCGTCCTCGGCGGCCATGAAGCCCTCCTCCATCAGTTCCTCAATAAGAAGAACTTCGAGGTCGTCTACCTCCGCCGCAACCTGGACTCGTTGCTTCCGGTCCTCGCCGGAGAAGGTAAAGATCCCTGCCTAACATTTTGTCTCAATTCGCTAGCCTGTCATACTCATCCGCATCTGTTTATAGGCGAGCGAGATCTTCCCCTCCATCCCCCTTACGCGAGCAACCGTAAGTCCGATGCGACCATGTCTCTCGCTACCATGGGGGCGGAAGCCTGCCGAGGCGATGTTACCCCCGCCGAGCCCTCCTCTCGCAAGAGACAGGGAGGTTCCGGCGGTCATGGTGCCCCCGCAAAGTCTCCGCCAAAAAAGAGAAGCAAGAAAAGCGCGGCCTCGCTCGCTCCGTCAAAAAGCAAGGAGCCTCGCGAGGCTTCCTTCGACGAGTTTGACCTCACCGGTCTCTTGGCGGGCGAGGACGAAGAGCCTGGCCAGGAGGTGGTCAGGACCTCGGTCCCCCCCATCCCGGTGAATCATTACAACTTCGGGCTCGGCCAGAGGCGTCGGGACGAGACTGGCGAGCCCCTCGTCACCTGGAAGCCGGAGACCAACAGGGTGGACATCTCTTCTATCCTCCCCTCCTGGGTGGAGAAGGAGACCGTCAGTGGCCACGCCTTCGACTTCTCGTTCGCACTCTATGGTCGCGAAGATGCGGGATCTTACAAGGATGAGACCGCGAGGACCCTCGCTTATGAGAGCGCGAGGTCCCAACTGCGTTCTGCTGAGCTCGCTCATATGACGGGGAGGCGTTGCTTACAACTCGAGCTTCAGAATGTGGAGCTCGCAAGGGCCTACCAGGGAATTCTTGCCGAGAATATGCAGCTGAAGGAGAAGTTGCTCGCCGCGGAGGGTAGGGTGGTGAGTCACCTACAGTCCCCACTTCCTTTTTCCCCTCGCCCCTTCATCTCTCTAACTGGACTTGCTCGCAGGATGACGAGGTCGCCGGGAGGGCCAACGCTCGCATCAAGGATTTGGAGAGCGAGGTGGCCGGGTTGAAGACCCTAAACAGCGACCTTACCCGCGCCGTTGTTCCCCCCTCGCCTCGCCGTTTGAAAGAAGACCGGCGAGCGCGAGACGAAGAAATCCGTGTGGGATCAATAGAGTCGGCTCGCTACATTTTCTCGGTGGCGAAGGCAATCAGCCGTTTGGCGGATGATGCGGCCGACATGACTCTAGAAGACATCGTCCCGGAGCTCTTCCTCCCTCTTCCGCCAGTGAAGGATAGTGACGAAGAAGAAGGATCCGCGGACGATTCCTGAATCTCGCCGCTACATCCCCTTTTGTGTTTGTAATTTTTGATTGGCGAGGTCGCCATAAATTGTAACCGAACTATAAAGTATTGACTGCAAATTTTGCTTTGCTAATCTTGCCTCGCCTTTTCTGTCTTGTTATTTTCATGCATTGAATGTCTCGCCCTTGTTTATCTCATCCTCAGTCTTCGCGGAGGTTATTCTCGCCACGATTATTTTCGCTCCACGCGTTATTGAATAGATAGGTATAGGGTACTTTGGCTACTCGGGCCTTTCGTTGGTTGCCTTAGGATTATTACCCGTTTAATCCCACGTTTTTTCTCTAGGCTTCGCAAGGCATCTTTACCCTTGGCGAGGGCTCCCTCCTTTCCTAGTGCCGGCGACCTTTTTGCCGAGGACCAGATGCATGATATTGATCCTCGCCACTCACATAGTATTGTACGCGACCTTTTTTAGCCGAGCGAGCCGGCCCAACGAGCGAGAAGGAATTGGCCATTGCAAAGACCTGTTCACCTTCCGGCCTCTCCAGAGATCAACCGGAACCCCCCGTCTAGGTGAGAGCCCGGGAGCGGAATCGATCTGGGGCAATCCAGCGCCAATATTTCCCACCTTGCCAGCCTCTCCAGAGATCAACCAGAACCCCCCGTCTAGGTGAGAGCCCGGGAGCGGAATCGATCTGGGGCAATCCAGCACCAATATTTCCAACCTTGCCAGCCTCTCCAGAGATCAACCAGAACCCCCCGTCTAGGTGAGAGCCCGGGAGCGGAATCGATCTGGGGCAATCCAGCACCAATATTTCCAACCTTGCCAGCCTCTCCAGAGATCAACCAGAACCCCCCGTCTAGGTGAGAGCCCGGGAGCGGAATCGATCTGGGGCAATCCAGCACCAATATTTCCAACCTTGCCAGCCTCTCCAGAGATCAACCAGAACCCCCCGTCTAGGTGAGAGCCCGGGAGCGGAATCGATCTGGGGCAATCCAGCACCAATATTTCCAACCTTGCCAGCCTCTCCAGAGATCAACCAGAACCCCCCGTCTAGGTGAGAGCCCAGGAGCGGAATCGATCTGGGGCAATCCAGCACCAATATTTCCAACCTTGCCAGCCTCTCCAGAGATCAACCAAAACCCCCCGTCTAGGTGAGAGCCCGGGAGCGGAATCGATCTGGGGCAATCCAGCACCAATATTTCCAACCTTGCCAGCCTCTCCAGAGATCAACCAGAACCCCCCGTCTAGGTGAGAGCCCGGGAGCGGAATCGATCTGGGGCAATCCAGCACCAATATTTCCAACCTTGCCAGCCTCTCCAGAGATCAACCAGAACCCCCCGTCTAGGTGAGAGCCCGGGAGCGGAATCGATCTGGGGCAATCCAGCACCAATATTTCCAACCTTGCCAGCCTCTCCAGAGATCAACCAGAACCCCCCGTCTAGGTGAGAGCCCGGGAGCGGAATCGATCTGGGGCAATCCAGCACCAATATTTCCAACCTTAGTACCGCAGTAGTTGAAAGCATAACGAATGAGAGTGAGATGCTGATTGGATAACAAAATAAAGTTTTCAAGGGTAGAATCGTTTCAAATCATCCCCACTCCGAGCCCGGTCAAGGGGTATCCCTTCCACATCCTGGAGGTGATACCCCCCCCCCCCCCCCCCCCCCCCCCGACTTGAGCACCTCGCTTACAATATACGGGCCTTCCCAGTTGGGGTTAAGCTTACCCACTGTGGCCCCCCTGCCGGCCGCATCGACCTTTTTCAGGACTAGGTCCCCTTTCTGGAAGTGCTTGATCCGGATATGTTTGTCAAAATATCGAGCCATCCGCCTCTTGACCTCTTCCTGCCTGATGGTGGCCAAGTCCCGGAGTTCTTCCACCAGGTCCAAGGATAGCCTCTGCTCGGCATTGTTACCTTCTAGCCACTCTTCATCCCCCTCGCATGCAGCGGTCACCCGGGGGGTCTTTACCTCGAACTCTATGGGGAGAACGGCCTCGGACCCGTGGGAGAGCTTGAATGGAGTCTCCCCGGTGGCGGTGTTCGGAGTAGTCCTCATGGCCCAGAGGACGGAGGGTAGTTGTTCCACCCAACTTCCTCGTAGGTTTTCCACTTTCTTTTTTAGCAGGTTGACGATTATCTTGTTCGCCGCCTCCACTTGCCCATTGCTCCTCGGGTGGTGGACTGAAGCAAACCTGAGGTCAATGCCGAGCTGAGTGCAGAAGCCGACAAACTCTTCACTCGCAAACTGTGGCCCATTGTCCGTTACTATGGCTAGAGGGAGTCCATGTCTGCAGATTATTTCCCCCCACACAAAATTCCTTATAACCTGAGAGGTTACCTTAGCTAGTGCCTTCACCTCTACCCACTTGGAGAAGTAGTCGATCATGACCAGCAGGAACTTCCTCTGGCCGCTGGCTTGGGGAAAGGGGCCGACCAGGTCCAACCCCCATATGGCGAAGGGCCAGGGGGCCGTGATGGTCCGGAGCCATTGAGCGGGGAGGAGTTGGAGCGGAGCATAGAGTTGGCACTTCTGACACTTTCTTGTGAACTCTGCCGCATTCTTGCTGAGAGTGGGCCAGAAGTAGCCTTGTCTCAACACCCTCCCTTCCAGGGTCCGACTCCCGGAGTGACTGCCGCATTCCCCGGAGTGGATTTCCTCCAGCACCCTCGGGACCTCCTTCTCGGAGACACAACGAGCCAGGAGTCCCGAGAGAGTCTTTCTATATAGCCCCCCTGCATGCAAAGAGTAATATGCGGACTTATACCTGAAGCGCCTCTTGTCCACACCCTCTCCAGGGAACTGTCCGGAGGATAGGAAGGTGATGAATGGATCCATCCATGAGGCCTGCTGATCCACTTCCATCGACTCTCCCTCCTCGATGGAGGGCCGGAAGAGTTCCGAAGCCGTTCCCCCCGCTCGAGGACCGAACTTGGCTAGGAGGTCCGCCTGGATGCTCTCCTCCCTCGGCACATGCTTGATTGAGAAGGTGCGGAACCGCCCGATGACTCCCTTAACCTTCTCCAGGTATAGTAGGAGGGTTGGATCCTTTGCTTCAAACTCTCCTTTGATCTGGCATGCCACCACCATGGAGTCTGTGGAGACCTCCACGTCCTGCACACCCAGTTCCCGGGCCAGCCGAAGGCCCGCTATCACTGCTTCGTACTCCGCCTGGTTGTTGGTGATTGGGAAACGGATGTTTAAGGCTTGCTCAATTCGAGTCCCCTGAGGACTCACCAGGACTATTCCCCCCCCCCCCCCCCCCCCCCCCCCCCGAAGGAGTGTTTTCCCGACGCTCCGTCCACCAATATCTTCCATGTTTCTGGGGGAGGTGGCTCGTGCTTCCCCACTTCGGTCGCGTAGTCGGCCATGAAGTCTGCCACTGCTTGAGCCCTGATGGATGTCCTGGGTACGAAGGTGATATTGAACTCGCTTAACTCCACGGACCACTTTGCCAACCTTCCTGAGTGCTCCACCCCTTCCATGATTTTGCGGAGTGGATGGCCCGTTACTACTTTAATTGAATGGGCTTGAAAGTAAGGCCGGAGCCTCCGGGCCGACACCACCAATGCGAAGGCTAACTTTTCTAGGATTGGGTATCGGAGTTCCGCCTTCTTCAGTACTCGGCTAACATAGTAGATTGGGAACTGTTTCTTCCCCTCCTCCCGGACTAGCACGGAACTTACTGCCTCGGGTCCTACCCCTAGGTATAGAGATAGGTCCTCTTCTTGTCTCGGTCCCTGGAGCAGGGGGGTTTGAGTGAGTTATTCTTTCAGGGCTTGGAAGGCCTTCTCGCACTCCGGGGTCCATTCGAACTTCTTGTTTCCCCGCAGTACTCTGAAAAAAGGTGCACATTTTTCTCCCGCCTTGGAGAGGAATCTACTGAGCCCAGCCAATTTCCCTGTGAGGCTCTGGACCTCCTTCGGGTTCCTCGGCGACTCTAATTCCATCACCGCTTTAACTTTGTCCGGGTTGGGCTCCACTCCCGTGGGGGTGAGCAGATGGCCCAGGAACTTCCCTCGGCTTGCCCCGAAGACACACTTCAAGGGATTGAGCTTCATCTTGTACCGCCGCAGGGTCCCAAATGTCTCTTCGAGGTCTCGGAGGTGGGTCCCGAGGTCTCGGCTCTTAACCATGAGGTCGTCGACATAGACCTCTAAATTTCTTCCTTTCTGTTCATGGAAGACCCTATCCATCATCCTTTGGTACGTTGCCCCTGCGTTCTTGAGCTCGAAGGGCATCATCTTATAGCAATAACATCCATCCCCCGTGATGAAGGAAACGTCCTTGATGTCCGGGGGATGCATGCGAATTTGATGGTAACCTGAAAAAGCATCTAAGAAGGACATTACAGAAAAACTGACGGCTGAGTCAACCAGCGCGTCGATTCTGGGCAGGGGGTAGCAATCTTTCAGGCATGCTTTATTAAGAAGTGAAAAATCGATACACATACGCCACTTACCTCCTCCCTTCTTCACCTTAACGACGTTGGAGACCCAGCCTGGATACTGGATCTCCGATACAAACCCAGCTTGCAGAAGTTTGCCCACCTCTTCGCGGATGGGTCCCTCTAGCTTGTCCGCGACGGCCCTCCTCTTCTGACGGATAGGTCGGGCACCGGGGTCGAGGTTGAGGCGATGGCACGCCACATCCGCGTCGATCCCGGGCATTTCTGCGGCGCTCCAAGCGAAGACGTCCACGTTCTGTTGCACGCAAGCCAGAATCTCCGCTTGATCTCCTGGGCTGAGTCCTCCGCTGACCCGGACTTTTTCCACCTCCCCCAGCCGGGTGGTGACCTCGAGCTCCACGACCTCGTCCACGGCCTCCAACCGGGACTGTTCCCCCCAAGCCCTTTCTTCTTCGGCACGAGCGGGGGCTGGGATCTCTTCCTCGACTCCCTCCCCTAACACCATCAGCTCTTCCGCCCTTTCCTCCTGGGCCTTCTCCTCTTCTCCCTTTCTCTCCGCTCGGGGTATCTCAGCCACCCCTTCCTGGGCATGAACTTCACCTCCCTTCTTCTCTTCAGCCACCTCCAGACCTCCGGCTTCGGCTACCTCCTCCATCACCTTATCCCACTCCTCAGCTCATCCCATCCAGGAGATGGTGTTGACAGCCGTCACGTAGCACTGTCTTGCCACCTTGGGATCCCCCCTGATCCGCACCTGGACCCCTCCGTCGTTGAACTTGAGGCACTGATGAAAAGTGGAGGGGACGCAACGGAACGCGCTGATGAGGGGCCGTCCGAAGATAGCGCTGTAACTGCTCGGGGCGTCCACTATGACGAAGCGACAGTTCCGAGACTGCCCACCCAAGGTCACATGGAGCCCTACCCCTCCTTCTACTTCCTTCCTCTCCCCCGAAAATCCGAACAGAGGGCCATCCGAGGCCAACACCCTTCTGGGCTCCACCTCCATCTTGTCGAATGCCTTCTTGAAGATGGCATTGACCGAACTCCCATTGTCCACTAGGATTCGGGAGACGGTGAAGTTCTCGATCGCCGTCTGGATGACCAGCGCGTCGCAGAACGGGTCTTCGTAGCTCGGCATGTCCTTCTGGGTGAAAATAATTTTTTCGGCCGGGGGCGGAGCGGTGGATGTTGACGCTACGCTCCGGCGGTAGATGGTATGGAGACTAGCCTTGCGGGTTGCCTCCACCCCTACCCCCCCATGGATCACTCCGATCCCTCCTCTATTCCCCAGATCTGCTCTATCCTCACATCTTTCCTCCTCCTCCTCCCGAGGTTCCACCTCCACGATCCTTAATGGTTGTTGCTGTGGTGGCACGGGCGCTCTGCCACTCTTCACCTCCAGGAACTCCGGACAGGTGTCCGTGGAGTGGCCTTCCACATCATGGAAAATGCAATAGGGCACCGCCGCTTCCCTTGCCCCGGTCTCTGCTATCCTGTTCCTTCTTCTCCTAGCGGCCGCTGTTTCCGCTTCTCCCCCCCTTCCCCTTCCTCTTCCCCGGCCAATTGCCATGGCCTGTTGAGGCGGGGGAGGTAACTGCATCGGGCCCTGCCTCCACCCCAACTGGGGGGGTCTCCATTGACCTTCGAATCGGTTACCCCTTCCTGGGCCATAACCCCTTCCCTGCCCCTGCACTCCTCCACCTTGCGGCCTCCATCCCCCCTCCGGGGCCCGGGGCTCTTCTCTTCTTCTGACCTCTTGCTGCCTCATCTCCGGCTCACTGAGCTTTGCCAGCCTCTTGGTGAGCTCTGGGTTGGCTTCTTCGCTTGCTACTTCCTCTGCCACCCTCTCCATCAGCTCCTCATAGGAGACGGGGGCCTTCCTTTTCAACGCCATCTTGAAGAAACTTTCCTTCAACCCGACCGTGAAGGCGAGTTGAAGTGCAAACCCGGGCACCTCCTGAGTGAGCTGCACTTCCTCCTGGAACCGATCCGCATACTGAGCCAACGTCTCCCTGGACTCCTGCTTCACCGCGAAGAGGGAATCAGCGTCCTTCTTCCTCCTTTTTGAAGTTGAAAATCTCAACAAAAAACTTCGGCGTAAGTCCTCGAACGCGTAGATGGAGCCTGCCGGAAGTGAATGAAACCAGTCCCTGGCCTTCTCCTTGAGAGTGACGGCGAAGAGCCGACACTTGAAGGCATCGGACATCGGCCTGATGGAGACCGAGTCTTCGAAAGACTGCAGATGCTGAACTGGGTCATCTCTTCCGTTGTAGTACACTCTATCCCATTCCCCGAATCCCGCTGGAACGGGTGCAGACAACACTAATTCGCAGAAGGGACTTCCCCCTCCTGCCATCTTTTCTCGCTCGGCTCGCGGACCTAGCTCGCTCGCCAAGCTTGGGATCGCACTCGCGAGGGCGACGCTCGCCGGAACCACCCCGACTGTCGCCGCATCTTCCTGGCGCGCGCTCGCTGGGGCAGAGCTCGTCGGCACCGAATTCACCGGCGCAGAGCTCGCTAACACCGGGCTCGCCGGACTGGCGAACATAACTCGCCCTTCCCTGTCATGTCCTGGTTCAACGGCGACTTCTTTTCCAGCCCTTCCTCCTGGTGCCCTCTCGCCGACTGCTGTTGGGGGAGTGGTCGCCTGAGGTGCCGGGGTCGCAAACTCACTTCGCAGAGCCGTGACCGTGAACCCCAAGGTGTCGAGAACCTCCTTCCTGAAATCCGTGAACATCCTAGCCATTGCTTCCTGAGGGGTCTCGCCGAACTCCTCGCCCTGCTCTTCATCCCCAGCCATAACTCTTCTCTGGGACTTTCTTGAACCAGCCGCGCTCCACGCTCACCGCACCAAAATGTTGAAACCGATTTCTCGGTCTCTTGTGGAGCTTGGGGCCCTCACCGAAATGAGAGGCAGCTAGCCCTTACCGGTCCCTCGGGAGAGGTAAGGCCGACGATTTGAGCAAAGAACAAAGACCCTAGTCTCAGCGAGGAGGTCCCTCCACTAACCCGGAAGATCGTTGAGCGCTTCCCCTCCCAAGCCAAAGCTAAGACTCGGGCACCTTGGAGAGCTAGAGAGCCCAAACCAAAGCGACCTAGGGAGAGAAGAGCTCAAAGATAATGAACCGGTCCTCTTCCAAGGTGCCCTTTGAGGTCTATTTATAGATTTTAGTTTTGTGGTCTGTCAATAACCAAATCCCGCTGTCCATTCTCACTATCCGCACACCGGATTGGTCTGCTAACAGCCAGACTTCGCTGTTCGGAGAGGCTAAACGCAGACCACTGGGGGCCTCTTGGTAAAAATCCCTCCCGGGACTCTTACGGGGCGAGCCAGCCCGCTTCGCGACCTCCCTCGCGAGTGGGGCTCGCGAGCCTCTGGGTCGACGAACCCCAGAGGTATTATCGGCACATTACATGGCTCGCTCGCCTACGCTACCTCGGCGAGTCCTAGGATGACCATCCGCTCTCCCCCTAGGCGGGCTCGCCTAGCGAACTCCTTCCTCAACTGGTTGGGCTCGCCAATTGCGACCCGGCCAAGCCCCAAAATGGCTATCCGCACCCCAAAATGGCTAACTGCACCCCAAAATGGCTAACTGTACCCCAGGTTGGTCTGCTAACAACCAAGCTCCGCTGCTTGAGACCGTTACGATCGGAGCTCTCGCCTGCCTTCTCGCGGATCCTGTCCGCGACCCCTCCTCGCGGGGGTTGCGTTGCGAGAACCCCGCTGAAGGAGCTCTCGCGAGCTCTCTCGCGAGTGCCGCCAGCGGCATCCCCTTTGGAGGGTTGCCTTGCGAGGACCGCGCCAGCCCATTGTGGTGGTCTGCTGAGGTCTCGTCGGCTGGGGGTTGATCTTAGCGAGGTCTGGATCTCGCCACTCCCGTCTCGCTTGATTTCTTTATCCGGCGAATATCGGGGTTGTACACCGAATAATGTCAGATCAAAATTAAAGTACACCACAAACTAGTTTAACATAAACAAAACTAACTAAGACGACACATCACCAAGGAAGCTGCAATGGAATGATCACGACGGAGATGACGGAGAAGAATGTGAAGGAGGAGGAGGAGGAGGAGGAGGAGTACGCTGCCGCCTAGATCCAGAAACTGAAGCCCGGGCAAGGAAATCAGGAGGCTCGACTCCCAAATGAGCACCAATCCACGATGAAAGCTCCTACTGCCTAGCCATGGCATCTTCCATGCGTACAAACCTCTCGTAAAACTCCGAATAGTGCTGCTCGATGTTGGCCCACGGGGCTTGCCATTGAGCATCCGGGGGCGCGAAATGGGGAACAACAGAGGGCTGCTCACTCGTCCCCGCCGAAGTGCTAGGTCCGGCAGTGTCAGTATGATTGCATCTCTCCTCTCGTCCAGGCACGGCTCCACAGAATTCATATTGCCAATGGTTGCCTACCTTCACTCTCTTGACAAGTTTAAAAGTTGTCATCATGGCTATGGTGATGCTGGAACCCTCGGAGATTTGTGTCATGGGGGAAGTGTATCCCAAATCCCAAGCCCTTTGGCAATCCTGGTGATGTACTGAGAACCTCCGATCGCCTTCAAGGGGAGGTATGTGGCTTGCTGAAGAAGGTACTGGGCGAGCACTACCCCAAGATGGACGGGTACTCCCTGATGCATGCTGTAAAGGTAGAGAAGATCATGCCATCCTGCTACGTTTTGACTCATGGCGTGGGCATTGATGCTATGCCCGATCAAATGTTGGACGTAGCGGAGCTCGGGAGAGATAATGTGGGTCGACTTCGCCGCACGAGCCTCATACGGTTGATCCCGTCCCGTGATGGACTGCCAGAACTCGCTAGGAGATACCCCATCGGGGAACTCACTCGGGCGGTTGATAATGTCCGTCTGGAGGAGTTCATCTTTGGTGTAAATCCCGGCGCAAACCGCCAGTTGGCCAACACCCATGGTATAGGAGCGGCCCTTCATCCGGAATGAAACCGACGTGGTTTCTCCGGTCTCCTCATCGAGGTAGTCAATGATGCGGAAGGTGGAAAGGAACTCAAGTGTGAGTTCACGGTAACCCAGCTCTATGATGGAGAAGAGGTTTCCCCATGAACCCACATTGAAAAGCCGATTCACTGCCGCCACTAACTAGATCTTTTGGAGTTCCGTCATAGAGACGACGCGATGATCAAGGAAAGTCTTTTGACGCAGCAGGTTGTACCTTTCCAAGAATTCTGGCTTCCCAAACTGCAGCATTGCTTCGAAACAAGGGTCGTCAGATCTTGAAGCCGGAACTCCTCCTCTGCGGCGAAATATGCCCACGGTCTTCTTGAATCCCATTGAGCTCCACTTGCAAGCTACGGAAGGGTGACAACGATGAATGGAAGAGAAAACGTAGGAGACAATGGAGAAGGGAAGAAAGATCGCGCACGGGAGAAGAGATCTCAGGAAGAAAAGCCGGCGTGCAATTTTTGACGGGGCTAGGGCCGATTTATGATATCCAAAAATCGCGCGGTCGTGCGATACCAATGCGCACGTCCGACCTGATCGTGCGTTTGTAAATTTCAGCAATATTTCTCCAATTTTTGCGAGTCGGTGGAATCAGAAAAATTTCACACGCAACAATCTTGGACGGAGGGAACAGATAAGAGCGCACCGACAGCAATTGCCTAACTACTAACTCCACAGGGCACGCGGTGCACGCAAAACTTACACAAACAAGAGAGAACAATTGCTAAAAGAAAATAGAAATTAAAACTAAAGATGATAAAATCTAAATTAGCTACTCCTATACCTAGATAACTGTTGGGCTACATGTCCCCCCAACGGGACTTATTCAAGCACTTGAAATGCAGGTTAACTAATAGGTGAATGAAAGCAAAAATGGTCAGGTAATTGTTCATGCTCATGCTTCGGCAGTATGTACCGGAGTGGAGACAAAATAGTTGCCCAAATACCAGTGAGATAATAATGCCTGACATGGATGTCGGGCAAGGGCACAACATATGTTGTGAAGCTCCCCGTATCTAGCTCCACCTACACTAGATTCCTTTCAATGCTAGGCCTTGTTAAAGGCTCATACACCCACGGAACTGGCTCCACAATGTGGTCCTGCGGAGGAGAAGATGCAGGAGAAGGGTCAGGAAATAAAATAGACGAAAAACTAAGAGAAATCTCATCTGAGGGGATAATCCCGGCTTCATCCCCCATGTGGTGCGGCAATGATAAACTGATGACATCGTCGGAGATCTCACTAGACTCGACAGAGCACACAATGGCCTCCTCTCTAACTTGGACTTTCTCGCACTGAACCAAAATGGTTGCTTCAGCACAATCGTGACTGTCCGCCTCCATGAGAGTGGGCACGACACTGCGCAGACCTGCACCATCCTGCAAATTGATCTCAACGATAACATCAGAAATAGATGTAAGTTCGTGAATAGTGGGAGGAAACGTGCCACTTAAGAGTTCGGGCTCTCTCTCCACACAAGGGTACAAATCTACGCAAAGTGGTACATGAACCGAAGAGGCATAGGGGGTCGCGTCAGAAACTGAGTCAAGAGGGGCACTGATGCACGTGTCAATTCCAGAGACTTCAAGAAGTGAAGGTGGAAGGGATACGTAACCAGAGGAAGAAACTGTGCTCGCAGAATTCGAAGATGGGACGATCCGGATATCCGGTTCATCGTCATCCTCCAATTGGCGAAGGTAATCTGCACAGTCCTTCAAGGCATGCTCTCTACTTTTGCAAAATAAACACTGTCTCACCGGCTTAGCCGGCACACAAGGTGCAGCAACCGCGTGAGAGTGCGTCAACGGAGTTGCAGTAGAGTAGCCAAAAGACTTATGGGTTCCGTACGGTTTCTGAACAACACCATATTCTTTGGGACACCTATCACTAGCGTGGGATGTGTCTCCACACCAATGACATCGAATATTCAAATGCGCCCACATGATACAGAAGAAGAAAATAGCATACTGAAGGAAAACAAAATATCTTAAAACGAATTTCCAAATAAAAACAAATCAAACACGCTTGCAGT
The DNA here is from genome assembly GCA_033032865.1 of Dactylorhiza incarnata. Taxonomy (NCBI): domain Eukaryota; kingdom Viridiplantae; phylum Streptophyta; class Magnoliopsida; order Asparagales; family Orchidaceae; genus Dactylorhiza; species Dactylorhiza incarnata. The sequence goes on from JAWHQI010000024.1 coordinate 17,352,193, forward strand.
CCCCGGCAACGGCGCCAAAAACTTGATGCGCTATTTCGGCACTGCTAATTAGCAGGCACGAAATGCGATACGACGGCAGTGCACCGGTCGCTCAAGTAATAAAATGGGGAGAAACTCCCCGAATATCGTTCTCAATGGACCGCAAGTTGGGTAGTACGATTTGCTTAAACCACGAAATCAGTTAAAAGGGTTATTAAGTAACAACGGGAGGTTTGGTTTGGGATCCTATGCTATTGCAGAATAAAGAAAGATGCGGGTCAAAACTCTGCTTCGCAAGGCGAGATGGATGCAACGGCCGCGATGTCGTGCTTCGGAAGGCGCGTGGACAGAATGTAACTATGACGGTTGAGGGTCGCACACACCTCTTCTCTAAACATCACCACTAGCAATTGCTAGTGGCTTCACACACAACGAATCTCAGAAATCACTAGGAAAAAGGGCTATTCATGCCATCACAACAACATTGCATATGAACACAAGCAATAATCCTTAAGATTAACTTAACAAACATTCATAAAACAACAACAAAGAAGTTCAAGCATCAAAGGTTAGAGAGTACCACAAAGAAAAAGTCACGTCTTGGGTTCACGGCCGGAATGAGAGGTTGTCAGGCTCTCTCTGGACTCGGCCCTCAGATGGTGAGCTTGGCTCGAAGGAGTCTGTCACCGCTAATACGATCTTCAGCGCTTCTCTGATCTCTCGACGTAGAATGCTTGAGCTAATGGTGGATAAAGCTTCCTAGTGCTCCCGGATGGAAGGATGGAGGTGGAAATCACCGGAAATGACCTCTATGGTGGTGGATATGAAGGGGAAGCCTTCAGCCCTCAAGAGCAGCGGGAAGGAAGTGATTTCCCGCTCTCTGAATCGCTCCAGTCTGCCTCCAATCGCTCTCCTCCCGACTGCCTCGATTCCTGCTTTTTATAGCAAACATGCTGAAAAATGGTCATGAACGGTCGAACGCACGACCGTTCGCAGACCGTGCGATATTAACGGATAAAATATGGCTTGGGGAAGAAGCTGCGCCACCCGTGCGATTTGATCACGCATGACCAATATCGCCCGTGTGTTCAAACGCACGGGTAAACTCCGACGCTCAGAAATCACAAAGACACAGGTCGACAGTGCGTTTTAATCACGCACGGGCGAATCTGTCTGTGCGTCAAAACGCACAAGTAAACTCCGACGCTCCATTTTCTGCCCATACACAAACGCACGACCGCAACCGACCGTGCGTCAAGGAAACGCACGACCGTGCGATATGCACAGAAATTACTTCTGGGTAAAACGGGACGATCAGGTCACCTGCATACAAGATATAACAGCTGGGAATACACGTCCAGCATCAGAAAAACATAAAAGAAGGGAAGGGGAGCACCATGTGCTTACCCCCAACAACAAGGAATGCAATTGCACACCGAAATGAGCTTAAAAGTGCACCCAGCATGGAATAATGCATATGAATGAAAACGTGCCTAAAATGTGGTGCAAAGACTAGAATATCAGCCCAAATGAGTCCAAATATATATATATATAGGACTCATCAGTATGTCCCCTCTTCTACCCCTTAGTAGGATATACACTAGTGTTGAGTCTTTTGATAAGAAGACTCTTAGAACCAATACAATAGATCTTTTGATACGTAGATTTATAAAACTAATTTGAATCCTTTGATAAAAGGATTCTTAGGACCACCTGAGTCTTTTGATAAAGAGACTCTTATGTTGGAACATGCATTCCACATCTCTTTGGTTTGATAATAACAAATCTCATTATGTATTTGATCAAGTATGTTTCATCTTTATAGTGTGCAGGAAATAATAGGTATAACAAACTAAAGAAAACAATTTAATGGACTGATGATTTGGACCAACATTCCTACTTTTGTGTCCTACCGCAAAGTGGTTTCACCAAACACTGGCGGTAGCGTTTAATTTCAGTGCCAGCGCCAAAATACATTCAAATGAAAATACTGGCAGTAGAAAATATGCAAACATGTAAAGAAGTTAGTGATGCGTTCTAACACATACCATGGCGCGATAAGCACTGCCTAAAATAAAGAATGCCTAAAATGAAGAAACACGCTTATCATATATGCTCGAGTCGCACGCCTAAAATAAAGAATGCCTAAAATGAAGAAACCCCTTAAAGGATATCATGTGCTGGTAAGACTTACCACCAGCAGTAATTCACAGTCTATTTAAAGACCAGTTCACTCCTTCCACAACGAACGACGAGAGCGCATGTAACGCCCCAGTATTTCTTATAGTCTTCTAAGTAGGGTTATGGTAATATTGATTGTTTAATTATTAAATTTATCCTTTGCGTAGGGTTAATGCGAGGGGGCATTGTCGTTTTGGAAATGCCGTCGTCGTCCGATGAGTTATTGTTAGGTGGAGTCGTATGGGCAGATATATGTATATATATATATATGCATGTATAGAAGTTTATATACGTATATTTATATGCATCCTACAAATTATGTGAGCAAAATTTATACAAAAGTTGCATAAATTTATATATATACATAATATATACTTATAAATAAAGGATATATGCATATAAATTATGGAGAGTGGTTTTCATGAGAGCATATATTCATTCTTTTTCTTTTTGCTGGAGAAGCATCGCAAGGCCTTTCTTCCTCTTTGTCCCGTGAAGCCGGCAAGTCTTTGAGGGTTAGGGTTTGCGGCGGTCGGTGTCGAGCGGCGCCGGAGCTGTCGGAGGCGGGAGGATCGTGGTCGCCAAGGCTTCTTTTCATCGCTGGGGCTAAGGATCTAAGCGCCTCTTTCCTCGCTCGTCGTAATCCGGCAGGTCGCCGTGGTTGAGGCAAGAAAACTCTTCTCTTTCCCCCTCCTCCTCCTTTATCCCCTTCCACCTTGGATTATAGTAGTGTTTGGGTGATGCTCCTGGAAATCTATTCATAGTTAATTCTTCATAATATCTGATAAGGTTTTTGCTCCAGGAAATTTATATTGTGCCTTGTTTTCTTTCCTTCTTGGTGGCTGTTTGGGGTATGCTTAAACTACAGGAATTTCTTAAGCTCCTTTTCTTGATAATTAGGGGCTGCCTCTTATGCTTTTGTTTGGTGGCTACTTCTTATTTTTGTTAATTGGGGGCTGCTTCTTATGCTTCTTGTTTGGTGGCTGCTTCTCATATTTGTTAATTGGGGGCTGCTTCCTATGTATTTTGTTTGGGGGCTGCTTCCTGTGCCTTTTCTTGGGGGATTGCTTCCTGTGCCTTTTATTGGGGGTTGCTTCTTTCCTTGTTATTGGGGGTTGCTGCTATGCTATTCTGTTGGGGCTGTTCTACCTTCTTCTCCTACTATTTTGGAGGTTGTTTGCTTATGATTAGGGGATGCTATAGGGGTTGTTGTTATGCTTATGCATTTTGTTTGGGGCTGCATCTTTTTCCTCGTCTAAATAAGGGTTGCTGTTATGCTTTAAATCAGTTGGGTGTTTCAATTTTGTTTGGGCTGCTATGTATCATCCAGTTGGGGTTTTAATTCAGGGGCTGCTATGCTTAATCAGTTGGGAGTTTAATTTAATTTTGGGGCTTCTAGGCTTTAATCAGTTGGGAGTTTAAATCTCTATATGGGGGCTGCTATGATCTTTCTTTTGGGTGTTAGGATGGTGTTTATACAAGCCATTTTAGGATGCTAGTCTTGTGATTTGCTTAGTTGCTGCCATATTAATTGTGAGCCGGCTTCAGGTTGCAGGCCTCGATAATTCGAGTTGTGAAATTGATTCATAGCTCAAGCCTTTTTCTTCTTATGATGTCATCTATTGCCTGTTCCCTTCTCCTTTAATCCTTTTTCCTGTTTTTGCTCTGCTTCCCCTTTAATGATTGTTTCTTCATCTTTTTCTGCAAGTGAAGTTCTGTATGTGGTCTTCCTTGTGTTCTGATAGATTCTCTTAGAAAAGTCGTTTTCTGTGTATTCTCGGAAATCAAGTTTCTTCTTGCGCCTGTTGATTCCTGATTATACCTTAGATTCGTTTAGAAGCCCTCTCTGTGTAGTTCTAGAATTCTCTAGCCTTTTCATCTAGAATTTATTAGAACTGTTGTCCTGAACTTATTAGTCTTTCCATCCAGAGTCTCTGTCCAGAACTCTCAAGTTTTATGTGTAGTCGACTTTCTTGTGTTTTTCCCGTCGAGTTTATTAACCTTTCCGCCGACTTTGACATAAAGTCCTCCTGTCAATTTTGATTAAGATTTTCTTGTTGACTTTGGTAAAGTCTTTCCTATCGTCTTTTGTTAAGTCTTTCTCATCGACTTTTGTTAAGTCCTTCTCGTCGATTTTGATATAAGTCTTTTCCCGTCAACTTTTGTAAAGTTTTCCTGTCAACTTTTGATAAGTTTTTCTGTCGACTTCATCGCTTATTCTGAATTATTTCCTCATATATTTTTATGTTCTTTTGTCGGGTATTCCCGGGTATCTTAAGCGATGTTATCAAGCATTTTAAGCCCCGTTGTTGAGACTTTTGATGAAGTTATGCATTATTCTTTGAGTTGTCCTGCATCTGGTTAGCGATCTTTTATGGTGTCTTGTCGTGCCCTATTCATCGTACTGTTACGGGAAGTTTGTTTGGAGTCAAGTTTGGACTCACCAAGTGTTTTCAAATGAATCGTTGAGTAGTGTTTATTTCTTTGTGACCCTATTCTTAGGGTGTTATGGTGCTGATATCTCGGGTTACATCCCGTGTCTTAATTGAAACTTAATTTAATTATTTAGAACCTTTGTCTTAAGCCTTGTGCGGTGGGTAGTTTTTGGGTGACAGTGGATAAAGGACCACCACCCGATTTTGGCTTTTTGGGTGGCAGTGGATAAAGGACCACCACCCGGTTTTGGCTTTTTGGGTGGTAGTGGATAAAGGACCACCACCCGGTTTTGGCTTTTTGGGTGACAGTGGATAAAGGACCACCACCCGGTTTTGGCTTTTTGGGTGGCAGTGGATAAAGGACCACCACCCGGTTTTGGCTTTTTGGGTGGTAGTGGATGAAGGACCACCACCCAGTTTTGGCTTTTTTGGTGGCAGTGGATAAAGGACCACCACACGGTTTTGGCTTTTTGGGTGGCAGTGGATAAAGGACCACCACCCGGTTTTGGCTTTTTTAGGTGGCAGTGGATAAAGGACCACCACCCGGTTTTGGCTTTTTGGGTGGCAGTGGATAGAGTACCACCACCCGGTTTTGGCTTTTTGGGTGGCAGTGGATAAAGGACCACCACCCTGTTTTGGCTTTTTGGGTGGCAGTGGATAGAGGACCACCACCCGGTTTTGGCTTTTTGGGTGGCAGTGGAAAAAGGACCACCACCCAGTTTTGGCTTTTTGGGTGACAGTGGATAAAGGACCACCACCTGGTTTTGGCTTTTTCGGTGGCGGTGGATAAATGACCACCACCCAGTTTTGGCTTTTTGGGTGGCAGTGCATAAAGGACCACCACCCGGTTTTGGCTTTTTGGGTGGCAGTGGATAGAGTACCACCACCCGGTTTTGGCTTTTCGGGTGGCAGTGGATAAAGTACTACCACCTAGTTTTGGCTTTTCGGGTTGCAGTGGATAGAGTACCACCACCCGGTTTTGGCTTTTGGGGTTGGCAGAGGATAAAGGACCGCCACCTGTTTAATTTGAGCTGATCAGTCTCAAGTTCTTATAAACATATATGTTTATATATGCGTATTATGATAGTATGTGTATAACCACCACCTCTGAGCCGCAATGGCAGACCAATGGTTGGCTTTGATTGTTTTGGCTTTTACCTTCTGGTGCAGGCTTTTCCTCTTACCGAGTGCACTGTTTGAGCTGACTCGGGTTGTTGTAAGAATATAGATGCTTATCTGATTAGTCCTCCTTTCTGAAATCTTTTATTTCTGATTGTTGCTAACCTTGGGTTTTCTTGTATTTTTCTTGCTGAGGCATTCTTTTCTTTTAAATGTCTCGGGCTCGGAGCCGTAGCTGTTCGTTTAGTAGAGTTGGTGTCCTCTGGAGCTGCAGTTAGTTGCAGTGGTTCGTTCTCCCCTCTCGGTTGGGAGGTAGTTGTTCCTTTTGTTCAGTTATAGGCTTGTACTTTTTTTCTATGGGCTCATGTTAGTTGTTTGACGCCCATAGATTTAGTTTTCTAGTGTTAGATTACTTGATAGCTGTTTTGCTGTTACTCTCGGGTTGTTTACCTACTTGCTCTCTAGGAAGCTTTATGCTAGGATGCATAGTTACTTTATTGGTATAAAAATATTATTTTTGCACATCATGATTTTTAGTAAATGTCACATACTTTGAAGATCGTAGAAAATCCTTTCTTACTATACTAAACATAGAAATATGCATATCATTTCAGGGATGCTGATCTTCATGCTCATGTAGGCTAAAATGAACCTATTTACCGCTGCGTATGTATAGTTTCCTACTTGTGGACTAGATGATCCACCGGACCGAGGGACATGGTCCTAAGCTAAAATGTAAAATTCTCTTTTTAATCCAAGCATTTATGTCTTTTATAAAATAATCGTAAGGAGTGTTTGCCTGAGCGTTGGTAGTTGTCCTCTGCTTGACGTGGCATCATAGCACGTATTTTCCCTTTGCTCTGATAATATTTATTAAATTCATGGGAAAATGCGGGTTGTGACCGTTGGTATCAGAGGCTAGGTTGGCCGGGTTGCTGGGATAGTCTGGTTGGCCCGGTTAACCGCCTGGTGAGAATCGTTATTCATTTCATACACACGCCAAAGGGTCATCGGTATGTCTTGGCTGAAGAACGAACACTACACTCATAGCATGATAAGAAGTATACGAGGCATATTATGTAGTATGGGATGCATAATATGTGTTTGTATATGGATCCTCATAGGTGACAACATACGACTGTTATGCAGTATGAGATGCATAACATAGGTCGCATGCGTGTCCATTAGCTCGTTTTTCTGTTTTCTTTACATGCGATAATATGTAGTATGGGATGCATAAGATCGCATGTGTACGCCGCTCATAGCATGCACTAAGGCCTTTTTAGATTGCATAGCACTGCATGCACATCATAACATAACATTAGCACACGTGCCAAGTTAAAGATATACATGATGATGCTCGTACACACAAGATTTGAAATAAAAATTTGGCATTCATGCATTTATATTATATGCACATAAGTTGATAGGATGATGGTATATCATCCTAAGTTAAGCATAACATCATTTCATGAATTCCCAGAGCAAGATAACAACAAGAGCAAGTATCTACACTTTTCTTATCTGTATCGAGTTAGGAAATTCTAGTTCCTAGTTGTTGTGTATTAAGCTAGGTGTAGTGAGGTGTTTTTTCGTAGTTGCAGTCGATGACTCCAGAGCGTAGTGCGTCGGAGTCGACTCCCCAGTTAAAGGGCGAGTCTTCGGGTGCGCGCAAGGTAAAGCATTTGGTCCTTTAGCTGGACATCGTTCTTTCCTTGAGTGCGTTGGCTTTTCGCGCTAGTTTTTTTTCCTCCGATTCTTTCCGCGGTGTGTGCTCGTAACCTTTTAGTTCCCAGTGGGTTTGCTTACCTCGTTTCTATGCTAGAAACCGTTATCAGTTTGCCGTGTATCGAGGTTTTTCCTGTGGTGTGGGAGTTTCCTGATGTCTTCCCAGTTAATCCCCCTGGTTTTTCTGCCTGTGAGAGTTGAGGAGTTCATTTCTGACCTTGAGCCGGGTACCCATCCTATTGCTAAGGCACCGTACCCTTTGGCCCCGCGTGTGTTGCAAGAGTTGTGCACTCAGTTAGATGAGTGGTTGCAGTGTGGCTTTTTCCTGGCCTAGTTCCTTGCCCTGGAGTGCTCTCGTCTTGTTCGTAAAGAAGAAAGTTAGTTAGGTGAGATTGGGTGTCGATTATCGAGAACTGATCAGGTGACCGTCAAGAGCAGATAGTCGTTGCCTCAGATTGATGTTTTGCTTGACCAGTTGCGTGGTAGTTCGGTGTTTTTGAAGGCTAGTCTTCGTTTAGGCTTCCTTTAGTTGGGGATCCGCGAGTCAGATGTTCCGCGATCTACTTTCTGTTCTCGGCTTGGACATTTCGAGTTTGTGGTAATGCCCTTTTCCTTTTGGGTAATCTTATCCACATCTGTTTCTAGCCCTCTTTGGTAAGCGTTTCTATCTAGCGAGTGTGAGCTTACCTCACCCTTTGCTCTTTTCATTCGTTGTTTTCTAAGTTTCGGTTCTAAGTTTCGGGACGAAACTTCCTTTTTGGTGGGGTGACTGTAACACCCCAAGTTTTCTCTTATAATTAATCTAAGCGGGTATGTGAGGGATGATAGTGGTAAAATGTTTGGTATTGTTGTTGCAAAGTTTCGGGGCAAAACTTTTTGTTAGGAGGGGTGGTTGTAACGCCCCAGTTTTTCTTATAGTCTTCTAAGTAGGGTGATGGTAATATTGATTGTTTAATTATTAAATTTATCCTTTGCGTAGGGTTAATGTGAGGGGGCGTTGTCATTTCGGAAATGCCGTCGTCGTCCGGCGAGTTAATGTTAGGTGGAGTCGTATAGGCAGGTATATGTATATATATGTGCATGTATAGAAGTTTATATACGTATATTTATATGCATCCTACAAATTATGTGAGCAAATTTTATACAAAAGTTGCATAAATTTATATATATACATAATATATACTTATAAATAAAGGATATATGCATATAAATTAGGGAAATTTTTGGGTACGCGTACGCGATTTGGTGCGCGACCGTTCGATCTCGCGATCAACGGTGCAGATGTAATACAGTTATAATACTACTTTATTTAAGCAATACGATTGAATTACGACCGTTCGATTTCGCCATCCAACGGATGGATCTGCTCGCGCACCGCGGGCAGGTGCGCATACGTACGGAAAAATCTCTCTATAAATTATGGAGAGTGGTTTTCATGAGAGCATATATTCTTTTTCTTTTTGCTGGAGAAGCATCGCAAGGCCTTTCTTCCTCTTTGTCCCGTGAAGCCGGCAAGTCTTTGAGGGTTAGGGTTTGCGTCGGTCGGTGTCGAGCGGCGTCGGAGCTGTCGGAGGCGGGAGGATCGTGGTCGCCGAGGCTTGTTTTCGTCGCTGCGGCTAAGGATCTGAGCGTCTCTTTCCTAGCTCGTCGTAATCCGGCAGGTCACCGTGGTTGAGGCAAGAAAACTCTTCTCTTTCCCCCTCCTCCTCCTTTATCCCCTTCCACCTTGGATTATAGTAGTGTTTGGGTGATGCTCCAGGAAATCTATTCATAGTTAATTCTTCATAATAGCTGTAAGGTTTTTGCTCCAGGAAATTTATATTGTGCCTTGTTTTCTTTCCTTCTTGGTGGCTGTTTGGGGTATGCTTAAACTGCAGGAATTTCTTAAGCTCCTTTTCTTGATAATTAGGGGCTGCATCTTATGCTTTTGTTTGGTGGCTACTTCTTATTTTTGTTAATTGGGGGTTGCTTCTTATGCTTCTTGTTAGGTGGCTGCTTCTCATATTTGTTAATTGGGGGCTGCTTCCTATGTATTTGGTTTGGGGGCTTCTTCCTGTGCCTTTTCTTGGGGGGCTGCTTCTTGTGCCTTTTATTGGGGGGTTGCTTCTTTCCTTGTTATTGGGGGCTGGTGCTATGCTATTCTGTTGGGGCTGTTCTACCTTCTTCTCCTGTTATTTTGTAGGCTGTTTGCTTATGATTAGGGGCTGTTATAGGAGCTGTTGTTATGCTTATGCATTTTGTTTGGGGCTGCATCTTTTTCCTTGTTTAAATAAGGGTTGCTGTTATGCTTTAAATCAGTTGGGTATTTCAATTTTGTTTGGGCTGCTATGTATCATCCAGTTGGGGTTTTAATTCAGGGGCTGCTATGCTTAATCAGTTGGGAGTTTAATTTAATTTTGGGGCTGCTAGGCTTTAATCAGTTGGGAGTTTAAATTTCTATATGGGGGCTGCAATGATCTTTCTTATGTTAGGATGGGGTTTATACAAGTCGTTTTAGGATGTTAGTCTCGTGATTTGTTTAGTTGCTGCCATATTAATTGTGAGTCGGCTTCAGGTTGCAGGCCTCGATAATTCGAGTTGTGAAATTGATTCATAACTCAAGCCTTTTTCTTCTTATGAGGTCATCTATTGCCTGTTCCCTTCTCCTTTAATCATTTTTCCTGGTTTTGCTCCGCTTCCCCTTTAATGATTGTTTCTTCCCCTTTTTCTGCAAGTGAAGTTCTGTCTGTGGTCTTCCTTGTGTTCTGATAGATTCTCTTAGAAAAGTTATTTTCTATGTATTCTCAGAAATCAAGTTTCTTCTTGCGCCTGTTGATTCCTGTTTATACCTTAGATTCGTTTAGAAGCCCTCTCTGTGTAGTTCTAGAATTCTCTAGCCTTTTCGTCCAGAATTTATTAGAACTGTTGTCCTAGACTTATTAGTCTTTCCATCCAGAGTCTCTGTCCAGAACTCTCAAGTTTTATGTGTAGTCGACTTTCTTGTGTTTTTCCCATCGAGTTTATCGACCTTTCCGCCGACTTTAACATAAAGTCCTCCCATCAATTTTGATTAAGATTTTCTTGTCGAATTTGGTAAAGTCTTTCTTATCGACTTTTGTTAAGTCTTTCTCGTCGACTTTTGTTAAGTCCTTCTCGTCGACTTTGATATAAGTCTTTTCCCGTCAACTTTTGTTAAGTTTTCCTGTCAACTTTTGATACGTTTTTCTGTTGACTTTATCGCTTATTCTGAATTGTTTACTCATATATTTTTATGTTCTTTTGTCGGGTGTTCCCGGGTATCTTAAGCGATGTTATCAAGCATTTTAAGCCCCGTTGTTGAGACTTTTGATGAAGCTATGCTTTATTCTTTGAGTTGTCCTGCATCTGGTTAGCGATCTTTTATGGTGTCTTGTCGTGCCTTATTCATCGTATTGTTACGGGAAGTTCGTTGGGAGTCAAGTTTGGACTCACCAAGTGTTTTCAAATGAATCGTTGAGTAGTGTTCATTTCTTTGTGACCCTATTCTTAGAGTGTTATGGTGCTAATATCTCGGGTTACGTCTCGTGTCTTAATTGAAACTTAATTTAATTATTTAGAACATTTGTCTTAAGCCTTGTGCGGTGGGTAGTTTTTGGGTGGTAGTGGATAAAGGACCACCACCCGGTTTTGGCTTTTTGGGTGGCAGTGGATAAATGACCACCACCCGGTTTTGGCTTTTGGGGTGGCAGTGGATAAAGGACCACCACCCGGTTTTGGCTTTTTGGGTGGCTGTGGATAAAGGACCACCACCCGGTTTTTTTTATGGGTGGCAGTGGATTGAGGACCACCACACGGTTTTGGCTTTTTGGGTGGCAGTGGATAAAGGACCACCACCCGGTTTTGGCTTTTGGGGTGGCAGTGGATAAAGGACCACCACCCGGTTTTGGCTTTTTGGGTGGCAGTAGATAAAGGACCACCACCCAGTTTTTGCATTTTGGGTGGCAGTGGATAAAGGACCACCACCTGATTTTGGCTTTTTGGGTGGCAGTGGATAGAGTGCCACCACCCGGTTGTGGGTTTTTGGGTGGCAGTGGATTTAGGACCACCGCCCGATTTTGGCTTTTTGGGTGGCAGTGGATAAAGGACCACCACCCGGTTTTGGCTTTTTGGGTAGCAGTGGATAAAGGACCACCACCCGGTTTTGGCTTTTTGGGTGGCAGTGGATAAAAGACCACCACCCGGTTTTGGCTTTTTGGGTGGCAGTGGATAAAGGACCACCACCCGGTTTTGGCTTTTTGGGTGGCAGTGGATAAAGTTCCACCACCCAGTTTTGGCTTTTTCGGTGGCAGTGGATAGAGTACCACCAACCGGTTTTGGCTTTTTGGGTGGCAGTGGATAGAGTACCACCACCCGGTTTTGGCTTTTCGGGTGGCAGTGGATAGAGTACCACCACCCGGTTTTGGCCTTTTGGGTTGGCAGAGGATAAAGGACCGCCACTTGTTTAATTTGAGCTGATCAGTCTCAAGTTCTTATAAACATATAAGCTTATATATGCGTATTATGATAGTATGTGTATAACCACCACCTCCGAGCCGCAATGGCGGACCAGTGGTTGGCTTTGATTGTTGTGGCTTTTACCTTCTGGTGCAGGCTTTTCCTCTTACTGAGTGCACTGTTTGAGATGGCTCGGGTTGTTGTAAGATTATAGATGCTTATCTGATTAGTCCTCCTTTCTGAAATTTTTTTTTTCTGATTGTTGCTAACCTTGGGTTTTCTTGTATTTTTCTTGCTGAGGCATTCTTTTCTTTTGAATGTCTCAGGCTTGGAGCCGTAGCTGTTCGGTTAGTAGAGTTGGTGTCCTCTGGAGCTGCAGTTAGTTGCAGTGGTTCGTTCTCCCTTCTCGGTTGTGAGGTAGTTGTTCCTTTTGTTCAGTTATAGGCTTGTACTTTATTTTCTATGGTCTCGTGTCAGTTGTTGACGCCTATAGATTTAGTTTTCTAGTGCTAGATTACTTGTTAGCTGTTTTGCTATTACTTTCGGGTTGTTTACCTACTTGTTCTCTGGGAAGCTTTATGCTAGGATGCATTAGTTAATTTATTGGTATAAAAATGTTATTCTTGCACATCAAGATTTTTAGTAAATGTCACATACTTTGAATATCGTAGAAAATCCTTTCTTACTATACTAAACATAGAAATATGCATATCATTTCAGGGATGCTGATCTTCATGCTCATGTAGGCTAAAATGAACCTATTTACCGTTGCGTATGTATAGTTTCCTACTTGTGGACTAGATGATCCACCAGACCGAGGGACACGGTCCTACGCTAAAATGTAAAATTCTCTTTTTAATCCAAGCATTTATGTCTTTTATAAAATAATCGTAAGGAGTGTTTGCCTGAGCGTCGGTAGTTGTCCCCTGCTTGACGTGGCATCATAGCGCGTATTTTCCCTTTGCTCTGATTATATTTATTAAATTCGTGGGAAAAGGTGGGTTGTGATAGTGCATATTGCTCCAGCACTCAGAATTATTTCCAGAGCCTCATCCCTGAACTCCAGAGCACTCCTTGGCAAATACAAAAATCAAATGGAGAAATTGAAGGAGAAATGAATCAACGATTATTCTATGTGAAGGATGAACGCGTCAACAATGGTAATTTCTCTCGTGCCTTTTTCTTCACATTTAGAAGTTATTCATAGGGAGTTCTACTGCATATTTTACATCTCATAGCTTCTGTAGTGTATTTTCTTTTTGTTACTCTTTTGTTGAGTGGAGAAATTCGTCCAGTGGTTGGTGACTAGGTCCGTAAGTGAATCAGGGAGAAATTCGCCCGGTGGTTGCTGACTAAGTCTGTGAGCAACATATGGGGAATTTGCTCCTGGTTGGCGACTAGGTCCTGTGAGGTTTAGGGCAGAAAATTTGCCTTGTGTGTGAGGCGACTAGATCTAGGGATTAAGTCTGTGGGCAGCTCGAGGCCTATCTGGGGGGAGATAGGCTATGGCCAACCAATTCTTAGGGAGAAGATTTGGTATAGAAATCCCTAGAGTAAACATCATCGCCCCGATTTCTAGCATTATAGAAATCCAAATTTTGTACTTTGATGAATATAATATAAAATCACGTTGTTATACATCCATGAAGGCCTTGGAGTGCGTCTAGAGAAACTCCACTAAAGGGAGGTGGGGTCAACGGTCAACGCATGATCGCCCGAGTTGAAGAAACCGAAACCGCCATTCCCGCCGCCAACCGCTAATTTGGAAACGCGTGAAATGCGATATCCACAACCGCAACGCACACGGCGACGTCGCCCCCTCCCGTCGGTGGGTGGGGGATGCGCGTAACCGCACCCCCTTGGGGTGCGGCCGGGCCGCACCCCGCAAGGGATGCGGCCGGGCCGCACCCCCTTGCCATGCCGCACCCCTTGCGGGGTGCGACCGGGCAGCACCCCCTTGGGGTGCGGCCAAGCCGCACCCCCCCCCCCCCCCCGAGGTGCGGCCAAGCCTCAACCCTCTTCTCAACAGGGTGTGGTCGAGCCGTCTCCCCCTTTCTTTTTATGGGGGGGCTCGCAGAGGGATCGGCCGAAGTCTCGCCCCCCTTCGACTCCAACTGAGACACTTCCATGTTCGTTACGCCCTTAGCGCGCTCAGACCACCTCCGCGCTCACGCGCGCTCAGAACGCTTCCGCGCTCACGCGCGCTCAGAACACCTCTGCGCTCAATCGCGCTCAGAACGCTTCTGAACACGTTCAGAAGACTTTCACATTTCTGACATGCTCACATTTTGTTTTTCTGACATGCTCACATTTTGCCTTTCTAGCTTCTCAGATTTCAGGAACAATCCGTCGCCTTTTTCTCCTTCAACAAAGCTGCCCGAACTGCCCAGGGTCGAGACGGTCATTTATGAAAAATGGCGATCCGTGTGCTTCGAACCGGAAAACGTGATTCGTCTGCCAGGTGGTTACGGTGGTTACAACGGAGAAATTACCAGGCTACCCCCGGCCAAAGCTATAAAAGGAGCCCAGAACCATCATTTAAGAGGACCTTACCTTCTGCACCCGGGAGAGCTCCTTGAAAACTTTCACGGAATTCTCCTTCGCCGCTTGAAGATCTCCTTCGTGGACTTGAAGATTTCCCTCATCCCGAAAGGCGACTCAGCATTCTCACTTTCGTTCCCCGGAGCATTCTCACTTTTGTTCCACACAGTTCTCAGAAGGAAAAAGACTTAGTTTTCCGAGAGGTGGCATGTCACCCTCGGAACTCCCTCTCTCTCTCTATTATTGTAACGAGCAGCGGTCTGTCGCGCTCGACTTCTAAGTACCTAATTGTAAGCGCTGGGAAGATAGTGGAGTTTGGTCGGCACAGCTCCGGTCACGTGGTTTTTACCCTTTCCGGGTTTTCCACCTTAAAAAGTCTCTGCGTACTCAACTAATCTTTAATTGACTGTTTGCGCGCTCGGTTCGCTTCCGAGCTAAGGTGGTTCAATTCGACCGGTCTACCAGAGCACCCGAGCGACCTGCAACAGTTTGGCGTCGTCTGTGGGAATGGATTCCCAAATACCAAGCAAAGTATTTCTGAACGCAGCGCCCGTTTCGCCTGAGTTCACGGAACCAGCAAGAGTGGACACATCCCCCGAACAAGCCGACGTATGCAGTTCCTCGATACCTGAAGGCCCAGTGAAAAGTGCGCTCATCACTGCACCTATCCAGCCCCAGTGGATTGGATCAACTAGCAAGCCGGCCCCTCTCGTAGCGGGGCAGGATCCAAATGACATCACGCACCAGCAAATGCGATCCCCCCTGTCAAAGTCAATTTTGGCATTCCCAGTTCCGTCGTGGCTATAGCTCCCGCATTTCAAGGAGTTCCACGGAGCAGAGGACCCGTACGGGCACGTTAATCACTTCTTGATAATGATGCAGACGTTCGTACTTCCCGACCAAATCAGCTACAAAATCTTCACCAAGACACTACGCGGAGATGCCTTCCGCTGGTATCAATCCCTGCCAAACGGAGCGATTCATAACTTCACTGAGTTGTCCCAACTGTTCGTTGAATGGCACGAAGCGTGCACGCCAAGGATCCAAGAAGAAGTGCGAGAAGAGCCCGAGATGGACGAGTCGCCCCGCCTAAGGGAAGCGGAGCGGAGCAAGCAGCACGAGAAGATCTACACAAGCTTTCCCCAAGAGCGTCCCCGTGGATGGTTAAACTTCACCTTAGACGCAAGCATAGGCAATCCAGCCTGTGAGCTAAGAAGGGCTTTGATAACCCATCGCATCTCGTTCAATATCCTGTTCGTGGCAGCCGTGGTGTGGCTCAAATTCTTAAGCGGGAACCTCAAGCTCAGGGCCAGCGACGCAGAGCTCCCAGACGGAACTATGGTACCCACCATAGGAGTCGTCACCCTCCCCGTCCAAGTAGGGATACACTCGGAACCAGTCCAGTACGATGTTCAGTTCATCATCGCAGAGGCAGACTCCCCCTACGACGCAATATTTGGGAGCCTCCTGCTCGACGCCCTGGACCACGACGTTTCCATGTTTGGGCGCATGGCCAACAAAGGGAGAATCCTCAGGGATGCAATTCGTGGTTTCGACACGGCCACAGCCGAGCTCCCTTGGATCAACTACGACCCATCGTCAAAACCAAATTCTGAGAAGCAAGGCGTGCGAGAGTGCCGCGCAACTCCCGCATTGGCAGAAAAAGCTAATCTTCCGGCACCGACAAACCCACTACAACTTGGGGGTACGTGTCGCAAGAGAAAAGGACAGCAACAACAGTTCGATAAGGTCGTACGGCCCCTTCAGAACTAAGCAGACCGCTCCCGAGGGCTAGCAAATCAAAGCTCCCGGATCTACACCCCGTTAAATGCCCCCCGCGAGCATATACTGTCCATAATCTACAATAGCAAAATCATCAACTGGCCCAGAGCACTCTCCCAGCACAAGGGAGATCAATCCCAGTTTTGCAATTTCCACAAAGGTCGAGGACACCGTACGGAGCACTGTGCTAGGTTGAAAGAAGAAATTGAACGTCTTGTCCAGTCAGGACACCTTGAGGCTTTCCACGAAGAAGCACAGAAGGATGCCACCGAGGGTCGGTCGCCGGGTCACCGCCGCCCACCATGCTGAACTACCGAAAGATCTCGAGAGATCGCAGCGCCAGGAGGAGCACGATGTTACCTTCTCTCTCGTCAAACTTGTATCAGAAACTTATAGGCTCAGAAGCCGCAAGATTACACTTGCGCATGTATCAACGTTCATTTTCTAGTTATGTTTTACCTGTTCTAAACTATTCTACTGCAGGAACCCATTCGGAGCCCTGCCCCGGGGACTTTGCACCGCCGTCGATTGAAGGTTCGCCCTTCTCCTCCGCCGTCGAGTCCCGACGTCGTAAGGGCCTTCCCCCCTTACGTTCTCCCCCTGTTTGAATACACCAGCTATTCACCGGCCACTTTGGGGCCCTGCCCCGGGGACTTTGCACCGTCGTCGATTGAAGGTTTGCCCTTCTCCTCCGCCTTCAAGTCCCGGCGTCGTAGGGGCCTGCCCCCCTTACGTTCGCCCTCGGTTTGAATACACCAGCTATTCACCGGCCACTTTGGGGCCCTGCCCCGGGGACTTTGCACCGCCGTCGATTGAAGGTTCTCCCTTCTTCTCCGCCGTCGAGTCCTGGCGTCGTAGGGGCCTGCCCCCCTTGCGTTCGCCCCCTGTTTGAATACACCAGCTATTCACCGGCCACTTTGGGGCCCTGCCCCGGGGACTTTGCACCGCCGTCGATTGAAGGTTCGCCCTTCTCCTCCGCCGTCGAGTCCCGGCGTTGTAGGGGCCTGCCCCCTTACGTTCACCCCCGGTTTGAATACACCCGCTATTCACCGGCCAAATCTATATTAAAAAAGCCTCGAGCTCAGACTCGCGCAAACTATTTTTCTAATATATAAAAGCCGCGAGGTCAGACTCGCGCAAACTAATTTTCTATTACGTAAAATCCGCGAGCTCAGACTCGCACAAACTAATTTTCTATTACGTAAAAGCCGCGTGCTCAGACTCGCGCAAACTAATTTTCTATTATGTAAAAGCTGCGAGCTCAGACTCGCGCAAACTAATTTCTATTATGTAAAAGCCGCGAGCTCAGACTCGCGCAAACTAATTTTCTATTATGTAAAAAGCCGCGAGTTCAGACTCGCGCAAACTAATATTCTACTAAGACTCGCGCAGGCTCATCCGGTATTTTGTAAAAGGTCATCAAGTTGTTCAGGTATCAACGCTAAATAGCAAGCCAGCAACAATCTCAAAGTACGAACATCCTTCTCCGACCATCTTGAAGCACCTTTCCTCAATCGACACCTCGACAACAACCAGGGCAGCGGGGCCACGAGAGTGCTATCGCAACGCAGCGCAGAGCGAGAAATGCCTAAACAGAACAAGAAAGCAAAAGCAACCACACACTCATCCTTCGACAGCAATTCCTACCCAAGGCACCACGAAGAGAGCAATGATCAAAGCCGCCACAGAAAAATCGAAACCTCCGAACTCCTCCGCGCAGAAATTCGGACTCTGAAGGTTTGGGGGGCTTATGTTATACATCCATGAAGGCCTTGCAGTACGTCTACAGAAAACTCCAGTAAAGGGAGGTGGGGTCAACGGTCAACGCATGATCGCCTGAGTTGAAGAAACCGAAACCGCCATTCCCGCCGTCAACCGCTAATTTGGAAACGCGCAAAACGCGCCATCCGCAACCGCAACGCACACGGCGACGCCGCCCCCTCCCATCGGTGGGTGGGGGGACGCGCGTAACCGCACCCCATGCGGGGTGCGGCCAAGCCGCACCCCTCTCCTCAACAGGGTGCGGTCGAGCCGTCTCCCCCTTTTTTTTATGGTGGGGGGGGGGGGGGGGGGGGGGGGGGGGGGGGGGGGGGGGGGCTCGTAGAGGGATCGACCGAAGTCTCGCCCCCCTTCGACTCCAACAGAGACACTTCCATGTTCGTTAAGCCCTTAGCGGGCTCAGAACACCTCCGCGCTCACGCGCGCTCAGAACGCTTCCGCGCTCACGCGCGCTCAGAACACCTCTGCGCTCACGCGCGCTCAGAACGCTTCTGAACACGTTCAGAAGACTTTCGCATTTCTGACATGCTCACATTTTGTCTTTCTGACTTGCTCACATTTTGTCTTTCTAGCTTCTCAGATTTTAGGAACAATCTGTCGCCTTTTTCGCCTTCAACAAAGCTGTCCGAACTGCCCGAACTACCCGAACTGCCCAGGGGCGAGACTGTCATTTATGAAAAATGGCGATCCGTGTGCTCCGAACCGGAAAACGTGATTCGTCCGCCAGGTGGTTACAACGGCGAAATTACCGGGCTACCCCCGACCAAAGCTATAAAAGGAGCCTAGAACCTTCATTTAAGAGGACCTTGTCTTATGCACCCGGGAGAGCTCCTTGAAGACTTTCACGGAATTCTCCTTCGGCATTTGAAGATATCCTTCGTGGACTTGAAGATTTCCCTCATCCCGAAAGGTGACTCAGCATTCTCACTTTCGTTCCCCGGAGCATTCTCACTTTTGTTCCCCACAGTTCTCAGAAGGAAAAAGACTTAGTTTTCCGAGAGGTGGCATGTCACCCTCGGAACTCCCTCTCTCTCTATTATTGTAACGAGCGGCGGCCTGACGCGTTCGACTTCTAAGTACCTAATTGTAAGCTCTGCGGAGATAGTGGAGTTTGGTCGGCACAGCTCCGACCACGTGGTTTTTTACCCTTTTCGGGTTTTCCACGTTAAAAAGTCTATGTGTACTCAACTAATCTTTAATTGACTGTTTGCGCGCTCGGTTCGCTTCCGAGCTAACGTGGTTCAATTTGACCGGTCGGCCAGAGCACCCGAGCGACCCGCAACACACGTCTTCTTGTTTTTATTAATCAAATGAATTATTTCTAGACTTATTTTGAGTTGCAACAATTGTTTTGATAAAGACATATTTTAAGGGTTTTAAAATCTTTTATTCCCCCTCCCCCCCTCCCCCCCCCCCCCCCCCCCGAAGGGCGCCTGTAGATCCAACATCTTAGAACCGGCTGAATCTTTTGATAATGAAACTCTTTTATGAGAAAGATTCTACAAACTCATTTTATGAAATGGTTGATGTAGAAGATGATTTTACACAATATTATCCTTCTTCAATAAAGCTCTGATATAATATGTTTAGTTGTGCAAATTATGGTTGGAAGACATGGCTTGCTCCTGGTGATAATATTGACTTTAATACACCTTCTGAACAAGAGCTGGCCTAACTTTCATTCGGTCTCATGCTTCGTTAAAGATGGTTTTGGTTATCCCCTTCATTAAGAGATCTACGAACTGTGATTTTGCCCTACAATGCTTCAGCATGATTTCATTTTTCTCTACTTGTTCTCTAATAAAGCATTAGCTTAAAGAGATGTGTTTTCTTCTGTTATAAAGGATGAGATTTTTTGCGAGAGCAATGGAAGAAATAGATACCAATTGGTGTATTTTCGATCATCAAGGCTTCCAGCCCAATCGACATCGCAATATCCAATAATTCCTCTTTCTTCTTCTTCTTATTATTTCTTGCTTTCAAAAAGAATGCCGAAATTGTTGGTGCCTTGGATATATTGAAGGTTCACTTTGCGGCATTTAGGTGTCTGTTACTTGGATCAGCAATAAAATGATCCACCTGGTTCACTGTGTGCTCGATGTTAGGGCGTGTGTTTGTCAAATAAATCAAATACCGGATTAGAGATCTATAATTCTCAATCTATGCTTTTTCCTCTTCTACTTTTCTTTCTCTAATTCTCATTTGGATCTAGAGGTGTGAGGGAGCTATTACAATGTTGCATCTTGAATTTTTTAAAAGCTCCCCTGCATAATTCTCTTGTAAGGCTAAAATGGTTCCTGGTGTTTGATAAAATTGCATGCCGAGAAAAAACCTCAATGCGCTAAGGTCTGTCATCTCATACATATTCTTTATGTTATTTCTGAATTCTCCTATCAATTGTTTGGATGTCTCTAAGACAATTAAGTCATCTACATAGATGCAAATGATGATAGATCCATGTGCACGATTCTTAGTGTAAAGAGATGGCTCAATTGGAGACTTTATGTAGCCCTTACTGCAGAAATATTCATCAATATTGGAATTCCAGGCATGTGGAGCCTGCTTGAGTCCGTAAAGTGCCTTTTAGTCAATAAACTATTTTTGTTTGTTGGTTGGTCATTTTGTGAATTCCCAAGTCTCATTTTTCTGCACCATTCTCATCTACTCATCCATAGCTTATCTCCACACCTTTTCTATTGTTGCTTCTTTGTAAGATGAGGGTGAGCTTCTAAAGAGTGCAAAGTGGCAAGTTTGATAGATTTCCGTTGAGCTTTTCATTTTTATAGATGATGATGACTCTTTCTCTAAGTCTAAATCAGTGGTCGCATGTGGATGATCTTCCCTGACTTCAGTTTGGAGGGAGCTATAAGTGATCTCTTTGAGCTCAACCACTGAGTTGGGGGGATTGCTCAGAGGAAAATGTTTGATTTTTCCAATCCCATGATTTCTTTTGATTAAAGAGTACATTTCTGGATATGGTGAGTTTGTTGAGTAAATGGTTAGATAAATGATAATACTTTGACTCCTCACTATAGCCTATTAAGATGTTTCTATCACTCTTCTATCCCAACTTCTCATTCTTCTCTTTTATTGCAAAGGCTACATACCCAAAGGTTTTTTGATGTGCAAGTGATGGTTTCCTTGTAAAAAGTTTTTGATAATGCAGAGTTTAAGAGTGCCTTGATTCGATTTCTATTTAAAATGTAGATGGCAATTTTTGTGGCTTCTCACAATACTGCATATGAAGGTTTCTAATAATGAGCATATCCCTTGACATCTCGACAATTGTGTGATTTCTTCTTTCTACGCGCCATTTTGTTAAGGTGGCCTGGGGGCAGTTAATTCCCTCCTTATTCCATTCTCTTGGAATAAAGTTGAGAAGGAATGAGAAAATAATTCTCCTCCATGATTGGTCTTGAGTGATCTTATTTGACTGTTGTGTTGCTTTTCTATTAATTTTTTGAAACATTTGAAATCTCAAATTCATCTGCTTTATTTTCAAGATAATAGATCAGCATAAACCTTGAATAATCATCAATAAGGAGATAATGCCTTTTTACTCCAAGTGATTCAGTAGATGTTGGCCCACATATGTCTTCGTGAATGAGTTCAAGAGGCTGAATGCTCCTCCAAGTTGTTTCCATGCTGAATGGTTGCTTATGGACCTTTGACCAAGCACAATCATCACAAAATTCTACTTAAATCGTTATCTTTTAAAGACATGTGACCAAGCTTTTGGAAATCATATCACATATTGATTTCCAGTTGAGGTGCCCGAGCCTTTCATACAATTTGTATGATTCACTGATGAATTTATTTTGGTTCTGACTTGAGGTGGTTGAATGATAGAGTCTTCTCATGTCTAGAGAGTTAACTCTACTAGATGAAATGGTTGCTTTGGCTATGATTTTATTATTTCTCCTTCAGTGATGAGGCAACCAAGCCCTGAGAAGTTGACTGAGTACCCCTTCTTAATGAGTTGCTCGACGCTTAATAAATTTTGTGCTAAATTTGGTACCCACTGGACATCAGTTATGTGTTTATGTTCTCTTGTTTTTGTAATAATAGTAATCATGCCTTTTCCTTCTATATTCTATGTTTTTCCATCCCCCAGATTGACCTTGGATTTATACGACTCATCAAGTTTGGAGAAGTGAGAGCAGTTATTATACATATTATTTGAATATTCATTGTCTATATTCCAGGTATGTTCATTTGTGGTTATGGCATTATAGCTGGTGTAAAATAGGCCTTCGTTAGGTGGTTTTTTTGTGAAATGAGCTTCCTCCTTCTACTATTTGAACCAGCAGTCTCTATCAAATTCTGTAGACTTTTTACACATCTTGCACTTCTGCTAGAAGTCCATTGAATTATGATTACTTTTTTTGCACAAATTTTAGTGGGGGCATTTGATTTCTCCCTTGGTTTTATTTTTCGTTCAGCATTATCGAACAATTTTTTGAAATTTTTGAAGGCGGGCTTTCCTTGTTAAATGTTTGGAAGTTAAATTATATATATATATATATATATATATTCATACTGGATTTCAACTCAACGCCATCCTATCTCAATCCTATCTCAACGCCATTTCAGTCTCAACGCCATCCTATCTCAACGCCATCCTATCTCAACGCCATTTCATTCGACGCAACTTCTCTCCACTACACATGTCGACGCTCCTGTATCATCTCAACGCCATGTCGACTTCTTCTCCCGCATATATATATATATATATATATATATGTTTATTTATATGGTTTAAAATAACCCTAATCATTCTGTAGCTTCCTCTTCTTCTCCCGTGAAACATTCAGCCGCCAAGCTTGCCTGTGAAGGATTTCTAGAGAGAGAAAGTCTTCTCTCCTCATTTCGGCGCCGCGTGACCATCGTTTCTAGAGATCGCCGACTCTACGGCGTAGCCCTCGACAAGGAGATCATCGTGGTGTATTTCTCGAAGTGGCGTTTCGCTCCTACGAGGCCGTACATGCAGTTGAAGATTGGCGGAGGTTAATCTGTTTTCGTATTTTCAGATTCTCTGTTTTTATTTCTTGTGGACTCTATTTGGAATCATACAATCGTGTTTGTCTCGGTGTATGTCCGGTATTTGATCTGTGTGTTGTTGCAAACTTGTTTTCTTGATTTCAAGTATATCCTGCATTATTTTCTGGTGGATTTTTCTTCTGGTGGTTGTGCGCATCCTGGGCAAAGGATTTTTCACATGGTATCAAAGCTACGTTGGTTTTAGCGTTGTTTGCTAAGTTCCTTCGGAGAAGAAAATCGGTATACCGGAATGGAAGGTGCAGGCGGATATGCGAGAGGTCTTGGTATTGAGTTGCTGACGCAGACAAATTACAAAAAGTGGACGTCTTGTATGGAGAGTTATCTAGTAGGAGAAGATCTATGGGCGATTGTTGGCGGTGATGAACAGGAGGAAGTTATTGCGGCCGGTGACAACGGTCCAGCGGTGAGGGCATGGAAGAAGACAAATGCGAAGGACGAGTTTACGCTCAAACGGGCAATATCTCCGGACTTGTTTGATCATATCATCGGGTGCAAGTCGGCTTTGGAAATCTGGAAGTCGTTGGATGGTTTGTTCAACAAGAAAAATGTCGCAAGGTTGCAATTCCTGGAGAATGAGTTGGCGAAGGCCAATCAGGGAGAGTTGTCGATTTCAGTCTTTTTCTTGAAGATGAAGAACCTTTGCGCGGAGATATCGGCGTTGGATCCGGATGAGCCGATCTCGGAGGCTAAGTTGAAGAGGCATATTATTCGCGGTCTGCGGAAGGAGTATGTGCCCTTCATTACTTCGGTGCAGGGGTGGGCTACTCAGCCATCTTTGTTGGAGTTGGAGAACTTGTTGGCTTCGCAGGAGAGCTTGGCAAGACAAATGTCTGGTTGCTCTATTTCTGGGGGAGAAAGTGAAGTTCTACTCTCGGGAAAGAAGAATTGGGACAGGCGGAAGAAGAAGAACATGGGGGAGGGACCTTCTACCTCATCACAGGGAGATGGAGGCAAGTTTCCTCCAAGGTCTGATGGAGGGCAGAAGGGGCTCAAATGCTTTAGGTGCAACAAACCGGGTCACTTCAAGAGAGATTGCAAGGTGAATCTCAAGCCGGGTCATGTAGCGGAGAAAGGAGAGGGATCCAAGGATGAAGAGGAATGGGGGAATTGCTTCTTGGCAGAAATGACGGCGACGTCGGTGGATGCCTTGGCCTCCATAAATTTTCAGGATGATTGGATTGTTGATTCTGGGTGCGGTCATCACCTCACTGGAGATGAATCGAAGTTCTCCTCCCTTCAGTCCTATGAAGGGAATGATGCTATTGTGACGGCGGATGATTCAGTGCATGCGGTGGAGAAGGAGGGGACAGTTACCTTGGGCAGTGATGGAAGGGCACTCAAGTTGAAGAGTGTTTATCATGTGCCGGGGATGAAGAAGAACCTCTTCTCAGTGACAAATGCGGTAGATGCAGGCTACCATGTTCTATTTGGGCCAAGAGAGGTAAAGTTCTTGCGGAACTTCTCTTCGATAAAGGCGGATATCACTCACACCGGGCGGCGTGTGAAGGATTTATTTGTGTTATCTACAAACTCCTATGTGAACAAGATGAAAACAAATGACGGTGCGGTTATTTGGCATGAAAGGTTGGGTCATGTGGGGATGGACAAGTTGAAGGCTATGGTGGCAAGAGGCCTAGTGAAAGGTTTGCCTAGCTTATCTTCTTGTGGTGACGGTCATGTTTATGAAGGGTGTAAGTTTGGGAAGGCACATCGTCTCCCATTTGACAGGTCTATTTCAAGATGCAAGGCGCCGTTGGAGTGTATTCATGGTGACTTGATGGGACCGTGCGCCACTGTAAGACCCCAAATCAGAAAATTCAGAATTCTGGAATCCAAAGCTGTCGTCGGCGACAGTGGCTGTCGCCCGGGAGATAGCACTCTGTTGAGAAGGTTCTGCCGTGAGCTATCGGACGGCGTTGACTGGTCAATGTCGGTTCATATCGCTGTCGCCAGGGCGATAGCGGCTGTCGCCGGGCGACAGCTCAAAGTTGGACTTTGTGGCCGAAATCAAGGGCATTGATTGCACTTTGACTTTGGGGGCTGGTTTTGGCTTGGGAGGCTCGGTGGCAGCATAGAAGGCCGAAATCCTCTTCTTTTTCATTATTTTCCTTAAGGGTTCTTAAGAGAGAGAGAGAAGAGCTTGGAGAAGAAGGAGAAATAGTAAACCCTAGCTTGGAGCTTGGGTTTGGAGGAGCTACACTCATCCAATCCCTTCAAAGTTGGTGGCTACGCGTAGAGGAGGGCAAGGCGCTCCTTTCCATCCGTTCCAAAAGTCGAGCCATGGGCTCAAAGCGGCGTTTAAGGGTAACGAACTCTTCTAACCCCATTTGGACATGTTTTAGTCCTTTCCCATGCATCGTTGAGGCCCCTACCCAAAAGGGTGAGGTCGTGGCCTCCGACGGGTTGATTCGTGTTATCCCCGTCAAAGCTTGCATTCATGTAGAGTCCACGCGTGAGATGGACGTAGGCGCGCTGTGTGAAGCCCATCCGAGACGATTCGTCCGGATTGGTGATACTTTTTGGTATTGTGCGTGCCGGGGAAAAACCCCGTGTTGTTATACTTGCCTCGTAGGGCTAGAGGGTGCTACTGCATGCGCAGCAACGCCCGGGGGTGTGCCCCAGGGAGCACCCGAAGCTAAAAGGCAGAAATGGAGTTCTGTCCAGCTGTCGCTGGCGCGACAGTGACTGTCGCCTGGGCGACAGCTCCCCAGAATTGGGTTCTGGTGAATTTGGGTGTTCTGAGGCAGTGGGAGTGCTACTGCATGTGCAGCAATGCCTGGGGGTGTGCCCCGAGAAGCACCCACAGCTAGAAGCCAAATTAGGGTTTTGTGCAATGTCGCTGGCGACAGTGAATGTCGCCAGGGCGACAGCTTCCCAGACTGAGTTCTGGTGATGTTGTTGTGCCCACCTGTTGAGGGGACCTGAGGCCGGTGTACCCGACCTGTGGGTGGTGTCCTGGTGGATGACTTAGCGGCCCGTGGAGCCGGCTGATTGAGAATACCTGGGCTGAGGGGATGTCATACCCGCTTTTCGTGTTGTACAACGAGAGCAGTGAACAACGGGCATTTGGCGAACCTGAAACCGCACCATTGCAGCACCTGATTAGTAAGCCTCGTTCAGCATGTCGGGAGGCAATGGGACAGAGTCTTCGGACTACGTTATGTTCACAATTAAAGCACGGAGGACCCTGGTATTCGGGCCGCCGACTTTAGCCTCGAAGGGCAAAGCCATCAAGAGTGGATGGTGGTGGAAGGCGTAGTACACCAAAGAGTGCCTGAGTGCACGAGACGTGGAGGTCATTCCCACGTTTGTGTTGTTGCATATGTATGAAATGTTGTGGGCTTTGCTAGTCGCACTCTTATATATATATATATATATATATATATATATATATATATATATATATATATGTTGTTGAGACTGTTTTGCAAGGACGTTTAGAACTGTCACCCCCTCGAAGGGGTGGGGTCGTTATAACTTGGTCAGCTTTAGCTGACCGTTGCCCTGTTTTGCCACCGTCTTTGGTGGGCTTGTTGTACAGGAGCTGGACCGAGCGGGACCTTGGCGGGCTGAAGCCCCTGCGCTGCTGCGGCCCTTGAAGGCCTTTTGTCCTTTCTTCTGTTTTCATGTATGGTCGGCCTGCGCGCCGATGTTGGTAAACTGTAAGGTCGTCGTGCCTCTTTTGTGTGTTGTAAAACATTTTATTCCAAGTTAATAGAAGTGGACATACCCGAGTTCGGGTCTTGTGGTTTATAATTCTGTCTCTCTTTTACTTCCGCATAGAATGCTCTGAGTTAGGCTTCGTGGTATAGTGTCGTTGCATATTCAATTAAGTGACGTTTCCATTTGTTTTGTAGTATATGGCGTGGGGCCCCGGCCGGACCTTCTGCAATATGCTTCTGAACGGATGGGGGTGTTACAAATTGGTATCAGCTTCTAGGGTTCCGTATCCTTCTCAGGAATTCGTGGGCGAATTCTTTTAAGGGGTGGTGAGCACGTGTGTGCGCTACCGTTGAGACGTAAAATAAACTCAAAAATGTCCACTTAGGAATAAAATGTAACAACAAACCAACAATAATTGCATGATTTTGGAACCTGAGCGTTCCTTTTGTTGTTAGTTGCGACTGTGTTGTCGCCTAACTGTGTGTTGCACTTGTGTAGGGCACTCGAAGTGCAGCGGGACCATCGCGTCCCCGTGATGTGCATGAGAGTAGTGGGTCTGCTGAGGCCCCTACAGCTCCATCTGGTGAGTTGGTTCGGCTAGTTACTGAAGCGGTTCTAGCTGCGTTGAATGGCCAGCCTGAAAGGCAAGGCCAACCGCCGGTGCAGGAAGTGGCCCCAGAGCCACTAAGAGTGGAGCAAGTCCCCGTGAGGCGTGCTCCTGAGCAACAGCTGAAGCACTTTCTGGGATTTCGACCTCCTCCGTTTACCGGGGTTGAATCCCCAGCTGAGGCCGAAGACTGGTTGTCGCATGTGAAGCGAATTCTGACAGCAACACAGTCGGAGGAAGCGCAGAAGGTGACCTTTGCTTCTTTCTTCCTAGAAAAGGAAGCTAGGCGATGGTGGGATGAGGTTGAGAGGCGCCAGTTTGCGGGAAGGCGACTGGTTGATGTGCCGATGGAAGAGTTCTCGAGAATCTTCCTCGCAAGGTATGTGCCTTAGTCGCAGCAGATCGCGATGGAGAACCAGTTCTTGGCTCTAACACAGGGTGGTAGACTGGTTGAAGACTACTTGCATGAGTTCACCCGCCTCGGGCGCTATGCTGGAACTTCTTTCGATGATGAGGATAGAAGGGTGAATAGGTTTTATGGAGGTTTGCGTACTGAGTTGCGGCATCTTCTGACAGGGCCGTTGACACAGGGTTTCACGACCCTCGTTGGTTCAGCCTGAGCCCTTGAGCAGGACATGCTCAGGGAAAAGGGCAAGGCGGTTGTGGTCGAGGCAGTGTCGGAGGGCAAAGCACCGAGTGCGATGAAGTTGCGGAGGTTGAGTCGCTGGAAGAAGGCTCGAGTATCTGGGCCAGCTCCCTCTGCTTCGGGCGCGTCATCTGGACGTGGCCCTCTTATTTGTTTCACTTGTGGCAAGACTGGCCATTTCTCTCGGGATTGCCGCAGTGGGCTTCCAAGGCCAAAGAAGAAGACTGGGCCAGCTTATTCGAGAAGGGGAAGGCAGCTGAGTCCACTGCCTCCCGTATGGCTGCCCCACAGCCCAGAGTTTTTAGTCTCGATCAGCAAGAGGCTATCAAAGCCAAGGACGTCGTGACAGGTACAATTTAAGATACAGTCTTTACTGTTATATACACCTGTTTTAATGTTCATGCTAACTTGTTGGCGGCGTAGGCTATATAAATGTTTTAGGCGTCCCTGCGAGAGCGCTTTTCGATACTAGGGCTTCGCACTCCTTCTTATCGTCGGACTTCGTCCAACGTATTGGTGCGTCGTCGATTGCTTCTGCAGATGGACTGGAGGTCCTACTGCCGAATGGATATTCGATGCGTGTGGAGAGGAGTTTCTGCGTAAAGGTTCTAGTTGGTAGTCGGGAGTATGACCTGAAGGCATCGTTACTCCCCCTGGTTGAGTTCGATGTAATCTTCGGTATGGACTGGCTGTCGGAACAGCGTGCGTGTATCGATTGCACCACCAAGGAGGTGAGGTTTGGGCAAGGTGCCGATCGTGAGATGGTCTTTGCGAGCATGCGTGGATCGAGCAAGATGCTGATGTCTGCTCTCCATGTGTCCAAGGCGGTGCGACAGGGAGTGGAGTTATTCTTTGCTCTTGTGGAGGCTTCAACGCCGAGGCCCAGCCTAGTAGATGTTCCGGTAGTAGCAGAGTTCCCCGATGTGTTCCCGAGCGAGCTCCCCGGTGCTCCACCACAGCGGGAGATAGATTTCACGATTGAGTTGGTGCCAGGCGCTAAGCCTGTGGCCCGCTCGCCGTATCGTATGGCTCCGAAAGAGTTGGCGGAGTTGAAGCTGCAGTTGCAGGAGCTGCTTGAGCAGGGCTACGTGCGTCCGAGTTCCTCACCTTGGAGTGCACGGGTCCTCTTTGTCAAAAATAAGGACGGTAGCCTGCAGCTTTGCATCGACTATCGGGAGCTGAACAAGCTGACGGAGAAGAACAAGTATCCTCTTCCGAGGATAGATGATTTGTTCGACCAGCTCGTTGGTTCGACAGTATACTCGAAGCTGGACTTGAAGTCCGGCTATTATCAAGTGCGGATCAGGGAGTGCGATATCCCGAAGACTGCCTTCAGTATGAGGTACGGGCAGTATGAGTTCACCGTGATGCCGTTTGGGTTGTCTAATGCGCCTTCGGTGTTTATGGACTTGATGCACTGGACTTTCCGAGAGTACCTCGACAGGTTTGTGGTCGTCTTCCTGGATGACATACTAGTCTACTCTCAGTCCGAGGAGGAGCACGGTGATCACCTGCGAGTAGTTTTGGAGGTTCTGAGGAGGAACCAGTTGTATGCCAAGTTCTCGAAGTGCGAGTTCTGGCTTCCTTCCGTGGCGTTCTTGGGCCATGTGGTTAGTGGTTTGGGTGTGGCGGTAGATCCGGTGAAGGTTGCGGCCATCAGGGAGTGGCCTGTCCTTTCTACTGTAGCGGAGGTCCGTAGATTTCCCGGGCTGGCCGGTTATTACAGGCGCTTCGTGGAGAACTTCTCACGGATCGCGCTGCCTCTTACGACGCTGACACGGAAGATGCAGGAGTTCATTTGGACGCCCGCGTGTGCGCAGACTTTCGAGGAGTTGAAGCGGCGGCTTACGACGACTCCAATCTTATGTTTGCCTTGCGGCACGGAGGGCTACGAGATCTACACCGACGCTTCTGGGAGCGGCCTTGGCTGCGTTCTGCAGCAGCATGGCAAGGTTATAGCGTATGGCTCTCGCCAGCTGAAGGTGCACGAGCGGAATTATCCGGTCCACGACTTGGAGTTGGCGGCCGTGATATTTGCCCTGAAGCTATGGCGGCATTATGTGTATGGCTTGAAGATCAACATCTTCACGGACCATAAGAGCCTGAAGTACCTTCTGACGCAGAAAGGGCTGAATATGCGGCAGCAGAGGTGGATGGAGTTCCTGGGGGACTTCACCTTCGAGATCCACTACACTCCCGGGAAGGGGAATGTTGTTGCGGATGCACTCAGTCGCAGGGCTCCAGCGCAGGCCAACTGGATTCAGATGCATGATGAGCACCTGATACGTGACCTGGAGGCCTTGGGTATTTCTTGCGTAGAGAAGAGGAGCAGTGTCGGTGCCTGTTTGAGTTGGACCGAAGTGCAGTACGACCTCGCAGATAGAGTCCGCCGGGCTTTTGAACTCGATCCGAGTTTAAAACGCTATGCGGAGGATGCTGGTGGTGGGCCGGATGCCCAGTTTCAGGTTTGAGACGGGTTGCTGTGGAGAGGTGACCGTTTTTTGCGTCCCCAAGGTGGGTGAGATGCGCGATGAGTTGATGTACGAGGCGCATCGTACCAGGTATTCAGTTCATCCGGGGAGCACGAAGATGTATAAGGACATGAAGGTCCTTTTTTGGTGGCTGGGTATGAAGAGGGACATCGCTCACTACGTGGCCAAGTGCCACACTTGTGCGCTAGTGAAGGCGGAATGTCAGAGGCCCGGTGGATTTTTGTAGTCATTGCCTGTTCCGGAGTGGAAGTTTGATGACATTTCCATTGATTTCGTGCATGGACTGCCAAGGTCGCAGAGCGGGAACGATGCCATCTGGGTAGTCGTTGACCGGCTGACGAAAGTGGCGCACTTTATCCCCAACCGGAGGGATGACTCGGTGGAGAAATTGGCGAAGTTGTATGTTGATACTATAGTGCGACTGCACGGTGTGCCCCGTAGCATCGTCAGTGATTGTGATGGACGCTTTACTTCGAGCGACTGGAGGCTAGTCAACCGTCTTTTGGGTACGAAGCTGCAGTTTAGCACGGCCTTTCATCCTCAGACGGATGGCCAAACTGAGCGTACCAACAGGACGATGGAAGACATGCTCCGGATGTGTGTCCTGGATTTTGGCAAGGGGTGGGAAGATCACCTCTTTCTTGTTGAGTTCGCGTACAACAACAGCTATCAGGCGATTATTCAGATGGCGCCTTTCGAGGCCCTCTATGGAAGGAAGTGCCGCACTCCCTTAGCTTGGGCGGAAACGGGCGAGACGAAGCTCTTCAAGAGGAAAGACGTCGAAGAGGCGACTTCGACGGTGCGTTTGATCCGGGAGAGGCTTTTGGTTGCGCAGGATTGGCAGGCGAAGTACTATAATGTGAAGACCCGCGACGTCCTGTTCTCCGTTGGCGATTGGGTCTACTTGAAGATCAGGCCATTCAAGGGCGTGTCCAGGATTCGGCGCTTGAAAAAGCTGAGTCCGAGATACCTTGGACCTTTTGAGGTCATCGAGCGCGTCGGCGAGGCGGCTTATAGGCTTGCGCTATCGGCGGAACTGAGCGGGCTACACGATGTATTCCACATCTCCGTATTACGGAAGGCAGTGCAAGAGCCTACGCAGGTGGTCGCGGCGGATCAGGTGCCCGTGGATAGTGGGCTTAAGACGTCGGTCAGGCCCGTTAGCATCGAGGATGCTGAGGTGCGTCAGTTGCGGAACAGGGTGATCCGTATGGTAAAGGTCCGTTGGGACAACTGCGGTCGCGAGGAGCTCTCGTGGGAGCGTGAGCAGACCATGATGGAGGAGTTCCCCGAGCTGTTTCGGTGACGTTTATCCTTTTTCCCCTTGTGTAAAGACATTTTTTTGATATATGTATATAAGCGTGTTTTTATAAAATTTCGGGACGAAATTCTTATAAGGAGGGGAGGGTTGTAAGACCCCAAATCAGAAAATTCAGAATTCTGGAATCCAGAGCTGTCGCCGGCGACAGTGGCTGTCGCCCGGGCGATAGCACTCTGTTGAGAAGGTTCTGTCGTGAGCTGTCGGACGGCGTTGACTGGTCAATGTCGGTTCATATCGCTGTCGCCAGGGCGACAGCGGCTGTCTCCGGGCGACAGCTCAAAGTTGGACTTTGTGGCCGAAATCAAGGGCATTGATTGCCCTTTGACTTTGGGGGCTGGTTTTGGCTTGGGAGGCTCGGTGGCAGCATAGAAGGCCGAAATCCTCTTCTTTTTCATTATTTTCCTTAAGGGTTCTTAAGAGAGAGAGAGAGAGAGAGAGAAGAGCTTGGAGAAGAAGGAGAAATAGTAAACCCTAGCTTGGAGCTTGGGTTTGGAGGAGCTACACTCATCCAATCCCTTCAAAGTTGGTGGCTACGCGTAGAGGAGGGAAAGGCGCTCCTTTTCATCCGTGCCAAAAGTCGAGCCATGGGCTCAAAGGGTAACGAACTCTTCTAACCCCATTTGGACATGTTCTAGTCCTTTCCCATGCATCGTTGAGGCCCCTACCCAAAAGGGTGAGGTCGTGGCCTCCGACGGGTTGATTCGTGTTATCCCCGTCAAAGCTTGCATTCATGTAGAGTCCACACGTGAGATGGACGTAGGCGCGCTGTGTGAAGCCCATCCGAGACGGTTCGTCCGGATTGGTGATACTTTTTGGTATTGTGCGTGCCGGGGAAAACCCTGTGTTGTTATACTTGCCTCGTAGGGCTAGAGGGTGCTACTGCATGCGCAGCAACGCCCGGGGGTGTGCCCCGGGGAGCACCCGAAGTTAAAAGGCATAAATGGAGTTCTGTCCAGCTCTCGCTGGCGCGACAGTGACTGTCGCCTGGGCGACAGCTCCCCAGAATTGGGTTCTGGTGAATTTGGGTGTTCTGAGGCAGTGGGAGTGCTACTGCATGTGCAGCAATGCCTGGGGGTGTGCCCCGGGAAGCACCCACAGCTAGA
The DNA here is from genome assembly GCA_033032865.1 of Dactylorhiza incarnata. NCBI lineage: Eukaryota > Viridiplantae > Streptophyta > Magnoliopsida > Asparagales > Orchidaceae > Dactylorhiza > Dactylorhiza incarnata. The sequence continues at coordinate 17,385,082 of JAWHQI010000024.1, forward strand.
AGCCAAATTAGGGTTTTGTGCACTGTCGCTGGCGACAGTGAATGTCGCCAGGGCGACAGCTTCCCAGACTGAGTTCTGGTGATGTTGTTGTGCCCACCTGTTGAGGGGACCTGAGGCCGGTGTACCCGACCTGTGGGTGGTGTCCTGGTGGATGACTTAGCGGCCCGTGGAGCCGGCTGATTGAGAATACCTGGGCTGAGGGGACGCCATACCCGCTTTTCGTGTTGTACAACGAGAGCTGTGAACAACGGGCATTTGGCGAACCTGAAACCGCACCATTGCAGCACCTGATTAGTAAGCCTCGTTCAGCATGTCTGGAGGCAATGGGACAGAGTCTTCGGACTACGTTATGTTCTCAATTAAAGCACGGAGGACCCTAGTATTTGGGCCGCTGACTTTAGCCTCGAAGGGCAAAGCCATCAAGAGTGGATGGTGGTGGAAGGCGTAGTACACCAAAGAGTGCCTGAGTGCACGAGACGTGGAGGCCATTCCCACATTTGTGTTGTTGCATATGTATGAAATGTTGTGGGATTTGCTAGTCGCACTCTTATATATATATATATGTTGTTGAGACTGTTTTGCAGGGACGTTTAGAACTTCCACCCCCTCGAAGGGGTGGGGTCGTTATAACTTGGTCAGCTTTAGCTGACCGTTGCCCTGTTTTGCCACCGTCTTTGGTGGGCTTGTTGTACAGGAGCTGGACCGAGCGGGACCTTGGCGGGCTGAAGCCTCTGCGCTGCTGCGGCCCTTGAAGGCCTTTTGTCCTTTCTTCTGTTTTCATGTATGGCCGGCCTGCGCGCCGATGTTGGTAAACTGTAAGGCCGTCGTGCCTCTTTTGTGTGTTGTAAAACATTTTATTCCAAGTTAATAGAAGTGGACATACCCGAGTTCGGGTCTTGTGGTTTATAATTCTGTCTCTCTTTTACTTCCGCATAGAATGCTCTGAGTTAGGCTTCGTGGTATAGTGTCGTTGCATATTCAATTAAGTGACGTTTCCATTTGTTTTGTAGTATATGGCGTGGGGCCCTGGCCGGACCTTCTGCAATATGCTTCTGAACGGATGGGGGTGTTACAGCCACACCCACATATTCAGGAAACCGGTATATGCTCGTGCTTGTGGATGACTTTTCTCGGTACACGTGGGTGTACTTCGTGAAGGAGAAGTCGGAGGTCTTCAAGAAGTTCATGGAGTTCAAGGAGAAAGTTGAAGGCATGCTGAAGTTGCGGATTAAGAAGTTGAGAACGGACAATGGAGGGGGGTTTACTTCTAATGAGTTCTCTACTTTTTGCAGGAAGAACGATATTAGGCGAGAGTTATCTTGTGCTCACACTCCACAACAAAATGGAGTGGCGGAAAGGAAGATTCGGCACTTGGCGGAAACGTGCAAGTGTTAGTTGCATGCGAAGGGCATACCCAAAGCCTTATGGACGGAGGGAATGGATTGCGCGACGTATGTTATCAACAGGTTGCCGCAAAGTCCGATTGAGTTGAAGTCTCCACACGAGATGATGTTTGGAGAGAAGCCGAGTGTCAAGCATTTGCGGGTGTTTGGAGCTACTTGCTTTGTGCACGTTCCGGATGCTCTCAGAACCAAGTTGGATGCGAAGGCACGAAAGTGCATATTCATTGGCTATGATGAGCGGAAGAAGGGATGGAAGTGAATGGATCCACAGACACGTCGGTTCATTGTCTCTCGTGATGTGGTATTTGATGAGTTGATTTCTTATCAAGGGGGTTCTATTGTTGCTTTGGAAGAAAGTACAGGAGAAAGAAGTGAAGGAAGAGTTGTTGATGACTCTTTGATGGAGTTGCCTTTGTCTCCAAGTGCTCCAAATTCATCAGACACTAGTTCAGGTGCTTCGGGTTCTAGAAGCGGGGGGAGCGATGCTCAAAGTTATTCTGGCGGGGTAGCTAATGGTGATGATGTTGTTGGAGCGGTGGAGAGTGGTTCTGCTTTGCGGAGGTCGAAGAGGACTATTGTGCCACCCGCTCGCTACAGGGAAGGTAATCTTGTTAGCATGTGTTCGTGCTTCTTTGCAGGACCTCTTGACGAGCGGGAGCCGTCATGTTTTGAGGAAGCCACTGGAGTGGAGGAGTGGGAGAAAGCCATGGATGAGGAGATGGAAGCCCTCAGGAAGAATGAAACTTGGGACCTTGTGCCCAAGGTTGATGGCGTTACTCCTGTCACCTGCAAGTGGGTGTATAAGGTCAAGAAGAAGGCGGACGGCAGTGTAGAGCGGTACAAGGCTCGCCTTGTTGCTCGGGGATTCTCACAGCAGTACGGGGAAGACTATGACAAGACATTCAGCCCGGTGGCGAAGATGACTTCGGTGCGGGTGGTGATTGCGTTGGCGGCGTGCCAAGGTTGGAAGTTGTGGCAACTCAACGTGAAGAACGCTTTTCTTTACGGCGAGATTGACAAGGATATTTTCATGGAGCAACCACCCGGATATGTTTCGAAGTTTCATCCGGAGTATGTCTGTAAGTTGAAGAAGGTCCTTTATGGTTTGAAGCAGGCGCCTCGAGCGTGGTTTGGAAAGATTGCAGAATACTTGTTGTTTTGCAGGTACTATGCGTCGGACTCCGACTCGAGTCTGTTTGTGAAGAAGAAGGGTGGACTTCATGTTCTTGTGTTGTTGTATGTCGACGACATGATCGTGACAGGGAATGACGACGGAGAGGTGGCAATGCTTAAAGCGGAGCTATCAATCCGGTTCGAAATGAAGGATCTGGGGGAGCTTCACCATTTCCTTGGTATTGAAGTGGAGAGGAAGAAGAGTGGGGTGCTGATTTCTCAGAAAGGCTATGCGGAGCGGATCGTGGAGAGATTCGGCATGCCGGATGGAAAGCGCTGCTCTACTCCACTTGAAGTTGGAGTGAAACTTCGTCGGGATGAAGGAAGGATCTTGTCTGATCCTAAGCCTTTCCGGGCTGTGATAGGGAGTTTGATCTATTTGACGATCACTTGACCGGATATCTCATTTGCAGTTGGCCGAGTGAGTCGCTACATGCAAGAGCCTAGGAAGCCTCATCTGGAGGCGGCGAAGGGGATTCTGAAATATGTTAAGTCAACCTCGGACATGGGGTTGCTGTTTGGAAGAGACACCAGCTTCAGTTTACATGGATTCACGGATGCCGACTATGGCGGACATGCTGACGATCGGAAGTCGACGTCGGGGTACGTCTTTATGTGCGGTTCAACGGCGATCTCGTGGTGTAGTAAGAAGCAAGACTCGGTGTCCATCTCCACCACAGAAGCGGAGCACAAGGCGTCGTCCTTGGCGGCTCAGGAATTCATTTGGTTGCGAAGGTTGGTGGAGGATGTTTATGAAAAGGTGTGCAGTCCTACTTTGCTCCGCGGCGACAACGAAAGTGCGCTGAAGCTTGTTACAAATCCGGTTAGTCATGCGCGGACAAAGCACATTGAGATCAAGCACCACTTTGTTCGGGAGAAAGTTCTTGGTGGATCTCTTGTCGTGGAGTATGTTCGGAGTCAAGACAACGTCGCCGACATTTTCACAAAGCCTCTGTCTAAGGGGCCGTTTGAGCGCCTTCGCGGGCTGCTTGGACTGGTATCTCGATTTAACTTCCAGGGGGAGTGTTAAATGTTTGGAAGTTAAATTATATATATATATATATATATATATATATATATATATATATATATATTCAAACTGGATTTCAACTCAACGCCATCCTATCTCAATCCTATCTCAACGCCATTTCAGTCTCAACGCCATCCTATCTCAATCCTATCTCAACGCCATTTCAGTCTCAACGCCATCCTATCTCAACGCCATTTCATTCTCAACGCCATCCTATCTCAACGCCATTTCATTCGACGCAACTTCTCTCCACTACACATGTCGACGCTCCTGTATCATCTCAACGCCATGTCGACTTCTTCTCCCGCATATATATATGTTTATTTATATGGTTTAAAATAACCCTAATCATTCTGTAGCTTCCTCTTCTTCTCCCGTGAAACATTCAGCCGCCAAGCTTGCCTGTGAAGGATTTCTAGAGAGAGAAAGTCTTCTCTCCTCATTTCGGCGCCGCGTGACCATCGTTTCTAGAGATCGTTGACTCTACGGCGTAGCCCTCGACAAGGAGATCATCGTGGTGTATTTCTCGAAGTGGCGTTTCGCTCCTACGAGGCCGTACATGCAGTTGAAGATTGGCGGAGGTTAATCTATTTTCGTATTTTATATTCTCTGTTTTTATTTCTTGTGGACTCTATTTGGAATCATACAACCGTGTTTGTCTCGGTGTATGTCCGGTATTTGATCTGTGTGTTGTTGCAAACTTGTTTTCTCGATTTCAAGTATATCCTGCATTATTTTCTGGAGGATTTTTCTTCTGGTGGTTGTGCGCATCCTGGGCAAAGGATTTTTCACATTCCTCCTTTCCTTTTTTTTTCAAAAGAGTTTTGTTGTAGGTGGACTTTGGTTTTAAAGCCATGCTCTAATGAGCTGGTAGTTTCTTCAGTCAACCCTCATGGAATTGAAGAGATCCTATTAGCTCATAAGAGGATAGTGTTTCGATGTCTTTGGCCTATTTGATGGAAATAAAATAGAAACATTTTACGTAGAAAAGATGGGAGTGGATCAACTGGAACATTCATACTTCATTGCTTAATTTCAACAGGTACAAGGCATCTTATATAGCCCAGGAATGCTAAACATCAAAGAGGAGAACTAAAATAAAAGGCAGATTTCCAAGGTTATAACTTTTCTTGAAAAAACTGATACATTTAATGCTCTTATTAATCGTTCATTTCAGGTGGCAGTTTGGGTAATGCACAGGTTGGGTGGTTCATTCTTCAACACTCTCCCTTGAACCGGACCCAGCAGCAACTTTATCATTCTCCTTTGAACCGGACCCAGCAACAACTTTAACGCCTCCTTTTAGGTTTCCAAAACGATCTCGATGAAGCACCTTTGTGAAAATGTCGGCAAGTTGGAGAAGAGTGGGGCACTGCTCAATCTTTGCAACACCTTCTTTAAGCTTTTCGCGAATGAAATGGTACTTAATTTCGATGTTCTTGTCGCGGTTGTGGAACACGAGATTCTTGGATAGGGTTATTGCAGACATATTATCGCATTTTAACACGATTGCCTCTTTCTCCTTTCCCGTGAGTTCTTCCAACATTCCGCGCAATCATATACCCTCGCAGATTGCAGAGTTTATGGCCATGTATTTAGCTTCGGTAGTTGATAGGGCAATTGTGTGTTGTTTTCTTGACCGCCAGCTGATTGGGTTTGTGTCGTAGAAGAAAATGTACCCCTCAGTGCTCTTTCAATCATCGGCTGAGCCTCCCCAACCAGAGTCACAGTAACATGTGAGTCTTGGGTTGAGATCGTTGGTGTAGAGGATGTCATGGGTCACTATTCCTTTGAGATACCTGAGAACCCGTTTTGCTACCTCCATGTGCTGCTTGGCTGGTTTGCTTACAAAACGAGAGAGCAAATTGACAGAGTGCTCTAGATCAGGTCGAGTGTTGGTGAGGTAGATCAAGGACCTAATTAAACTTCGGTAGTGGCTATCGTCTGCTAGTTCTTCTCCATCTTTGTGTTTGTCGAGCTTTGCAGAGGTGCACATTGGGGTCATGCAGGAGTTACATTCCCACATGTTGAATTTTTTTTAACAATTCAGTAGCATAATGCTCTTGTGAGAGGAAGAACGAACCCGATTGGTGTTTTACCTGCATGCCAAGGAAAAAATTAAGATGGCCTAAGTCAGTCATTTCGTACCTTTTCTTCATTTTTCTTTTGAATTCTTCAATGGTGTTGTTATAACTTCTAGAGATAAGAAGATCATCAACATAAAGGTAGATGAACAATTTCTGGTTGCATGGTCCATGCTTTATAAATAGAGATAGTTCAAATTGGCTTGGGAAAACCCCTTCTTTTTTGAAATACTGAGAAATATTTGAGTTTCATGCACGGGGAGCTTGTTTAAGCCCATACAAAGCTTTGTTGAGCTTGTACACATGATCTTCTTTGCCTTTCTTTTGGTACCCTTCTGGTTGTTCAAGATACACATCCTCCTCCAGTATTCCATTCAAAAAAGCTGATTTAACATCAAGTTGGTATATAGGATAATTGTTATTTGCAGCTATTGCAAGGATTAGTTTAATTGAGTCCATTCGAGCAACAGGCGCAAAGTTTTCCTCATAATCTCTACCAAACTTTTGTGAGTAACCTTTAGCAACTATCCTTGCCTTATGTTTAATGACTTTCCCTTCTGGATTTTGTTTAAGTTTGAAGATCCATTTCAAGCCTTTGATGACTTTGTCCTGAGGTTTGGGAAAAAGAACCCGGGTGTTGTTCTTTTCCGCAAGCCTTATTTCTTCATCCATAGCCAGCTTCCATTCAGAACTCTTGATAGCCACTGAGAAACAGTGCGGGCTAGAGAGAAACAGAGTTGTATCTGTTACTTCATAGATCTCTTGAAGAAATCTAGTTCGATGGGGGGATGAGGTATTTATGGAGTCTGAATCAGAATTAATGGGGTCATGTGCCTCCAAATGATTGGGATCCCTTTCAAGCTCATGGAAGGAATTGGATTTGAATTCAACCGAGATTGTAGGGAGATGCCTAATTTCAGTCTCTTTATCTGACCCCCAATCCCAAGTGTCATCTTCATGAAAAATATCATCTCTTGATGTAATTAGTTCTTCCTTGACAGGATTGTAAAGCCTATAGGATTTACTGACTTCACTGTACCCCACAAAAATGCACTTAACATTAGTTTGATCTAGTTTGACCCCTTTTTCTTTGAGAATATGAGCAAATGATATGCCTCCAAAAGTTTTGATATGATCAAGATTTGGCTTTTTGTTGTTTAACTTCTCATAAGGCGTGGAGTTTTTCAAAGACTTAGTTGGATCCCTATGCATGATATATACAGCTGAGTTGGTGGCCTCACCCCAATAGGTTTTTGGAAGCTTTATGGTGTAGCATGGATCGAGCCATCTCAACTATAGTCCTATTTCTTCTTTCTACCAACCCATTCTATTGAGGTGTACCAGGGACTGTCAGTTGATGCTTTATACCATTGATCTTACAGAAATGTGTGAAAGCATGGGACATGAACTCACCTCCATTATCACTTCTTATACTTTTTATCCTCTCTTCTAATTTATTTTCTACTTCTCTCTTAAAGTCAATGAAGCATGATAGAGTTTCAGATTTTTGGGCAAGGAAATAAATCCAAGAAAAACAAGAGAAGCCATCAACCAGAAGGAAGAAGTACCTTTTCCCTCCTAGTGTTGAGGTGGAAGAGGGTCCCCACAGATCACAATGGAGAAGCTCCAGATGTTTAGAGCTTCGATTATTTGATGAAGAAAATGGCAGTCTATGCGATTTATTTGTGGCACAGGTTTCACATTGGCTGTAATGAATCTTTAGCTCAGGTACCCCATCAGCTAGGTTGTGCTCAAATAGATTTTTCATTGAATCAAAGTTCATGTGGCCCAGCCTTTGGTGCCAGAGTAAAACAAGATCAGGAGGGAAACTTTCCGTGGAGAGGGCCCTCTGAAATGGTGAAACAATGGTAATGGAAAAAAATCCTATTTGGACATGTCACAAGAAGCAACCTACACATTAAAGGGGTCAGAAATCAAACAGGTTTTTGATTTGAACAAAACTGTGTTGTCGTTATCCATCAACTGGCCCACACTGAGCAGGTTCTGAGCTAAACTCGACACAAACTGAACGTTTCTATCACTTTCTTCTTGCCACTTGAGTCCAGTATAGGTACACATCCCTTTCCTTCAATTCTACTTGATTTTCCATCTCCCAAGTAAACAAGGGACTTACAGCTTTCATCAAGTTTGGAGAAAAGGGTTTTATCATTTGTCATGTGGCTGGAACATCCTGAGTCAATGACCCAGTCGCAACTATTAGAAGAATTTTGGTGGTGGGCTGGCACTGGGATGCTGGTCATGAAAGCCTTTTCTTCAGCAGGTTTTGAATCTTCTGTGTATTTTGCCTCCTTGTTTTTATACCAGTAGTCACGATCAAAATGCGTGGGTTTTTTACACCTCTCGCACTTGAAGTAACATTTGGTAGTGTCATGGTTTGTTTGTTTTTTTGCACAGGGTGCAGAACAGACCATTTGGCTGGCTGTTTTCATGTAGCACCCCAGTGGTTTGATGTTGTTTTGAATGGTTTGATTGTTTCCAGTTTGACCCCCAAGAATTAGGTCTTGTAGTGTAATTCTCTGAGGGCTTGTTGGAAGTCTGTTTGTTGATTTGCATCTTGGTTTGAAGGGCATGTGTCACACTGAGAAGATGGCGTTTCAATCTCTCCTCATGGGATTGGAGTTTCCTAATGAGGGCAGCAACAAGGAGAGTGTTTAGGTCGTTGCTCTCCTCTATTGCAGCATCAATATGATCGTAAGATCTGGGGAGGCTTTTGAGGATTTTTAATACCAATTCATTTTCTGGAATTTGTGATTCCAGATTGCTTAGTTGGTTTGAAAGATTGGTTAATTTGGGCATAAAATAAAAAATGGTCTCACCTTCCTGCATTGTGAGAGCATCAAACTGCCTCTTTATGGTCACTTTCCGAATGGAGATGGCATTCTGATCTCCTTGATAGATTTCCTTGAGTGTGTCCCAAATTATTTTTGTCGTTTTTGCCCCAATAATACGTGGGAAGATGACTGGTGAAACCGCTTCCTGGGTGGTTAGCAATGCCAAAGAGTTTTTTTGTTTTTCTGCTTTGGGTATTGTTGCTTCCTTATTTTTGTCGTTTTTGCTTGGGAACCATTTTAGACGATCTCCCAGAGGTCTTGAGAATCCAGTAGAGTCTCCATCTTCACGGCCCAGTGTTCATAGAGCTCCCCATTGAATATGGGGGCAATATGTTGGGAGTAGGGAATTGGTACTGTTAATAATGAGCTCATTGTTCAAAAACGAACAGGATAAACTACTACCTTAGCAGAGATTGTGGCTCTGATACCACTGATGGAAATAAAATAAAAACATTTTAGGTAAAAAAAGACGGGAGTGGATCAACTGGAACATTCATACTTCATTGCATAATTTCAACAGGTACAAGGCATCTTGTATAGCCCAGGAATGCTAAACATCAAAGAGGAGAATTAAAATAAAAGGCAGATTTCCAAAGTTATAACTTTTCTTGAAAAAACAGATACATTTAATGCTCTTATTAATTGTTCATTTCAGGTGGCGGTTCGGGTAATGCATAGGTTGGGTGGTTCAGTCTTCAACAATATTCTATGGCAGTAACTACATGATCATAGTGTCTCGGCAGGCTTTGAAGGACTTTTGGCACAATTTGTTTGTCCTCTATAGTAGATCCAAAAAAATTTAATGGATTAATAATGTTTGTTGTTCTGGCATAAAAATATTGGATGCTTTCTTCGTCTTTCATTTGGAGACTGTAAAACTGCCTCCACAAAGTCTGTATTTTAAAAGATATTACCTTCTTTGTCCCTTTTAATTCTTGCGTCAAGAATTCCATGTCTAATGCGTCGTGGTTGCCCCATGATTCTTGGGAAGATTGTGTTTGTGACCCCCTGATGAAGCATTATTTGGGCTGATGCATTTTTCCTCTTTTGATCCTTACAATATTTGGGTGGTTCTCCTCCTTTTCCCTTCTGACTTGGCAGTAAGCCTTCCTCTACGACCTCCCAAAGATCCTGGGAGTCAAAGAGCATCATTATTTTAATGCTCCAGAGCTCGTACATCTCGCCATCGCAGATAGGTGTGGGGAGTGTGAGTGGTAAGAGGGAGAAGTAATAGATGACGATGACATTTTGATGAAATAGTGAAGATGATGGATAAGAATTGGAGGCCGCTCTAATTCCACCAGTAGGATGTTACAATTCTAATGTATGAAAAAATAAGCAAAAAGAGAAACAGAGGCAAGAAATAGGAAGAGTGAAATCAATTCTACTGATTCATTTTTCATTGCAATAACTGTAGAAAAGTTGGCAGAAAAGTGGAAGAAATTGGGAAAGTAGACGGTACTACTAGAGCTTTATATCATTAAAACGGGAGGGTTACAACTTTACTACTCATACATAGATAAAAAAATGTTTTTTCGTATTACAGGGTATCATCTGGGGTCACTTTATATATGACCCAATACAAAAGCTTTTATAAAAATAAAAACAGATACGGTGGACTTGTCATTTCTTCATTCTTCCTTTGAGTTGTCTGCAGGGAGTGGAGGCTGGTTCTTGGCTCGAGGAGGCATGGCCCTTTCAGTCTGGCTTCCAGGGAGACCCTTTCCTCCTATACTCACATTCGTCTGCAAGTTGATTCTTAGATTCACAATATTGAAGCTCTATTTCTCCATTAGAAATTAGATCTCGAATATGATACAGCTTTAGTTCCATATGCTTCGAGTTCTAATGGAATATTGGGTTTTTGGCTATGGCAATGGCAGAGGTATTATCCACATGAATTTTTGTTGGGAACTTTTATCCTAATAGTTCAAATATAAGGCTGTGCAGCCAAATGCCCTCTCTAGCAGCTTAACTTAGAGTAGTGTACTCAGCTTTGGCGAATGATAGGGTGATAATACCATGTTTCCTGGAACTCCGGGAAATATGTTTGTTGTCGATGAAGAAGATGTGACCAGATGTGCTCCTTTTGTCGTCGACAGACCCTCCCCAGTCACTATCTGAGTATCTGATTAGGACTTCTCATATTTTAAGCCATAATTCTTGGTACCATTGATATAACACATAATTCCTTTTTGCTACTGAGAGATGTTTGGTACTTGGGGAGTGCATGTACTTAGATTAGCTTCGAAACTCTTCTGGGTTGGTTTTTTCTTCACCATCATCCCACCTGAGTTTTTCTCCAACACTCATAGGAACAACAGCTGGGTAGGAATTTTCCATACCAAACTGACATAACAAGTCTTCTGCATATTTAGTTTGAGTAATAAAAGTTGAGTATTTAGTTTGATAAATCTGGAGTCTAAGGAAGTACCTGGTTAGTCCCAAATTAGTCATTTTAAATTGAGTTTTGATGTAGGCTTTGAATTATTCTATAGAGCTTTCATCAGAACTAGTTACAAGCATGTCATCTACATAAAGACACGGTAAGATAGAGTCCCTATTTCCTTCTTTTTTTAATATGCATGGATGGTTTGCTTATGGCTCTGGAGAAGCCAGTTTCTAATAGATTGGAGTCAATTTTGTTGTTCCAGGCTCTAGGGGCTTTTTTAGACCACAGGGAGACTTCTTTAGTTTATAACACTTCCCTTCTTCTCCCTTCACTACACATCTCTCTGGCTGCATTACATATATCTCTTTCATTTCTCCATTCAAAAAAGCGGATTTTACATTCATTTGATATACAGGGTAGTTGTGTTGAGCAACATGAGCAAGAAGTAATCGAATAGATTCAAAACAGGCCACATGAGAGAATGTTCCAAGGTAGTCTATTCTTGGTCATTGGGCGCAACCCTTAGCAACCAGACGGGATTTATACTTTTTTTTACTTCACTTTCGTCATTGTATTTTACTTTGTAAAGCCACTTTAGACTTATGGCTTTCATGTTTTGAGGTTTACTTACCAGTTCCCAGGTGAAGTTTTCTTGTATGGACTGCAACTCCTCTTTCATGGCCGCAGTCCATCTTGAATCATTGGTTGCTTCTTGATAACACACTATTGATTAAAAATAAAGGCAAATTGGCATTGATTATAAACATCAGTTATTGGTATATACCTATGTGGTGGTGATGGAGATGATTAGTCTACTGAGCTTTGTTCTAATCCTGACTGTTCACGGTTATTTCTTTACTGAGAGGAAGGCAGTAACTCACATTGTTCTTCATTATTGATGAGAAGACCTGCAACCCCTAGAGATTGATTATGATCCTGAGCAACGCTCCATTTCCAGCTTCCTGCTTCATCAATAATGACATTTCTGGTGATGATAAGTTTTTGTGTGTTTGGATTGTAAACTCAGTACCCCTTTCAATGATTACTATATCCCAGGAATATCGTCTCTCTCCCTTGTCTGCTAATATGACTGTTCACGGTTCAGATTTTAAAGTGTAAGCAATACTGCCAAACACTTTCAGATGCTCTATCTTAGGTTTCTTTCCTATCCAGGATACATATGGTGTTGATTGCTTAAGAGCTCGGTATGGTGCTCTATTTAGTAAGTAGATTGTTGTGCTTGCAGCTTCTCCCCACTAAGACAAAAGAAGGTTCTTTTCTTGCAACATACTTCTGGTCTTTTCAATAATGGTTCTATTAAACCTCTCAACTGCTCCATTTTGCTCTAGAGAGTAGTTGGTGGTTAATTCTCTTTGTATTCCTTGAATCTGACAGAAACTGATGAATTCCTTGCGCATGAATTCACCTCTCATGTCTATTCTTAATGTCTTAATCTTGGAATTGACTTCATTTTCAGCAGAAGCTGTAAATATTAGAAATTTACTAAAAACTTTTGATTGTGCATTTAACAGATATAACCACGTCATTTTTGAGTTGTCATTAACTAGCAGCAGAAAATATCTTTTGCCAGATAGGGAGGGAGCCCTGCTTGGACCCCAAACATCAGCATAGACGAGATTTAGAGGTTTAGGAGATCTAATGGTAGCACGGTGAGGGAAAGGCTGCTTATGGATTTTGCTTACTACACAATTTTCACACATTGTGACCTTTTCTCCCAGAGTTGGTAACCCAATTATCATATTTTTGTCAGCTAACAGTCTTGAATCACTAAAGTTAATATTCCCAAATTGCAAGTGGCACTTTACATTGTTACTGACAACTTCATACTTCTAGTATCCTCATATGGCATGGTTAAAGGAAACATTCAATTTTTGCTCATTTTAACTTTGGCTATAACATGAGAGGTATTTTTATCATAGATATGCACTGCCAATTTTCAAACACATGTTTGTACCCCTTTTGCACAAGTTATCATAAATATGCTTGTATATACATGTTTTAGTTTTGATAGCAATAGTTCCCTTTCCCTCTAAACATTTTGAGGTTCCGTCTCCAAGAATCACATGGGATTCATCTGACTCATCTAGATAAACAAAAGCTTGTTTGTTATGGGTCATGTGGTTGGAACAACCACTATACAAATACCATCCATCATCTTTTTGGTCTACATTGACATTATTGTAAAAAACTAGATCCTCTTCATCTTGTTCACAGAAATAAGCTTCAATTTTAGTTGTTTCCTCAGTTTTTCTTTCTAATTTTTGTTTGAACCAACAATCCTTATCAAAATGAGTTGGTTTCTTGCACCTTTTACACTTATAAAGGCAATCATGAGCATCGTGATTGTTCCTCTTACATTGGGTGCAAACAAAGCGGAGGTCCTGGGAAATTTTTCTTTATCCAACTTTTGTATTGACTCAATACTTTTCTTATCGGATTTATAAGAGATTAGCAGTTGGCTTTTAAAGGCATGTTCTAAAGATTGATTTTCATATCTTTTTAATTTTTTCCCGTGAGCTTGCTGGGAGCCCATGAGTTCAAAAATGGTGAGGACATTCAAGTCCTTGGCTTCTTCGAAAGCTGTTACCACTTGATCATATCAAACTGTGAAAAAGAAATTAAGGGTATCTTCATAGCTTCATATTTGATTTATAATGGTAGTGATTTTTGAGAAATAAGTGTAACGCCCCTGAATTTTTTGTAATTGTTTTAATCGTATTAATGACTTAATATCGTCGTAATGGCGTTACGTTTGTGTGGAGTTTACCGGTGCACTGTAATTCATGCGATTTTGCGTCCATTCGTTTAATTTGATCATGTTTTGAACTTATCGGAATTGAGATTGTAGACTTTAGAAAAAGAAATTAATTAATTTTAAGTAATCCTGTCAAGTTTCGTTGCGATCCGAGCTATATTTGAAGCTCGGTGATTTTTGCAAAGATTTAATGAATTATCATTGTCGTGAACTTCAAAAAATCATAACTCGATAGCGGCTTGTCGAACTTTGAATTTGACTTCCACGTTGGATTCGTAGTACTAGTATTTACCTTATGTGTAAATTTCGTCGAAAACTGAGTTAACCTTAGTCCATTTCGTCAAATCTAAGGTTAAGAAATTTATTTAAATCAAATTATAAATATATATATACATATTTATAAAATTTTAGTATAAAAGTGCCGATTGATTAGGTTTTCTTTCTTCTTCTTCTTCGTTTCTACTGAACCCGTCGCGCGCAAGAGAGAGAAGTCGGCGTTCATTCCGGAGGCTTTGGTCGGTTGTCGTGGGAGCTCTAGTGCTCGGATTCTTCGTCGGAGGCTTTTGGTTTCGTGGATTATTGGGGTTGGAGTGTGTAGCCCCCTTTATATATATTTACACAAACTAATAAAACTTCTTGGATAAAACTTGCCTAAAACTTTAAAATAGGGGATGAAGAAATAAAAACAAACAAAAGATAATTAAAAGGCAAACAAAAATAATAAAGCGGCTATACACACTGGAAGAACTACTATCTCTCGGCTCTCCCTCTCAAGAAAACTCACACGACTGTGTTCCCCGGCAACGGCGCCAAAAACTTGATGGCGCAAATCTTAGCACACCGCTATAGGCGGTAGCTCGACTGCGACACGAAATGGCAGTGTACCGATCGTTCAAGTAATATAAAACGAGGAGTAATCCCCGAGTATCGAATCTCTCAAGGAACACAGTAAGGTGGAGTTAGGTTTCGAGGAAGGACTTGAGATTGAAGTCCTTAAATCGGATGGAATGCGGGGGAGTTGGGTTGGCTTTTGGAAAATAAAATAAAAGCTATCAACTACTCCTATGCAATGCCGCTATGCAATGCTTCGCTTGGCGGGATGGAGACTAGGCAGGCCTTGAGCGCGCTGCGTCGCAAGGGCGGATGGACGAGTAGGCTAGCGGAGTCGAACTATGCAGGCCTTGAGCGCGCTGCTTCGTTAGGCGGGATGGAATACACGGGCCGCTATGCCACGCTTCGGTAGGCGGATGGACGAGTAGGTTAGCGGAATGAGGGTCGCAAGCACCTCTTCGACAAGCACACCACTAACAATTGTTAGGGCGGCACAACACAACCAACAATCCACACCACGGGGCACACCTCGAATGACAATATAACAAGATTACTCAATCACATAGACATGATTTCATACTAATGTTAACAAGTAAAAATATACTTCATCAAAATGTTGGTTCTAGCTACATATACATCAATAAGAAGAGAACAAGGCAAGAAATCGACCGAATCTGAAGGCTCGTTGGAGATTCACGGTTGGAATCGCCGGGTTGTCAATCCGTGTCCAAGCTCGGTCCGCAACTACGTCCGGGGTAGAGAGAGCTGTCACTACTCTCCAATGAGCCCGTCTTCTTCGTGTCACGATCCGGTGGAGGTTGCAAACTTCCTCTTGCTTGATGGCGATGGCGGCTAAACCTTCCTTGGAGCACTTGGATGAAGGAGGAGGCCGAGAGGAAACTCCGGCTCAAGATTGGCGTGAAGAGCAAGCCCGGAGCACCTCCATATGGTGGGCGACGGTGGAGGGGCGAATCTGGGCGGAACCGGGCGGAAAACGACGCTGAAAATCGGGATCCTTGACCTAAAATCGCGAGCAGGTCATTTTATAGGCGCTGGAATAAACAGTGCGCACGGTCATTGACGCACGACCAGTGGTCGTGCGCACTAGAATCCTGTGATCGTGCGCTCTGCCTGGACGGAGCCTGCAAAGACAGAAATTATAAAATAACATGTTCGCACGACCAGTGGCGCACGACCGGTGGTCGTGCGCACTATCGTAGGTGGTCGTGCGCACTGGTTGAAACAGAACTCATGAAATTGATGATAAGTGCGCACGAACAGTGGCGCACGACCGGTGGTCGTGCGCACTATCGTAGATGGTCGTGCGCACTGCACCAAACAGAACTCATGAAAAAAGTGTTAAGTGCACACGATCAGTGGCGCACGACCAGTGGTCGTGCGCAATAGAACCAGTGATCGTGCGCAGTGTTCCTGTGCAGAATTGCACCGGAAGCACCTGCACGACTCCTGTTCTAGCGTACAACCACGAATCCAGCTACTGAAAGTGGTACCTAACAGTGCATGAAAACTACTAATGAAGATAAACATGAAAACACACCAAAATGGGCCTAGAAGTGCACATAGCAAGTGATAACAAATATAAGCTAAAACAAGGCTAAAGTGCAGTGGAATGACTAGATAAACGGCCCAGATGAGTTCATATATGTGTATATAATCGGGACTCATCACACCCCCAGACTTACCTGTTTGCGCGTCCCGAGCAAACAAATTCTAAGCGAACGGGGAAAGAAAAGTAGATGGCTTAAAACTACAATACAGAGTACCATGCGAAGTCGCATGCTCACGTGCATAAGAAGAATAGTAGAGAATATTTCTGATTATAAAAACAGTCTATATATTTCTAAAAGAGTAAAAGCATATTACAACTACTCAAAATGGTGAACAGCGGTGAATCGTTCGGTCATGCATACGGAGAAAGTAAACTAAACGCTGAGATGAGCATTGCTCGAGATTGGGGTGCCGGATAAACTCCACCGAAATCCATCGGTGTCGGTGACCATAGGCTTGCCCGGTCACATTCTCTCCACGGCACTGGTTTGACTCAAATGCGTGAATCAATAGGACTTTAGGTTTTAAATGGGGCTTGGGTTTAGGTGAGGTATACAATGATAAAGACGATGGTTCAAATACTAAACCCAAATGAGCTAATGCAGGAAACTATCCTCATTCACCACACAAACACGCGGGTACACAACACCCCCAGACTTGGACTTAACAGCATGGGTGCGTGCACCGCCTACTCCCAAACATAAATCTATACATAAAGATTTTCAATTAAACACTCCTTCTCTTTCCTTTCTTTTTAACTTCTTTTCTTTTTCTCATTTTTTTCTTTCTTTTCTTATCATTTTCAGCAAATAAACAAAAGGACACATCCACATCTTCACAAACATATTACCACATCAACAACCCAACTCATGAAAATAATAAACAGCTAAAGCTCAGATTTGGGTGTGCGACTAGGATTGGCTTTTGGGCTTTGGTGAAATAAAAGTGGGGCTGAATCAAAGAACGGGTAGGCACAACTGGGCTAGCGAGGATATAGCGGTAGGGATAGGCACAAAGGCTCAACCGGGCCAAAATGATGGCCTATATCACATTCACACAATTGACTAACCGTATACCCATGCTTCAAGAATCGCTTGGGGCAAGTTCTAGCCACCGAGAAAGATTCTCCTTTCTCCCGACTCAAGCAATACGAATCTAGCGATCGTTTACACACATCGCTATGCTACCGTTTGATTCCACCGAATTCACCATTTGAGTAGAGTAAACAACATTTACACTAATAAGAAAAATATAAAACCATAATTATAAAGAGAAGTCTACTCTACACAAGTTTCTATGCAACCGAGCACTCGACTAGAAGCACTACTAGAGTCAACATTTTACTCTGCTACATAGTCCTAAGCCATCACCTAAACTTTCCCAAATAAGCAGAAGAATTAAATTCACAACAGAGCAAGCAAACAGATGAGTACGCGCTCAAGTGGGTGCTGTGGTGTGCAATGAAAATGAACAAATAATAAAACTGAAAATAAAATACTTCTGGCATGCTATGTATGAGTGCACGTGAGTGGGTGAACAAAACTACTCTCCCCCAGACTTAAACTAAACAATCCGCATAATATATGACAGGAAAATCAAAATAGGGCTAGGGGAAGAGAGTACCCAATGCTCAGCAAGTGAGCATACCAGAAGATTGGAGTTTAAACCACGACTAAACTGCAGCATCCGCCATCCAGAGAAGATACCTGCAGGGGTCAGCTCCGCAAAAACAAAAGACAAAAGAAAACTGAAAAGAAAGTACTACTAACTAAACATGATTAGAAGAAATAAAAATGCAGAAAAGAAAGATAACTACTGGGGTTATTGTCATCCCAGCACGACTTATTCTAAATTAAAACGGTTCTAGCTAATGGGCCTATGAAAAAGAAAATGCACAGGTAACTGCTCCATTATCCGTTTCGGTAGCTGGTACCGATACGGAGATAAGGCAGTCACCCCTCTACCTAAATATAGATACCTGCTCCTCACAGGTAGAGGGTAGAGAATGTAAGAAAAGGAGGAGGCCTGGTCCTCACTCATCTCACAAAACACATCCTTGCCTAGCAAGGTATCGTCAACAGGGAGGCAGCAGGAGGAAAAGGCAATGGGTGGAGCTTCCTCAACGGAGGGGGAATAAACCTCCTCACATGAGAGGATACTCTCATCATTGACTTGAGCAAAAAGCTCCAAGTCCTCCTGGGGCACCTGTAAAGACTCAACCTGCACAGGCTCGGAAGAAGAAGGGGGGTCCAGAAAGAAACGAGAAGAAAAACGTAAATCATCAACAATCTGGGGAGTGATCCCGGTTTCACTCCCAGCAAGATCCAAGGGTAGATCGCTATCATCATCGTAAATATCATAGCGAGGGGGACTTGAGAACTCAGGAGCCTCAGTGGTGATTTGGACCTCCTCGTCCCATGAAGAAGTGCAACCCTCCTCATCAGAGAGAGTATCCTCCTCATCCCACCGAGGTGCATCATCGTGTTCAAAGTATTCATTCTCCCCCTCAGGGAAAATGACATCCTCATCCCACTTTGGAGCACCCTCTGAGTCAGAAGCATCGCCCAGCTCCTTTACTTCGATAGGATCATAAAGAATATGTGTAGAAAAATCATGCAAAGAAACTGGAGGGACAAAAAGATTCGGTTCCTCCGCAAAAAGATCTGCTAAAGCCTCCCCGATGGAAAGAATACTTTCCTCATCATACTCAGGTGCATCTAGGAGCTCCCATTCCTCTCCTTGTTGGCTAACAGATGAGTGATCATCATCACTGAGAGTGAAGCCATCAACAGGGAGTGAGGAGTCCGTGCACGAGACAAGCTCAGGGGTAGAGGGCACAATTGCCTCCATGGGTGAAGAATGAGCGATAGGGAAAATGTTGTCCTGAGTGGAGGGGTGGCGGTCAGGCTTGAAAAGACTAGGACAGTCCTTCAATTCATGACCCTCTCCTCGACACAACAAGCAAACAATGTTCCTACACTGCCTAGCATTCAACTCATTCATTTGGTCTATATAATAAACCATCTTATCATTAAAGCCAGGTGAAATATCCCATGACGACATATTTGACAATTAAAGCAGATATAACGAGACTGAAATTCTTTGCAAGAAAATTTACACAAACTAATAAAACTTCTTGGATAAAACTTGCCTAAAACTTTAAAATAGGGGATGAAGAAATAAAAACAAACAAAAGATAATTAAAAGGCAAACAAAAATAATAAAGCGGCTATACACACTGGAAGAACTACTATCTCTCGGCTCTCCCTCTCAAGAAAACTCACACGACTGTGTTCCCCGGCAACGGCGCCAAAAACTTGATGGCGCAAATCTTAGCACACCGCTATAGGCGGTAGCTCGACTGCGACACGAAACGGCAGTGTACCGATCGTTCAAGTAATATAAAACGAGGAGTAATCCCCGAGTATCGAATCTCTCAAGGAACACAGTAAGGTGGAGTTAGGTTTCGAGGAAGGACTTGAGATTGAAGTCCTTAAATCGGATGGAATGCGGGGGAGTTGGGTTGGCTTTTGGAAAATAAAATAAAAGCTATCAACTACTCCTATGCAATGCCGCTATGCAATGCTTCGCTTGGCGGGATGGATACTAGGCAGTCCTTGAGCGCGCTGCGTCGCAAGGGCGGATGGACGAGTAGGCTAGCGGAGTCGAACTATGCAGGCCTTGAGCGCGCTGCTTCGTTAGGCGGGATGGAATACACGGGCCGCTATGCCACGCTTTGGTAGGCGGATGGACGAGTAGGTTAGCGGAATGAGGGTCGCAAGCACCTCTTCGACAAGCACACCACTAACAATTGTTAGGGCGGCACAACACAACCAACAATCCACACCACGGGGCACACCTCGAATGACAATATAACAAGATTACTCAATCACATAGACATGATTTCATACTAATGTTAACAAGTAAAAATATACTTCATCAAAATGTTGGTTCTAGCTACATATACATCAATAAGAAGAGAACAAGGCAAGAAATCGACCGAATCCGAAGGCTCGTTGGAGATTCACGGTTGGAATCGCCGGGTTGTCAATCCGTGTCCAAGCTCGGTCCGCAACTACGTCCGGGGTAGAGAGAGCTGTCACTACTCTCCAATGAGCCCGTCTTCTTCGTGTCACGATCCGGTGGAGGTTGCAAACTTCCTCTTGCTTGATGGCGATGGCGGCTAAACCTTCCTTGGAGCACTTGGATGAAGGAGGAGGCCGAGAGGAAACTCCGGCTCAAGATTGGCGTGAAGAGCAAGCCCGGAGCACCTCCATATGGTGGGCGACGGTGGAGGGGCGAATCTGGGCGGAACCGGGCGGAAAACGACGCTGAAAATCGGGATCCTTGACCTAAAATCGCGAGCAGGTCATTTTATAGGCGCTGGAATAAACAGTGCGCACGGTCATTGACGCACGACCAGTGGTCGTGCGCACTAGAATTCTGTGATCGTGCGCTCTGCCTGGACGGAGCCTGCAAAGACAGAAATTATAAAATAACATGTTCGCACGACCAGTGGCGCACGACCGGTGGTCGTGCGCACTATCGTAGGTGGTCGTGCGCACTGGTTGAAACAGAACTCATGAAATTGATGATAAGTGCGCACGAACAGTGGCGCACGACCGGTGGTCGTGCGCACTATCGTAGATGGTCGTGCGCACTGCACCAAACAGAACTCATGAAAAAAGTGTTAAGTGCACACGATCAGTGGCGCACGACCAGTGGTCGTGCGCAATAGAACCAGTGATCGTGCGCAGTGTTCCTGTGCAGAATTGCACCGGAAGCACCTGCACGACTCCTGTTCTAGCGTACAACCACGAATCCAGCTACTGAAAGTGGTACCTAACAGTGCATGAAAACTACTAATGAAGATAAACATGAAAACACACCAAAATGGGCCTAGAAGTGCACATAGCAAGTGATAACAAATATAAGCTAAAACAAGGCTAAAGTGCAGTGGAATGACTAGATAAACGGCCCAGATGAGTTCATATATGTGTATATAATCGGGACTCATCACTTATATAAAGATTTCAGTAATAGAAGGTTAAGAAGATCCCGCATAGATCCAGCCCGATAAGCAAGAGCATAACTAAAATTTAGCACGCAGTGCAAGATGAACCAGTGGTGGCGGACCCAAACAATGTCACTATCCACTCACATAAAGGGGATGTTCAAAACGAACCAGTGGTGGCGGACCCAAACAATGTCACTATCCACTCACATAAAGGGGATATTCACCCCAAATAAAAGAGGCGCCGTGGTGGTGGTCTCATTGTCTTACCAATCACTATTAACAGAACTGTGATGGAGGACCCCATTGTTCCCTTAACCCATCCTTCTAGTTCAAACAAGTCCATAAATACCCACTGCGGTGGTGGCCTTGATCTAACCAATAGCCATACTATATTGACTATTAATAATTAGAAACTTGCAGGAAAGGGATAGGATAGAAAAAGAAAGGGTGCGATAAGTGATAGCAATTAGGCACAGAGCAAAGGAATCAAGCTTTAGCATTTGCACTATAAGTATAAAGCTACCCAAAACCGAATTTCATCCACTTGCCCTTCAAGTTAACGATTGCTAGCCTCGCAAGACATCGAGAACTAGCAAGGGAAATTCCCTGGTAAATTAACCTCTAATTTCCTAACCCGCCAGGAATTTAGAAAACAAAATTTCCAGGAAATTTAGGGTTCGACTCCCCGCACCGCCGAGGATTAGCAAGCGAGATTTCCGGAAACTTAGCCAAGTAATAATAAGAGATAAGCAGAATTAAACACGTAAACACGATTCGGGGCTAGCATAACCAAACCCAAGGAGCAGCCCCCATAAAACAGCCCTCATAAACAGCAGTCCCCTTTCAAGAAAAATAGCAACATCCCCAATTCAACAAGGAACAGCCCCCTCAACCAAGGGCCAAAAGAGACAGCCCCATCTAAAAGAAACAACAGCAAACCCAACCAAGGTCAACAACAGCAGCCCCCCTAAAAAGAAGACAAGTAGGGAAGCCTTAATAAAAACAACAGCAACCAAAACAACAGCAGCACAACAGCCGCAAACAACAGCAGCAGAATCAATAGCAGCAGCACAACAGCCGCAAACAACAACAACAGAACAATGGCAGCAGCCCAACTCAACAAGGAAAGGAGCCCCACAACAAAGAAAATAAAGAGGCAGCCTCCAATAAACAAAGGACAGCAGCCCAATGTTTGAGTATAAACATCAACCTCCCCTCATGTAAACCAACTTAAGAAGCAGCCCCCCTATGATCAACACTTAAGTAGCAGCCCCCATATGAACAACAAAGAAATTAAACATACAGCAGCAAATTTTATAAAAACAGCCCCCTCAACCAAATAAACAATATATAACAGCAGGTCCCCCTCCCAATCAGAGCAGGAAAACGAAGTAACCATAGGCAGCAATCAAGCAATAACCAGCACAAAGAAAAGGCAAATCAGAAGTCATCCCAACCAAGGGACGAAGGGGGAAGAAGGAGAGTCCATTTTCTTGCCTGAATCGGGATCCGACACCCCACGCCGAAGTGAAAACCCCGGCCGGAAAAACTGTATCACAACTGCCGAAGCCAACTGAGGTCCCCGCAACCCCGCTCTGGCGACAAAAATAGGCCTCCCAGCACTCTTGGACCTCTCTTCCTCGGCGGCTCCAGCGCCTCGCGACTCCCGCCCGACAAACCCTAACCCTCCTCGGCAGCACAGGGGAGGCACGGGAAGGGTAGAAGGAGATAATGATCCGATAGCTTAGCACACATATGTGTGTATATATATACATATATATATGTATCATATATATACATATATACATATATATATATATATATGTATCATATATATACATATATACATATGTATGTTTTTATATATATATATATTTTTTATTATAAGCACTTATACGCAGCAGCCTGGCATTAGACTCACCGGGCGGCGATGAAGACGAAACGGAAATGGCAACGCCCCTCTCATAATAATACTAAACTACGATAAATTTGTGTTTAAACGGTTGATTTTATCGTGACCCCACAAAAAAAACTATAAGAAAACCTGGGGCGTTATAGTGGCTCAGCCCCACCATCCTCAGCTCCTGCTTTATGACCACCTTCTTCCTCATCTTTAAAGAACATCCCCTTCATGCTCCTTGTCTCCTCATCCCAGCTCCAGCAGCTGTCATCTTCAAACACCACTTCCCTTGAGATTATGGTCTTCTCGGTCACCGGGTTGTATAGATTGTAAGCCTTGCTCTTCGGAGCGTAGCCCACAAAAATGCACTTCTCGCTCCTATCATCGAGCTTCTTCCTTCTCTGGTCCGGGACGTGAGCATGAGCTACACACCCAAAGACCCTCAAGTGCTTCACACTTGGCTTCCAGCCACTCCAAGCCTCGAACGGGGTCATGAACTTCACACTCTTTGTGGGGCATCTATTCAATAGATACATTGCACACTGCACTGGATCCGCCCAGAACATCTTCGGCAACCCTTTGCCCTTCACCATACTTCTCGCCATGTTCATGATGGTGAGGTTCTTCCTCTCCGCGACTCCGTTTTGCTGTGGTGAGTACGCCGCCGTCAACTGGTGTGAGATCCCATTCTCCTTGCAGAAAACATCAAACGACCTCGAGGTGTACTCCCCATCCCGATCTGTCCTCAGCACCTTCAGTGGCTGATCACTCTCTTTCTCCGCCATCGCCTTGAACTCCTTGAACTTTTCAAGGGCCTCAGATTTTTCCTTCAAAAAATACACCCAACACTTTCGACTGAAGTCATCTGTGAAGGTGATATAGTATTTGCTTCCGCCCACTGAGGTGGTCTCAAACGGACCTGCAATGTCCAAGTGAACCAGTTCAAGTTGTCTCCTTGATCTCCGAGACTTCCCTCCTTCAAACGTCTGCCTCTTCTGCTTCCCCTTTGTGCATGCCTCGCAGACCTTCTGTGGAGGTGAGATCATTGGCAGATCCTCCACCATCCTGGAGTGGGATAGCAGCTTCAAGCCCGTGAAGCCTAAGTGACCCATCCTATGGTGCCACAACCATGCTTCCTCTTCTTCCTCCATCCTCGCGAAGCATGCCGTCTCCTGAGTATCCATCCTCAATGTAAAGAGACGGTTCGTCGTCATCTTCACCTTCACCACCTCCTTTCCTTGACAGTTCTTCATTGCTAGAGACCCGTCCTTCAACTGGACGCAGTAGCCTCTCTCCACCAACTGCCAAAGGCTCAAGATGTTAGTCTTCAAGCCTGGTACATAGAACACATCATTCAGATGCACCTTCTCTCCATTCAGCTTCACAACCACCAAGCCTTTTCCTTCCAACGAGATCTTCGAAGCATCACTAAAACTAACCTCACCCCCACTGGGCTCAAGGTTAGTGAACATCTCCTTATATCCGCACATGTGGTTGCTCGCCCCTGTGTCCAGGTACCACACTTCATCTCTTCCTTCCTCCACTCCTCGGTAGGTTAGGAACATCATCGGGTCTCCGACGCCAGCATTGTTCCTGTTGTTCCTAGCCTCGGCATAGTGGTTTGCCTCTTCTCTCTTCCTCGGAGCCCAACAGTCATAGCTCATGTGCCTGAATTTGTTACAGTTGTAACATTGGACTTGGGACATATCTCCTCGGCCTCTTCCTCTTCCTTCTTGCCAACCTCCTTGAGGTCGCTCCGCCTCTCTCTGAAAATTTTGATTCCTTCCTTGATCTCTACCTCCTCTTCTACCTCTGCCTCTGCCTTGGTGACCTCGGCCACGCTGGCCGCCTCCTCTTTCGGAGCTTTCTCCAAAATTCAACTGAGTCTGGAGTGCTTTTCCCATGCCACTCGCCTCTTCATCATCTTGCAGCATCCTATACTCATGGGCTTGCAAAGAGCCTACAAGCTCGTCAACGGCCATCTCGGTGAGGTCCTTCGACTCTTCAATCGCTACCATCACATGATGAAACTTCTTGGACATAGATCTCAACAACTTCTCCATAAGGCTCACATCATCGATCGTCTCCCCGTTGCGCTTCATCTCATTTGTGAGCATCTGCAGACGGGTCACGTAGTCACCGACCTTCTCGGTGCTCTGCATCTTCGTTACTTCATATTCCGCACGGAGGGACTGTAGCTTCACCTTCTTAGCCTTGTAAACCCCTTGCATGGAGCGTTGCAACACCTCCCATGCCTCCTTAGAGGTTTTTTCGCGTCTGAGATCTTCTCGAAGGTTGCTTCGTCGACCCCTTGATATAACAAAAAGAGAGCCTTCTTGTCTCCCTTCCTTGTCTCTCTTAACGCCGTCTTCTGCACGTTGGTTAACGCCGCCTCTGCTGCAACAGTACGCTCCTCATAGCCATTCTCAACTATATCCCATAGTTCTTTAGAGGCGAGTAGCACTCGCATCTGTATATGCTCAAATTCCCATAATTTGTCTTTGTCAACTTGGGGACTTGCCCCGACATGGCTCCACTTGTCTCCATCGCTTCTACTCCTCAAACCTTCCGAGTCACCGCAAAGGTTTGCAACCTACCTCTGATACCACTTGTTAGAAGCGCTACGTATAGACACGCAACCTCACTATCACCCTACGCTCCTATTTTGCGAGTACCTCTCGGCAAAATACTCCTTCCTCGAACACTCTCCACGGCGAAACACCTTCCACGGCGAACACCTCCCACTTCGCAACACACCCCTTTGGCGAACACACCCACGCGAGCACCACCTCTCCGACAAGATGGTAGTGGGTGAGAGCCCCTACGCGAGATGGACTCCGGCGAGCTGGCGGCGCGAGAAATCCTTCAGCGAGTGCGGGCTGGCGAGCTGGTGGAGCGAGAACTCTTTCAGCGAGTGCGGGTTGGCGAGCTGGTGGCGCGAGAACTCCTTCAGCGAGATGGCGGGCTGCTCCTCCTTCTCCTCCACGTCCGCTCGAGGCAAGCTGGTGGGCTGGCGAGATGAAGGTGGCGAGAGGGATTGGCGAGGTCCCTATTCCTGCAGGAATAATACAACTATTTTTCTCTCTCTACAAACTCTCCCTCTCTCTCTCTCTCTAAGTTTTCTACCGAAAACGAAAATTCCCCAAACCCTTTTTTTATCTACTATTTTTCAAATACAACTCTCCTATATATATAGGAGTTGGTTACCAATCACACACTGCCACATGGCCTACCATAATAAATGCACCTCTCTCCTAAAAAAAATAATAATAATACAACTAAAACAAAAACAAAAACTAGAGGAGTTGACCCGGTCAACAACAAGTCAAAGTCCAACAGTCTGCAGCAAGTGGAGGCTAGTTCTTGGCTCGAGGAGGCATGGTCCTTTCTGTCTCGATTCCTGGGAGACCCTTTCCTCCTATACTCGCATGCTCTTCTTCGACGGCGCAAGACCCTTTCCTCCTATACTCGCATGCTCTTCTTCGACGGCGCATGTATCCTTCACTGATGCTTGATTATGGATGCTTTGATTATCTTCTAACAATAACTTGATACAAATGCTGCCTTTTTATAGCAGTTAGCAGTGCATTACTTTTTTTTGAAAGATGCAAATAACATGTAATTAAAAACTAAAAAGAAAAGAAAAAAAAAACTACAGCATGCCATCTAAGTCCACCAGAACAAGCTCGACAAACTCAGTCTGGGTGCTATCAATGTCCAGCCAAACAAAATTTCCTCGAAGGGTAAAACACGCACAAAAATCAGCAACTCTATTACCCTCACGGCCAATATGCTGGAACCGAAGCTGGGGAAAGCCGCTCAGAAATGAGAAGTCCTCGTCGCCATCCACAGTCACGCTCCAGTCACCCCGTCTCATCCCAGCAGCACAGCTATCCATAAGGGTACGACAGTCGCCTCTATAATAGCTCCGCGAGTCCCATATAAAGAAGGGGCAATCTGATCCTTCAGCACCAAAATCGCCGCCAGCTCCACTCCCCCAGGATCCCAATGCAGCATCGAGATCCCAGCAGCAAAGACAAGAGCACCTCGACCGTCACGAGCCACCATCCCAAGCCCAGCAAGCACAGATGAGGAAAGCGAACCATCCATATTGAACTTTATCCATCCAGGGGGCGGGGGGCACCAAGAGAGTGGTGTCGACAGCCGGTGAGGCTGGGTGGTACCCTAGTGCCCCTGTGCTGGTAGAGAATGCAAAATGGAGAGGTTCTCAACGATGGTTGCTGCCATAACCGTAAAGGTCGCCACCTCCCCATGGTGAACCTTGGCATTGCGGCCACGCCATGCTTGGTAAATCACACAGCAAAAAACTTGCGCCGTACCTAGTGCACCGGCAGAGGCGGAGGAGAGAAAGTCACGCACAGTCTCCCAACTGGAGAATGAGGGAATACTGTAGCCCCATCGCCGAAGAGAGACCCGGATGGCCACAAGACAACAGTAGTCCGAGACCAGATGGTCTCGGGTCTCCTCTAAAGTGCAGCCCCAAGGACATCCATGCTCAGCAGAAAGACCCCGACGGGCAAGCCATGCACGGGTGGGGATAGCATCCCAGAGAAGCCGCCACCAAAACATCCCCTCTCGCGGGTGAAGCTTCAGCTTCCGAAGCCAGCTGAAATCCGTACGAGTCCCATCGAACTGGGCCATGAAAGCAAGGGAGGCAACTGATCGGCCGCTGAGGCGGGTGCAGAGCTCCGGCCTGTCCTGGGGTTGCGAGCTGTGAAGAGGGATCTGGAGGATGATCTCAACAAGGTCCGACCCAAAAAATTGAGATAGAGCGGAAGCATCCCACCCGTCACCAGGCATCACAAAAGCTGACACCGGGATCGACTCCAGCGCGCCGCAGTCAGCAAAAGTGGGCCACCGAGACAAAGGCTGGTCGAGAATCCAAGCGTGAGCAAGCACATCCACAGACTCCCCATCCGCAATCTTCCAGCGAAGAAGAGGACGAAGGCACTCGACACCATCCCTGATGAGCCGCTGTTGGGTTTTCTGTACCCCTCGAACGGGATTACATATCACATATGCGCAGCGGAAATAACAAGAACAACCCAAAAGAAGCTAACGGATCTTTCGGTTTTCATGATTCAAGAGGATAAGCAAATCGAAATACAAAGTACCTTTGCGGGATTGAGTCAATACTCAACCAAGGTGCTCCAAGATGAAATCCAAAATCTGAGTTCTAAGAATCGAAATGTATCGGCTCCTCTACAGCGATCCACACGAACGATGGAGAACCCTAGCTTTTTGTCGTACAAGAACTAGGTCAAAGAAGGAAGCTCCCAACGTCCCCACGGACTGCTAGATCCGATCCAGGGGAGGCGACGACCACGACGACGACTAGCGGCGGCGGAGGGCGATCGGCGGACGGGAAGAACGAGACCCTCGTGCGGAACTGTTCCGGTCAGGCTATCCGCAGACCAGAACATTTCTGTCCAGATTTACATTCGCCGAATTCGACTAATCACTATAACCGAATTCGGCGAAACCATTTCGACGAATTCGTCTATATGAATTTGGCTATATAAATTCGGCGAAACCCTTTCGTCGAACTGACCTGATTCGGCTAAACCATTTAGTCGAATCTGTAATAAATTCGGTTAATCATATTAGCCGAATTTCATTAGTCGAATCAACATAATTCGGTTAATCACATTAGCCAAATTTGACACAATTCGGTTAAACCCTTTAGCCGAATTTGTCATGTATAAACCCATTCGTTTAAACCCTTTAAACGATTTCCCGTTGAGACATTCTCAACTTAATTCCAAGCAGTCACAGGATTGGTCCTCCACTCATATCCAATATGAGTAAGGCCAACACAATCCTTTCTCCAATTTCTCCAAACGCTTTTATGTGCGACCCTATAAGCTCATATTACGTTGGCAGCAAGACTAACTATTGATTGCTTTGAGATCACCTCAAAAACTCCAACAGTCTCCCACTTGATCACAAAGTATCAACAAAAGTCTCACAAACAATGAGCGGCATCTAGCAATACATCATTGCTACCCAAGCAATAAGAGTTCATAACTCAACAAGCCTGTCATGACCAATGTATCAGTGTTGTCATGTCCCTTTGTCCTTTACATCCGGATAGAACTAGAGGCATGGACCGTGTATTGTTCACCCTCATAATTGTTCAATCCCAATTTCCTGATATAGAATAGACTGTCTGAAATTGGTGAGCTCAATATCATATATTGACTCAACCAAGCATGGCCATCCATTTCTCAGTCTCATTCCATCAAGGGGCCCATGGATGTAACTCCTGTCATACAGGAGGACAAATCCCATTTCTGCTCACACACAAACATCCAAATGATTCGTAACATACCCAACAACCACCCTTATCGTCAACCTTTCTCAAGAGAAGACTTTAGATGGCATCAAAGTACGCTCTTCCTCACATGATGAATGCTATGACTTCAGGTCAAAGGACCACAAACACCATTGTCACTTGAGACCTACTTGTGACACGTTCATATAACAATCCACAAAGTAGTCTCACGGGGGGTCTGTCCAGTACAACTTGTTCTTAACAAGTACCCATATGATGACTTGATATCACAATATCATGACCTGTGAGAACCGGTCATCAGTCAACGCACATGCTAGTCTTATGGTCTTATCCTCGCCCTAAATTTCTAGGATGATACCTCGACCAGGGATCATTTAAGAATGAAGCTCCTTATAAACATAGGCTCTCACGTTCAAGTCACGTACTTGAATTCCTATGGAGGCAAACACTCTAAGGGCATTTATTATGCTAATTAATCTTATCAGACAAATATAAATGACATAATAAAAGAACTTGCCATAAATATAAAATGAAATACATAGTACATATTACAATTCATCCAATGAATAAACAACCAACAAATATGCAATCCACAAGGCTCCCACTAAAGATAATCATTCAGGTATCTAATACCCATTGATCTAACATGACCATCATGCTTCAGTCGGTGGATTGCGCAAGAGGCTTTGTCAGTGGATCCGCTATATTTTCTTCAGTCGGTACTCTGCATATGCTCACATCTCCTCGATCGACAATCTCTCGAATAAGATGGAAGCGCCGAAGTATGTGCTTGGAGCGCTGATGAGATCTAGGTTCCTTAGCTTGCGCAATTGCACCGTTGTTATCACAGTAGAGAACTACGGGATCAACAATGCTAGGAACTACATCAAGCTCGCTGATGAATTTCCTAATCCATACAACCTCCTTCGCCGCATTCGCTACAGCGATATACTCGTCCTCAGTCGTAGAATCAGCAACTGTCTCTTGCTTGGAACTCTTCCAGCTTACAGCTCCTCCATTAAGGCAAAACACAAAACCTGACTGTGACTTTGAGTCATCTCTGTCAGTCTGGAAGCTTGCATCCGTGTAACCCTTTACAACGAGCTCTTCCTCTCCACCAAACACCAAGAATGTATCCTTAGTCCTTCTCAAGTACTTTAGGATATTCTTGACTGCGATCCAGTGACCATCACCCAGATCAGATTGATACCTGCTAGTCATGCTTAAAGCATATGAGACATCGGGTCGAGTACATAACATTGCGTACATGATTGATCCAATTGCTGAAGCATATGGAATCATCTTCATGTGGTCCTTATCTTCCAAAGATTTAGGACACTGGTCCTTAGAGAGACTCACACCATGTGATATGGGTAAGAATCCTTTCTTGGACTCAAGCATGTTGAACTGTTTCAACACCTTGTCAATGTATGTACTCTGGGTCAAACCCAGCAACTTCTTCGATCTATCTCTATAGATCTTAATACCAAGTATATAAGTCGCTTCGCCCAAGTCTTTCATAGAAAAGCACTTCCCTAGGTTGTTCTTAACAACTTGCAGGGTCGGAATGTCATTCCCGATCAATAGTATGTCATCTACATACAATATCAGGAAGACAATAATGCTCCCACTAATCTTCTTGTAAACACAAGGCTCATCTTCGTTCTTGATGAAACCAAACTCTTTGATTTTCTCATCAAAACGTAGATTCCAACTTCGAGAAGCCTGTTTCAATCCATAAATGGATCGATTTAACTTGCATATTTTAGTGGCTTCATCTAGAGATACAAAACCCTCGGGTTGTGTCATATACACTTCCTCAAGGAGGTTTCCATTAAGGAAAGCTGTTTTGACATCCATTTGCCAGATCTCGTAGTCATAATACGCAGCAATAGCAAGTAGAATTCTGATGGACTTGACCATGGCCACAGGGGAAAAGGTCTCATCATAGTCAACACCATGAATTTGCCTGAAACCTTTAGCCACCAGCCGGCCTTTGAATGTCTGTACATTCCCATCCATGTCGGTCTTCTTCTTGAAGACCCACTTGCACCCTATAGGTCGTACCCCTTCAGGTGGTTCCACCAAGGTCCAAACTTGGTTTGTGTACATGGAGTCCATTTCAGATTTCATGGCCTCAAGCCACTTCTCGGAGTCAGGTCCATTCATAGCCTCTTGGTAGGTTGCAGGCTCATCTTCATGATCCATAAGCAACACATTACCTATTTGAGTCAGAAGAAATCCATATCTCTCAGGCTCAAATCTTGGTCTACCAGATCTACGTAGGACTTGTGTTTCTTGAGCAGGCTCTCCAGCTACAACTTCTTGTAGTCCTTGCTCAGGTTCCAATTCTGGTTCGTTCATTATTTGTGGCTCTTGAACTTTTTCAAGTTCTACCTTTGCAGTCTTTCTGGATAAGAACTCTTTCTCCAAAAAGACACCAGTCCTTGCGACAAACACTTTGCCCTCAGACGGTAAGTAGAAGTAGTATCCTTTGGTTTCCCTAGGATACCCCACTAGATAACATTTATCTGATTTGGATTCCAGCTTGTCAGGCATTTGACGTCGCACGTATGCCTCACAGCCCCAAATCTTGATGAACAACATACTAGGATGCTTCCCAGTCCATATCTCATATGGTGTCTTTAGAACCGTTTTCGTTGGAACTCGATTTAGTGTGAAAGCAGCAGTCTCTAAAGCAAAACCCCAAAAGGAAACGGGAAAATCTGCATGACTCATCATCGATCGCACCATGTCTAATAAGGTACGATTCCTCCTCTCAGAAACACCATTATGTTGAGGT
Organism: Dactylorhiza incarnata; assembly: GCA_033032865.1. Classification (NCBI taxonomy): domain Eukaryota; kingdom Viridiplantae; phylum Streptophyta; class Magnoliopsida; order Asparagales; family Orchidaceae; genus Dactylorhiza; species Dactylorhiza incarnata. The sequence continues at coordinate 17,417,228 of JAWHQI010000024.1, forward strand.
GTTCCGGGCGGAGTGAGCTGTGATACAATACCACACTCTTTCAGATGATCACGAAACTCATGACTCAGATATTCGCCACCTCGATCAGATCGTAGTGCTTTTATCTTTTTTCCCAGTTGGTTCTCCACTTCATTTTTAAACACTTTGAACTTTTCAAAGGTCACGGATTTGTTCTTCATAAGAAACACGTATCCGTATCTACTGAAATCATCAGTAAATGTAACGAAGTAGTAGAACCCACCTCTAGCCATAGAACTCATGGGTCCGCATACATCACTATGTATTATACCCAAGAGATCATTAGCCCTCTCATTACAACTAGTGAAAGGAGCTTTCATCATCTTGCCTAATAAACATGACTCGTATCTCTCAAATGATTCATAATCAAATGAGTCCAGTAGTCCATCTTTATGGAGCTTGGGTATGCGTTTCTCGTTTATATGGCTTAAACGACAATGCCAAAGGTACGTAGGATTCGAATCATTTGTTTTTAGTCTTTTAGTATTTTCTATGTTATAGATAGGATGGTCTAAGTTCAAAACATATAAACCATTAAACATTTGGGCAACGCCATAACAAACATCATTCTTAGAAATAGAACAACAATTGTTCTTAATTAAGAAAGAAAAACCAATCATGTCCAAACATGAAATAGAAATAATGTTTCTAGTTATGACCGGAACATAATAACAATTATCAAGTTCTATTACAAGCCCTGTGGGCAAAGAAAGACAGTAAACACCAACGGCGACGGCAACAACTCTTGCTCCATTCCCAACGCGCAGGTCTACCTCCCCTTTACCCAGCATTCTTCTCCTTCTCAGTTCCTGCACATTTATACAAATGTGAGAACCACATTCGGTATCCAATACCCAGGATGAAGGAGCAGAAAGGTTTATTTCTATAACGAAAATACCTGAAGTGGAAGTCATACTTCCCTTCTTCTTCTGCAGATCTTCTAGATACTGAGGACAGTTCCTCGTCCAGTGCCCTGCCTTACCATAATGGTGGCACTTCCCTTCCTTAGCCAAACCTTTCCTTTTCGGTGCTGAAGACATGGGATCAAGATGTGACATAGGTCCTACCTTAGTCTTCTTGGTTCCCTTGACCTTGCCTTTATGCACCATCAGTATGGGGCTAGCAGGTTTGGTCTTCTTCATGTTGATCTCGGCAGTTCTTAACATGCCTAGGAGCTCGGGCAGTGTCTTGTCAATTTCATTCATATTGTAATTTAAGACAAACTGCTCGTAACTGTCCGGCAACGATTGCAGGATCAGATCAGTGGCCATCTCTTGGCTCAAAGGAAACCCCAGTCTTTCAAGGCTCTCTATATACCCAATCATCTTGAGTACGTGAGTTCCTACTGGGTCTCGAGCTCCCATCTTACACTGAAATAATGCCCTGGATATATCGAACCTCTCTTGGCGAGCTTGCCCTTGAAACATTTTCTTCAGGTGCTCAACCATCTCATAACAACTCATGTTCTCATGTTGCTTCTGAAGCTCAGAGTTCATAGTCGCGAGCATAAGGCATTCAACATCCAAGGAGTCATCTCCATACTTCTTATAAGTATCTTTATCTGCACGTGGTGCATTAGAGGCTGGCTCTTCAGGGGGATCTTCTTCCAAGACATAGAGCTTGCGCTCTTGCCTGAGAACAATTCTCAGGTTTCTATACCAGTCAAGGAAATTTGTCCCATTTAGCTTATCCTTCTCAAGGATCGCTCTCAGGGACAAGGCAGAGTGAGATCCACTTGCCATGGATATTCTACAAGGAATTTTGCAAAGTGAAATTTTAGTACTATATTTCAAAATACATTTTATATATTTTTAATAAGGACTTTTATTAAAGAGCTCCCACTATTTTAATCAAATCAATAACCCTTGATATCGATTCGGAGAGTTTATGCTAGCTACTCTCTTAGTGGACAAGATCCGTATTTCACCAACACCACGAGTCCTCTTTGGCGTTCCTCTCATAATGCGGTTATTTAGGTAGACAACATTTGTCAATTGCATCACTATGCAACTCTTGTATGGTTGGTGAATAAGTCTTTATTCGCATCCATCATATGGAGCATGCCAACCCTATGCCTCTAGGCACTCAACCTTTGAGGTCACCTAGTTAAGTTTTGTTGGATCGTATGACGCCCTTAGAGGGGGGGGGGGGGGGTGAATAAGGGTGTGTTTAAATTTGTAATTTTTTTTCTTAATAATTTTAGACAAATTTACTTTAATAGAAAGTTACTTAAAAATAATTTTAAACCAATGCAATTTTTGTATAACACCAAACACAAATTTCTAAGATAAAGATTTAAGCACACAAATTTGCAATTAGTGAAAGGATCATAATTTTATATATATCATGAAATTTGCATACAAATAAAAATGATCTTAACAATGCTTAAGATCAAGGCACAATTATGATAAAAATACAATAATTTTGGTTTACCAATCCTTCTCCCAAGGATCGGAAGGCTATCGCTTGTCTCTCCCAAGATTAAGCCCAAACCTATCCTCTAGATCTTCCCAAGATCTAGACGTAGCACACAAGGCCACGATTTCCCACCAAGCCACGCAAGGACTTGGACGCTCCGCACAAGGAAGCGATTTTCCCTTAAGCCGCGCAAGGACTTAGACGCCGCACGCAAGACGACGATTTCTTTCCCAATACAAAATGAAATATGAGTAAATGAAAATACAATATGAAAAAGACAACTCCCTAGAAATTCAGATCTCTGAATGGATTGTTGAAGCCTCGAGATGATCGTTGATGTAGAAGCGCGCCCGATCTCGTCTTCAATCTTCAATCCTTTTTTGCACAAATGGGAGTTGAGGAGGTTCTGGAGCTCTCTGGTTCGTATGCACTCAGGAAGGAACTGGAATTCACAAAAGCTTGGAATGCACGAACCAAAGGAACCATTTTATAGAATTTCACTGTCGTCTGGGCGACAGTGACTGTCGGAATTTTCCGACAGCGCTAAACTGCCGCTGTCGTGTCGTCGAGCCGTCGTGCGGGCAGTTGCTGGAATCGTGGAGCTGTCGCCTGGGCGACATCGATGTCGGAATTTCCGACAGCGCAAAACCGCCGCTGTCGTGGGTGAAGTCGTGGGCAGTTGGTGTAACCGTCGAGCTGTCGCCTGGGCGACATCGATGTCGGAATTCCGACAGCGCAAAACTGTCTTTCGTCGATCTGCCGTGGAGGGAAGTAGTTGTAACTTCTCTGCTGTCGCCTGGGCGACAGTGGCTGTCGGAATTTTCCGACAGTGAATTTTTCCCACATTCAATTTTAGCTCCAGCAGCAATGTGAACATCACATACCTGTTATCTGCACACCATTAATGAAAATAGAATCAAATACAAAAGGGACTTTGTTATTATCAAACCGGAGGAGTGCGAAACGCATGCTCCAACAATCTCCCCCTTTTGATAATAACAAATCCGTATAAAAAGAAATCATGTCTATTTAGATTGTTGATTTTAAACTTAGGTGTGTGCACAAAATTAACATTATATATATTCCTTAAAATAAATAATCTCCCTTTAAATGAAAGCTCCCCCTAAATGAATGCTCCCCCTAAATGAATGCTCCCCCTAAATGAATGCTCCCCCTAAATGAATGCTCCCCCTAAATATATGCTCCCCCTAAATATATGATGTATTTGTGTAGGTGGAATAAATTGTTGATTTTTCTTTTTATACTTGTTAATTCTCCCCCTTTTGGTATTAGCAAAAGTTAATATTAGATAAGAGAAATGATTCTAAAGGGAAGGTATATAGAATATAGAAAGTAAGATTAAGCGGAAGCACTATTTTCTGGAAATGATTGAAGGCCATGAAATAATAGGAATATGCCATAGTAAGAATAAACTCATGAAGTGACAGTATAGCCATATGAAGTAATGAAGGAAAATAACTGAAACATGAGTAAGATCATTTGAAAGTATCATAGAAAGACACAATAGTGTAAAGAAGTATGGAATCGTTTCGGTCCAATTCTCATGAGATGAATATTTATATAACATAATGATGTGTACATGTGATACTTAGAACAAACATATGAACTTATTTAATTTACATGATCATTGAAATGTAGAACATAATAAAAGCACATAAAGGCAACTTTGACTTTGAAGATATAGCACAAAATGAATAGAAAACCATGTTTCTTTTGCACAAGACACTTTACAATTCTGTCCAAGGTGCTTAACCTCACAATGCTCATTAAGACTTATCAGGAGGGTAAGTAGTGCTTGGTGGAGTATCCTTGTCTTTATTTTGAAAAAAATTTTTGATCACAGATGTGATATCGTATTATTTTTTTTATATTGATAATGTTTTAATTGACCAAGGATCTCCGAATTCACTTGAACCGCAAAAGATGGTGTACTTTTGTTGTGCTAACAAATCAAGGGTGAAAGTTGTTTTTAAGAAGTGCTATTGTATTATGTTAAAGCAAATATGATCCATGTATATATTAAAGAAGTAGACATATGTATTGATCAAAAGAGGTGAACGTGATAGCTCATTATGATAGATAAACAATTTCTCATACTTAGAGGCATGCGAAAACAATTTCCAATGGTCTAAACAGCTAAGTAGAAATGTCAATACGATGATAGCTTGAAAATGAAATCATATAAACATGTAAGTCATTTTATTTAAAATAAATATCACATGGTTTGTCATCAAGTCATGAGATGAAGCATTAATAATGACATATAACTATTGTAGATCATCAAAGGGACACAAAATTGAAGTTTTTACAAAATTGGAGCTGTCGGAAATTTCCGACACTCACTATCGCCTGGGCGACAGCCAAAAATATAAATAGGGCTGGGGACCGAGTCAAACCCTATTGTGCATCATTTTCTGGAGTTAAAAAACGAGAGCAAGCTGTCGGAAGTCGGCGACATCCCTAGATCTAAGGTATGGGTTTTTGATTTTGGTGTTTTTAACTCAAAAAATTTTTAGGGTTTTGTGATTTTGATAGGAGAGAAGAAAGAAAATGTAGTTTTCATGTTGATTTTTTTTTTTAAAAAGAAGTAGATCTAGTTTAAAACAAGGGGATCTTGGTGGATCTTTTTTAAAATTTTTATCTTTGGTAAATTGCTTTTTGATTTTGTGAGATAGATTTCATTTGTTCATTTTCCAAATATTTTTGTAGATCTAGGTTAGGGAAGAAGGTTGAAGATGATGAATAGTAAAGGATTTTGAGAATATTGTGATTTAAAAAAAAACATATATAATTTTTTTTTGTATAAACTTGATGTTGAAATAATATTGATTTTGAGAAGATCTGGAAGTGTATATAAAAATTTTCGAGAAAAGTTCACTTGGAGAGCTGTCGGAAAATTCCGACACTCACTGTCGCCTGGGCGACAGTGTTCCAGTGCACAATGTGATATTATTTTTAATCAAAATTTTTGTATGGTATTTGCAGAATGGCTTCCAGTTCCAAAGCTCGAAAGAGTACTTCGGAAGACGCACATAGTTCATATCAAGTATTTCCTGGAGTTGAGAAAGCTATTGTTGGAATAGCGAAGTATGTGGAATTCGAGTCGCCAAGGCACAATCATATTTATGATCGGCTTGCAAATGCAGGTATATTATCAATAATCACTCCAGAGGCCTTTTCTTCCTTTTTCATTCGTGAATTTTATAACCATTTGGAAGATCCAAATGTCACTGAATTGGATGGTGGTGTGAGATCAAAGATCCAAGGTCAACATGTGGAAATAACACATGTTGATCTGCGAGAGGAATTTGGACTAGTGATGAGTGAGAATATGCCTGATATAGTGGAAACTTATCGAAAGGATAGAGATTGGACCCTTGTGAACATGAGTTTACATGGGAATCAAAAAAAGACTCTTACCACTGAAGTTACTTCACTTACTCCGGATGCGTTCTTAGTCCAAGATATATTAAGGAATTCAGTGATGTTGAAGAGTGGAGACACAAGAAGCATTACGGCTCAGTTGACCCTCTTTACATACTATATTATGGAGGATGAGCTCTTCGATGTGGCAGACTTCATACTCTCCCAGATTAGGTATGCGTATAGATTAAAACATTCAAGATGGGTGAAGGTTCATACGCTGCCAATGGGGGCGGTAATTCAGCGTGTACTCTATAAGAAATATGGATGGATAGTGCAAGCTTATTATTTGGATGATTGCTATCCGGAGATATACTATACGGGTTCGATGAAAGTGAAGAAAACGCCGAAAAAGGCCCATCCGAGAATAGAGATTTGAGAGCCGCCATTGCCTAGAGGAGGTTCACTAAGGGAGTCCATTGATGATCTACGAGATTCACTAGAGGATCACAAGAAGGAGGTGAAGAAGGACCGTAGTCGAATGCAGAAATTCATGAAGTTTCGCGTCAAAGGTCTGAAGTTGAAGCCAACACCGGAGGAAGAGGCCGAATGGCAAGTACCGGACGAAGAACCGCCGCGCCAATCGGTGAGGCGGACTCGCCGTGGCAAAGCCGTGAGACGAGGACTTCCAGAAGATTGTCCAGAGAGCAGCGGGGCTGATTATGAAGAGTCAGAGTAGTCTTATGTTGCTGCTGCTGCTGGGAGCTGTCGGAAAAATCCGACAGCCACTGTCGCCTGGGCGACAGTGAACCTCTTTAAATTTCTGTTTTTGTTTAATGAACTTGATCCTTAATTTGTTTCTACTGTTTTTATTTGAATAATATTGATGTAATGTTAATGATGTTGAATTTTGTTAAGTTTTTTTTTTTTTTTAAATTTAATGTTTTGATTTTTATAATTTTGGCTTTTTGTATTTACATTGTTTATGTTTTGGGATAATAATTTTTTTATTTTATAGGCTTTAAATTGTGATATATTCATTGTGAAATGTCTAGAATGCCCAATTCTAGCCTAAGCATAGAAAAACGGGAATCCGGTAACGGCTTAGTGAATATATCCGCTAGTTGATTTTCCGTGCCTATAAAGTTGATTTTTATATTACCCTTCTTAATATGATCCCTTATAAAATGATGTCGGACATCTATATGCTTAGATCTAGAATGTAATACGGGATTGTTAGTTAAGTCGATAGCACTTTTATTGTCACACTTTAATTCTACACTACTTTGTTGTATGCCAAAATCTTCTAAAGTTTGTGACATCCAAAGAGCTTGGGCACAACAACTACCTAGTGCAATATATTCGGCCTCGGTAGTAGAGAGAGCAACAGAATTCTGTTTCCTACTCGACCATGAAATAAGTGAAGGGCCGATAAAGTGACAAGTGCCACTAGTGCTTTTCCTATCTAAAGAACATCCCGCATAATCAGAATCCGAAAAACCATGCAAAATAAAAGAATCATTTTGAGGATACCATAAACCTAATTTTGATGTTCCAATGAGATATCTAAAGATACGTTTCACCGCTTTTAAATGAGACTCTTTAGGATTAGCTTGAAATCTAGCACATAAACAAACGGCAAACATAATATCAGGTCTAGATGCGGTTAAATACAATAAAGACCCTATCATACTTCTATAAAGGGTTTGTTCAATTGAAACACCACTTTCATCTTTTCCTAATTTTAGTGAAGTACTCATAGGAGTGTTTGCATGCTTAAGGTTTTCAAATCCAAATCTTTTTAACATATCATGAATATACTTGGTTTGACATATAAAAATTCCATCATGTTTTTGTGTAATTTGAAAACCTAGAAAATATGAAAGTTCTCCAACCATACTCATTTCAAATTCATTTTTCATAATTTCAACTACTTCATTACTCAACTCTTCATTAGTGGCTCCAAAAATAATATCATCAACATAAATTTGCAAAATAACTAAATCATGATTAATTTGCTTAATGAAGAGTGTAGAATCAGCACTTCCTATTTTATAATCGTGCTTTAACAAATATTGAGTTAATCGATCATACCAAGCACGAGGCGCTTGTTTTAATCCATAAAGCGCTTTATCTAATTTATAAACATAATTTGGATATTTCTCATTTATAAAGCCAGGGGGTTGTTCTACATAAACTTCTTCTTTTATATACCCGTTTAAAAATGCGGTTTTGACATCCATTTGACATAATTTAAATCTTTTAAAACAAGCAAATGCAAGAAATATTCTAACCGCTTCTAATCTTGCTACAGGTGCAAAAGTTTCATCAAAATCTACCCCTTCAATTTGTGCATAACCTTTTGCAACTAATCTGGCTTTATTTCTAACAATTCTAGATTCATTATCCATTTTATTTTTGAAAATCCACTTAACACCAACTACAGGACGATTTTTGGGTCGTTCTACAAGATTCCAAACCTTATTACGTTCAAATTGATTAAGTTCTTCATTCATAGCTAAAAACCAAAATTCATCATTTAAAGCGGTGGAAACATCTTTTGGTTCTATTTCAGAAACAAAACAAAGGTTTGAAAATAAAACATGTAGCGATGAACGAGTACTAACCCCTTTTTGCGGATCTCCAATGATAAGCTCCTTTGGATGATCCTTTGAGAATCTCAATTCACTTGGAGGCACATATTCTTCTCTTTCTTCTTCTCTTTCTTCTTCTCCTCCTTCTTCTCTTTCTTCTTCTCTTTCTTCTTCTCTTTCTTCTTCTCTTTCTCCAAGTTCGTCATCATTCTCCACCGATGGAAGGGGTTCATCTTCTTTTCCTGTAGTTTTCTTTTCTACACATGAAGCAAACTCATCAAACCTAACATGAATAGATTCTTCAACTATTTTTGCTCTCTTATTATAAACTCTATAGGCCTTGCTATTTGAAGAATAACCAATGAAAATTCCTTCATCACATTTCTCATCAAATTTGCCTAAGTTATCTTTTGTATTCAAAATAAAGCATTTACAACCAAAAACTTTAAAGTAAGATACATTTGGTTTTCTTTGAAAATAAATTTCATAAGGAGTTAATTGTAATGTGGGACGAATCATGGCACGATTAATAATATAGCATGCCGTACTGACTGCTTCGGCCCAAAAATATTTTGGCAATTTAAATTCACACAGCATAGTCCGTCCTAATTCTTGAAGTGTTCTATTTTTCCTCTCTACTACACCATTTTGCTGTGGTGTGCGTGGAGCGGAAAATTCATGTTTTATCCCAAATTCATTACAATATGAAATAAATTTTTCATTATCAAACTCTCCTCCATGATCGGATCTAATGCATTTTACTTTTAGATCAAGTTCATTTTGAATACGTGAAATTAGTTTTACAAATTCATCAAAAGCATCAGATTTTGAATTTAAAAACAAAGTCCAACAAAATCTAGAATAATCATCAATAATAACAAACGTATATTTTCTACCTCCTAGACTTTGTGTAGAAATTGGACCAAACAAGTCCATATGTAATAAATGTAAAGGTCTAGTGGTAGAAATGACATTTTTGCTTGTAAAAGATCATTTTGTAAACTTTCCCTTTTGGCATGGTGAACATAATGAGGATAGCTTTCCATTCAAATTTGGTAAACCTTTTATTATTTTATTTTTAGAAAGCTTTACTATGCGTTTGGCACTAGAATGTCCTAGTCTCCTATGCCATAATTCAAGTTCATCATTCTTTGAAATAAAACATTTAAGTATAGAATGAGATAAATCATGAAAAGTGATCGTATAGACATTGTTTATTCTTGGTGCAGTAAGTACGATTTCATTTGTTTTAGAATCAATAATCTTGCAAAGGTTTGAGCTAGAGTCAAATAAAACATTTAGATTTTTATCACATAGTTGACTAATAGAAATTAAATTATGTTTCAAACCTTTAACATACAAAACATTTGAAATTTTAAATTCTTTGTTACCTACTACTCCAATGCCCTTGACTTTACCCTTTCCATTATCTCCAAATGTCACTGTTCCACCTTTCTTCATCTCCAGGCTAAGGAACTTTGATTTATCGCCCGTCATGTGTTTTGAACATCCAGAGTCCAAATACCACACGTCTTCCTTGTTCCTAGCCTGCACGCACACCTAAAAAGATGATGAGAGTAAAGATCTGGTTACCCAAGTGGTCAATCCCATTGTATAGGTGGACGCCTTAGGTACCCAGATTTGTTTAACATTAGCTTTTCCTTTCTTCCAACATGAGCCCGAGATGTGACCAAATCGATGACATTTAGCACACACAATGAATGGTGAGGAACCATTTTTCAATGGTTTCTCTGGACTCTTGCTGGTGGAAGCATCTTTATGTGTGGACTTAGAAAAATTTGTATTTTGAGAAATTGGTTTTCTGAACCTGGAGCTGTCGCCGGTTCCGACAGTAGCTGTCGGAAATTTCCGACAGCCTCCAGAGCTTCCAGAAATGTATCCTAGTCCAAATTTTGCTGTACCATGGCATTGGTTGGCTAAAAGCATATCCAGAGATTTTTTCCCAACACCAAATTTCCCAATTGCCATGTTCAACTCATTTACTTTGGATTTTAAAATTGAATTTTCTTTTACTATCATGCCACATCTATTTGCAAAAATTTTCTTATAATTCTCTAATTGAGAATGAGAGGTTTTAACAACTTTTTCTAAGTCCTTTTTTTCTTTTACAAGTAGATCAAATTTTTGATCGGACTTAGAAATAGTAGTTTCAAGTTCTTTTATCCTTGTCGAAGAATGATCACACTCTTGACAAAATACCTTCTCCTTCCTAATAGATTCCAACTCATTTGATAGTTTTTTATTTGCTTTTAAAAGGCCTTTATTTTCAGATTTTAAAAAATCAATTTCCTTTAAGCTTTTATCCAAAACTTTGCATGTTTTCATAAATTCAGAATATAACTCATCATAAGATGGAGGCGTTACCTCAGTGTCGCTTTGGACACTGCAGTCGTCATCAAATGTAATGTTCCCTTTTGCCATCAAACATAGATTAGCCTCCTCTTCCTCCTGTGTTGAGGGATCACTTTCTTCACCAGACGAAGAATCATCCCAAGTCTCTGCCTTTAACACTTTCTTCTTGTAACTTTTATCGTGCCTCTTTGCTTTTTGCTCTTTCAGATATTTTGGGCACTTGCTTCTGATATGACCAATCTTCTTGCAATGGTAGCACTCCGGTGGCGGACGCTCCTCTTCATTCTCCACTTTTCCTTTGCCTTTTTGGTAGGCAAAATCCTTCTTTTTGAAAAACTTTTTAAATGAGTTTCTCCTCTCCGGATTTCTCATAAACTTCTTAAAATTTCTCACAAACAGTCCTTCTTCATCTTCATCACTTTCTTCAGTCTCACTCTCAATTTCCTTTTTAGATTTCAACGCCAAGCTTTTCTTTTTGGGCTCCAAATTATACTCTTGGCTTTGAATCTTCAACTCCACTTCATGGGTTTTTAGATTCCCAATGAGACTTTCCAATTGTAAGGTCTTAAGATCATGTGACTCAGAAATTGCAGTCACTTTTGGATTGAACTTCGGGGGAAGTGATCTTAAGATTTTTCTAACTAAATCTCCATTTGAAAAAACCTTACCCAACACCTTTGAATCGTTCACGATTTTAGTGAATCGTGTGTACATTGTGTCAATTTCTTCATCCACCTCCATTTTGAATCTTTCAAACTCTGACTCCAATTGAAATAGCTTTGAATCCTTTACCTGCGAAGTACCTTCATGAGTAATTTCTAAAAGATTCCAAATATCAAAAGCAGTATCACAAGCACAGACTCTATTAAACTCAGTGCGATCTAGTGCGCAAAATAAGGCATTCATGGCCTTTGCATTGTTTTTGCATTTTAATTTATCATTATCATCCCACTTGTCTTTGGGTTTTTCCATAGTTACATCTCCCACAACAAATGTTGGAGAAGTGTAACTAGTTTCTACCATATTCCAGACTTCTATATCTAAAGCAATTAGAAAACAACGCATACGTGTTTTCCAATAATTATAGTCCGTGTCCGTGAAAAGTGGTGGCCTACTAATTCCTTGCCCCTCAACGAACGCGTGATCGTTGTGCGCCATTACTCCCGGTGGTAAAACCGTTTTGGAGTAACCTTGCTCTGATACCACTTGTTGGATCGTATGACGCCCTTAGAGGTGGGGTGAATAAGGGTGTGTTTAAATTTGTAATTTTTTTTTCTTAATAATTTTAGACAAATTTACTTTAATAGAAAGTTACTTAAAAATAATTTTAAACCAATGCAATTTTTGTATAACACCAAACACAAATTTCTAAGATAAAGATTTAAGCACACAAATTTGCAATTAGTGAAAGGATCATAATTTTATATATATCATGAAATTTGCATACAAATAAAAATGATCTTAACAATGCTTAAGATCAAGGCACAATTATGATAAAAATACAATAATTTTGGTTTACAAATCCTTCTCCCAAGGATCGGAAGGCTATCGCTTGTCTCTCCCAAGATCAAGCCCAAACCTATCCTCTAGATCTTCCCAAGATCTAGACGTAGCACACAAGGCCACGATTTCCCACCAAGCCACGCAAGGACTTGGACGCTCCGCACAAGGAAGCGATTTTCCCTTAAGCCGCGCAAGGACTTAGACGCCGCACGCAAGACGACGATTTCTTTCCCAATACAAAATGAAATATGAGTAAATGAAAATACAATATGAAAAAGACAACTCCCTAGAAATTCAGATCTCTGAATGGATTGTTGAAGCCTCGAGATGATCGTTGATGTAGAAGCGCGCCCGATCTCGTCTTCAATCTTCAATCCTTTTTTGCACAAATGGGAGTTGAGGAGGTTCTGGAGCTCTCTGGTTCGTATGCACTCAGGAAGGAACTGGAATTCACAAAAGCTTGGAATGCACGAACCAAAGGAACCATTTTATAGAATTTCACTGTCGCCTGGGCGACAGTGACTGTCGGAATTTTCCGACAGCGCTAAACTGCCGCTGTCGTGTCGTCGAGCCGTCGTGCGGGCAGTTGCTGGAATCGTGGAGCTGTCGCCTGGGCGACATCGATGTCGGAATTTCCGACAGCGCAAAACCGCTGCTGTCGTGGGTGAAGTCGTGGGCAGTTGGTGTAACCGTCGAGCTGTCGCCTGGGCGACATCGATGTCGGAATTCCGACAGCGCAAAACTGTCTTTCGTCGATCTGCCGTGGAGGGAAGTAGTTGTAACTTCTCTGCTGTCGCCTGGGCGACAGTGGCTGTCGGAATTTTCCGACAGTGAATTTTTCCCACATTCAATTTTAGCTCCAGCAGCAATGTGAACATCACATACCTGTTATCTGCACACCATTAATGAAAATAGAATCAAATACAAAAGGGACTTTGTTATTATCAAACCGGAGGAGTGCGAAACGCATGCTCCAACAAGTTTGACCCGATGTCGACAGTGAGATATCACAATTATCCGCTCGCACCCTTACCAAGATAGATTAATGCACCTTGCTTTGGCAAGCCCACACTTCATCGATCGAGGCAGGAAGAGTGTCATCCATCGGAAGGCATCCGAACACTTAATATTAGATAAGGGATTTTTATTTCAAGTGATTAACAATTTAATCATGATTAACATTTAATCATAGTGCACAATCAGAAAATAAAATTACAACATTCACATTCCAGATACATCCCAGATGTGCACAAAAACAGTCTATCAACACTTTGACAAAACATGGCTAAATCTGAGCATTTAGAACACTTCTAAATCTCCAGATTTACATGCATTGGACATATGAACAACAACTCCACTTGTGCAGTAGACAAGCTCGTCTCTCATGTCAGATTCAATAATCTAAACATTTGGTTTCACAAACCATTTTGAGGGACGGTTACTGCAGGGGAGAAACATCCTCTGAACATGAAAATCGCAACGCAATCACATGCGTTCCTGGCGGGGTTCCAAGGGGCCGCGCCCCTGGCGGGGTCTTAGGGGAAGATCCCCTAACGGGGTCCAAGGGGCAGCGCCCCTGGCGTTGGTCTCGCTGTTGGGTTTTCTAAATGTCCCACCACCAGAAACCACACAAAATCACATCAAATGTGATATTCCAAGAAGAAATTAGGGCATTTAGAACGCTTCTAAATGTCCCAATTTACATGCACTTGACTGCAACCTGGCTCTGATACCACTGTTGGGTTTTCTGTACCACTCGAACGGGATTACATATCACATATGCGCAGCGGAAATAACAAGATTAACCCAAAAGAAGCTAACGGATCTTGCAGTTTTCATGATTCAAGAGGATAAGCAAATCGAAATACAAAGTACCTTTGCGGGATTGAGTCAATACTCAACCAAGGTGCTCCAAGATGAAATCCGAAATCTGAGTTCTAAGAACCGAAATTTATCGGCTCCTCTACAGCGATCCACACGAACGATGGAGAACCCTAGCTTTTTGTCGTACAAGAACTAGGTCGGAGAAGGAAGCTCCCAACGTCCCCACGGACTGCTAGATCCGATCCAGAGGAGGCGACGACCACGACGGCGACTAGCGGCGGCGGAGGGCGATCGGCGGACGGGAAGAACGAGACCCTCGTGCGGAACTGTTTCGGTCGGCCGTTCCCGTCAAAATCGCGAAAAGAAAAAGGTCTCATGTAAACCGAATTCGACTCATCACTATAACCGAATTCGGCGAAACCATTTCGACGAATTCGTCTATATGAATTCGGCTATATAAATTCGGCGAAACCCTTTCATCGAACTGACCTGATTCGGCTAAACCCTTTAGTCGAATCTGTAATAAATTCGGTTAATCATATTAGCCGAATTTCATTAGTTGAATCAACATAATTCGGTTAATCACATTATCCGAATTTGACACAATTCGGTTAAACCCTTTAGCCGAATTTGTCATGTATAAACCCATTCGTTTAAACCCTTTAAACGATTTCCCGTTGAGACTTTCTCAACTTAATTCCAAGCAGTCACAAGATTGGTCCTCCACTCATATCCAATATGAGTAAGGCCAACACAATCCTTTCTCCAATTTCTCCAAACGCTTTTATGTGCGACCCTATAGGCTCATATTGCGTTGGCAGCAAGACTAACTATTGATTGCCGTGAGATCACCTCAGAAACTCCAACAACCGCCACACCGGAGAGTCGCGTCGAGTAACCCTCCCGCCAAAGACGGCCAGTGTACCGAGCAGAAATCACCCTGTGGAAAAGGGAAGAACCCGACTGCATCAGCTCCCAGGCGAACTTTGCCCGTAAAGAGCCCT
The DNA here is from genome assembly GCA_033032865.1 of Dactylorhiza incarnata. Taxonomy (NCBI): domain Eukaryota; kingdom Viridiplantae; phylum Streptophyta; class Magnoliopsida; order Asparagales; family Orchidaceae; genus Dactylorhiza; species Dactylorhiza incarnata. Next base: position 17,432,346 of record JAWHQI010000024.1, read on the forward strand.
GCCATCTACGTACCCCATGGAACCCAAGCCCTCCCCCGACCACGAGAGAGCAACATTGCTCCCAGTTAACATAATGCATCCCACGCTGGGAGGGGCCTTTCTGCCACAGAAAAAACCGCGCCAACCGCTCTATAGACTCCTGGACCGAGCGAGGCACGTGACAGTGCGTATAAAGGAACATCGGCGTGGCCAACAGCGCCGAGTTGACGAGGGTGGCCCGGCCAGCCAAGGATAGGTGTCGGTTCCCCCAAGCACGAACCTTCTCCGCCAACTTCAGAAACAGGTGTGAAAAGTCGGAGCACGTCAACTTACGCATAGCCAGTGTAATGCCCAAGTAAGTGAACTCGCGGACCCTCTGAAAGCCCAAACGATGAGTCAGCCTACTACACTGCCACCTATGGGTGGACTTGCCAAACATGACCATGGACTTCGACATGTTGATCCGCTGCCCAGTCCAGGAGCAGTACTCTTGCAGCACAGCAAGACACTGATCCACACACGACGTGGTGACATCCGAGGTGATGAATATGTCGTCAGCGTACAACAAATGAGAGATCCGTGGGCCAGAGGCCGCCACCATAACGCCCAGTGAGTTCCCCCGCTGACTGAAGGCAAGCGAGAGCAGCTCAGAGCACAAAACAAACAGAAAAGGTGATAAGGGGCATCCCTGCCGAAAGCCGCAACTCGCCTTGATCCACCTCGTACGTCGCCCGTTGAGAAGCAGCGCAAACTGCGGAACCTCAACACACTGCAGAATCCATCTAACAAACCTCTCCGGGAACCCAAACATGTCCAGAACCCGCCGCAGCGTCTCCCACGACATCTTGTCGTACGCCTGCTCCATGTCGATCTTCAATGCAAGGAATCCTGTCATTGAGGTCGAGGTCGCCAGCTTGTGCACCACCTCCTGAGCGATAAAGCACTGGTGGGAAATAGAGCGCCCAGGAACAAAGGCCCCCTGCTCCTCAGAGATAAGCGAAGGAAGGAGCCCCTTCATGCGATCCACAAGGATCTTCGCCGCCACCTTATAGATGGTCTGACAAAGACTAATAGGCCGAAACCGGTCCGGTCGAGAGGCATTGGGGCACTTCGAAATGAGTACCACCAATGTCTCCTTCCACTCGCTGGGCTTGTGACCAAGAGCAAAGAAATCGCATATGGCCCTGCAAATAGTGGAACGCACAATTGGCCAGAAATGGACAAAAAAGGAAGCAGTAATACCGTCCATGCCCGGAGCACGGTTGGCCTTCATGGCCTTGATGACGCCCCAAATTTCCTCCACAGAAACCTCCTTCAGCAACAGGGAGGCCGCCTCACCATCAAGCCGCCGCGAGGATGGCAAGAGAGGCCAGCCATCAAGGACAGGAGGTGCACACTCCCACTTCTGATCAAAGAAGTCCAAGAAAGCCGCCTCAATATCCTCCGGATCCTCAACAAGGACGCCATCCTCAAGCTCAACCTGAGAGATCTGATTCCCGCGCCGATGCGCAGAAGCAATGGAGTGAAAATAGTGGGTGTTCGCACCATCATTGATCCACTGCACCTTGGCCCTTTGCCTCCACAAAGTGGCCAACCTAGCATGTGTGCTCAAGAGCTCCTTAACCGCCGCAATAAGAGCTCAGGTCTGGTCCTCCGAGATGCCACCATCCAAGCTCTCCAACCGCTGGAGCTCAACAATCTCCGCCTCCAGCGTTTCCTTCCGGGCCCCCAGATCCTTGAGCTTGTTCTTGCTCCAAAAGAAAAGGGTCCGAAGTGTACGGTGACACTTCCGTTGTAGAACCTCCGCACTGCCACCAACATCCGCCTTAAGCCAACAACGAGAGACCACCTTCCGCACCATCAGGTACGAAAGCCAAGTATCCTCAAACCTGATCCACCTGGTTGGTCGCGCAGCCTGCATCGCCCCCAAAGCCACGAGGAGAGGACAGTGGTCAGAGCCAACACGAGGTAGGTGCCGCACAGTGCCTAATGAAATACAAATTATTGTGTTTAGTAGTGCAGATTATGGTTGGCAGACGTGGCTTTCTCCTGGTGGCAGTAATGACTTTTAATACCTATATGCAACTCGTGATATTCGCACGACATCTAAGGTCTAAACTCTAGCTTATGAAACGAGAAAAAGACAAAATTGGGATGTCCTTCGCCCATCTGTTGATGGAGGCGACACTGGAATCTTCTTCTTCCGTTTGAAAAAGGAGGGTGGCGGCTCCAGACGTCCTTTCGCGAGGAGAATACAAGTGGAGAGGGGAGTCGGCTTAGGCGCTGCTCTTGCTCAAGCTCGGTCAAATGAACCAAAAAATCAATACCCTAAAAACTGGTTAGGCTCACTTTAATATAATAGGGATTAGAAGGATTAAAAGGAGGAATACCAAATCACCCCTCAAACTTTCTTTAACGCCAAATTCATCCACTTAAGAAATCAAATCGGGTATGCGAATTATAATTGATTAACTCGAAGCATGTCAAGGGTAAACCAAGCGCATGCAATTAAGTTCCGAAATTGTCAAGCCCACTCATCATGGGTTGTCTATTTGCACAAACCAAAGAGGACTCACATTTGCAGGTGATCCAAATAGACTCTTGTTACCGCAAAATCGTGTCCGACTTGATTTGTCTGACCCACTCAATGGAGAATTCTTACAGTCGATGCGTGGACCACTCTAATATGCCATTATTTTTGTAATGTCAAAACTTTCGATGCATGTTGCCGAAAAATTTCTAGACAATAAATACGTCAATAACATTCAAATTTACTTTAATGATTCAGAAAATGATCAAACTGTATCATTTTCTTACACAAACGATGAAGAAAAGATATTTAGCTTGTTCTTCTTTTTAAATATTCTTTGTCGGAACAACTGCCGCAATATATAATTAATGTATCTTTTGTTGAGAAGCATTCAGAAGATCTAAGCTCAAGAGGCAGAGAAGCTCAGCTCATATCGAAGGAATATTATGAAGAGATGCGCCTGCCTTCACCATCCCTGATCAAGCGAGAAGACGCGAAGGAGAGGAGCATCTGCAAGAAAAAAAAACAAGAGTTCAGAAGGGTCTCGACGGTTCAAATGAAGAGTCTCGACGGTTTAAAGAGGCGTGCAACAGTTTTTTATTTATTTATCTTCTATAAATGTCTGTAAGTCCCGATGAGGACATGTGATTTTAATTCCTGTCGTTTTCCCTTTCTAAAACCACTGCTACTATTATAAAAGTTTTGTCTTATCTGAAATATTATAGCCTGTGTTATATATATTTTGCCTTTATTTTATATCAGTGGTATCAGAGCAATGAGAACAAAAAATCCTACGATATATTCGTCTCCTACTGTACCAGTGTTCAGTGGAGACATCTATGAACACTGGGCTGTGGAGATGAAGACGTTGTTTTTATCGCAAGGATTATGGGATGTAGTTGAAAACAGTGTAACCACAACATCAACATCAGCAACTACTACACCAACTGCAGCAGAACTAAAGACTCAAGCAGAACAGCAACAAAAAGATGCAAGGGCACTTGTGCTTATTCAACAAGGTGTTTCACCCAACATTTTTCCAAGAATTATGGCCGCAACATCTGCTCAGGAAGCCTGGAATATATTACAAATTGAGTACAAGGGATCACCACAGGTAATATCGTTTAAACTTCAGACTTGTTGGAAAGTTTTTGACACACTAATGATGAAAGAAGGTGAGAAAGTTCAAGAACTTTTGTCTAGAGCAACCTCCATAGTAAACCAAATTAGACTCTTAGGAGATACTATAGAGGATAAACGAATTGCTCCCAAAATATTAAGAAGTTTGACACCTCAATTCAATCATATAGTGGTTGCCATAGAAGAATCAAAAGACATCACTCTTATTAGTATACCAGAGTTATTAGGGTCATTACAATCACATGAAGAGAGACTACAAATTTAGTCACCTCATGTTGATCAAGCCTTGCACACAAGGGTTCCTACTAAGCCTCATCTAATGAAAAATAAACAAGAATTTGCATCATCAGGAAGGCCTCCGTACTCAACTCAAAGAGGAAGAGGAAGGGGCAGGTTTAATACTCCATGGAGATCAGCACTCAATAAAAGAACTGATCTACTATGCACCTTATGCAAAAGGACAAGTCATGAAGCAAGTGATTGTTTCTTTAAATGCAAAAGGTGCAAGAAGCCCTCATATATGGAGAAAGACTGCTGGTTCAAAGACAAACCAGAAGCAAAACCTGCTATTGATGACACCAAAGAGACAAAAGAAACCATGTTTTACTTAAACAATGAAGGCTATCAGAACTCTACAACCTGGTACATAGATAGGGATGTTCAAGCCATATGACAGGCAATAGGAGTCTGTTCATATATCTTGATGAGAGGATGAAGTCTGATGTGGTTCTGGGTGACGGTAAAGTGCAACAAATTCTGAGAACGGGGACCATTAAAGTGCAGAATGACATGAAACAAATTAAGTACATATATGATGTAAGCTATGTACCAACATTAGCAACCAATCTCCTCAGTGTGGGCCAGTTAATGCAACGTGGATATCAAGTTATTTTCACTGAAAACTCTTGCAGCATATTAAACAGTCAAGGCAAACTAGAAGTGTTAGCAAATATGACTTATAATCGAGTTTTCACAATTTCTTTATACCCAGTTTCTGAAGTTAATCTCTCCAGTACTGAGCTATCTCATAATATCACCCACATGTGGCACCAAAGATATGGGCACCTAAACTTAGGTGATTTAAGAGATTTAAAAACCCATCAAATCGTAGAAGGACTCTCTGCATTCTCCCCAGAAAACTATGTGTGTGAGAATTGTGCAGAAGGTAAGAGTCATAGACTACCATTTCCAAAAACATCATATAGAAGAAGTTTACAACCACTGGACCTTCTACATGCAGATCTCTGGGGACCTTCATCCATACATCTTCACTTAGCAATAAAAAGTATTATTTATTGCTGGTGGATGACTGTAGCCGTTATATGTGGATTCATTTCCTTTCAAATAAATCTGAGGCTTTTCAAACCATCTCAAAATTCAAGGCCCTAATAGAAAACCAGTTAGAAAGGAAAATTAAAACCCTGAGGACTGATAGAGGAGGTGAATTTACCTCAACTGAATTTGCTTCTTTTTGTACTCAACATGGAATAAAAAGAGAGCTTACTGTCAGTGGAACACCTCAGCAAAATGGGGTTGTCGAGAGAAGAAAGCGTACAATAATCGAGATGGTAAGAACCATGTTGATCAGTAAAAAGCTTCCCAAAAGTTTCTGGGCTGAAGCTGCAAGTACAGCTACCTATATACTCAACAGAGCTCCTACTAAAGCTTTAATCAAGCAAACTCCTTATGAAAAAGAAAAGCAAAGGTGAGTCATTTCAGAATTTTCGGAAGCTTAGCTTTTGCCCTTATTCAGAAATCAGGAAGAGATAAGTTGGATAAGACAAGTCAAAAATGCATTTTCATTGGGTACAATGAAGAATCTAAAGCCTATAGGTTGTATCAACCTACTCAACATAAGCTCGTAATATCTGGAGATGTTTTATTTTTTGAAGAGAAATGTTGGGAATGGGGCTCAGATCAAGGGCAATCTTCAAAACCACTTGATATGGTGATGAGTGATCCCCTCCAAATCAGGACTCAACCACTGATGGTTGAATCCTCAATCACCACACCAATAGACATTGAAAGCTCAGAAAGTTACCCTCCTCATTCAGCAACACCTCAGTCCTCAAGATCCTCCAACAACCCAAATTCTTCATCACCCCCAAGAAAATATAGAATGTTGAATGATATATATTCTCAACCCGATTTTGTGTTTGTTACAACTACTCCAGTTAATTATGAAGAAGCAAGTAAAATAGTAGAATGGAGAAATGATATGGATGAGGAAATCAAAATGGTTGAAAAGAACAATACTTGGACTCTAGTAACAAAACCACCCAATAGTGATGTAATTGGCTTAAAGTCGATATATATGTTAAAGGAGAAAGAAGATGGATCAATTGCCAAGTATAAAGCAAGAATTGTAGCCAAGGGTTATTCTCAGATACGTGGTATTGATTTCACTGAAATATATGCACCTGTAGCCAGGATGGAGACCATTCGTGCTCTACTCTCTCTTGCTGCACAATTTTGTTTTCATGTTTTCCAACTTGATGTTAAATCTGCATTTCTTAATGGAGAAATAGAAGAGGATATATATGTTGAGCAACCAAGAGGTTATGAGGTAAAGGGAAGAGATGAAGAAGTGTATAAACTTCACAAAGCTCTTTACGGCTTGAAGTAAGCCCCGAGAGCATGGAATGCCAACATAGATAAATACCTGCATGCTTCAAACTTTTAGAAAAGTAAAAATGATCCTTCTTTATATATAAAAGGGAGAATCATAGCATAGTCTATATTTGTATCTATGTAGATGATCTTATCCTCATGGGAAATGACATAAAGCTTATTGAGAAGTTTAAAATAGAAATGAGTAAGAAATATGAGATGACAGATTTGGGCCTTTTGGGGTTTTTTCTTGGGCTCCAAATACAGCAGAATCTGGTTACATTTCAGTATCTCAAGAAAAATATGCTGGAGATTTGTTAAGAAAATTCAGAATGGAAAGTTGTAATCCAGTAACAATACCCATGTTTCAAAATGAAACTTTAGCACCTGCAACAAATGAAGATGTCATGGCAGATGCAACACAGTTTCGAAGCTTAGTTGGCTCATTATTGTATCTCACTAATACTCGACCAGATATAGAATTTTCTGTTAATTATGTGTCCAGATTTATGAGCAAACCCACGCAGACTCACTATGAAGCTGCAAAAAGGATCCTAAGGTATGTTCAAGGCACCAAATCCTGCGGGCTCTTATTTACCAAACATGATAAAGGGCAGCTAATTGGATATACAGATTCTGATTGGGCAAGAAGCATAGATGATAGAAGAAGTGTTAGTGGGTCTATATTTTTCATGGGGCAAAATGTCATCAGTTGGTTTTCCCGAAAGCAACAATCAGTAGCATTAAGCATAACAGAAGCAGAGTATATGGCCCTAAGCAAAGCAACTAGTGAAGGTGTTTGGCTGCAAAGACTTGTGGAAGAAATTTATTCAGAAAAGAAAGAAGCTCCAATCATTTTTTGTGATAGTTCTTCCGCAATAGCAATGGCAAAAAATCCAGTTTTCCACAGTCGCAGCAAACATATCGAGATTAGGTATCATCATATCAGAGAGACTATAGAGAAAGGGGAAATAGATCTGAAATACCTAAGTACTGAACATCAGTTAGCGGACCTGTTTACAAAGCCTCTTGCAAGGGCTCGTTTTGAAACCCTAAGGAGGAAGATCGGGATACTAGACCTCTCGAGCTTACGAGGGGGTGTTGAGAAGCATTCAGAAGATCTAAGCTCAAGAGGCAGAGAAGCTCAACTCATATCGAAGGAGTATTATGAAGAGACGCGCCTGCCTTCACCATCCTTGATCAGGACAGAAGACGCGAAGGAGAGGAGCGTCTGCAAGAAGAAAAGCAAGAGTTCAGAAGGGTCTCGACGGTTCAAATGAAGAGTCTCGACGGTTTAAAGAGGCGTGCAGCAGTTTTTTATTTATTTATCTTCTATAAATGTCTGTAAGTCCCGATGAGGACATGTGATTTTAATTCCTGTCGTTTTTCCCTTTCCAAAACCACTGCTACTATTATAAAAGTTGTCATATCTGAAATATTATAGCCTTGTGTTATATATATTTTGCCTTTATTTTATATCATCTTTAACCTATTTGAAATCATTCGTACCACAATAAGTACAAGGAAAAAATATATGAATGGAAGATAAACTTACAGTGTATGTTGCCGCCAGGTGATGAGGTCAGGGAAAGCCAGGGAAGAGGCAGTGCATGGGAGGGTAACAACAAAATTTCTCTCTCTCTCTCTCTCTCTCTCTCTCTCTCTCTCTCTCTCTCTCTCTCTCTCTCTGTGTGTCTTGGAGCATGTATTGATGTCACCAATCCATGCTCTGCCTCATCCCCGTCTTGCTTCCTTTCTCTCACTACTTATTTATGGAGCAAAAGGGAACAATAGAATCAAACTTTAGTAGCACATAATATAAGTAATAGAGTTGTATCCACAAGTCGCATCAGATTTTCAATATACAGAGAGAATATGATTATAACTTAGAGAAGCAGTGATAGCAACTCGATCTGAAAGAGGATCGACTGAACCTGCTGGAATCCGATGAAGATTCGGCACATCTCGATTTGATAGCGGCGTGTTCAGAGCTCTTGCGCGATTTACAAAATTAAAAATAAAAGAAATGGACTCCTTAGTTCTCTACAGGGAACCATAGCGCATTGTTTTAAGCACATTAGCAGCTGAGCGTGAATATATATATATATATATAGAAGTAATGTTTAATTATTTGGCAAAAACTGGTGGTTGGAAGTTGATGTACTACTTCTGTACTGAAGCAGGCATCAGCTTTAAGTTTGTTTGTGAATCGTACTGCCGACTGTACTGCTATTCCATGCTCTCCCTTGTGTACTACTGGTTCTAAAATTTTAGTATGTTTTGTGTTTTGAGGCTGGGTTAAGTCGATGGATTTTATTAGAGAGTTGGTATTAGAGCACTCCAATTCTCGCTATTCGCACCCCAAAAATTGTAAAAATCATATTTATATGCGCAGTCTAATTCTCGCTAATTGCACCCCATCAAATAACCTTCTTCTCTCCATCTCTCTCCTCCCGTTGCATAAACACTAGCCGTAGTTCTATCGGCTGTGTCATCTTTCCCCCTCTTAGATTCACCTTCTACAAAAAAGAAGGAAATTATCAAGCGAAAATCCCCCCAAAATAGTCAGTTTTCTGGTTAGAGAAAGGTTTGCATGCTATTTAACTTGTTGTAGAGTTAATTCTTCTATGCATGTCATTTAACTTATTTTCCGGCTAGCTTTTTAAATTATTTTAGAGTCTTTAAGATGTACTCTGGGCTTCTAGTGCTTAATTAATCATTAAAGTGCTTCACTTATTTGGGATGGGAGTGGGGTGCAAATATAATTTTGGTCTACAAATAAAATTTATGGACTACGAATAGCGATGGACTGCGAATAGCCAGTTCCGGGCTGCTAATATCAACTCCCTTTTATTAAGGTGTGGACGGTTCTGATCCAAACTAAAGCTGAGTATAATATTCAAAACTCGTTATTTGCTTGAAAATTGCTTGAAAATTGCTCAAATTTTTTATCGAATCAAATTGTCTCGGGATCGATTTCGAGTAGCTCAGCTCGATTGTTGATTTGAGCGGGCTTGATTAATTATTATTTCTATTTTTATTAAATGTTGTATGTCCGTTTAGTTTCCAATATGGCAATATGCCACTTTCCAATTCTGCTTTGCCGCCTCTACAGTCTACACCTTAATTAATTATTGTCCCTTGAAAATCAAAATAGAGGTGATAACGCACACATTTGTCGTTTGTCCCATTCGGTATTCATGATTTCACACTCACACTCACGCGCAGACGCGCCTCTTCAGAGTTCAGTCTTAATTCTTCAACCTTTTCGCTTTATGCGGCTCTGCCTTTTTCGTTCGCCGTTTCTAGGCTTCCAAATACAGCGGAGCGTCGGAGACCTGCTACCCTCATCCTCTGCGAAGGCATCGATCTGAGACCTGTTGTCCTCACCCTCAACGTAGGTGTCGATCTGAGCGGTTCCCAACTTCCCAGCTGTAAGAGATGTAACATACATTTGTGAGGATTTTCCACGTCTTCCACTAGGGCATCGACGCATCACCAGTTGAAGGTTATATTTTCTTCCCCTTTTTTTCTTCAAAATCATCAGAGGATATGCCCTTTTTTTCTGCTCTGGAGTTAGGATATGACTTTATTTCGGCTTCGATATTGTGTTTATTTCCTCTTCAAAATATACATTGTTCTTCAAGTTCTAATTTGATTTACTTCTTTGTTCTTGCTCAACAAAATTTTTTACTACACATTTTTTCTATTTTATATACATTTTGAGGCTTTGCATACAACAGATTTATCTTAATTTTATCGAATTTGTATTACTTGCAGATTCGTGTTGTTGAACGATCTCCATCTTTAAGTGAGCTAAGTGAAATTTTCCTTGGACAGGTGGGTTGTAATTTAGAATGATATTATAGTTAAAACTTTTCTATTTGGATGTCTTTATGGACTTAATTCTGGATTTGATTGTAGTTTGATTATAATCTCGTAATCTTTTTTTGTGCAGTAACATATAAAGCAAAGCGATTTGTATATTTTTCATATTGGACGTAGAGAGATTGTTGGTATTATCTGTTTATTGCATTTTATTTGGTGAACATCAAATCTTTATAAATTTAATGTTACATATTGCTTATTCAGATATTAAAGATATCAATTCAATAGAGAATTATAGTGGATTATTCTCACCGATGAAGGACGATGAAGTGATAATTTTTAACCCATCATTACTGGTCTTAATATAGGAAATGAAGAACTAGAATCTATCTCAACTTGCCCCACTCCAACTACTACTCCCACTGAACTTTCATTAGGTCAACAAGCTACTGAAGTTAAGAAGGGAAACAAAGAAAAAAAAAAAAGAAGTGAAATTTGGGAGCACTTCAAAATTGAGAAAATGAATGATCGAAGTGGGAATATTGTCTTCAAATGTCAATGCAAATATTGTTTCAAAACATATAAGTATCAATTATTGGGATCCACTTCAAATTGTGGTAGACATATCAAAACTTGTTATAAGCATATACAAGTTAGGATGAGTCAAACCATGTTCAATCATGAGAGAGTAAATATGGTAGAAGATTATATTCATATGTCACCAATTTGTGTATCTGGATTTTATGATTCAGTTAGCATAAGACAACTTTAGCCAAATTTATTATTACTGTCGAACTATCATTCTCAATTGTTGAGCAACTTTATTTCAATGTATACTCTAAAGCTCTCAATCTCAATCATATAAAAATTTCAAGGCATAAAATGAAGAATGAATGTATGAAATCGAGAGGGACAAGCTGTTGAAGGTTCTTAAAAGGGTGGATAAAGTTGCATGTGAAAGTGAGGTATTAGATCTTGGACTTACTCTAGAGGGGGAGGGCGGGGGGGGGGGGGGGGGGGTGAATAGAGTATTAAAAGTTTTAACTTATTTTATAGCGGAATTAGAATAATGATATATGTATGTGTAATTGAGTGAGTATAAAAGCAAAACAATAAACACAGCACAGTACAGAAAGAAAACACAACCACAGCAAAGACACAAAGATCTATAGTAGTTCCCCAATCAACCTGGGTACATCTACTCTTCTACCACCCTTGGTTGGATTCCACTTAGGTTTTTGATCAGGTGCCCTATGACCACGGAGCTTTTGATCAGGTGCTCAAACCAAACCACAGGTTTTTGATCATGTGCCCTACCACCAAAGGTTAATTTTTGAAGGGAGTTAGAACCCTGTACAAGATAGGGTAAAAGGATAAACACAAAGTTTATGAAGTTCTTCTCTTCTCAATAAGATCTGAGAGAAGACTAGTGGATTGCTGTTGTTGTAAAGCTCCCCCTGTCTGATAGAATTTGTTGACAGTTGGTGAAATTTTCTCTTGGGTGTAGAAGATTAAGAATCAGCAGATGAAAACTGAGAGAAGATTTCAGATGTTTTTATCAGTGAGTGAAGATGCTGCTGTAGATGAAGATTTCTGTATGCCTCTAGTCTGTCTGAATATTTCACAAGTATATCTTCTTCAATGAATCTTATCTTCTCTTATCTCTACTGTATATCTCTCTTCTACTTTTGTTACTGATTCATCCTTTTTCTTTAGGTATATATTCTGATTTAAAAATTCAAATCTTCTGATAAGGAATAGAATAAACTGAAAAAAAAAACTTTCTTGGGACTGCAATGACAATTCTGCAAAAACTTTAATTCCTTTTTTATGAAAGTTTCCTTTTCCAAAATATGTCAACGGCAAGATTCTCGAAAGAAGAGAATAGAATGAATATATAAAAGGGAAGCAGAAATCTTGTCTTATCTGATAATGAATAAGTCCAAATATATGAATAGATCCGTTGCTGGATAGTCGATCTGAGTTCAGTGAAAAAAAACTGATTCTTCAGAAATTTGTCAAGCTCAAAATGAATTTCGTCGAACAGAAAGCTTGAGTTCGTCGAATAGAGAGCTAAGTTCGTCGAACTGAAAAACTTAGTTACTAATTCGTCGAACAGAACACTGAGTTCGTCGATCTCAATCAGGAGTTCGTTGAACTGAAAGATAGAATCTGCAGAACTGCTTGAAAGACTGATTTCGTCGAGCTGAGGATCAATTTTGTCGAACTGATAAACGGCGTTCGTCGAACTCAGGAAGAAATTCGTCGAACACAGAAAACATAGAAATTTTCTAAGTTCTAGATAACTCAGACAAGCTTAAATAATGACCCTAAGACTATACATTGGGTCAACTTGATTCCTAATCACAAATAGTGATCCTAGCCCAAATTAGTAATAGGGTTGTTCCAACAATCTCCCCATATTTGGGTTAGGATATTATTTGACAAAATTAAATAAAACAAACAACAATAAACACAAAGTATATATATCTGACAGAATTTAACATTCATTTTAGCAGATTGAAAAATATAGAACTCTGAGTTTAGGAAGTTTTACACTTAAAACAAAATTTAGCAGAACCAAATAATCATGAGCTTTACTCTGTCTTTGAAGAAGGTTTGAAAATGATTTCTCTGTTAGGATTTTCAGATTCTCTCTTGCTCATATAGAGGTCATTAGCTCCCAGCAGGGTTTGAGATGAAGCATGAGGAACCACTGCAGCTGGGTGCAACCTTAGGTAGTCTTCAGCATTGAAGAGATGCCTTGAGCTGTATCTTTCAAATTCCTGTCTTCTGAATTCAGACATAGTTAAAAATTGAGAATAGTCTTTTCCTTCAGCTTTGGCTTTATTGATTTGAGCAGTAGCAATTGATTCTCTATATCTAGCCATGTGAGCATTCTTTTCTGAATCTGGATTAATAGGAGATGAAGGCCTTTCATCATGATCACTAGACTGATATGAGGATTGAAGATCTTGAGAATTTCTTTTCCTGTGCAAGGATCCATCAGAGACATGATATTTGTAAACTGAAAATAGAGCTCTGGCAGATCCTGAGGGAGGAGCTCTGGATGATCTTGAACTGTAGGAGCCACTAGAACTTCTGTGACTTTCTCCTGCTCTTCTTGATAGCTGAGGGGAAGGTTTCTGAGAGGAAGAGGACAAGCCTGCAGATCCAGCTGCTGGAGGAGGATTAAACTTTACTGGCTTATCAGAATAGAATCCTGTTTTCTTCATTTTCTTTCTCCTATTATTCTCATTCCTTGAGAATCTCATCCAGGCTGGAGAATCTTTGGTGAGGGTGATGTTTTTCAAAATGTAATTGTACAACCCCGTGTTCGCCTGAGGGGGCAAGGCCCGAAGGATAGCCATTCCAGAAGGACACTCGCGAGAGCCAGGCGTGGCGAGCCAGAAGGACCTCGCGGAGAGGGGTGCGAGGTCGGGTCTAGGTAGTCGCCCGCCAGAAGACAAGCGAGCGGGGTCTTCGCAGAGCGCTCGCCTAAGAGGAGTTTCACGAGCCATACTCGCGAGGAGACTCGCCCGAGCTCTCGCGAGTGTCCTTCTCGCAGGCCACTTGCCCATAGGCTAAGGAGGTGAAATTACCCCTCTGCCCATTGCGGTCTGCCGTTAGCCCCTCCAAACTGTGGAGTTTGGCTGTTAGCAGGCCAAATTAGGGTGCGTTTAGTAAAACCAAAAGGCAGAATTCCGCTATTAACAGACCACGAACAAAAACTATAAATAGACCTTAAAGGGAACCTTGGGAGAGGATTTCGGACTCAGTACTCTGAGCTTCTTCTTCCCTTGGTTACTTTGGTTTAGCTCTCCAGCTCTCCAAGGTGCCCAAGTCTCAGCTTTGGCTTGGGAGGGGAAGCACTCAACGATCTTTCGGGTTTGTGGTGGGACCTCCTCGCTGTGAATAAGGTCTTAGTCTAGTTCCTAATCTCCAGTCTGTTCTTTCCGAGGGATCAGTAAGGGCTAGCTGCCCCTCGACTTGTCGAGGGCCCGAGCTTCACATGAGATCGATAAATCAGTTTCAACATTTTGGTGCGGTGAGCGTGGAGTGTGGCTGGTCCAAGAAAGTTCCTAGGAAGGGACATGGCAGGAGATGAAGAGCAGGGCGAGGAGTTCTGTGGGTCACCCCCGGTGGTGTCGCCGAGGATGTTCTCGAACTTCAGGAGGGAAGTCCTCGACACCCTCGGGTTCGCGGTCGCAGCGTTGCAAAGCACGTTCGCGACCCCAGCGGCTCAGGCATGCCATCCTCCAGCAGCGGTTGGCGAGAATGCCCCGGGAGGAAGGGCTGGAAAGGAAGTGGCCCGGGGGTCAGTGCAAGACCTGGAGGGGCGAGTACTGTTCGCCAGCCCATCGAGCTCGGTTCCGACGAGCTCAGTTCAGGCGAGCGAGGTACCGATGAGCACGGTGCCGACCAGCACGGTGCAGGCGAGCACGGTGCAGGCGGGTGCGGTGCCCGTGAAGGAGGTTCCGGCAGGTATGGCTCTCGTGAGCATGGCCCCGACCGCTCCAACCTGGCGAGAGAGCTCGGGGGGCGAGTGGGGAAGGAAAGGATGGCAGGTGGAGGGAGCCCATTCTGCGAGCTGGTGCTTTCCGCACCGGTTCTGGAAGGGTTCAGGTAATGGGACAGGGTCTACTATCACGGTAGGGATGACCCTGTCCAACACCTGCAGTCTTTCGAGGACTCTGTTACTATCAGGCCGATGTCAGATGTCTTTAAGTGTCGGCTCTTGGCCGTCACCCTGAAAGAGAAGGCCAGGGACTGGTTCCATCAACTCCCTGTTGGGTCGATCTACGCTTTTGAGGACTTGCGTAGAAGCTTCTTTTTGCGGTTTTCGACTCCAAAGAAGAGGAAGAAGGATGTCGAGTCCCTCTTTAAGGTGAAGCAGGAGCCCAAGGAGTCGTTGGCTCGCTATGCGGATCAGTTCCAGGAGGAGGTGCTACTCACCCAAGAGATGGCTGGGTTTGTCCTCCAACTCGCCTTCACGGTCGGGCTGAGGGAGAGTTTCTTCAAAATGGGTTTGAAGAGAAAAGCCCCCGTCTCCTACAAGGAGTTGATGGAGAGGGTGGCGGAGGAAATAGAAAGTGAGGAGGCCAACCCAGAGCTCACCAGGAGGCTGGCAAAGCTCAGTGAGCTAGAGGTCAGGCAGCAGGAGGTGCGGTGAAGAGAAGAGCCCCGGGCCCCGGAGGGGGGATGGAGGCAGCAGGGCGGAGGAATGTAGGGTCAAGGGAGAGGTTACGCCGCGGGAGGAGGTAACTTCCTTAGGGGTCAGGGAAGACCCCATCAGTTGGGATGGAAGCAGGGTCCAAGGCAGATGCCTCCCCCGCCTCAGCAGGCCATGGAAATCAGGCGAAGGAGGGGAGGAAGAGGAAGGAGAGAAGGGGTAGGAGCAGAAGCGGGTGCAGGAAGGAGAAGGGGGAATAGGGCGGCAGAGGTTGAGATGGGAGAGGTGATGTTGCCATACTGTGACTTCCACGATGAGGAAGGTCACGCGACGTCCACTTGCCCGGAGTTCTTGGAGACGAAGAGGGCCAGAGTGCCGGCGCAGCGTCAACAGCAGCAAGTGAGGATTGAGGAGGTCCTGCCTCGGGAGGATGAGGAGGAAAGGTGCGAGGATAGGGTCGATTTGGGGACCCGAGGGGGGATCGAAGTGATCCACGGGGGAGGAGGGGTTGAGGCAACCCGCAAGGCGGGCCTCCATACCATCTACCGCCGGAGCGTGGCTTCGACATCCACAGCCCAGCCCCCGGCCGAAAAATTTACTTTCTCCCAAAGGTACATGCCGGGTCATGAAGACCCTTTCTGCAATGCGTTGGTAATCCAGACCGCCATTGAGAACTTCACGGTGTCCCGGATTCTCGTGGACAATGGAAGCTCCGTCAATGTCATCTTCAAGAAGGCATTCGATGAGATGAAGGTGGAGTCCAAGAGGTTGTTGGCCTCGGATGGCCCGTTGTTCGGGTTCTCCGGAGAGAGGAAGAAGGTAGAGGGGGGAGTGGGGCTCCATGTGGTCCTGGACTGGCAATCTCGGAATTGCCGCTTCGTCATAGTGGATGCCCCCAACAGCTATAGTTCCATCTTCGGCGACCGCTAATCAGTGCTTTCCGCTGCGTCCCCTCCACCTTCCACTAGTGTCTCAAGTTCAACTCAGGAGGAGTTCAGGTCCGGGTAAGGGGGGACCCAAAAGTAGCAAGGCAATGCTATGTGACGGCAGTAAACACCATCTCCTGGATAGCCGAAGCAGAGAAATGGGATCAGGAGGTGGGGGAGCTGGCGGGTCTCGGATAGGCAGAGGAGCAGATGGGGGAAGGAGAGGAGGAGAAGGAAGAGGTAGAGGGTCAGGCCCAGAAGGGAAGGGCGGAAGAGCTGATGGCGATCAGAAAAGAAGGAAAGGAGGAGGAGACTGAAGCTTTTATAAGCGGCGAAGGGAAGGAAGAAGTTTGGGGAGAGTAGTCCCAGCTGGAAGCCATGGAGGAGGTTGTGGAGATCGAGGTCACCACCCGGGCTGGGGCGGTGGAGAAGGTCTGAATCAATGGGGAGCTCGGCCTGGAGGAGCAGAAGCAAATCCTGGCCTGCATCTAGAAAAATGTGGATGTCTTCGCTTGGAGTGCCGCGGAGATGCCCGGGATCGATGCAAATGTGGCTTGCCGTCGCCTCAATCTCGACCCCATCAACCGCCCCATCCATCAAAAGAAGAGGGCCATAACAGACAAGCTGGAGGGGCCCATCCGAGAGGAGGTGGGTAAGCTCCTGCAGGCAGGTTTTGTATCGGAGATCCAGTATCCAGGCTGGGTCTCCAACGTGGTTATGGTGAAAAAGGGAGGAGGTAAGTGGAGGATGTGTATCGATTTTTCCTTGCTTAATAAATCATGCCCCAAGGATTGCTACCCCTTGCCTAGAATCGACGCGCTGGTTGACTCAGCCGTCGGTTTCCCTGTAATGTCTTTTTAGATGCTTTTTTAGGTTATCATCAGATCCGCATGCCCCCCCCCCCACCCCCCCCCCCCCCCCCCCCCCCCCCCCCCGACATCAAGGATGTCTCCTTCATCATAGGGGATGGGTGCTATTATTATAAGATGATGCCCTTTGGGCTCAAGAATGCAGGGGCCATGTACCAACGAATGATGGACACGGTCTTCCGAGAGCAGAAGGGGAGAAACCTGGAAGTCTATGTTGATGATCTCATGATAAAGAGTCGGGACCTCGAGTCTCACCTCCAAGACCTTGAAGAGACCTTTGGGACCTTGCGGAGGTATAAGATGAAGCTCAACCCCTAAAGTGTGTCTTCGGGGCTAGCCGGGGAAAATTCTTGGGTCACTTGCTCACCCCAGCGGGGGTGGAGCCTAACCCACATAAGGTTAAAGCAATCATGGAGTTGGGGTCGCTAAGAAACTCAAAGGAAGTTTAGAGCCTCACGGGAAAACTAGACGGACTCAGTAGGTTCCTCTCCAAGGCGGGTGAGAAGTGTGCACCTTTCTTCAAGGTGCTACGGGGAAACAAAAAATTTGAATGGACCTTGGAATGTGAGGAAGCTTTTCAAGCTTTGAAAGGGCAACTCACCCAGACTCCTCTACTCCAGGGACCAAGGCAAGGGGAGGATCTATCCCTATACTTGGGGGTAGGATCTGAGGCAGTAAGTTCGATGTTGGTTCGGGAAGGAGGGAGGAAGCAGTTCCCCATCTACTACGTCAGCCGAGTGCTGAGGAAGGCGGAGCTCCGATACCCAATTTTGGAAAAGTTGGCTTTCGCTTTGGTGGTTTCGGCCCAGAAGCTCCGACCATACTTCCAAGCGCACTCAATCAAAGTGGTGACCGACCACCCGCTTCGCAAAGTCATGGAAGGGGTGGAGCATTCAGGGAGGCTAGCAAAATGGTCTGTGGAGCTGAGTGAGTTCGACATCGCGTTTGTGCCAAGGATGTCGATCAAGGCACAAGCAGTGGCGGACTTCATGGTGGACTACGCAACTGAAGTAGGGGAGCAAGAATCACCTCCCCCGGTGGCATGGAATATGCTGGTGGATGGTGCGTCAGGGAAGCACTCTTATGGAGGGGGAACCATTCTAATAAGCCCCCAAGGGACAAAGATTGAGCAATTCTTGAGCATCCATTTTCCAATTACTAAGAACCAGGCCGAATACGAGGCAGTGATAGCAGGCCTGCGATTGGCCCGAGAGTTGAGAGTGCAAGATGTGGAGGTCTCAACGAATTCTATGGTGGTGGCATGCCAAGTCAAAGGGGAATTTGAAGCAAAGGAGCCGACCCTCCAATGCTACCTGGAGAAGGTCAAGGGGGTCATCGGTCAATTTTGCACTTTCTCCATCAAGCATGTGCCAAGTGAGGAGAGCACCCCGGCAGACCTCTTAGCCAAGTTTGGCCCTCGAGCTGGGTGGACAGTATCGGAACTCTTTCGACCTTCCATCGAGGAAGGGTAGCTGATGGAGGTGGATCAGCGAGCATCATGGATGGATCCCTTCGTCACCTTCCTGGCATCGGGAGAGTTCCCTGAAAGGGACGTGGATAAACGACGCTTCAGGTATAAGTCAGCCTATTATTCCTTACATGCAGAAGGACTATACAGGAAAACACTATCAGGGTTCCTAGCCCATTGTGTATCAGAGGAGGAGGTCCCGAGAGTTCTCGAAGAAATCCACTCGGGGGAATGTGGCAGTTGTTGGGTTTTCTTTACCCCTAACGGGATGACATATCGAATATGCGCAGCGGAAATAAAGACAAGAACAACCCAAAAGAGACAACGGATCATGCGGTTTTCATGATTCAAGAGAATAATCAAATCGAAATGTACCTTCGCGGGATTGAGTCAATACTCAACCAAGGTGCTCCAAGATGAAATCGGGTAGACAAAATCTGAGTTCCAAGAACCGAAATGTGTCGGCTCCTCTACAGCGATCCACACGAACGATGTAGAACCCTAGCTTCTTGTCGTACAAGAACTAGGTCGGAGAAGGAAGCTCTCAACGTCCCCACGGACTGCTAGGTCTGATCCAGGGGAGGCGGCGATCATGACGGCGACTAGCGGCAGTGGAAGACGATCGGCGGACGGGAAGAACGAGATGCCCTCGCGCGGAACAGTTCCGGTCGGTCGTTCTCGTCTAAATCGCGAAAAAGATTAAATCCCTATAAACCTAAAATCGCATGCCCTTTTATACTAAAACGCATAAATCAGGCTATCCGCAGACCAGAGGGAAAAGATGAATATCTGTCCAGATTTACATTCGCCGAATTCGACTAATCAATATAACCGAATTCGACTCAAATTCGGTGAAACCATTTCGACGAATTCGTCTATACAAATTCGGCTATATCATTTCGTCAAAACCCTTTCGTCGAACTGACATGATTTGGCTAAACCCTTTAGTCGAATCTGTTATAATTTCGGTTAATCATATTAGCCGAATTTCATTAGTCGAATCAAGCTAATTCAGTTAAACCTTTTAACCGAATTTGACGCAGTTCGGTTAAACCCTTTAGCCGAATTTGTCAAGTAAATACTCATTCATTTAAACCCTTTAAACGATTTCCCGTTGAGACATTCTCAACTTAATTCCAAGCAGTCACAAGATTGGTCCTCCACTCATATCCAATATGAGTAAGGCCAACACAATCCTTTCTCTAATTTCTCCAAACGCTTTTATGTGCGACCCTATAGGCTCATATTGCGTTGGCAGCAAGACTAACTATTGATTGCTTTGAGATCATCTCAGAAACTCCAACATCAGTCACTCCGGGAGCCGAACTCTGGAGGGGAGAGTGTTGAGGCAAGGCTATTTTTGGCCTACCCTCAGCAAAGATGTGGCAGAGTTTGTAATAAAATGTTCAAAGTGTCAGTCTATGCTGCACTCCAACTCATCCCAGCTCAGAGGCTCCGGACCATCACAGCTCTGTGGCCCTTCGCTATATGGGGTTTGGACCTAGTAGGTACTTTCCCACAAGCTAGTGGCCAAAGGAAGTTCCTATTGGTAATGATTGATTATTTCTCCAAGTGGGTAGAAGTAAAGGTGCTGGCCAAGGTAACGTCCTAAGTGGTAAGAAATTTTGTGTGGGGGGAGATAATTTGCAGGCACAGACTCCCATTGGCCATAGTGATGGACAACAGACCACAATTTTCCAGCGAAGAGTTTGTTAATTTTTACACCCAACTCGGCATAGACCTCAGGTTCGCGTCGGTCCACCACCCGAGGAGTAATGGTCAGGTGGAGTCAGCGAATAAGATAATTGTCAACCTGCTCAAGAAGAAAGTGGAGAATCTCAGGGGCAACTGGGTAGAGTAGCTGCCCTTGGTCCTGTGGGCCTTGAGGACTACTCCGAACACAGCCACAGGGGAGACCCCCTTCAAACTATCTCATGGGTCTGATGTCGTCCTCCCGATAGAGTTCGAGGTGAAAACCCCCAGGGTGGTCACCGCGGGCGAAGGGGATGAAGAATGGCTAGTGGAAAATGATGCAGAGCCAAGGTTGTCCCTGGACCTGGTGGAAGAGCTCCGAGACCTTACTACTATTCGGCAGGAGGAAGTCAAGAGGCGGATGGCCAGGTATTTTGACCAACACATCATAATAAAATAGTTCGAAAGGGGGGACTTGGTCCCGAAGAAGGTAGATGCGGCAGGAAGAGGGGCCATTGTAGGTAAGCTTGAGCCCAATTGGGAGGGGTTTACATTGTAAGAGAAGTGCTCAAGACAGGAGGGTACCACCACCACGATGTGGAAGGGATACCCCTTGTCTGAGCCAGGAGTGGGGACGATTTGAAAAGATTCTATCCTTAAAAAACTTTAGTAACTAACTTATTGTGTGTTTCATTCTCCATACATAGATTCAGAAGTCGTTTTTGAGTAGGTAACAAGCATTGGTGCTGGAATGCCCCAGATCGATTCCGCTACCGGGCTCTCATAGACGGTGGGTCAGGTTGATCTCTGGAGAGGCTGGCAGGTGGCAAGTTCTTTGGTGCTGGAATGCCCCAGATTGATTCCACTGCCGGGCTCTCATAGACAGTGGGTCAGGTTGATCTCTGGAGAGGCTGGCAAAAGGCAAGTTCTTTGGTGCTGGAATGCCCCAGATCGATTCCACTGCCGGGCTCTCATAGACGGTGGGTCAGGTTGATCTCTGGAGAGGCTAGCAAGAGGCAAGTTCTTTGGTGCTGGAATGCCCCAGATCGATTCTGCTGCTGGGCTCTCATAGACGGTGGGTCAGGTTGATCTCTGGAGAGGCTGGCAAGAGGCAAGTTCTTTGGTGCTGGAATGCCCCAGATCGATTCTGCTGCCGGGCTCTCATAGACGGTGGGTTAGGTTGATCTCTGGAGAGGCTGGCAAGTGGCAAGTTCTTTGGTGCTGGAATGCCCCAGATCGATTCTGATGCTGGGCTCTCATAGACAGTGGGTCAGGTTGATCTCTGGAGAGGCTGGCAAAAGGCAAGTTCTTTGGTGCTGGAATGCCCCAGATCGATTCCACTGCCGGGCTCTCATAGACGGTGGGTCAGGTTGATCTCTGGAGAGGCTAGCAAGAGGCAAGTTCTTTGGTGCTGGAATGCCCCAGATCGATTCTGCTGCTGGGCTCTCATAGACGGTGGGTCAGGTTGATCTCTGGAGAGGCTGGCAAGAGGCAAGTTCTTTGGTGCTGGAATGCCCCAGATCGATTCTGCTGCCGGGCTCTCATAGACGGTGGGTTAGGTTGATCTCTGGAGAGGCTGGCAAGTGGCAAGTTCTTTGGTGCTGGAATGCCCCAGATCGATTCTGATGCTGGGCTCTCATAGACGGTGGGTCAGGTTGATCTCTGGTGAGGCTGGCAAGAGGCAAGTTCTTTGGTGCTGGAATGCCCCAAATCGATTCTGCTGCCGGGGTCTCATAGAAGGTGGCTCAGGTTGATCTCTGGAGAGGCTGGCAAGAGACAAGTTCTTTGGTGCTGGAATGCCCCAGATTGATTCCGCTACCGGGCTCTCATAGACGGCAGTTCAGGTTGATCTCTGGGGAGGCTGGCAAGTGACAATTTCCTTGGTGCTGGAATGCCCCAGATCTAATTCACTATTGGGCTCTCATAGACGGTGGGTCAGGTTGATCTCTGGAGAGGCTGGTAAGTGGCAATTTCTTTGGTGCTGGAATGCCCCAGATCGATTCCGCTGCCGGGCTCTCATAGACGGTGGGTCAGGTTGATCTCTGGAGAGGCTGGCAAGTGGCAACATTGGTGCTGGAATGCCCCAGATCGATTCCGCTGCCAGGCTCTTATAGACGGTGGGTCAGGTTACGTGATAGGCGGACTCGAGCACGATGAATGCGATGGCAAAAGAACAGGTAATAAACGTGAGAAAAAAGCAGCATACATAAATAACGAGAATACAGTAAACAAGGTCGAAAATTGCCATTTCCATTTCATCAAAAATCAGTTACACGGGTTGCGGCGATCTCGCCAGCCAAAAATATAAAATAAAAGTACAAGTCTTGTCTAAGATTCGCTAGTAGACCGATCGTCCACGCTGTCCGTTGGTGGCGGGGCTGGTATAAACAGCTCTGGGACCACGTCCTCGATCGTCAGGTCGGCCGCCTCGACAGAAAGCAGGCTGGCTCCCTGCATGGCCCGGAAGATGTATCGCGCCGAGGTCATGGAGGCCTCGCGACATTCTTCCTCCCAGGCTCGCTAGTCATTCCACAGACGGAGAGGAGACGGGGGGACAGCGATATGGATCAGCTCCTGGTTGTAAGTCTTCAACACGTCGACCTCATTCTCTAGGCCGAAGATACGAGAGCGAAGCTCTTTGGTGGTCTCGGCATCCTGTAGAGTAAATGGGTAAGCCGTATGAACAATTAGGAAAGGAGGGAGGCGAGAACTCAAATACTTACCACGTCCTGGTGGCCGAGGGAGAGTGCCTCGTAGGCGAGCAGCTTTTCGTTCAAGCTCGTAATCTCGGCGGCGGAATCCTTGTAGGTGAGGGCGAGCTCCTCATTGTGGCGCTCCAGCTGGATACATCGCCGGCCCGTCATATGAGCGAGCTCCGTAGAGCGGAGCTTGGCTCGCGCACTTTCGTACGCTAAGGTCCTCGCGGTCTCATCCTTGAAGACCGAGGCGTCCTCGCGACCATACAATCCGAAGCAGAGCGAGAACGCCTGCCCGTTGACTGTTGGCTGCTCCACCCAGGAGGAGAGGAGGGTGGAGATGGTGGCTTCGTTGACTTCTGGATTCCAGTACAGCAGGTAATCGCCGGCCTTGTCCTTGTGCCTTTGGCCAATACCAAAGTTCCAGTGATTTATCGGCACTGGCAAGGAGGAGACCCTAGTGACCTTCTCGACCGGCTCGCCAGACCCCCTTTCGTCGGGGAAGTCAGTCGGTAGGACCTCGCCCGGGGAAGCCTCGGCATGCTCCTTTCCGTTCTTGGAGGGGAGGGGGTTCTTCTTACTCTTCTTCTGGGAGGGCTGCGAGGTGGAGTCCTTTCGACCAGAGGACTCACCCCTTTTCTTTGTGGGTAGGGCAGCAGGACAGGAGGTCTCGCGACAGGCGTCAACTCCCATTTTTGCGAGGGCGAGGTTTATAGGAAAAGACCGGCTGCTTACGTAGGGGGGATGGACGGGGAGATCTCACTCACCTGTAATAGTTCAGTAATTAAAAACGTTAAGCGAGAACTTTGAGAATAAAAGGGGGAGCAAGCGTGGTACATACCCTCCACGGGGAGCAGTGGTTGTAGTGAGTCGAGGTTCCGGCGAAGATGCGCCACCTCAAAGTTCTTCTTGCTGAAGAACTACACAGAGCGACGTCATGGCCGCCGAGAGCTGGGGGCGGTAGGTGCTCTCGCCATGCTGAATCGGTGAGAATGGGATGTTGCTGAAGTTCCCTTTGACGAAAAGGAACTTCTGAGCCCAGTAGTGGATCTTGTTGACGTTCTTGTTGACCTTGAGTCCCGAGCCACGAAGTAAGCGGAGCCCTCCTTGCAGGCCCTGAAGGAGAATAACTTCTGGAAGACCAGCAGGCTGAACTCAATGCGTTCTTCTCGCATGTAGCTGTTGGAACATGGTCTTCCGCATCTCCTAGGTTTGAGAATAACAAATCCTATGTGTATTTGATCTTGTGTGTTCAAGTGTGCAGGTTTACTAGGTCCACATGACTCAAGGAGTACACATGATGACTGCCCCCAAAATTGAGGCCAAATTTCGAAGAGGCTCACTAGCGCCGGCCGCTAGCGTTGATGAGCGCGTTTCCGGGAGCTGTTATGGAAGGCGCTAATGCCTGGCGGTAGCGGATAACGCCGGCGGTATCGGTGAACACAGATGGAATGAAAGCCTCGTTGCCGCGGATGGGAGATCCTGCCGCGCAAGAAGTTTCTTAATTAGGGATAGCGCCGACGGTAACTACTAGCACTGGCGGTAGCATGGAGCACAAGAGGCATGTAGCAATAGGTTGCCGCGGATGGAATATTCTGCCGCGCAAATTGTTTCTTAATCCGGGCTAGCGCCGGCGGTAGCGCTAGCGCCGGCGGTAGCGCTAGCGCTGGCGGTAGCGCTTGGGCTATAAAAGGACCCCCTCTCCTCTTGTTTTCGCACACCAATTTCATACACCTTAGAGAGAGAGTACTAGAATTCCAGAGGCCTATCTTGGCCGAAATTTGAGGTCCCGGCGAAGCTCTGCAAACTTCTGAAGGAGGATTCCATCACGCCGAAGCCAAACGAAGTCCGCTTCGACAAACGCTGATTCTACAGCGGATCTTCGCCTCCATATTCAGATGTTCATCTTAAGGGAAGTTTTTATTATTTTATTTGTCTTTCTTTGTAAACGGTAGTGAAATCGCCTCGTGTTGGCGACTAGGTCTGGGGTAGGACTTAGGGCTGAAAAACGCCTCGTGTTGGCCACTAGATCTAGGTTAGGTCTAGGGGGTGCTTGAGGCCACATCCGGGGAAGGATTGGCTAGAGCGGCTTGAGGCCGAATCTGGGAAGGAGGAGGCTAGGGCCACCGGTTCGTGGGGAAGCGAGTCGGGATAGAAAACAAAAAGAACTTTTATTATTCGCCTCCGATCTCTAGCGACATTGAGATCAAGTTTTGTAAAACTGATTTAATATCAATAAAGCTTGTCTCTCTTTTTGTTTTACTTATCTTCTTGTTTTAATATTGCAATATTCCAAAGTTTTCTAAATAAAATATAAAGTTTTTGAAAACCCTTATTCACCCCCCCTCTAAGGGCGCCGACCGATCCAACAAATGGTATCAGAGCCAGGTTATTCCAATCGGCTTAACAACCGGGAATAATGGCGTCTCATGATCTCGCTTCAACTAGTGGGGCAAATTTCTGTGAAGATGAAATATCACATAAACCACCTTTGTTTGAAGGAACAAATTATAAAGGATGGAAAATTTTAATGGAAAAATTTATTAAAACTTTAGATATCGAAGTATGGAACTTAGCAATTATAAGACGTGCGGATGAATCAAATAAAAAGGAACTTCATTTAGATGCAAAAGCTAAACATTATCTATATTGTGGTCTCTCAAATGAAGTTTTCAAATTTGTGTATTGTTTTTCTAGTGCTTATAAAGTATGGAAATTTCTTGAAGAAATGTATGATCTTCCTCTCGCAGGTATGGAACAAACACAGGAGGAAAAGAATGAACAAGCATCCATTATCGTTCAAGAAGATCTCTCTCGGAGCGAAGCCATGGAGAATATTGAAATAGTAAAGGAGAACAATGCACCAAGAGAAAGGGAAGATGAAAATTCATCCATGATGAAGGAAGGGCCAAAAGATAACGAAGGAACTCTATGCATACATTTTGCCTCCACCAAAAGCGCTGTAAGAAAGTCAAAATCTTCTTCTTGTGTGATAACTTCCATTTCTAGTTTCAATATATTAAAAACAGCTAAACGTAAGATCAAAAAATTGAAAATTACTAATAAAAATTTACGTTTAGAAAATAAGAGACTAAAAGCTAATGTTAACTCAAATTCAAATTGTGATGTGCCTACCCCATCTTGTCTTTTACTTAAAAATATAAAACCTTGTTTTGATTGTAATAATAGTAAGGAAAAATTCAAAGAACTTGAAAAAGAATTGATGTGTATAAAAGAACATAATGAAAAATTATGCTTAGAAAATTCATCGTTAAAGAGTGATTATGCTAAGTGTAAGGACTACGAAATAGAAATTAAAGAGATGGACGAAACATTTGATGAATATAGGGATAAATATGAAGAACATATTGAATCAATTGTTACTACTCTTAAAAATAGCACAATCGCTTATAATAAAGCTAGACATAATTTAAAAACTAAGAATGATGAATTAAATGCCAAAATCCACTTGCTTAAGGAAATCATAAAAAAAAATTCACAAAACATATATCCACAATTTCAGAATATATCTAAAAGTAAGATGAATATAATTTCTCAAAAGGTTAAATCAAACAATGGAAATAAAAGACATCAACAAATTAAAAATGAACTTCCAAAGTACAATCATTATTATCATATACAACATCAAACTTCTCCAAACATAAAATTTCAAAAATTTCTTATAAAAAATGCTTTATATAATCACTGTCATTATAAAGATTATCACAATAGAAATTTGACTCATAATAATAATATTAAACCACAGTTTGAATGGAGGCCCAAAACCAAAGATGAAACACAAACACCACAAAAAAGGGCCCATTCATTTCAATCTCCCCAAAAGCAAATACGTTGTATTTGGGTACCCAAAGGAACCATCACACCCGGTCCTCTTTGGACACCTAAAACTCTCTTTCATTAGGTACCACCAAATGCATGAAGTAGAATATTTTCAAGAGGAAAATAGACAATTTTTCTACTTCATGATATGCTTTAATGTCTTTTAATTTTCTTTGTTTTCTTATTTCTTTATTATCATACTATGGTCATCTTATATAGGAAGCATGATCAAAAATTTAATGAGCCTATAAAATTAATCAAAATTCAAAATCCTTTTTAAGACGACCTACTTATTATTCATATATTCATTATACATATATTTATCAACAAGTGAATTCAGAATCTTCTATGTGGTAGTAAAATAGTTAATCATAGGATTTCAAAAAGGTATACCACATGAATTTTTTTTCCTTCATAAATATCAAACTATAAATAAAACATTCTAGTCAAACATCCAAAAGATAACAAAATCAAGCATAATTCAAAAAACAACAACATCCAAGACATAAGGTTCAAATTCCTGAATTATTACATAACAAAAAAACTGTTCCTCTCACATCTACTCCTCCTCATCTATATCCTCCACACTTGGAGTTGGAGAGCGTCTTCTACGAGTCCTTCGGATCGAGTGGCGGGGCGGATCTGTAACTGGGCTCTTCCACTCCCTCCGCTCTGGAGTAGATGGCTTCAAATTTAAAGCCTTCATCATGAACTTCATTTTCTTGATCCCTGAGACATCCTTCTCCATCCGTGTCATCCGATCGCCCATCTCCTCTCGAAAGGACCCATATGGAGCATCTCGAGCCCCTCGAGATGACGCACCTCGCCGGAGTGGAGGTTGAGCTGATGTCGATGGCTCATCCGGGTTGATTAATGCTCGCAAATGTGAAGTACAATAAATAGGAGGGTAGCAATCTATCAAGTAGAAACCCAGCTCAATAGAAGGATACAACATCTGAATCACCCGCTGGATGATGAAGCCCAGGGGCAAGTTGTTGTATCTCTGTCGGGTGGGTTGCCTCAACTTGTAGGAGTAGCGAATCAGGGAAAGTAGTAAGTCTGCCACGTCGAACTTCTCCTCCTCCAAAATAAAATAAGTGACATAACTGAGCTGGGCTGTGACCTTTGCTGTGTCACCCAACTTCAGCATAATTGTGTGGCGTAATACATCCTGAACAACTAGGGCATCCACGGTGAGTTTCGACACCGACGAGATCAGACTTCTGCATTCCTTATTATGTAGCACCATGTTCACCTGAGTCCAATCTCTGCCCACCCTGAAACTCTCCACAATCTCCAACCGATATGAATGCTGGGATAATCCAAACACGCGCCTCAGGTGCTCATGAGTAATAGTCACCTCTTGCCCTTGTACCTGTGACCGCACTCCCCCATCCAGCCTGGTTTGTGATGGGTCTTCCAAATGCGTATAGAACTCTCGCACTAACTCGGAAGAAAATCCGTCAGAAATAAATAAATTTAGCACCTCATAGGCAGCAAATAACTGCATAATGTGAGAGTGTCGTGGCAAGTCAAACTCCACGATGTATGGAACGCCCACTACTGTTGCCTCTACTGCTAACTCTGTACTCTTCTTTCCTTTAGGGGCCATCTGCCACATTATATAAACTTATTAAAAAACAAGAATGACAAAATTTTCATCTAGTAAAAAAAATGTTTTCACACATACTCTAAAAATCAAAATCAAGGTAGATCTAAGAATTTAACATCAAAAATCAAGTTAATCAAAATAAAAAACAATTACTAGATCCAAATCAAAATCAAAATCCACTAGTTATTTTCATATTTTTAATAATTTCTAAACAACAACTACTAGATCCAAGAAATCCGAGAAACGCTTTCATGAAAAAATTAATTTAAGAATCTCCTTCAAAATTAAAATACATTCATATCCTAACATTAAAATCAAAAATTTCACATATTCAAAAACAAAAACCTCATCAAAACCACAAATCTTGGAGAAAACCTAACCGTGTAGATCTAATTTCTAAATCTACCTAAAATTTCATATTTCTTCATCTCTAACATCACAATGAAGCTTTAAAACAAAAATCATAAGCAACAGTGAAGAAATACCTCAGATCTGGGCGTAGACCAGAGTGTTCTTCGAGGTTTTTTCGGGAGCAAATGGAAGCAAACGGCGGATCTGAAAAGATTAGGGGGATTTAACAAAAGCCTCGATAGCGCCAGCGCTAGCTCTAGCGCCGGCGGTATCGGGCCCCTCTGATTTTTCAATAAATCAAAATTCCATTAAATACCTCTATTTATTCTCTACAATATGTACTAGTTGGTAAGGCAAGATTTCATATATTTTGACTTATATTGGGTGTCCTAGATTCTTCAAATTAAAACATGCCTACTAATGCAATTTTCTTCATTTTTAACCATCAAAAACATTTCCAAAAATTCTGCAAATTCAGCATGAAACTACTAATGGGACACCTAATCAAGTTCAAGTATCAAAATTTTCAAAACCCTAAAAAATCACTTACTATTTCCCGCGCTAGCGCTAGCGCCGACGCTAGCGTCGAGGTTCAAATTTCCGTGTTTTTAAAATTTCTAAAAATTCCTAAAAATATTTTGATCTATATGTACTATTTAGTTTTTGCACATCTGTTTTTCTTTTCTTTTTGAAAAATCAAATACAAAAATAGAAAAATAAATTACAAAAAAAAAAGTTTTTCCTTTGTTTGCTTTTGTTGTTTCCTTTGTTTAAAGTTCATCTTTTTACAAAAATAAAAAAAAAATTACAAAAGCAAAAATTACAAAAATCTGCTTTTATTTGCTAAAACCAAATACAAAAATATAAAACTTTAAAACTATCAAAAAAAAACTCTATGATTTTTTCTTGTAAAATCAAGCATGATTTAATCTACTATTTAGAAATTCTACAATGTTACAATTTTCTCTTCAAACTACTTTGGACATTGTCTTTCTTCATGCTTTGATATATCTATTCAAATGTGCATCAATTATAGTTTAAAAGTTGTGTAGGATCAAGCTTAGCATGCCTCTAAGTATGAGAAATGATTTATGGTTGATAATGATATTTATTCACTCACCTTTTTTTGGCATTGTCTACATATGCATTTAATCTAAGAATGCTTGTGTATGTTTTGTATTAGTACAAATAAATTAAAATTGCACAAGTATCTTACCTACACTCCTTCTTTTGCACTCTTAAACATTAAGAAAAGTGGTTATATTTTTTCTCATAACATCTATTGATTTGCAAAACAAGTGTATTCGGAGAACTTTGTACAAAACAAAATTATAAAATAAATGACAAAGATAACTCCACCAAGCACTACTTGAACCTCCTGATAAGTCTTAATGAGCATTGTGAGGTTGAGCACCTTGGAAAGAATAATTAAGTGTCTTGTGCAAATCAACTCTTTCTTTCAAAAATAAGAAAAACCACTTTCTCTTAAGTACACCGGATCACAAGTCTCAAAATTCTAAATAAAATATGTGATCCCCCACGCACTACTTTGCACCCTGATAAGTCTTGATGAGCATTGTGTGTACAAAGCACCTTGGTAGTTGTACATTTTTTTGTGCATTAAAGTGTGTGGAAGTAATCTTATTTGTGTTTTATTGTGCTTCTTACTTTACATATTACTTGTATTTTTTGATTAAAACATTTGTTTACTCTCCTCAAATTTACACTTATGTGCACATCATTATCTTCCATAACACTTCTTCTCATGAGTATTGGATCCTAATGCTAATTCTATATTACTTTTTCTTTCTGAAATGCACTAGATAACCTAGCATGTGTTCTACAATATTTTTGCATGTTTTTGAACTTAAGAATTAAAGTAACATTGTGGTCATCTCTTTTTGATAAACATTATTTCATGCTTGGTTATTCTAAAATTTAAAACTGCACAATGATTTCCAAAAACATCATTTTGTGTGATCTTTACCTCATATTTTTTGGATTATCATTCCTATTTGCTATAAGTCTTCCGCATCTTAACCATATAAGTGTTTTTTACCTTGCGCTTTCATGCTTATTTCATATCTTGTATTATTTGCATCATCACTTATTCTTAAAAATTCCTATCTTTCATTAAGTGATAGATTTCCTTGGAAACACTTTTTATTGGTTACTTCAAACATAAAAATCTTTTATGCTAAAAACTCTGAAATTTTGTAATAACTCTGATCTATTTCAATAAAATACAATTCTAAATCTCCTTATCATTTACCTAAAAAGCTCGATCATGCCTTATCTTTTATTTACACATTTTTAGTGCTTTGTCTCCTACCCACTTTTGCTAATAACAAAGTGGGAGAACTAACATGATAAAATGCAAAAGGGGGAGAACTAACATGATAAATATATAATCCGCTATCAAACTACAAACCCAACATGATTGATTAAGTTGATAGCATATATATTAGGGGAGCATTCACTTAGGGGGAGCATGTATTTAGGGGGAGCAAGTCTAACATGCTAGAATCAATTATTATCCTAAGTCATCACTCTCACACACACACAAGTATAGTTTCATCATGCGTATCTATTAATGCTTTGATTTATCATTAATGGATTTGTTATTATCAAAAGGGGGAGTTTGTTGGAACATGGTCTTCCGCATCTCCTAGGTTTGAGAATAACAAATCCTATGTGTATTTGATCTTGTGTGTTCAAGTGTGCAGGCT
This sequence comes from Dactylorhiza incarnata, assembly GCA_033032865.1. NCBI lineage: Eukaryota > Viridiplantae > Streptophyta > Magnoliopsida > Asparagales > Orchidaceae > Dactylorhiza > Dactylorhiza incarnata. The sequence continues at coordinate 17,463,789 of JAWHQI010000024.1, forward strand.
TACTAGGTCCACATGACTCAAGGAGTACGCATGATGACTGCCCCCAAAATTGAGGCCAAAATTCGAAGAGGCTCACTAGCGCCGGCGGTAGCAACTAGCGCCGGGCGCTAGCGTTGATGAGCGCATTTCCGGGAGCTGTTATGGAAGGCGCTAACGCCTGGCGGTAGTGGATAACGCCGGCGGTATCGGTGAACACAGATGGAATGAAAGCCTCATTGCCGCGGATTGGAGATCCTGCCGCGCAAGAAGTTTCTTAATCAGGGATAGCGCCGGCGGTAGCTACTAGCGCTGGCGGTAGCATGGAGCACAAAAGGCATGGAGCAATAGGTTGCCACGGATGGAATATTCTGCCGCGCAAATTGTTTCTTAATCCGGGCTAGTGCCGGCGGTAGCGCTAGCGCCGGCGGTAGCGCTTGGGCTATAAAAGGACCCCCTCTCCTCTTGTTTTCGCACACCAATTGCATACACCTCAAAGAGAGAGTACTAGAATTCCAGAGGCCTATCTTGGCCGAAATTTGAGGTCTCGGCGAAGCTCTGCCAACTTCTGAAGGAGGATTCCATCACGCCGAAGCCAAACGAAGTCCGCTTCGACAAACGCTGATTCTACAGCGGATCTTCGCCTCCATATTCAGAAGTTCATCTTAAGGGAAGCTTTTTTATTTTATTTGTCTTTCTTTGTAAACGGTAGTGAAATCGCCTCGTGTTGGCGACTAGGTCTGGGGTAGGACTTAGGGCTGAAAATCGCCTCGTGTTGGCGACTAGATCTAGGTTAGGTCTAGGGGGTGCTTGAGGCCACATCCGGGGAAGGATTGGTTAGAGCGGCTTGAGGCCGAATCTGGGAAGGAGGAGGCTAGGGCCACCGGTTCGTGGGGAAGCGAGTCGGGATAGAAAACGAAAAGAGCTTTTATTATTCGCCTCCGATCTCTAGCGACATTGAGATCAAGTTTTGTAAAACTGATTTAATATCAATAAAGCTTGTCTCTCTTTTTGTTTTACTTGTCTTCTTGTTTTAATATTGCAATATTCCAAAGTTTTCTAAATAAAATATAAAGTTTTTGAAAACCCTTATTCACCCCCCCCCCCCTCTAAGGGCGCCGACCGATCCAACAGTAGCATGCGAACGCGACAATGACCGCCACGATGTTGGGGGTCAGCTTACCCAGTATCACACCGTAATGCTTTAGTACCAAGCGAAAAACATCGTGAGGTCTCTAAGAAGCGAGCGAGAGCTTAAAATTCAGAAAAGTAAAAGTACGCGAAATCAGCAGTCACCGGCGAACATCCAGGGTTGGACGATTCTTTGCGAGCTTAGAATAATCTCGCAAAGAGCGGGGATTGTGTACAACCCTGTGTTCGCCTGAGGGGGTAAGGATCGAAGGATAGCCATTCCAGAAGGACACTCGCGAGAGCCAGGCGTGGCGAGCCAGATGGACCTCACGGAGGGGGGTGCGAGGTCAAGTCTGGGTAGTCGCCCGCCAGAAGACAGGCGAGCGGGGTCTTCGCAGAGCGCTCTCCTAAGAGGGGTTTCGCGAGCAATACTCGCGAGGAGACTCGCCCGAGCTCTCGCGAGTAGCCTTCTCGCAGGCCACTTGCCCATAGGATAAGGAGGCAAAATTACCCCTCTGCCCCTGGTGGTCTGCCGTTAGCCCATCCAAACAACGGAGTTTGGCTGTTAGCAGACTAAATTGGGGTGCGTTTAGTAAAACCAAAAGGCAGAATTCCGCTATTAACAGACCACGAACAAAAACTATAAATAGACCTTAAAGGGCACCTTGGGAGAGGATTCCGGACTCAGTACTCTGAGCTTCTTCTTCCATTGGTTACTTTGGTTTAGCTCTCCAGCTCTCCAAGGTGCCCAAGTCTCAGCTTTGTCTTGGGAGGGGAAGCGATCAACGATCTTCCGGGTTTGTGGTGGGACCTCCTAGCTGTGACTAAGGTCTTAGTCTAGTTTCTAATCTCCAGTCTGTTCTTTCCGAGGGATCAGTAAGGGCTAGCTGCCCCTCGACTTGTCGAGGGCCCGAGCTGCACAAGAGACTAAGAAATCGGATTCAACAGTAATATGGGATGTCATTTGTAGAAGATTGAGGTTTGGGAGCAGCCTTTGCTTTGCTTCTGGATTTCCTTTTCTTTGAAGATGAATCATCAGAATCATTATCATCATCATCATCATCAGAAGAAGGTTGTGCAGGATCATTATACAAATCATCAAGTTCTTGAAGAACATTATCAACATCTTGCTCAAAATCCTCTGGTAGAGGGGAATCATCATAAACAAATGTTGGAGGTGGATTCACCAAGCCAACTTATTCTGTAACTGCAACTGCAATTGGAACTGGAATGCTTTTGATGATTTTCTTTAGCAACACTGAATCTATTGGAGCTGAATAGGGAACTATAGCCTTTGAACTAACTTGAGACTTAGGCAAACAATTGAAAACAAAAATGAATTTTGATAATAAATAAATAATATCTACTGAAGGATTAATAGAAATATTATTCACTGAATCTTTAACTGGAATAAATAACTCTGAAGCTGCAACAGAATCTGTAATAACTCAATAAACATATCTGAATCTGCATCAATTGGAGCTTCTTCATTAAGCATCTCCCCCTGCCTAGGTTCAGGGAGACCTGAATCTAGGCCCCTAGAAGAAGGGACAAAGGATGAGGAGGAAGGAAGGGAAGCCAGCTTAGAAGAGAGTTCTGAGATAGCTTTGAGAATAGGAGCTAGCTTCTCATCTAGAAGAGCTGTCAGCCTAGGAGAGATATTGTTGAAAATCTGATCAACAATGGAAGAGAAATCAACATATACAAAGTCAGATGTATGCTGAGAAGATGAGGATGCTGGAGTAGAAGATGAGGGAATAGAGGTGTGAGCCTGATTGGTGCACACTGAGGAGGGTAGGAAGATGGTTGTAGCATCTGAGATGGGTGGAAGATTATCCACATGGATGGGAGATTGATGTGGAGAATGTTGAGGAGACAAGAGGTCAAATGAAGGAGGGGGAATGAAGGGGGGGGGGGGGGGAAGAGAATCTTCATCTGGAATAGATGAGGATGGAAAATCTGCAGACAGATTTGTCTGGAGAGGAGGAGAAGAAAGCAATGAGGAAGGACTGTCTATGGGAGAATTGGAGGGAAGAACTTCTTCAGTAGTAATGTTCTGAAGAGGTTGAGAAGGGAGAGGAGTTGAAGATTCAGAGAGAGGAACTTCTGGTAGGGTTGAGGGAGTGACTGTATCAGTCCTTGTGCTTTCAGAAGCTGGCCTGGAAGTTTCTGCCCTTGATGTCCTTTTGGGAATCACTCTCTTCCATTTACCAAAGAGAGCTGAAGTCAGCCTCTTGCTTGCATTGATAAAGACTGTTGGTGACACCAATAGCTCTAGGCAAATAGACAAATTATTTTCAGAAGATGATTAGGGTTTCCACTGGAGTGACCCATTTTATCCAATTCAATATTAAACTCATCAGAAGTAATATCCAAATCATCATCACCATTTATCAAACCAAAAATGTCTGTTAAAATCTCTGGAGAAAAAGGAACCTGGTTTCCTGAAATAGTTCATGAGATGGTTGTTGCATTCAGTGACTGAATAGTATGTACCCATTCCTTGATCTCTGCAACTGGTAGCTTTATCCTTGTAGTCATAAACTTCTTTAACTGCTGTTCTTCAAAGAGTTGAAGAATGTCTTGGAAAATTTGGTCAGAATGAGCAAACGATTCCATATCTATATCAAAACCTGCATCAAACTTCATTGACGAGATCATTGCCTGAGAGATTGCCATTGGTACCTGCAAGAGAAAAAGATCAAGTGCAAGGGAACTGTAGGCAAGAGCAAGTTCTGTAGACTCAAAGACAAAAAGGAATCGAAATTTGATTATAAAGAGAGAGATCGGAGAAGGCGCAAGCTTTCGTTGAACTGGGTTCGGCTAAACTTAATAAAAATAGAAGTCGAAGAGCCTGGGGCTTCATCAGACTGTGTTGACGAAAAATAAATTTTCATCGATCTCAGTTCGACTAAAGAGCTGGCTTCGTCGATCTCTGAATCTAATAGTGTTGAAACCGATTTCTCGGTCTCATGTGAAGCTCGGTCCCTCAATAAGTCGAGGGGCAGCTAACCCTTACTGATCCCTCGGAAAGAACAAACTGGAGACTAGGAACTAGACTAAGACCTTATTCACAGCGAGGAGGTCCCACCACAAACCCAGAAGATCGTTGAGCGCTTCCCCTCCCAAGCCAAAGCTGAGACTGGGCACCTTGGAGAGCTAGAGAGCTAAACCAAGATAACCTAGGGAGGAAGAATCTCAGAATCGTAGATTGGAATCCTCTCCCAAGGTGCCCGTGAAGGTTTATTTATAGTTTTTTGCTCGTGGTCTGTTAATAGCGGAATTCTGCCTTTTGGTTTTACTAAACGCACCCCAATTTGGCCTGCTAACAGCCAAACTCCGCTGTTCTGAAGGTCTATTGGCTGCCCACCAGGGGCAGAGGGGTAATTTCGCCTCCTTGGCCCCTGGTCCAGGGGTCGGCGAGAGCGCCTCTCTTTGCGCCTCTCGTGAGCCCTCTTGCACTTCTCGCGATCCCTCTAGCGAGTGCCGCTCACGAACCCTCTCTAGGAGAGCGACCAACGAAGATCCCCGCTCGCCTATCTCCTGGCGGGCGACTACCCAGGCCTGACCTCGCACCCCCTTCCGCGAGATCCTTCTGGCTCGCCACACCTGGCTCTCGCGAGTGCCTTTCTGGAATGGCTTTCCTTCGGGCCTTACCCCCTCAGGCGAACATGGGGTTGTACACAATCCCCGCTCTTTGCGAGATTATTCTAAGCTCGCAAAGAATCGTCCAACCCCCGGATGTTCGCCGGTGACTGCTGATCTGTCGGGAATCTTTTCTGTGGGTCTCACCCCACAGCTATAAATACTACCCTAGCCGGGGTGACGCGCGCCATTATTCTCTCTTATTCTGCCTCTTACACTGTATTCGCCGGAGAATGCCTCTTTCCGAAGAACTCCGGGCTCGCCTGAGGGCGTCTAAGGAGGGCGAGCTCTCCACCATGGCCAACGCCGCCTCCTGGATGACTCGCCAGACCCCTCCTCCTGCGCCTGCGATAAAAAAGGCGAAGCCGGTCCGCATACCCCCAGGGGGGACAGGACCGTACTGCTGGACTCTTCTCCTGACGCTCGGCCCGCTAAAAAGGTAATCTTCCCGCTTAACTATTCCTTTGGCTTCTCTAAACCTCGCCTGACTGCAAGTCCCGCCCCTGCCAATTAGGATGCTGTCAGAGGCTTAACCGAGACCCGTCTCGATCCTCCGACGAGGACTGATCTTGTTAACGGAGAAACTGCTGGTAAGTTCCTCGCTCCCACAAAACTGGATTAACTTTCTACCGGATGGCTTTCATTTTTCATTCTTACAGCCTCTCCTCGCGCGACTCCGGGTCATCCAAGCTCGCGACCGCAAATGCCGGTCCCCCCCGACACAACCATTAAGACCCCTGGGTTCAACCTCCTAAGGGGGGAGGGTTCTGGTGGCTCGCGACCTGCCCCGACTGTCCCTGCCGACGACGTGACGCGACGCGGTGGTCATGGGAAGTTTGCCTCACTCCCCTTCACTACTCTCTTCCAGGGCCGACCTACTACTTCTCGCCCGCCTGCAGGTAATGATTCTGCTGCATTTGTTGAGTCGTTGCTCTCCATGCTAGTCTTGCTAACGGCTAACGATGCTTGGGTTTGCTCGCAAGTGATTCCGAGATTCTCCCCTCCGACTCTAACTTTGGGGAGGAAGAGATGTCGCCTCTCCCCCCTACCGGAGCAGATGGATGATTTCTTGGGCGACCTGCGGGATCCCGAGGCCATGAAGAAGCGGACCTCGGAGTTGTTTCAGAAGCAAGGGCGGATGCTGCAGGATCTTCACCTCCAAGCGAGGAGGGACATGGAAGTTGCCGAGGAGCGGCACGCTGCTTTGCTGGATGAGTGTGCGCGGCTCTGCGCCGAGCTACCGGAAGACATTGGCGAGACGGCCACCTCCCCTGGGACACATCTCGCGCGGGTGAATGATTATGCCCGCCTAATCCAATGCGAGGCTCGTGTGCTCAACGCATATCATTACCCTAGGATTCTGCCGAGATCTGGAGTGCGAGGTTGTGGCAGGTGGAAATGGCTACGCTATTAGTCTCGCCCACATTCTTTCTCAGCTCGGCAAACCCTTCCATAATATTTGAATATTTGTTTAATTTCGCCGGGCCGTCTCGCGAACATTTCTACTTTCTTATTAACCATTTCTCGCCCGCTACTGGGGCTCTTGCGAACTTACTTGTTATTGTAATATATTTGCTTGTGGTGCTCACTCTCTTTTATTACCGCTTTTTCTTGTTGTTTCCCCATGGACATTTCGCTCATGCTAACCCCGTAAACTGGTCTCGCTCGCTAATATATTTGAGGTTTTATCGTGTTCTCGCGTCATGCGGGGTTTTGCCTAACCGCACGCCCCCCGCCGTTTCAACTTCTTTCCCGCGCTTTTCATTTTCTATAAATAGGTTCCAATGCTGATCTCTCCTACTGCATTTAACTCTAGCTCTTCTTTTCCCTCTGCTTGCGAGATCTCATGCTCTCTTCTTTGCGATTTCTTCTTCTTCTTCTTCTCGCAGGTCTCGACGATGGTGGGTGACGCGAGCGAGGCTGAGGGTCGGTTGAAGTGCGCCTGAGGCTTCACTGATCACACTTTCTTTCATAGCATCCTGACTGAAGAGGAATACCTCGCCGCGGTCGCTGATTTCATCCCGCCGGGGTTCTCCGCTCGCTGCCCTAGCGGGGAGGACGTAATCAATGTACCCATGACGGACGAGCTCGCCATCCTGACCGCCCACTTTGGGTTTGGCCTACGCCTGGCTCTGTGGCCTGAGGTCTGCCAGGTACCCGCTGATCTCGCGTACTTTTACTTTTCCGAATTTTAATCTCTCGCTCGCTTCTTAGAGACCTCGCGAAGTTTTTCGCCAGGTACTAAAGCATTACGGTGTGATACTGGGCTAGCTGACCCCCAACGCCGTGGTGGTCATTGTCGCGTTCGCTTGCTACATGCGAGAAGAACGCATTGAGTTCAGCCTGAGGTCTTCCGGAAGCTGTTCTCCTTCCGGGCCTACAAGGAGGGTACTGCCTATTTCGTGGGCTCGGGACTCAAGGTCAACGAGACCGTCAACAAGAGCCACTACTGGGCTCAGAAGTTCCTTTCGTCAAAGGGAAATTTAGCAACGTCCCATTCTCGCCGATTCAGCATGGCGAGAGCACCTACCGCCCCCAGCTCTCGACGGCCATGACGCCGCTCTGTACCAGTTCTTCAGCAAGAAGAACTTCAAGGTGGCGCATCTCTGCCGAAACCTTGACTCGCTACAACCAGTGCTCCCCGGGGAGGGCATGTACCGCGCTTGCTCCCCTTTCATTCTCAACGTTCTCGCTTAATGTTTTTAATTGCTGAACTATTACAGGTGAGCGAGATCTCCTCGTCCATCCCCCTACGCGAGCAACCGGTCTTTTCCTTCAGACCTCGCCCTCACGAAAATGGGAGCGGACGCCTGCCGCAAGACCTCCCGTCCTGCTGCCCCACCCACCAAGAAAAGGGGCGAGTCCTCTGGTCGAAAGGACTCCTCCTCGCAGCCCTCCTAGAAGAAGAGTAAGAAGAACCCCCTCCCCTCCGAGAAGGGAAAGGGGCACATCGAGGCTTCCCTGGGTGAGGTCCTACCGACTTCCCCGAAGAAAGGGAGTCTGGCGAGCCGGTCGAGAAGGTCGCCAGGTTCTCCTCCTTGCCAGTGCCGATAAATCAATGGAACTTTGGTCTCGGCCAAAGGCACAAGGACGAGGTCGGCGAGTACCTGCTGTACTGGAATACAGAAGTCAACAAAGCCACTATCTCCACCCTCCTCCCCTCTTGGGTGGAGCAGCCAATAGTCAACGGACATGCATTCTCGCTCTGCTTCAGACTGTATAGCCGTGAGGATGCCTCGGTATTCAAGGCCGAGACCGCGAGGACCTTAGCGTTTGAAAGTGCGTGAAAGTGAAGTTAGATCTTAGATTTACTCTAGAGGGGGGGGGGGGGGGGGTGAATAGAGTATTAAAAAGTTTTTCACTTATTTTTTTAGCGGAATTAAAATAGTGATATTTATATGTGTACTGAGTGAGTAATAAAAACAAACACAAAGAGAGCACACACCACAATATAGAAAAATAAACAATCACAGAGGACACAAGGATTTTATAGTAGCTCCCTAATAAACCCGGGTACGTCTACTCTTCTACCACCCTTGGTAGGATTTCACTAGGTTTTTGATCCGGTGCCCTATCACCAATGGGGTTTTGATTAGGTGCCCAAAACACCAAGGAGCTTTTGATCACGTGCTCTAACCAAACTACAGGTTTTTGTTCAGGTGCCCTGCCACCAAGGGGTTAACTTTTGAAGGGAGTTATAATCCTGTATAAGAGGGGATAAAGAGGGTTTAGATGTTCTTCTCTGTAAATAATCTGAGAGAAGACTCTAGTGGAATGTTATATTGTAAAGCTCCCCCTGTCTGATTGAAATTTGCTGACAGTTGAGGATGGAGCTTTCACTTGAATGAGGTATCTTCCTGTAGCTGATGAATCTGATAGATAAAATGTTTCTCAGATTGTTTGTTGCTCTTTTGAAGATCTGAACTTGAAACTTGCAGCAGAAATCTGAGAGAGATTTGTATTGATGTTGTTCTCAGAAAAATTGAGGTGCTGCTTGAGGTAGATGAACTCTTAAAGCTTTTTCTTTTCTTTCTGCTGTATTTTTCTCTCGACAGCTTTCTTCTTCACTTTATTTCCTATCTTGCTACTCTGTAATAATGCTGTAACTACTTCTTCTTCTTTTTCTTTTTTCCCTTTAAGAAATATCCGACAGATTTTGTTGGAACAACCCTATTACTGATTTGGGCTAGGATCACTATCTACTGATTAAGACCAAAGTTGACACCAATGTATAGTCAATGGGTCAAGAGTTTAGGCTGTTAGAACTCAAGAAAGTATTCAGGTTCTGCGTTCAACGAAATGCTATCTGCGTTCGACGAACGGCTTGCTCTCTGCGTTCGACGAACGGCTTACACTCTGCGTTCGACGAACGGCTTGCTCTCAGCGGTCGACGATCTTCAACCTCAGCGTCTCAGCGGCTCAGCAGTTCAGCGGTCGAGGAATACCTTCAGATCGACAAAATATCTTCTCTGTCAATCGTGTTCTTCTCTGTCAGCTCTTCAGCGGTCGACGAATACCTACAGGAAGAAAAAGAAGAACAAAAGTTTTACAGATCTTCTTCTTCCTCAATAGCAGCACTCACTCACAGAGAATAACATCAACAATACTCTCTCAGTCATCAGCTGCAAGATCAGATCTTCAAAAGAGCAACAAAAATCTGAAGAACTCATTCTTCCAGATTAATCAGCTACAGGAAGATCAATTTTATTCAAAAGAAAGTTTCCAGCCATCTACTGTCAAACAATTTCATATCAGTCAGATGGAGCTTTTCTACATCAACATCCACTAGAGTCTTCTCTCAGATTGTTGACAGAGAAGAACATCTAACCCTTCTTATCCCCTCTTGTACAGGGTTATAACTCCCTTCAAAAGTTAACCCATTGGTGGCAGGGCACCTGATCAAAAATCTGTGGTTTGGTTAGAGCACCTGATCAAAAGCTCCTTGGTGTGTGGATACCTGATCAAAAACCCCTTGGTGATAGGGCACCTGATCAAAAACCTAGTGGATCCTACCAAGTGTGGTAGAAGAGTAGACGTACCCAGGTTTATTGGGGAACTACTATAAAAATCCTTGTGTCCTCTATGTTTGATTTTCTGTGTGCTGTGCTGTGCTGATTTGATTTTATTTATTTTATAAATTACTCACTCAATACACATATATATATATCACTATTTTAATTTCGCATTAAAATTAAGGGAAAAGTTTTTAATACTCTATTCACCCCCTCTAGAGTAAACTTTAAGATGTAACCTCACTTTCAATTGATATCAAAGCGTGGTTGATTATATCAATCACTTTCAACTGATATTCAATTGACTTTCAATTGGTATCAGAGGGTAGTTCATTTTTACAGGCTAATACCTAAATCATAAAGATCAATTAGATCTTAATTTATTTTAGAGTTTATTTTTGTTAAAAACTCATGGCACAAAACAAAGAATATTCTAGCACTAGACCTCCTATGTGCAATCTCAATAAGTTTGCACTATGGAAGGCAATGATTAGATTGTACATGTATTCTATTGATGAGGAAATTTTTAATGTTATTTTGACAGGGCCTCCAACACCTCCAACAGCAACAAGTGCTGAAACCACAACTAACAACAATGCTGTTCCACCTCCTGAGTGGGCTGAAGCCCAGAAAAAGCAAAGAAGTGTAGATGCCAAGGCAATGAACATTCTAGCACAAACATTGTCTGATGACATTTTCCAGAAAGTGGTGGAATGCACCTCAGCAAGAGAAATTTGGATCTCTCTCAACAATATGGTTGAAGGATCAGCTGATGAAAGAAAGGACAGAAGATCCCACCTTATTTCTCAATATGAGAATTTCAAAAAGGGAGAATCTGACAGTAGCTGATATGTATAACAGGCTCAACCTCATAATCAATGAGCTGAAGACTTTGGACAAAGTGATCTCCATCACTGAGATCAATGATAAGATCCTTATGTGCTTCCCCAGCACATGGGACTCTAGGATCTGGCCAATCAAGGAAGCCAGAAGCCTTAATGAGATCTCAACTGAGAGCTTATTAGGCAAACTCAAATCCTATGAGCAGCTTATCAAATCTAGAGAAGCTGAGCAATCTACTTCATCTCCAGCATCCAAGAAGGTGAGAAGTATAGATTTTCAAGCTGAAGAGGAAGAAAAGGCTCCAAGAGATGAGGAGTTCATAAGCCTTCTAGCCAAAAGGTTCTACAAGATGGCTAAGAAGGATTTCAGAAAGAAGGACTCCAGATCAAGAGAAAAGCCAAGGTATGACAAATCAAATCCCTTATTTTAAGGAATAGAATAATCTGAAGATATAAATCCTGTACTGCAAATCTGCTGCGCCGTTTAGCTTTTTTCTTTTCCATGAACAAGTCCTTTTCAGCTATATGTCAACGACTACAATCTTGGAATAATAAAAGGAAATATATTAATCTTACTTATCTGGAAGAATAGAGCCGTTGCAGAAGAGATCTGAGTTTAGAGAATGAATAATATAATATGTCTGAAATAAATCTGCTGTATTGCAATTTTCGTCGATCTCAAGATTTTTGTCGAACACAATGTTGAGTTTGTCGACCTCAAATGAATCTGGCTAAAAGAATTAAATTAGTTGAGCTGAGAAGATATTTCGTCGATCTGAAGGTATTCGTCGACCGCTGAACTACTGAGCCGCTGAGATGCTGAGGTTGAAGATCATCGACCGCTGAGAGCAAGTCGTTCGTCGAACGCAGAGTGTAAGCCGTTCATCGAACGCAGATAGCAATTCGTCGAACGCAGAACCTGAATACTTTCTTGAGTTCTAACAACCTAAACTCTTGACCCATTGACTCTACATTAGGGTCAACTTTGGTCCTAATCAGCAGATAGTGATCCTAGCCCAAATCAGTAATAGGGTTGTTCCAACAATCTCCCCCTATTTGGGTTAGGACACTATTTGACAAAAATTGAAACAAACAAAAAACAACAGAGCATATATATATATATCTGATATATTTTAAATAGTTCATTAGATATAAAATAAATAATACTCTGAGTTCTGAAACATTTCAATGAAAACAGAAATAATAAACAAACCTTTTATCTTTTTTGAATCTGCTTTCTGAATTCTGAAATCTGATATTGTCTGAACTGATTTTCTGAATTTTGAATTCTGAACTGTATCTGCTATATTTCAGCTTTCTGAATTGTTGATCTGAACTGAATCTTTATAATCTGAATTTGATATCTGCTTTAACTGGAATTATTTTTTAATCTACTTTGCCACCAATCGGAATTTGAATCTTGTCATAACATCTTCTTCTAAATATGTCAAAATCTGAATCTATAGCTTTTCCTATATCAAAAACTGTATTCTGAATCTGAACTTGAAACATATGTAGCTTCTTCATGCATCATTTCTCTCTTTTATAAAATATGTTAGCCTGAGAGCATCTCCCCCTGAGACTGGAGCTTCTTCAGCTTTCTCCCATTGCCTAGTTCATAGAACATCTCTCCCTGAGCAAAAACTGCATCAAATGGAGCTTGTTCATAGAACTGAAAACATGCTTCTTCATCAGCATTTCCTCTTGAAGCTTGAGCATCTTCAGAAAATAACTCCCCTTGTCAAAAAGGAAAATATCTCCCCCTGACAACAAGGAGCTTCTTCAATACATCTCCCCATGCCTAGTTTCAGGATGACCTGGAGCTAGGCCCCTAGAAGAAGGGACTTTTGAGGAGGTAGGGAAGGATGCAATCTTTATATTGCTACTGTTCCTGCAAAATAAAATAGAGATCAAGTGCAAAGGAACTGGAAAGAGAAGCAATTTTTGTAGGCATTCAGTTAAAATAAAAAAGATTTGATTATGATGACAGGTTAGAAATAAAAGCTTCATCAAAACTGGGTTCGACGAAAAATGAGTTTTCGTCGATCTCGGTTCGACGAACTTGATGACTTCATCGATCTCCGTTCGACGAAAAACTGGATTTCGTCGATCTCTGTTAGATGAAGAGATGGGATAAGTAGAAAACTTAATTTTAGCAGATTGAATCTCCATCTATCATTCCAAGCTGATTTATAAAGAAAATATGTTTTTTTTCATCCAAGGGTTTGGTGAAAATATCAGCTCTTTGCAAATCAGTAGAAATAAACTGTAGGCAAATTTTATTTTTATCCACATTATCTCTGATAAAGTGGTGCCTAATTTCTTTGTGTTTAGTCCTACTACGGAGAACTGGATTTTGTGCTATAGATATTGCACTAGTATTGTCACAAAATATAATTGAATTATTTAAGTTGACACCATAGTGTAGGAGCTGATTTTGTATCCACAATATCTGTGAGCAGCAACTGCTTGCAGCTATGTATTCAGCTTCAGCTATTGATGTAGACACAGATGCTTGTTTCTTACAAAACCAAGACACAAGCCTATCACCAAGAAACTGGCAAGTTCCTGATGTGCTTTTCCTGTCTACTCTGCATCCAACATAATCAGAATCTGAGAATCCAGTTAATTCAAATTCTGATGCTGTTGGATACCAAAGTCCTAGATTAGGACAACCCTGTATATATCTCAAAATTATTTTTAATAAAATTAGATGAGATTCTTTGGGGTTAACTTGGAACCTAACACAAATACAAGTAGCAAACATTATATCAGGCCTACTTGTTGTTAAATAAAGTAATGAGCCAACAATTGCTCTATATATTTTCTGATCAACAGGTTTCCCTGATTCATCAGCATCAACAACAACATTTGAGGGCATGGGTGTTTTCATGGTGGAAGCATTAGACATACCAAACCTTTTCACTAATTCCTTAGCATATTTGGATTGTGATATGAATATGCCATGTGGAGTTTGCTTCACTTGAAGACCAAGGAAGTATGATAGTTCACCCATACTACTCATTTCAAATTTAGATTGCATCAGGTTAGAAAACCTTTTGCATAGATTTGAATCAGTAGAGCCAAAAATAATATCATCTACATATATTTGAACTAATAGAGTTTGATTTTTTATGTATCCTGAAAAATAAGGTTTTTGTTGGATCGTGTGACACCCTTAGAGGGGGGGGGGGGGGGGGGGGGGGAATAAGGGTGTGTTTAAAATATAATTTTTACTTAATAATTTTTTAAACAGATTTTACTTTTCTAAAAAATTACTTCTATACAATTTCAAACCAATGTAATTTTTGTATTAAACCAAACACAAATTTCTAAGTTAAAGATTAAGCAACCAAATTTGCAATTAATGAAAGAAGCATAATTATATTAATCATGAAATTTACATACAATAAAATGATCTTAACAATGCTTAAGATCAATGCACAAATATGATAATATAAATTTCAATAATTTTGATTTTACCAATCCTTCTCCCAAGGATCGGAAGGCTATCACTTGTCTCTCCCTAGATCAAGCCCAAGCCTACCCTCTAAATCTTCCCAAGATCTAGACACAGCACACAAGGCCACGATTTCCTACCAAGCCACGCAAGGACTTGGACGCTCCGCACAAGGAAGCGATTTTCCCCTAAGCCGCGCAAGGACTTAGACGCCGCACGCAAGACAACGATTTCTACAACGATTACAAAGTGAAAAGTAAATGTGAATGAAATACAAAATGAAAAGAACAACTCCCTAGAAATTCAGATCTCTGAAAGGAAGGTTGAAGCCTCGAGATGATCGTTGATGTAGAAGTGCATCCGATCTCGTCTTCAATCTGAATCTTTCTAGCACAAATGGGAGTTGATGGAGTTTTGGAGCTTTCTGGTTCGAATGCACTCTGGAAGAAGGTCTGGAAATCTCAAGAACTGAATTCCACGAAGTTTTGAGCTCTTTTAATAAAAGGAGCTGTCGCCATCCGATAGCTACTATCGCCGGAATCCGATATCTCCAGAGGCTGCCACGTGTCCCACTAAAATGAAGTTTCTGCGTGGTGTTGAGGTCGTGGTTGAGACGTGGGCTGTCGGATATCCGTTAGCTAAGGTAACTGCTGCACGTCCTGCCGTTATTGGAAGATCGTGGGTTGTCGGAAATCCGATAGCACCGTCGGATATCCGTTAGCTAAGGTAACTGCTGCACGTCCTGGCGTTATTGGAAGATCGTGGGCTGTCAAATTTCCGATAGCGATATCGGAAATCTGATAGCTCTTAACCGTTGCGCAGAGATCAAATAAAGACGCTGTCAGAAATCTGATAGGGCTGTCGGAAATCCGATAGCTCAAATTTCTGGAAAATGTCATTTTGCTCCAATTGAAAACATGTTATTCTTGCACCTGTTATCTGCACACCATTAATAAAAAATAGGATCAAATACATTCGGGATTTGTTATTCTCAAACCGGATGAGTGCGGAACGCATGCTCCAACAATCTCCCCCTTTTGATAATAACAAATCCTTATAAAAAGAAATCGAATAAATCCTATTGAGATAGTGAAAAGTACATTGTGTGTGTACAAGTGTGAGCTTAAGATCTCCCCCTTAATATGATCTCCCCCTTAATATTAGCTCCTTCTAAAAATATTCTCCCCCTACATATAAACTCCCCCTACATGTATGCTTACTTAATTAATTTAGTATTTTAAGTGATTTAATTGATTTCTTATTATCTTCTCCCCATTTGATATTAGCAAAAGATGTTAATAGAGACGAGGAAAGAGGATTATAGAGATCTTTTTAGAAAATAAGAAAGAATATAGGGAGAGTCTGAGTATACTGGCGGAAGCTTTGTAAGTGATAGAATATTGAGATAAGTAATCATAGAGATGAGGCTAAGCATTCTAGTAATGTGTTATAATGTATAGAAGCAAATAGACTTAACCATGATGAGATTCAATTTCAATTATCAGAGAGAGACACAAGAGGATATAGAATATTGAATCGTTTCGGACCAATTCTCATAAGAAGAAATTTTATAAATAACAATGAAGTGTAGTAGTGATACTTTGAGAAAGAATACATATGAATATATTTAAAATAT
This sequence comes from Dactylorhiza incarnata, assembly GCA_033032865.1. Taxonomy (NCBI): domain Eukaryota; kingdom Viridiplantae; phylum Streptophyta; class Magnoliopsida; order Asparagales; family Orchidaceae; genus Dactylorhiza; species Dactylorhiza incarnata. Next base: position 17,479,491 of record JAWHQI010000024.1, read on the forward strand.
ACATGACCATGGAATTGGTAAACATAACATAAATATACATAAAGTCCATACTTTTGAACCAGAAACTTTGCAAATATACATAAAAGGACCATTTTGTTTTTGCAAGACACTTTACAATTCTTTCCAAGGTGCTTAACCTCACAATGCTCATTAAGACTTATCAGGAGGCTAAGTAGTGCTTGGTGGAGGATCCTTTTCAAATTTTTATGTCTTTCAACATTTTTGGAAAAATGAATGTTTTGCATTTGAATTTTCCTCCTTTTTTTGTTTTGAGGATTCATAGATGTGAAGGATCTCCGAATTCACTTGCATGCCATAAATGGTAAAATGAATAAGTGCAAAGTATCAAAGGGGAAGGTGACATTTATGAAATGTATTGTGTTATGTTCGATCAATCATGATGTATGTATAAAATAAATTTCATTAACATGTATTACCAAAGTAAGTGTTTGTGATTGCTCATTGTCATAGATAAAAGATTTCTTATACTTAGAGGCATGCGAAAACAATTCGTAATTACTATATGAAAGTGTCACCACAATGATAAGTTAAGATTGAACAGCTTAATCATGTGGTAAGCTATTGTTTTGAATAATAACACAAGAAGAATCTTTTATGCAAGATACAAAAAAGCTCATATGAACATTTATAGAATCAGGTATTGAACAAACTAGTGTAAAACAGAATTTGATATTCCTGAAAGCAGTGGAGCAGGTAGTCGGAATGAGGAGGAGTCGGATTGAAACAAAGTTCTGGGGGATATCGCCATCCGACAGCTCACTATCGCAATCCGATAGCTGCCCAGCCCAGATCTCTTCCTAATTTTGTGAACTTCTATTTTGAGATGTTTTAAGTACCCTTTTATTAAAATTCTGTAATAATTTTTAAGATTTGGACATGATTGATGTGGTGAATGTTTATGTTAACATTTAGTTTTTCTTTTTAAAATGTAAGGCTATTGTGATGTTTTCAAATTTTTATAGGTTTTAAGTAGTGATATAATCATTGTGAAATGTCTAGGATTCCCAATTCTAGCCTAAGCATAGAAAAACGGGAATCCGGTAACGGTTTAGTGAATATATCCGCTAGTTGATTTTCCGTGCCTATAAAGTTGATTTTTATATTACCCTTCTTAATATGATCCCTTATAAAATGATGTCGGACATCTATATGCTTAGATCTAGAGTGTAATACGGGAATAAGTGCAAAGTATCAAAGGTGAAGGTGACATTTATGAAATGTATTGTGTTATGTTCGATCAATCATGATGTATGTATAAAATAAATTTCATTAACATGTATTACCAAAGTAAGTGTTTGTGATTGCTCATTGTCATAGATAAAAGATTTCTTATACTTAGAGGCATGCGAAAACAATTCGTAATTACTATATGAAAGTGTCATCACAATGATAAGTTAAGATTGAACAGCTTAATCATGTGGTAAGCTATTGTTTTGAATAATAACACAAGAAGAATCCTTTATGCAAGATACAAAAAATCTCATATGAACATGTATAGAATCAGGTATTGAACAAACTAGTGTAAAACAGAATTTGATATTCCTGAAAGCAGTGGAGCTGGTAGTCGGAATGAGGAGGAGTCGGATTGAAACAGAGTTCTGGGGGATATCTCCATCCAACAGCTCACTGTCGCCATCCGACAGCTGCCCAGCCCAGATCTCTTCCTAATTTTGTGAACTTCTATTTTGAGACGTTTTAAGTACCCTTTTATTAAAATTATGTAATAATTTTTAAGATTTGGACATGATTGATGTGGTGAATGTTTATGTTAACATTTAGTTTTTCTTTTTAAAATGTAAGGCTATTGTGATGTTTTTAAATTTTTATAGGTTTTAAGTAGTGATATAATCATTGTGAAATGTCTAGGATTCCCAATTCTAGCCTAAGCATAGAAAAACAGGAATCCGGTAACGGTTTAGTGAATATATCCGCTAGTTGATTTTTCGTGCCTATAAAGTTGATTTTTATATTACCCTTCTTAATATGATCCCTTATAAAATGATGTCGGACATCTATATGCTTAGATCTAGAGTGTAATACGGGATTATTAGTTAGGTCTATAGCACTTTTATTATCACACTTTAATTCTACACTACTTTGTTGCATGCCAAAATCTTCTAATGTTTGTGACATCCAAAGAGCTTGGGCACAACAACTACCTAGTGCAATATATTCGGCCTCGGTAGTAGAGAGGGCAACAAAATTCTGTTTCCTACTCGACCATGAAATAATTGAAGGGCCGATAAAATGACAAGTGCCACTAGTGCTTTTCCTATCTAAAGAACATCCCGCATAATCGGAATCCGAAAAACCATGTAAAATAAAGGAATCATTATGAGGATACCATAATCCTAATTTAGATGTTCCTGTAAGATATCTAAAGATGCGTTTCACCGCTTTAAAATGTGACTCTTTAGGATTAGCCTGAAATCTAGCACATAAACAAACGGCAAACATAATGTCAGGTCTAGAGGCGGTTAAATACAATAAAGATCCTATCATACTTCTATAAAGGGTTTGCTCAATTGAAACACCACTTTCATCTTTTCCCAATTTTAGTGAAGTACTCATAGGAGTGTTTGCATGCTTAAGATTTTCAAATCCAAATCTGTTTAACATATCATGAATATATTTGGATTGACATATAAAGATACCATCATGTTTTTGTGTAATTTGAAAACCTAGAAAATATGAAAGTTCTCCTACCATGCTCATTTCAAATTCATTTTTCATAATTTGAACTATTTCATTACACAACTCTTCATTAGTGGCTCCAAAAATAATATCATCAACATAAATTTGCAAAATAACTAAATCATGATCAATTTGCTTAATGAAGAGTGTAGAATCGACACTTCCTATTTTATAACCATGCTTTAACAAATATTGAGTTAATCGATCATACCAAGCACGAGGCGCTTGTTTTAATCCATAAAGCACTTTATCTAATTTATAAACATAATTTGGATATTTCTCATTTATAAAACCAGGGGGTTGTTCTACATAAACCTCTTCTTTTATATACCCGTTTAAAAATGCGGTTTTGACATCCATTTGAAATAATCTAAATCTTTTAAAACAAGCAAATGTAAGAAATATCCTAACTGCTTCTAATCTTGCTACGGGTGCAAAAGTTTCATCAAAATCCACCCCTTCAATTTGTGCATAACCTTTTGCTACTAATCTGGCTTTATTTCTAATAATTCTAGATTCACTATCCAATTTATTTTTGAAAATCCACTTAACTCCAACGACAGGATGATTTTTGGGTCATTCTACAAGATTCCAAACCTTATTACATTCAAATTGATTAAGTTCTTCATTCATAGCTAAAAACCAAAATTCATCATTTAAAGCGGTGGAAACATCTTTTGGTTCTATTTCAGAGACAAAACAAAGGTTTGATAATAAAACATGTAACGATGATCGAGTACTAACCCCTTTTTGCGGATCTCCAATGATAAGCTCCTTTGGATGATCCTTTGAAAATTTCAATTCACTTGGAGGCACATATTCCTCTCTTTCTTCTTCTTCTCTATCTTCTTCTTCTCTATCTCCTTCTCTTTCTTCTTCTTTTTCTTCTTCATTTTCTCCAAGTTCTTCATCGTCATTCTCCACCGAAGGAAGGGGTTCATCTTCTTTTCCTGTAATTTTCTTTTCTACACATGAAGCAAACTCATCAAACCTAACATGAATAGATTCTTCAACTATTTTTGTTCTTTTATTAAAAATCCTATGAGCTTTACTAGTTGAAGAATAGCCAATAAAAATACCTTCATCACATTTTTCATCAAATTTTCCTAAGGAATCTTTAGAATTCAAAATAAAACATTTACAACCAAAAACTTTGAAATAAGAAACATTTGGTTTTTTACTAAAAATTAATTCATAAGGAGTTAATTTTAAAATAGGGCGAAGCATTACTCTATTAATTACATAACATGCCGTACTAACCGCTTCAGCTCAAAAAGATTTTGATAATTTAAATTCAGATAGCATCGTACGGGCTAACTTTGAAGAGTTCTATTTTTCCTCTCCACTACACCATTTTGCTGTGGTGTGCGTGGAGCGGAAAATTCATGTTTAATTCCTAACTCCGTACAAAAAGAAATAAATTTTTCATTTTCAAATTCTCCTCCATGATTCGATCGTATGCGTTTAATTTTTAACTCAAATTCATTTTGGATACGCAAACATAATTTTGAAAATTCTGAAAATGCATCGGATTTGGAGGTTAGAAATAAAGTCCAACAAAAACGAGAATAATCATCAATCAATACAAATGTGTATTTTCTACCTCCTAAGCTAGGAATTCCAATTGGCCCAAATAAATCCATTTGTATTAATTGAAGTGGCCTAGTGGTAGAAATAATATTTTTACTTTTGAAAGATGATTTTGAAAATTTTCCCTTTTGGCAAGGCACACATAATGAAGAAGATAAATTTCCATTTAACAATGGTAAACCTTTAATTATTTTATCTTTTGAAAGTTTTGTAATTAACTTGGCACTAGTATGTCCAAGTCGCCTATGCCATAATTCTAATTCATCATTTTTTGATAAAAAACATTTTAAAGTAGAATTTGAAAAATCAAGAAATTTAATCATATATACATTATGACATCTAGGTGCGGTAAAAACAATTTCTTTTGTTTTAGAATTAATAATTTTGCACAAATTTGTAGAAGATTCAAATAAAACATCTAAACCCTTATCACATAATTGACTAATAGAAATCAAATTATGCTTTAATCTTTCTACAAATAAAACATTTGAAATTGAAAATTTTTTGTTACCCACAACTCCGATGCCGATGATTTTTCCTTTTCCAACATCTCCGAATGTAACAACTCCTCCTTTCTTCATCTCCAGGCTAAGGAACTTCTCTTTATTGCCCGTCATGTGCTTTGAACAACCCGAGTCCAAGTACCACACGTCTTCTTTGTCCTTGGCCTGCCAACACACCTAGAAAGAAGAGGTGAGTAAAGATCTGGTTACCCAAGTGGTTCCACCCATAGTATAGGTAGAAGCCTTAGGCACCCAGATTTGTTTAATTTTACTTTTTCCTTTCCTCCAGCAAGAGTCTGTAGTGTGACCAAATCTATTGCATTTGGCACATGTAATGTATTGAGATGAGTATAACTTTTCTGGACTTTTACTGGATGAGGATGCAGTATTAGACAATTTATTAACTTCAGAATTTGTAAAAATAGATTTTCTGGACTTTTCACTGTCGCCGACGACAGTGGTTGTCGCCGGGCGATAGCTTCCTGACGTGTATCCGAGTCCAAACCTTCCAGATCCATGGCATTGGTATCCTAAGATCATATCCAGTGATCTTCAGCCCATTCCAAATTTTTTCATGGCTAGTGTTAAGTCATGAATCTGGTTTCTCATTTCTGTATTCTCGGATACTAGATTTACGCATCTACGTTCAAAAGATTTCTTTCCCTCATGGACTTTGGAAATTAAAGATTTCAGATCTCTCTCTAAAATCTCATTCTTTTTAGTAAGAATTTTTATTGTAGAATGAGATTTGGAAAGAGATTCTTCAAGTTCTTTAATTCTTCCCAAAAAGTGATCACACTCATGGCAAGAAATATCTATTTTTCCAATAGTCTTAATTTCATTTAACAATTTTTTGTTTTCTTTAAGCAAAATTTCATTTTCAGATTTAAGAAGATCATTATCTTTTAAACTCTTTTCAAAAAATTTGCATGTCTTTAAAAATTCAGAAAATAATTCATCGTAGGTTGGAGGAGTTACCTCAGTGTCACTTTGGACACTGCATTCGTCATCAGATATGACGCTCTTTCCCATTAAGCACATGTTGGCCTCCTCTTCTTTACTTGAACTTGAACTGCTTGCATCATCAGAAGTAGTATCATCCCATGTTTCCGCCTTCAACACCTTCTTCGACCCTTTGTGCTTCTTTTCTTTAAGTTCTTTTAAGTACTTTGGACACTTGCTTCGGATGTGTCTTAACTTCTTGCAGTGATAGCACTCCGGTGGCGGTCTCTCTTCCTCCTCATCGCCTTCCTTTCCTTTTTTCTTCCTAAACGTCTCCTTCTTAAAATACTTATTAAACGAATTCCTCCTCTCTGGATTTTTCATAAATTTTCTAAATTTTCTAACAAATAAACTTTCCTCATCTTCTTCTTCCTCCTCAGAATCACTAGTTTCTTCCTTCTTAGATCTTAGAGCCAATCCCTTCTTCCTTGGCTCCATATACTCTTGTTGTTGAATTTTCAATTCAACTTCATGAGTTTTCAAGTTCCCAATGAGGCTCTCCAATTGTAAGGTCTTAAGATCATGTGACTCAGAAATTGCAGTCACTTTAGGATTGAACTTCGGGGGAAGTGATCTTAAGATTTTCCTTACTAAGTCTCCATTTGAGAACACCTTTCCTAGCACCTTTGAGTCATTCACGATTTTTGTGAATCGTGTGTACATCGTATCAATCTCTTCATCTACCTCCATTTGAACCTTTCAAATTCAGACTCCAGTTGAAATAGATTTGAATCCTTTACCTGCGAAGTACCTTCATTAGTGATTTCTAACAGATTCCAAATTTCAAATGCAGTATTACAAGCACAAACTCTATTAAATTCAGTGCGATCTAGTGCGCAAAATAAATCATTCATGGCTTTTGCATTGTTCTTACATTTTAATTTATCATTGTCATCCCACTTGTCTTTGGGCTTATCCATAGTTACATCTCCTACAACAAATGTTGGAGAAGTGTAACTAGATTCTAACATATTCCAGACTTCTATATCTAGCGCAATTAGAAAACAACGCATACGTGTTTTCCAATAATTATAGTCTGTGCCCGTGAATAAAGGTGGTCAACTTATGCCTTGCCCCTCAACGAACGCATGATCGTTGTGCGCCATTACTCCCGGTGGTAAAACCGTTTTGGAGTAACCTGGCTCTGATACCACTTGTTGGATCGTGTGACGCCCTTAGAGGGGGGGGGGGGTGAATAAGGGTGTGTTTAAAATATAATTTTTACTTAATAATTTTTTAAACAGATTTTACTTTTCTAAAAAATTACTTGTAAACAATTTCAAACCAATGTAATTTTTGTATTAAACCAAACACAAATTTCTAAGTTAAAGATTAAGCAACCAAATTTGCAATTAATGAAAGAAGCATAATTATATTAATCATGAAATTTACATACAATAAAATGATCTTAATAATGCTTAAGATCAATGCACAAATATGATAATATAAATTTCAATAATTTTGATTTTACCAATCCTTCTCCCAAGGATCGGAAGGCTATCACTTGTCTCTCCCTAGATCAAGCCCAAGCCTACCCTCTAGATCTTCCCAAGATCTAGACGTAGCACACAAGGACACGATTCCTACCAAGCCATGCAAGGACTTGGACGCTCCGCACAAGGAAGCGATTTTCCCCTAAGCCGCGCAAGGACTTAGACGCCGCACGCAAGACGATGATTTCTACAACGATTACAAAGTGAAAAGTAAATGTGAATGAAATACAAAATGAAAAGAACAACTCCCTAGAAATTCAGATCTCTGAAAGGAAGGTTGAAGCCTCGAGATGATCGTTGATGTAGAAGTGCATCCGATCTCGTCTTCAATCTGAATCCTTCTAGCACAAATGGGAGTTGATGGAGTTCTGGAGCTTTCTGGTTCGAATGCACTCTGGAAGAAGGTCTGGAAATCTCAAGAACTGAATTCCACGAAGTTTTGAGCTCTTTTAATAAAAAGGAGCTGTCGCCATCCGATAGCTACTGTCGCCGGAATCCGATATCTCCAGAGGCTGCCACGTGTCCCACTAAAACGAAGTTTCTGCATGGTGTTGAGGTCGTGGTTGAGATGTGGGCTGTCGGATATCCGATAGCACTGTCGGATATCCGTTAGCTAAGGTAACTACTGCACGTCCTGCCGTTATTGGAAGATCGTGGGCTGTCGGAAATCCGATAGCACTGTCGGATATCCGTTAGCTAAGGTAACTGCTGCACGTCCTAGCGTTATTAGAAGATCGTGGGCTGGCGGATTTCCGATAGCGATATCGGAAATCCGATAGCTCTTAACCGTTGCGCAGAAATCAAATAAACACGCTGTCGGAAATCCGATAGGGCTGTCTGAAATCCGATAGCTCAAATTTCTGGAAAATGTCATTTTGCTCCAATTGAAAACAGGTTATTCTTGCACCTATTATCTGCACACCATTAATAAAAAATAGGATCAAATACATTCGGGATTTATTATTCTCAAACCGGACGAGTGCGGAACGCATGCTCCAACAGTTTTATCTACTATGCCTCTACAAAAATTATTCTCTAAAAGAAAATTAGCTATGGTCTCATACCATGCTCTGGGAGCTTGTTTGAGACCATAGAGAGCTTTATTAAGCTTAAATACATAAGAAGAGTGAGTTGGAGAGATGAAACCTGGTGGTTGTTACACATAGACTTCTTCTTTGATGTCTCCATTAAGAAATGCACTCTTCACATCCATCTGATATACCTTGAATTTCTTGAATGCAGCAAAGGCAAGGAAAATCCTGATAGCTCCAAGTCTTGCAACAAGAGCAAAAGTCTGATCATAGTCAATTCCTTCTTCCTGTGAATATCCTTGAGCTACCAATCTTGCTTTTTTTCTGACTATGTTGCATTGATCATCAAGCATGTTCCTGAAGACCAATTTGGTGCCAATAACTGGATGACCTTTTGGTCTTGGAACCAAATCCCAAACCTTGTTCCTTTCAAATTGGTTGAGCTCCTCTTGCATTGCAAGAATCCAGTTTGGATCTTGTTCTGCATCTTTTATGGTTTGAGGTTAATCTGGGATAGGAAACAAGTGTGCATCTGATTTTGGTGTAGTTGATGCCTTGTTTGAACAACTGCTGAAATATCACTAATGACTTGAGATATTGGATGATCTCTAACTGTGATGTGGTCAACAGTTGGAGTTGGTTCAGCAATGATATCCGCTTGGGGAATTTGTTAAGCTGTCATCTGATTTAAACTGTCAGCAAGATCTGGATGATCTTCTTCTTCACTGTCTTCAAGATTTTGAGTTGATGGAAGTAGTGATTCTTCTTTCTGTAGATCTAGTCCATTAAGCTCTTCACATAGAGCTGGTACCTGCAAAATATTTTTGGTAGAGGTGGTGTTCCTCTCCTCAATTAACATGTTAGTCTCATCAAAAGATGTAAAGAAAATAGGGTGTGCCGAGACGAGAAATTCGAAAGAAAACAAAACACTGAAAATCACAGAAGACACACAGACGTACAGAGGTTCACCCCAATCCGGGCTACGTCCCCTTTCCCCTTCCTCTTCTCTTTGTTCTATTCACCAAGACGGATTACAGCTTACAAGGTTACAAGGATCTAGCCGATCCTACCTCACTTAACCCTCTTCAGACAAGAACAGAGGAACCGCGGCCAAGGAAAACCGCACTATTCCTCTCCTTGGGCTTAATGACCTTTTTCCTTCTAACCCTAAACCAGGGTTATGCACCCTTTAAATAGGGCGCCAAACCGGGCTCAGACCAAACATCCGCTGAGATGGTTCAATAACATCCGCTGAGACGGAACCTGCTGAGACAGCATGTACACCAGGCATCGAACGACGAAAGCAGACATCGAGCGTCGAACATAGGCGTCGAGCACAGGCATCGAACGCAGTCGTTGAGCGTCGAATGCAGGCGTCGAGCGCAGGCGTCGAGCGCAGGTGTCGAGCGCAGGCATCGAGCGCAGGGGTCGAGCGTCGAACGCAGGCTTCTCCCATTCGACGAGCCGCTGAGACGGGAGTAATCAAGGACCCGTTCGTCGAACGCAGGAGGAGTTCGACGAACCCTTCTTCATTCGTCGAACGCCGTTCGACGAACCCTTCTCTATTCGTCAAACATAGGCGGAGTTCGACGAACTCTTCTCCGTTCGTCGAACGCCGTTCGACGAACACTGACCAGAAGTGTTCCCCAACTCCAACATTCTCCCACTTGGTGAACGTCTTCCTCCGATGAGAGCTGCTCCTCCAACCTTCCTCTTCAACCCTACGGCCATTGCACACCACTAAAATTTGGCAACAGGAACCGCCTTGGTAAGAAAATCAGAGCTGTTCTCCATCGTGTCCACCTTCTCCAGTTGAACTACCTTCTTCTCCACCCTCTCCCGGATGAAATGATACTGGATGTCAATGTGTTTGGTTCGTGCGTGGAAGGCTGGATTCTTGGCTAGCTGAATAGACCCTTGGCTGTCACACAACAACTTCACTGGCCCCTGCTCAAACCCGGGCTCCAAACATAGCCTCCGCAGCCATATGGCCTCCTTGCTCGCATGAGTAAAAGCCATGTACTCTGCCTCCGTCGATGAGAGTGCCACCACGCATTGCCTCCGACTTATCCAACTGATTGCACCTCCAAACAGTGTGAACACGTACCCACTGGTGGATCTCCTGCTATCCAGATCACCTCACCAATCCGAGTCCACGTGTCCAACCACGTCCAGGACTCCTCCTTCACCAGCCCCTTCAAAACATAGGGAGTAATTCGAAGTGCCTCAGAGATACCTGAACACACTCTTCACAGCATTCCAGTGTTCCTTTCCTGGTGTAGCCATATACCGGCTCAACACTCCCACTGCTTGAGCAATGTCAGGGCGAGTGCAGACCATGGCGTACATCAAGCTTCCCGCAACACTAGCATAAGGCACCTTCACCATGTCCTCGACCTCATCTTGTATCTTCGGGCTCAAATCTGCAGATAACTTGCACCCAACTGGCATTGGTGCTCCCACTGGTTTGTAGTCCGTTATATTGAACTTCTTCAACATCTCCTCGACGTACCTCTGCTGCCCCAACCAAAGCTTCTTCTTGCTTCGATCCCTAGAAATCTGCATTCCCAAGATGACACTTGCTGGCCCCAAATCCTTCATTTCGAATTTGGCTGAGAGCAGCTTCTTCACTTGTTGGATCATCCTGACACTATTGCCCACCAGTAGCATATTATCTACATAAAGTGTCAGGAAGATGAACTGCTCTCCCTTTCTCTGGATGTACACACAGTGGTCCGAACTCGATCTTTCAAAACCTAACTCCAGCATGTAGGTGTCGAATTTTTGGTTCCACATCCTCGGAGATTGTTTTAGTCCATACAGGGACTTCTTCAGCCTGTAGACCTGATCCTCCTTGCCCTTGGCTTCGAATCCTTCCGGCTGCTTCATGTATATCTCCTCCTCCAGATCACCGTGAAGAAACGCCATCTTCACATCCATCTGCTTGATCTCAAAGTCATGCGCTGCCGCAATAGAGAGTACCAGTGTGATCGACGTCATCTTGGCTACCAGTGAGAAGATCTCATCATAATCAACACCTTCGACCTGGGAGAATCCCTTTGCAACCAACCTTGCCTTGTATTTCTCCACGGTGCCATCACCCTTCACCTTCTGCTTGAAAACCCTTTTGCTTCCAATGGCCTTCCTCCCCTTTGGAAGCTTACACAGACACCAAGTCTGATTCTTCCTCAGAGACTCCATTTCATCCACCATGGCTAGCTCCCACTGATTTGAATCAGCCCTTGATCTAGCATCTCTGGCAGAGATTGGATCTTCACCAAGCATACTCAGGCAATATTGTGCAGCCACTGCACATTGGGGATATCTCACTGGTGCCCTTCTTTCCCTTGTCGATCTCCTCAGAAGTGGAATTTCCTCAGCTTCATCTTCTGAATCAGCAGTACTTCTCACCACCTCCAAATCATCTGATTCAGAATTAGATTCAGCCCCAACAATGGTAGCTCCTTTCTCAAAGCTTCCTTCCACCACCACTGTCTCTTTCTCTACTTCTTTAGCCTTCTCAGCTTGTGTGACTACCTGTGGACTAGTTTCATGAAACACCACATCCTTGCTAAATGTTACAGTCCTGGTCACAGGGTTCCAAAGCTTGTACCCTTTTATGCCATCTTTGTAACCCACAAAGATGCACTTCTCTGATTTAACATCAAGCTTCCCCCTCTTCTCCTTTGGAATGTGAACATATGCATCACACCCAAACACACGAGCATAGGCCAAATTTGGCTTTCTCTTGAAGATGGCTTCAAAGGGTGTACACCCCTCCACAGCAGACGTAGGGGTCCTGTTCTTCAGGTAGTTTGCAGTCGCCACTGCTTCAGCCCAGAACTCCTTCCCCAAACCTGCCCAACTGAGCATGCACCTGGCCTTCTCCATCAAGGTCCTGTTCAGCCTCTCTGATACTCCATCTGCTCTGGAGTGTACGGTGTGGTCTTCTGCCATGCAATCCCCTGCTCAGTAAAGTACCTCTCAAAAGCATCAGAGCAGTACTCCCCTCCATTGTCAGAACGGAGGACCTTCACCTTTCTCTCCAACTGGTTCTGCACCAGGTTCTTAAATTCCTTAAACCTGTCCAGAACCTCTGACTTGGACCTGAGAAAATAGATCCAGGAATAACGTGAGAGGTCATCAGTAAAGGACACATAGTACCTTGCGCCGCCTAGAGATGGAGCTGGAGTTGGCCCAAACACATCACTGTGTATCAACTCCAGCACTTCAGTTGCCCTCGTGCCCATCCCACGAAACCTTACTCTGGTCTGTTTGCCAAGCAGGCAATGTTCACAGAACCCAAGGCTTGTGGAGCACTCCGGCACCCCTTCCACCATCTGACCAGATGCCATGGCCGACATCCCCTTCTCACTGATATGCCCAAGCCGATGATGCCACATCCTGGACACCTCCTCCTGATCAACCTCCTGGCTCTCAGAGATAAGAGCCCCACTTGGAACCACTGTATCAGCAAGCAGAGTATACAGTGTTCCATGTCTCACTCCACTGGCAATCACCATTGCCCCCCTTGTCATCTTGCAAGATTGCTTGTCACAGCTGAAGTGCACTCCTGCATCCGCCATGGAACCCACCGAGATTAAATTCCTGCTCATCCCTGGAATGTGCATCACATTGGGAAGAGACCTTGTGATCCCATTAGACAACTTCAACATCACCTTGCCACGCCCAATAATATGCACAGCAGAATCATCACCCAGCATGACATCTCCACCATTAAACCTCTCATACTCACAGAACTAGTGCCTATGAGGGGTCATGTGGTATGATGCTCCTGTGTCTACATACCACATATCAGAATCTCTCTGAGCAACGCACGCGACAGCGATGTACATGTCACCGCCGTCGCCCTCCTTCTTTGTGCCAGAAGTTGTCAGTGTCTCCTTGTTCTGAACGACCTTGTTCGGACATTGAGACTTCACATGACCAGTCTCATTGCACTTCCAGCACCGAACGAGCTTCTTACTCTTCTCCCTCTCCTGGCTCTTGGATCTACCTCGAGACTTATCTCGATATCCACCATGCTTGCTCTCCCTTCGTTTAGGATGGGATATAGATACACTCAAAGCACCTTTGCTCATCGCCTCAGAACCTCCTCTCCTGGTCTCCTCAGATAAAAGAGCTGCACATATAGTATCATATGACAGTTCCTTGTCTCCACTCCCCCCAATCACGACAATCAGATTGTCCCATGAATTTGGTAGCGAGCACAACAAGGTGATGACTCTATCCTTATCCGAGATCTTCTCACCAATAGAGATTAACTGACTCACAAGGGTATTGAATTGAGTCAAGTGCTCTGAAAACGAATCACCCTCATGCATCCGAAGTTTATACCACTTCTTCCTCAATAGCAATTTGTTTACCAGGGACTTGCTCTGGTAGAGGGATTCCAACTTATGCCACAGACTTCGTGATGAAGTCTCCTCCATGACATTAGTCAAGATTGAATCTGCTAGGAATAACCGGATCAAGCCCTTAGCCTTCCCATCGATTTTCGTCTAGGCCACAGCCTCCGCTGCAACATCTGCAGTCGCGTCTGCAGATTTTCCCTTCGATGCGCTCGCATCCTTCTTTGCAACCTTAGGAACGGGAGGATCATCTTCGATCGCAGACCATAGATCTCGATCAATCAACATATCTTCCATCTTCATCTTCCATTGATCGAATCAACTTCCGTCAAACTTCTCGATCTTGATCCACACGCCGCCAGAACCCATTTCCAGGATCAAGAACCTCGCTCTGATACCAAATGTAAGGAAAATAGGGTGTGCCGAGATGAGAAATTGGAAAGAAAAAAAAACACAGAAAATCACAGAAGACACATAGATGTACAGAGGAACACCCCAATCCGGGCTACGTCCCCTCTCCCCTTCCTCTTCTCTTTGTTCTATTCACGAAGACGGATTACAGCTTACAAGGTTACAAGGATCTAGCCGATCCTACCTCACTTAACCCTCTTCAGACAAGAACAGAGGAACCACCGCCAAGGAAAACCGCACTATTCCGCTCCTTGGGCTTAATGACCTTTTTCCTTCTAACCCTAAGCCAGGGTTATGCACCCTTTAAATAGGGCGCCAAACCGGGCTCAGACCAAACATCCGCTGAGATGGTTCAATCCAGGCGTCGAGCGAAGAACGCAGGCGTCGAGCATCGAACGTAGGCATCGAGCGCAGGCGTCGAACGCAGGCATCGAGTGTCGAACGCAGGCGTCGAGCGTAGGCGTCGAGCATCAAACATAGGCTTCTCCCATTCGACGAGCCGCTAAGACGGGAGTAATCAAGGACCCGTTCGTCGATCGTAGGCGGAGTTCGACGAACCCTTCTCCTTTAGTCGAACGCCGTTCGACGAACCCTTCTCCGTTCGTCAAACACAGGCGGAGTTCGACGAACTCTTCTCCGTTCGTCGAACGCCGTTCGACGAACACTGACCAGAAGTGTTTCCCAACTCCAACAAAATATACATGCAAGGACTCTTCTATCTTAAGAGTGGTTTTTGCTGTAAACACTATATGCCTTACTAGAAAGAGAATATACAAGGAAAATGCCTTCAATAGCTTTTGCTTCAAACTTCCTGAGATACTTCTTATCATTATTTCCTGTCTTGCTATTCTGTAATAATACTGTAACTACTTCTTTTTCTTTTTCTTTTTTCCCTTTAAGAAATCTCCGACAGATTTGAAATTCAAATCCCTTTAAATTAAGGAATATAATAATCTGGAGTATTATTTCTTGGAACTGCAAGCGAGACTTTAATTCCTTTTCCTTTTTCAGTATGCCAAACGTCTATATTCTCGTGAAGAGAATGGAAAGGAATAATATAAAAAGGAAAGATATAGTCCTTGACTTATCTGGAATAAATAGAGCCGTTGCTGAAAGATCTGAGTTCAGAGAATGAAATAAAATGATCTGTCTGAAATTCTGAACTGAGTAGAAATTTTGTCGAACTGAATACTGAATTCGTCGAACAAAATGTTGAGTTCATCGACCTCAACTGAATTTGGCTAGAATAATTGAATTAGTCGATCTGAATGATATTTTGTCGAACGCAGAGATTTGGCAAATCCGTCGACCGCTGAACTGACCAAATTTGTTGACCGCTGTGACTGAGAGGTTCGTCGAATGCTGAGACTTGGTCAACCGCTGAGACTGAAGTTCATCAACCGCTGAGACGAGCTTTCGTCGACCGCTGAGAGCATTTTGTCGAATGCAGAGAGGAGTTCATCGAACGCAGAATGAGTTCGTCGAACGCAGAACCTTGGCAAGTTCGTTAAATGCAGGAGCATGCCGTTCGTCGAACGCAGGATAGAGTTCGTCGAACGCAGTGTGGAGTTCGTCGAACGTAGAAAACTTATCTTTTCCTTAGTTCTAACAGCCTAAAACCTTGACCCTTTGGACTATACATTGGGGTCAACTTAGTCCTAATAAACAGATAGTGATCCTAGCCCAAATCAGTAATAGGGTTGTTCCAACAATCTCCCCCTATTTGGGTTAGGACACTATTTGACAAAAATTAAAACAAACAAAACACAAAGTATATATATCTGACAGATTATAAACATTTCAGCAGATATATAAGAAATATGATACTCTGAGTTTAGAAACATTACATTTGAAAACAGAAATAATAATAACAAACAATCAGAACCTTTTGTCTTTCTGAATTCTTGCTTTCTGACTTTCTGAATTCTGATATTATCTTTCTCTGAGTTTTGGGTTTGATTAACTGAGTTGTATCTGTTGTATCAAACAAAAGTTCTGAATCTGAAATTTTTCAGCTTTCTGAATTTGTTGGTCTGAATTGAATCTGCTCTTAACAAAAAAATATTTCTTAATCTTCTTTGCTACCAATCTGCATTTGAATCTGCTATATCTGAATTTGATATCTGAGCTGTAGCAATAACTGATTATATGAATCTATATCTGTTGCTTCTTCTATATCAAAGGTTGCATCTGAATCTGCATTAAGCTAGAGCAAACACTGCATCTAAAATTATAATATATGTAGCTTCTTAATGCATCATCTCCCTCTTTCATAAAACATCTCCCCCTGAGAGCATCTCCCCCTGAGACTGGAGCTTCTTCAGCTTTCTCCCCCTGCCTAGTTCATAGAACATCTCCCCCTGAGCAAAAACTGCATCATATGGAGCTTCTTCATAGAATTTCTCCCCCTGCCTAGTTTCAGGAAGACCTGGAGCTAGGCCCCTAGAAGAAGGGATAGATGAGGAGGAAGGGAAGGATGCAATCTGATTTCCAAAAATTTGTTCTGATAATGTTGTTGCATTCTTTGTCTTAAGGATGTGTACCCATTCCTTTATTTCTGCTACTGGGAGTTTGATTCTGACACCAATTGAAAGTCCTGGTTTTCTGATATTGAACTTGCAATTTCATTTGCATTCTCTGTCTTGAGAGTGTAAACCCATTCTTTTATTTCTGTAACTGATAATAATCTTCCCAATTGAGTGTCCTCTGATATCAGTTGAGGTCTCTGATATCAAAAGAAAAATGAGTTTGATCCTGGTGGTCAATGACTTCTTAAGTTGTTATTCTTCAAAAAATTGAAGAATATCTTGGAAGAAATGACTGCTTGAGATAGTGATCCTGTACCTGCAAAATGTCTCTGGTAGAGGCGGTGTTCCTCTCCTTATTTAATAAGTTAGTTGTTCTTGACCCAGAGTACTTTGGGTCCTTTTGTTTTTCCACAAAAATCTGAAAAGAAAGACATCTCAGGCCGATCCTTGGAGGAATTATCCACTCAGCAAAAGGATTTCTAGTATGTGAAGAATAAATATTCTTTAGATTTTCAGTAAATTTTCTGTTCGACGAATTCTAGTGAATTCGTCGATCGCCGTTCGACGAAGTGAACTGCTTTCGTCGAGCGCCGTTCGATGTATAGATATACTGGAAGTCTGGCTTCAGAGTTCGTCGATCTCCATTCGACGAAATGAATTGATTTTGTCGAGCTCCATTCGACGAATTCTGCTGAATTTTTTTATTCTTAACTGCCTTGCTTGAAATGTTTTCATCTATTTCTACTACCTCTTTGCTCTTGGCAGAGATGAACTTTATTGGTGTAGAAAGTATGTTCTTATTAATAAGAGGTGGCTCACTTGATGATGCACCCAAGCCTAGTTTGCCACTTAATCTGGCATTCACCGTGCTTGTGATGTCCATCAGTTTGATACTTCTCCCATTTAGGGATTCTTCAAATTTCTTAGCTTCAGACAACTTGTTCTCAATGAAAACAATGTGTTCTCCAGAGGCAGCCAATTCTTTCTTAAGAATAGCATTTTCTTCACTTAGTTGGTTCATTTCAGCCAACTTATTTCTGAGAGAGATTATTTCCTTCTCAGATTTGATTAAGTCTAAGCAAAGTACTTTGAATTCATCTTTGAATTCAATTGAATTAAAATCAAAGTTTGAGATTACCTGAACAACATCATTGTCAGACTCAGATTCTGATTCTTCTGAATTATGTCCTGAGGCATTGATAGCCATCATGTAGAAGTTTCTTTCTTCTTCAGTATCTTCATCATCAAAAGAGCTGGATGAAGATGCAAGTTCTGACTCACTGCTTGAGTCATAGATAGCCATCAAGCATTGGTCTTTTCCTTTGATTGTTCTTCATCTTTAGAGGAACTGGATAAAGACTCTGATTCTGTTTCACTCCAAGTTTCAGCTACAAATCCTCTTCCCTTATGCTTGTGTTTGTGGGAGGAAGACTTGCTGGAGTGCCTCTTTTCTTCTTTGTCTTTTCTCTTTTTCTTCTTTTGATTCTCTGGACACTCTGGTAGAATGTGTCCAGGTTTCCTGCAGCCAAAACAAATAATTTCTTTAGAACTTGATTTGTCATACCTTGGCATTTCTCTTGATCTGGAATCCTTCTTTCTGAAGTCTTTCTTAGCCATTTTATAGAATCTCTTTGCTAGAAGATTCATGAGCTCCATATCTCCTGGAGCTTTTTCTTCTTCTTCAGTAGCTTGGAAAGCTATACTTCTCACCTTCTTGGATGCTGGAGATGAAGTAGATTTGATGAGTAGTATTTTTTATCTAATATTATTATAGTTTTTAGGCTAATAATAATTTGAATTTATAAATAATATGTCTATTTTATCTAAGTAATCATTTCTATTCATAAATGTTCACTAACTTAAGTTTGTTTTATGTTTTTCAAAATTTCTGGAGTTTTTGCCAAAAAATGAACGTACACGCCCAAGTCATGCCCGTGACAAAGGGCGTGTCAACATAAAACTCATTCCAGACTTGTTGCCACCAACCTGGGCTCATTCTGAGAAGAATTTCAATGTCACGCCCGTGACTTGCCAAGTCACGCCCGTGACTTTCCATTGTCACGCCCGTGAACCCGGCCTCCAACTCAGCCGGCCGTATCCTGAAGCCATGACGCAATTTCGCCAAGTACACGCCCGTGACTTCCAATGTCACGCCCGTGTAACCTCCCTGCCAGCAGATCACGCCCCAGATCATGCCCCAAGGATGCTTCGCCAATGTCACGCCCGTGTAGCTCCAATGACATGGGCGTGTAACTCCTTTGCCGCCAGAGTCACGCCCTTCCCGCCAAAGATTTCCCGCACCAGCGTATGTTTTAAGATTACACGCCCTTGGTCATGGGCATGACCAAGGGCGTGACGGGCCCGAAATGCCTGCATTGAAACCAGAATGCGCCCTCTCCGCACTAGCACCGATCACGCCCCTTACACGCCCTTGGTCACGGGCGTGTAACCCCAACTTTTGCCTATAAAAAGGCAGCTCTTCTAGATCTTAAGGCATCCCTTTTTCCACCCTCCTTGGGTTGAAACTTCTCTCCTTCTTCCCCCTTTTGGGGCAGAATTGCTTTTTCAATTCCTGTATTAGTTTAGATTTTAATTATATGCACTTTCAATTTCATGTATTTTCATTTTATGCAAAGTAGTTTTAGATTTCAATTCATGCAATTCTTTCAATTTCTTGTACCCACTTCTTTTGTAATCCAGTTTTAATAATAAAATGCCTTTCTCTTGCTTTTCATCTCTTTATTTTCATGTCAATTAGATTAATCTTTAGATCTTGAAATTTGCAATCTTCGGATGAAAATATCTTTCTCGCTATTATCTTTCTTTCCTTCCTTCAATTTATTCGAGATTTATATCGGGTTTATATGTCAATATGTGGACTTTCGTATCTGTTTTCATATGCTAGTTTGCCGAGAGGCTCGTGTGTACGAATCGATCACTCAAGGATAAAAAAGAGTAGAACGCAATCCTCGAGAGAGGACGACGTTACCCTTCCGGATTGGAGTAAAAGCCAATAGCGGGATTCACCTCGTAAAGCGAGTTTTAGGTTATCAATTATAGAATGAGAATTTGGTTGATATTTCCTAAACTTAGTTGAGCGTAGTTCTCGAGAGAGGTGCGTTCATAATCCGGGAATCTCCACGGTCAAGGATTGGATTAGAAGTAGAATTTATTTCTCTTGATTTTCATTCCGAGTGAGCTTTGATCAAGATTTGTTTCTTTTTTTTTCTTTATTTCTTTATTTTAATTTTAATTATAAATTATCACTCGTAAAATATTATTCGATAAAATAATAGTTTTGTTTTCCCGAAGTAAAAGTACTCGATAGCCCTGAGTCTAATACGACCTTGGTTTTTATAACCTATGCTACATTCGATACGGTACACTTGCCGTTATCGTTTGCAGATATAGTTTGTCCCATCAAGTTTTTGGCGCCGTTGCCGGGGAAGTTTTTGTCGATATTTCGAAAAGGGGAAACACTATTAATTTTATCTTTCTTTTTCTTTTTATTTAAAAAAAAAATTAAAAAATAAAAAATGTAAAAATGAAAAAAAATTATGCTATAATTAAATTCTTGGAAAGGACGCTTTGGGCTTGAATTCCCATCACACCTCTAGTACCTTGCGAGCCCTTCACCGGGTTGACCTTGGGAAGTCCAAGACTAATTAAAACATATAAAAAAATTATTTTCCCATTTTTTTCTTTTTTCATACTTAGTTTTCAACATTGAGGACAATGTTGAATTTTAAGTATGGGGGTATATTTCCTAATATTTAAAATTTTTAAAAAATTAATTCCAAAAAAAAAAACAAAAACAAAAACAAAAACAAAAAATATATAAAAATCTCAAAACTAAAAAAAAAGAGAAATTAATAATAATCAAGTAACCCCTTACTTTGGTTTTTTGTTATTTCCAAAATCAAACATTTGAGAGTTTATTTATAAGCATTTTTAACTATTTTTAATTGTCTAATCTTCTATTTTATCATGGTTAGTAAAAATGTAATTTTTAGTTGATTTAGTTTTAAGGAATTTATTATGATCTTAATTTGATTAGAGTAATTTATTTAGCACTTTTTCTCTTTTATTTTAATTAGTCTCAATTTTGTAGTAATTGTGCTTAACAACTTTAGATTTTAATTATTTTTAACTCATGCTTTTAGATCCTTAGGAAATTTCAATTTACTATAGTTGCTCTCAAAATATTTCAATTTAATCTAAAATTTATTTTAGCCCTACCCAAAAAAAGAGTTATTAAAAGATCATATGTCATGGAAATAAGAGGATAAAATTCATTGTTTCCTTAACATATGCACCTCCCTTTTATGAAGTTTAATATGAAAAGATTATATGTCATGGAAAATGAGAGGATAAAATTCATCATTTTCCTAAACATGTACAAGTAGAAAAAAAGATGGGGTGAAAGGATAAAATTCATCACTCCCAATCAAAGCTAGCTTCATGTTTACCCAAACCCCATTAGCCAATATAATTGATTTTAGACTCAAATTAAAATATTGGAAGAGCATAAGTAGTAGTTTGAATTTTTCCGTAAGCCTCTTCAAAATTGGAGTTTTTATAATTCTAATCTAATTTTGATTCGCAAATTACTCAATTTTGTCTGCTAGTTAAATAATTTGAGAATTCTTGGCTAAACATTTCTCTCTTTTTATCTTATTTTCATAATTTAGGACTTATCTCTTAAATCTCTAAATCTTATTTTTAAGCTTTCTTTTGATTAAAGAAAATTTTAGTTTAATTAGAAATATTATTAATGTATTATGAATATCTATCATACTTTTGCTCTGGAATATCAAAAGCTTAAGTATGGGGGTATTTGATGAGTAGTATTTTTATCTAATATTATTATTGTTTTTAGGCTAATAATAATTTGCATTTATAAATAATATGTCTATTTTATCTAAATAATCATTTCTATTCATAATTTTTCACTAACTTAAGTTTGTTTTATGTTTTTCAGGATTTCTGGAGTTTTTGCCAAAAAATGCAGGTACACGCCCCAAGTCACGCCCGTGACAAAGGGCGTGTCAACATAAAACTCATTTCCAGACCTGTTGCCGCCAACCTGGGCTCATTCTGAGAAGAATTTCAATGTCACGCCCGTGACTTGCCAAGTCACGCCCGTGACTTTCCATTGTCACGCCCGTGAACCCTGCCTCCAGCTCAGCCGGCCGTATCCTGAAGCCATGACGCAATTTCGCCAAGTACACGCCCGTGACTTCCAATGTCACGCCCGTATAACCTCCCTGCCAGCAGATCACGCCCCAGATCACGCCCTAAGGATGCTTCGCCGATGTCACGCCCGTGTAGCTCCAATGACACGGGCGTGTAACTCCTTTGCCGCCAGAGTCACGCCCTTCCCGCCAAAGATTTCCCGCGCCAGCGTATGTTTTAAGATTACACGCCTTTGTTTACGGGCATGACCAAGGTCGTGACGCGCCCTAAATGCCTGCATTGAAGCCAGAACGCGCCCTCTCCGCACCAGCACCGATCACGCCCCTTACACGCCCTTGGTCACGGGCGTGACCAAGGGCGTGTAACCCCAACTTTTGCCTATAAAAAGGCAGCTCTTCCAGATCTCAAGGCATCCCTTTTTCCACCCTCCTTGGGTCGAAACTTCTCTCCTTCTGCCCCCTTTTGGGGCAGAATTGCTTTTTCAATTCCTATATTAGTTTAGATTTTAATTATATGCACTTTCAATTTCAAGTATTTTCATTTTCTGCAAAGTAGTTTTAGATTTCAATTCATGCAATGCTTTCAATTTCTTGTACCCTCTTCTTTTGTAATCCAGTTTTAATAATAAAATGCCTTTCTCTTGCTTTTCATCTCTTTATTTTCATGTCAATTAGATTAATTTTTAGATCTTGAAATTTGCAATCTTCGGATGAAAATATCTTTCTCGCTATTATCTTTCTTTCCTTCCTTCGATTTATTCGAGATTTATATAGGGTTCAAATGTCGATATGTGGACTTTCGTATCTGTTTTCATATGCTAGTTAGCCGAGAGGCTCGTGTGTACGAATCAATCAGTCAAGGATAAAAAGAGTAGAACACAATCCTCGAGAGAGGACGATGTTACCCTTTCGGATTGAAGTAAAAGCCAATAGCGGGATTCACCTCGTAAAGTGAGTTTTAGGTTATCAATTATAGAATGAGAATTCGGTTTATATTTCCTAAACTTATTTGAGCGTAGTCCTCGAGAGAGGTGCGTTCATAATCTGGGAATCTCCATGGTCAAGGATTGGATTAGAAGTAGAATTTATTTCTCTTGATTTTCATTCCGAGTGAGCTTTGATCAAGATTTGTTTCTTTATTTCTTTATTTCTTTATTTTAATTTTAATTATAAATTATCACTCGTAAAATATTATTCGATAAAATAATAGTTTTGTTTTCCCAAAGTAAAAGTACTCGATAGACCCGAGTCTAAAACGACCTTGGTTTTTATAACCTATGCTACATTCGATACAGTACACTTGCCGTTATCATTTGCGGATATAGTTTGTCCCATCAAGTTTTTGTTGTTCAGCTTCTTTGGACTTGATAAGTTGCTCATAGGATTTGAGTTTGCCTAACAAGCTCTCAGTGGAGATCTCATTAAGGCTTCTGGCTTCCTTGATTGGCCAGATCCTAGAGTCCCATGTGCTGGGGAAGCACATAAGGATCTTATCATTGACCTCAGTGATGGAGATCACTTTGTCCAAGGTCTTCAGCTCATTGATTATGAGGCTGAGCCTGTTGTACATATCAGCTACTGTCTCATTTTCTCCTTTCTTGAAATTTTCATACTGGGAGATTAGGTGAGATCTTATATCTTTTCTTTCATCTGCTGATCCTTCAACCATATTGTTGAGTGACATCCAGATTTCCCTTGCTGAAGTGCATTCCACAACTTTTTGGAAAATGTCACCTGACATTGTTTGTGCCAATATGTTCATAGCTTTGGCATCAGCACTTCTCTGCTTCTTCTATTCATCTGTCCACTCAGGTGATGGAACAACATTGTTGTTAGTTGGTGATTTAGCACTTGTTGTTGCTGTAGGTGTAGGAGGTCCTGTAAAAATAACATTAAAAATGTCCTCATCAATAGAATTCATGTATAATCTGATCCTTGTCTTCCATAGTGCAAACTTATTTAGATTGCACATAGGAGATCTTGTGCTTGAATGTTCTTTGTTTTGTGCCATGAGTTTTTAAGCAAAAGAAAACTCTAAAATAAATTTATGATCTAATTGATCATTGGATTCAGGTGTTAGCCTGTAAAGAATCAACCAATCTCTGATACCAATTGAAAGTGAGGTTAGATCTTAGATTTACTCTAGAGGGGGGGGGGGGGGGTGAATAGAGTATTAAAAAGTTTTTCACTTATTTTTATAGCGGAATTAAATTAGTGATATTTATATGTGTACTGAGTGAGTAATAAAAACAAACACAAAGAGAGCACACATCACAATACAGAAAAATAAACAATCACAGAGGACACAAGGATTTTATAGTAGTTCCCCAATAAACCTGGGTACGTCTACTCTTCTACCACCCTTGGTAGAATTACACTAGGTTTTTAATCAGGTGCCCTGTCACCAATGGGGTTTTGATCAGGTGCCCAAAACACCAAGGAGCTTTTGATCAGGTGCTCTAACCAAACTACAGGTTTTTGCTCAGGTGCCCTGCCACCAAGGGGTTAACTTTTGAAGGGCGTTATAACCCTGTACATGAGGGGATAAAGAGGGTTTAAATGTTCTTCTCTGTCAATAATCTGAGAGAAGACTCTAGTGGATTGTGATGTTGTAAAGCTCCCCCTGTCTTATTGAAATTTGCTGACAGTTGAGGATGGAGCTTTCACTTGAATAAAGTATCTTCCTGTAGCTGATGAATCTGAGAGACAAAATGTTTCTCAGATTGTTTGTTGCTCTTTTGAAGATCTGAACTTGAAACTTGCAGCAGAAATTTGAGAGAGATTTGTATTGATGTTGTTCTCAGAAAAATTAAGGCGCTGCTTGAGGAAGATGAACTCTTAAAGCTTTTTCTTTTCTTCCTGCTGTATTTTTCTCTCGACAGCTTTCTTCTTCACTTTATTTCCTGTCTTGCTATTCTGTAATAATGCTGTAACTACTTTTTTTTCTTTTTTCCCTTTAAGAAATCTCCGACAGATTTGAAATTCAAATCCCTTAAATTAAGGAATATAATAATCTGGAGGATTATTTCTTGGAACTGCAAGCGAGACTTTAATTCCTTTTCCTTTTTCAGTACGCCAAACTGCTATATTCTTGGGAAGAGAATGGAAAGGAATAATATAAAAAGGAAAGATATAATCCTTGACTTATCTGGAATAAATAGATCGAGCTGTTGCTAAAAGATCTGAGTTCAGAGAAAGAAATAAAATGAACTGTCTGAAATTCCGAACTGAGAAGAAATTTCGTCGAACTGAATACTGAATTCGTCGAACAGAATATTGAGTTCGTCGACCTCAAATAAATCTGGCTGGAAGAATTGAATTAGTCAATCTGAATGATATTTCGTCGAACGCAGAGATTTAGAAAATTCGTCGACCGCTGAACTGACCAAATTCGTCGACCGCTGAGATTGAGAGGTTCGTCGAACGCTAAGACTTAGTCAACCGCTGAAACTGAAGTTCATCAACCGCTGAGACGAGCTTTCGTCGACCGCTGAGAGCATTTTGTCGAACGCAGAGAGGAGTTCGTCGAACGCAGAATGAGTTCGTCGAATGCAGAACCTTTGCAAGTTTGTCAAACGCAGGAGCATGCCGTTCGTCGAACGCAGGATAGAGTTCGTCGAACGCAGTGTGGAGTTCGTCGAACATAGAAAACTTATCTTTTCCTTAGTTCTAACTGCCTAAAACCTTGACCCTTTGGACTATACATTGGGGTCAACTTAGTCCTAATAAACAGATAGTGATCCTAGCCCAAATCAGTAATAGGGTTGTTCCAACAGTGCGCGAGCCGAGCTCCACTCTATGGAGCTCGCTCATATGATGGGACGGTGATTTCTCCAGCTGGAGCGCCATAATGAGGAGCTCTCCCTCGCCTACAAGGATTCTGCCACCGAGATTACGAGCTTGAAGGAAAAGTTGCTCGCCTCTGAGGCACTCTCCCTCGGCCACCAAGATGTGGTAAGTATTTGAGTTCTCTCCTCCCTCCTTTCCTAATTATTCATATGGCTTACCCATTTCCTCTACAGGATGCCGAGAACACCTAGGAGCTTCGCTCTCGCATCTTCGGCCTAGAGAATGAGGTCGCCAGGTTGAAGACTTACAACCAGGAGCTGATCCATGCCGTCGTCCCCCCTCTCCTTGTCGTCTGAGGAATGACCAGCGAGTCCGGGAGGAAGAATGTCACGAGGCCTCCATGACCTCGGCGCTATACATCTTCTGGGCCATGCAGGGAGCCGGCTTGCTGTCTGCCAAGGCGGCCGACCTGACGATCGAGGACGTGGTCCCGGAGCTATTTATACCAGCCCCGCCACCAGCGGACAGCGATGACGATCGGTCTGCTGGCGAATCTTAGAGAAGACTTGTACTTTTATTTTAAATTTTTGGCTGGCGAGATCGCCGCAACCCATGTAACTGATTTTTGATGAAATGGAAATGGCAATTTTTGCCGTTGTTTACTGTATTCTCGCTATTTATGTATGCTGATTTTTTCTCGCCCTTCTAGCCGGCCTTAGAGTGATATTTCAGGATCCACCCCTCCGACTCTCTATCTTGCCGGGGGGGGGGGGGGGACGTTTCCCCCTTTTAACTTCGGAGAGCGAGGTCCTTGCGCTGCTTCTCGCGCCATTCCCAGAGACCTGAATGATCCTTCTCTCCCACCTGATGCCGGCGAGAGTAATCTTTTTTGTACGGCTCACCCATCTGGGCTACCCACTTGCCGACTTTCCCTTAGATTGTGTGAGAGGACCCTATTTTACGGGGGGCCCCCCATTGTCTCGCCCTGCGAGACCACCCGTTCTCTCCGCTTTGAGGCCCTGTTGGCAGTCAAAACTTGCCCCTTTGCCAGCCTCTCTAGAGATCAACCTGACCCACCTTCTATGAGAGCCCGACATCGGAATCGATCTGGGGAATTCCAGCACCAAAGAACTTGCCAGCCCCTCCAGAGATCAACCTGACCCACCGTCTATGAGAGCCCGACAGCGGAATGGATCTGGGGCATTCCAACACCAAAGAACATGCCACTTGCCAGCCTCTCCAGAGATCAACCTGACCCAACGTCTA
The DNA here is from genome assembly GCA_033032865.1 of Dactylorhiza incarnata. Lineage (NCBI taxonomy): Eukaryota > Viridiplantae > Streptophyta > Magnoliopsida > Asparagales > Orchidaceae > Dactylorhiza > Dactylorhiza incarnata. Next base: position 17,506,386 of record JAWHQI010000024.1, read on the forward strand.
TGAGAGCCTGACAAAAGAATCGATCTGGGGCATTCCAGCACCAAAGAACTTGCCACTTGCCAGCCTCTCCAGAGATCAACCTGACCCACCGTCTATGAGAGCCCGGCATTGGAATCGATCTGGGGTATTCCAACACTAAAGAACTTGCCACTTGCCAGCCTCTCCAGAGATCAACCTGACCCACCGTCTATGAGAGCCCGACAGTGGAATCGATCTGGGGCATTCCAGCACCAATGAACTTGCCACTTGTCAGCCTCTCCAAAGATCAACCTGACCCACCCTCTATGAGAGCCCGACAGCAGAATCGATCTGGGGCATTCCAGCACCAAAGAACTTGCCACTTGCCAGCCTCTCCAGAGATCTACCTGACCCACCGTCTATGAGTGCCCGACAGCGGAATTGATCTGGGGCATTCCAGCACCAAAGAACTTGCCACTTGCCAGCCTCTCCAGAGATCAACCTAACCCACTGTCTATGAGAGCCCGGCAACGGAATCGATTTGGGGCATTCCAGCACCAAAGAACTTGCTACTTGCCAGCCTCTCCAGAGATCAACCTGACCCACCGTCTATGAGGGCCCGATAGCAGAATCGATCTGGGGCATTCCAGCACCAAAGAACTTGCCACTTGCCAGCCTCTCCAGAGATCAACTGACCCACCATCTATGAGAGCCCAGCAGCGGAATCGATCTGGGGCATTCCAGCACCAAAGAACTTGCCACTTGCCAGCCTCTCCAGAGATCAACCTGACCCACCGTCTATAAGAGCCCGGCAGCGGAATCGATCTGGGCATTCCAGCACCAAAGAACTTGCCACTTGCCAGCCTCTCCAGAGATCAACCTGATCCACCGTCTATGAGAGCCCGGCAACGGAATCGATCTGGGGCGTTCCAACACAAATACTTGTTACCTGCTCAAAAATGTCTTCAGAATCTATGTATGGAGAATGAAACACACAATAAATTAGTTACAAAAGTTTTTTAAGGATAGAATATTTTCAAATCGTCCCCACTCCTGGCTCGGCCAAGGGGTATCCCTTCCACATCCTGGAGGTGGTACCCTCCTGACTTGAGCACTTCGCTTACAATGTAAGGCCCCTCCCAATTGGGCTCAAGCTTACCTACAACGTCTCCTCTTCCTGCCGCATCTACCTTCTTCAGGACCAAGTCCCCCCTTTCGAACTATTTTATTCTGATGTGTTGGTCAAAGTACCTAGCCATCCGCCTCTTGACTTCCTCCTACCGAATAGTAGCAAGGTCTCAGAGCTCTTCTACCAGGTCCAGGGACAAATTTTGCTCTGCATCATTTTCCACTAGCCATTCTTCATCCCCTTCCCGTGCAGTGATCAACCTGGGGGTTTTCACCTCGAACTCTATCGGGAGGATGGCCTCGGATCCATGGGACAGTTTGAAGGGGGTCTCCCCTGTGGCCGTGTTTGGAGTAGTCCTCAAGGCCCACAGGACCGAGAGCAGCTTCTCTACCCAGTTGCTCCTGAGATTCTCCACATTCTTCTTTAGCAGGTTGACAATTATCTTGTTCGCTGCCTCCACCTGACCATTACTCCTTGGGTGGTGGACCGACGCGAACCTGAGGTCTATGTCGAGTTGGGTGCAGAAATTAACAAACCCTTTGCTGGCAAATTGTGGTCCGTTGTCCATCACTATGGCCAATGGGAGCCCGTGCCTGCAAATTATCTCCCCCAACACAAAATTTCTTACCACTTGGGATGTTACTTTGGCCAGCGCCTTTACTTCTACCTACTTGGAGAAATAATCAATCATTACCAATAGGAACTTCCTTTGGCCACTAGCTTGTGGGAAAGGACCTACTAGGTCTAAACCCCATATAGCAAAGGGCCACGGAGTTGTGATGGTCCGGAGCCTCTATGCTGGGAGGATTTGGAGTGGGGCATAGAGTTGACACTTTGAACATTTTCTTGCGAACTCTGCCGCTTCTTTGCTAAGGGTAGGCCAAAAATAGCCTTGCCTCAACACTCTCCCCTCTAGAGTTTGGCTCCCGGTGTGACTGCCACATTCCCCCGAGTGGATTTCTTCGAGAACTCTCGGGACCTCCTCCTCTGATACACAACGGGCCAGGATCCCCGAGAGTGTTTTCCTGTATAGTCCTCCTGCATGTAAGGAATAATAAGCCAACTTATACCTGAAGCGTCATTTATCCATGTCCCCTTCAGGGAACTCTCCCGATGTCAGGAAGGTGATGAAGGGATCCATCCATAATGCTCACTGATCCACCTCCATCAGCTCCCCTTCCTCGATGGAAGGTCGGAAGAGTTCCGATACTGTCCCCCCAGCTCGAGGGCCAAACTTGGATAAGAGGTCCGTCGGGGTTCTCTCCTCCCTTGGCACATGCTTGATGGAGAAAGTGCGAAATTGACCGATGACCCCCTTGACCTTTTCCAGGTAGCATTGGAGGGTCGACTCCTTTGCTTCAAATTTCCCTTTGACTTGGCATGCCACCACCATGGAGTCTGTTGAGACCTCCACGTATTACACTCCCAGCTCCCGAGACGATCGCAGGCCCACTATCACTGCCTCGTACTCGGCCTGGTTGTTGGTAATTGGAAAATGGATGCTCAAGGCTTGCTCAATCTTTGTCCCTTGGGGGCTTATTAGGATGATTGCTCCTCCATAAGAGTGCTTCCCTGACGCACCATCCACAAGCATCTTTCATGCCACCGGGGGAGGTGATTATTGTTCCCCTACTTTGATTGCGTAGTCCGCCACCGCTTTTTCCTTGACCGACATCCTTGGGATAAACGCGATGTCGAACTCACTCAGCTCCACGGACCATTTTACTAGCCTCCCCGAATGCTCCACCCCTTCTAAGACTTTGCGAAGCGGGTGGTCGGTCACCACTTAGATTGAGTGCACTTGGAAGTTTGGCCGAAGCTTCCGCGCCGATACCACCAAAGCGAAAGCCAACTTTTCCAAAATTAGGTATCGGAGCTCCGCCTTCCTCAGCACTCGGCTGACGTAGTAGATGGGGAACTTGTTGGGGAAATGATTTCTCTTAACCCCTAGAAATAAGTTGAATATGAATTCTAAGAAAGAAAAACATGGTTAAGTAAATATGCGTCGAATACTATTCGACGCAACGTCGAAATAAAGTCGACGTTTCCTTCAGATTGAGTCGAAGTAACTCTAGGAAGATTTCGACGTATGTGTTGTCGACGTTACTCTGATTTCTAGTCGACGCATCTAATATAGTCGACGCACCGTTGTCGACGCACCTTCCTTATTCTCCTCTCGACGTCCAGCCAGGATGAATTCGACGCTTACGTCGAATGGTAATCGACGCACATCGATTTATGTGACAGATTTAAATATGCGCCAGATCTCTTTCCTTCTTTCAGTAGATCTGATTTGTATGGAATAATGTCAATATTTTAGAGCTGTTCTGAATCATTCTTTCCTTATATCTGATTCTTGGCTAATTTGATTAAACTTATTTGGACATTATTTGAAATCAGAATTAGTTCTTTCCTTTTACAGAAATAAATATTATGGAAACATTTTCATCTTTCTATTTCTCTGACTGCTAATTGATTATCCTCCTATAGTATTATTTTGAATTAACAGAGCTATAAATAAAGAGTAGGTCGGCAGAAAAAGCAGAACAAGTGATTGATGAGTCCCAATTATATACACTTTTATGGACTCATCTGGGCCGATTATTTAGTCTATGCACTACACTTTAGCTTGACAAACTGCCATTCCGGCCGTGAACGGCCGCTAGTCTTCGTCCATTGGTTGTCCTCTTCTTCTCCCATTTGTTGTATTTTTGCGAATCATTTTAAACTTGAATATCATGATGTTTGGTTTAAATGCAATGGTTATTTCTTCTCTGTCCTCCAATGAATGTTTGTGATTTGCTTCACCTCCACGCGCTCACTCACTCACGCACGCACACATCGTGTTCGATTCGCGTTAGCAAGAGCTAGCGGCGAGTTGTGAAGAGGTGTTTGCGACCCTCACTTTCCGCACTAGAGACCAGTTCATTCGCATACACACCGTCCATCCGCCTCACGAACCTCGGCATTGCGGCCGTTGCACCCATCTCGCCTTGCGAAGCAGTGATTTCGACCCGCATTTCTTCTATTGCTATTAACAGTAGGAAACCCAAATCAAAACTCCACTTTTCGTGTTTGTTCCCGCTTGTGTAATAATTGTCACACAACGCATTTCGTTCACCCAACCTGCATTCCTCAAGAGACCGACACTCAGGGATTCTATTCCCAACATTTATTACTTGCGCGACCGGTGCACTTGCCGAAATTATCGCATCAGTGATTCAGCATTTTACATTTGAAAAAGAGGAAGAGCTCCCAAGTATAGAGAGAAAATTGAGAAATTGTTCTGCAGCAATATTCAAGCACTTCTTCTTCTCCTGCTTCTGAAGTCATTCTGCAGCAAGTTCTGATAGCTCTCACAAAGAGAGAAAAGCTACAAATCTTCTTCTCCCTATAGAAGAAAGATTTAATTCACTTCTTGTGCTTCCAATCTTCTTGCTAGGAAGAAGATTCATTCTTGTTCTTATTTCTTTCTTCTTTCTTATTCTTACTTAAATATTGTAAAAGAGTTTTTAGAATCTCTCTTCAAAAAATTTAGTGTACTGGTTCTAAGAGTCTCCTTGTCAAAAGACTCAGGGTGGTTCTAAGAGTCTCCTTGTCAAAAGACTCAGGGTGGTTCTAAGAGTCTCCTTATCAAAAGACTCAGTGCAAGATAGTGAATTCCTACCAAGGGGGTAGAAGAGTGGACTACCCAAAGTTTGGGGAACCACTATTTTTTCTTGTGTTGTGCTGTGATTTCGTTTCTTGCATTTACTTTCTTTACTTATTTAATTCTTGTTGGTGTGTGGGAAGCTATAATCTGTGATCATACACATATATATATTAACTTTGCACAAAATAATTTTTAATCTCTATTCACCCCCCTCTAGAGAATTCTAGTGAGGTAAACTATGCACTTTCAATTGGTATCAGAGCCAGGTTGATCTAAAAAGGTTAACTCCTTGATCAAAAAGGTCCTACCTTATATATATATATTTTTCTACAAAATTATTTTCATGGCACAAATCAAAGATTATGCTTCCACCAGACCACCAACTTGCAACCTTGAAAAGTTTGCACTTTGGAAAATAAGAATCAGAATCTATTTAAACTCTATTGATGATGAATTATTTAATGTTGTCATGACAGGTCCCCCCAAGCCATTCAAAAAGGATTCAAGTGGAAAAGTAACTGAAACACTTGCTCCAAAGGCTGAATGGACAGAAGAGGAAAAGAAAGCCCAAGCATATGATGCCAAGGCTATGAATATCCTAGTTTCAACTCTCTCAGATGAAATATTCCAAAAGATTGCTGAGTGTGAGTCAGCTAAGGAAGTATGGGAAGCTAGCTCTCACCAAAATGGTTGAGGGAAGTGCTGATGAGAAAAAGGACAGAAAGGCACTACTCATCTCCCAATATGAAAACTTCCAAAAGAAAGAAAGTGAAAGTGTTGCTGACATGTATTCAAGATTCAGCCTCATAGTCAATGAACTGGGAACACTTGAGAAGGACATATCTCTTACTGAGATAAATGAAAAATTGCTGACTTGCTTCCCTAGCTCTTGGGATTCAAGAATCTGGCCAATCAAAGACTCCAGAAGTCAAAAAGAAATCTCAACAGATGTCCTATTGGGTAAATTGAAATCCTATGAACAACTGTTAAAAACAAGGGCTGAGAAAGAAGAAAAAGAAAAGGGTTCTCCACTCCCAAAAGAAAAGAGTATTGCTTTGAAAGCTGTTGAAGGAGTACCCTCTACAAGTGATGAGGAGCTGATCAGTCTACTAGCCAGAAGGTTCAAGAAGTGGATCAAAACAGAAGGATCCAGAGGAAGAGATTCAAAAACCAGGTATAATAAAACACCTACTAAAGAAATTATATGCTACTCTTGCAGGAAACCTGGACACATTGCACCTGATTGTCCTAAAGAGATCAACAATAAGAAGGATCTAAAAAGAACAGATTTAAAGAAGAAGAAGAAGAAGAAAGAAAAAGGATTCATTGCTCAATCTTGGAGTGATTCAGAATCTGAAGAAAGTACCTCATCAGATGATGATCAGCAAGAGGTCAAGCAAGAGGAAACCTGTCTGATGGCCACTGAGAAGCTTGATGATACATCCATGGTAAATATACTTGATAATATAGATTTCTCTTCTACTGACTTCAAACAAAGTTTCAAAGAATTCTGTTTAGATCTAATCAAATCTGAAAAAGAAGTAAAAGAATTAAGAATTGAATTAAAAAATCTCAAACAGGAAAATACACATCATAAAAATTATAAGATCAATCTAGAACTCTCAGAAGAGGAATTAGACAAAATCTATTCAGAAAATCTAACACTAAGAAAGGAGCTTGCAAAGGCTAAAGTCTTTGAAGACTCTCTAAATGGGAAAGGTCAGAAGCTCAAAAACATTTTTGAGAATCTCACTAATAGATTTAGATAGCTAAATCAGAATACTAATGAAGCATCTAAACCTCAAACTTCCAGCAAATCTGTCTGGAAACATCCAATTCACTTCACTAGGGAGAATTATCTAACAGGAGAAAGATTACAAGAAAGTCCTGAAATAACCACTGTTTTTAATAAACCTAATCCCATTACAGATAAAGGAATCTTAGGAAAATATCCTCAGAAAAAATTTGAACATGCATCAAATTCTTACCAACGTGCGTCGAGTACTAATCGACGCTTATACCAAAATGCGTCGACTTCTACTCAACGCAACCTCTCTCATGCTTCGACTGAAAGTAGACTCAGAATGAAGAAAGCGTCGACTTCATATCGACGCAACCAGAAACCTACGCCAAATTCATATCGACACAACCATAAGTCTACGTCGAATCCCTATCGACGCAATAATTTAGACAGAAAATTTTCTGTTTCCAAACAGGTCTCTCAATCCATGTCCTTCTATTATGAACATTATTTCTGTGATATCATCCAAGAAGATTGGTATGATAAGCCAGTACCCCATAAGAAGGAAGGATACCCTGAAAAACCCACTTATTCTTTTATTAAATCTTTTACTAATGAGAGGAAGGGACCCCAGCTCAGCAGGGTCCAAACTAATGTTTAAAATTCTATGTGCAGATGTATCACATCTCCAGGATGGTGCGGTACTTGGACAGTGGATGCTCCATGCACATGACAGGATGCAAAAACCTATTAATCAACTTTGAGGATAGACTTGGACCACCAGTAACCTTTGGAGATTCTAGCTGTGGCCAAACCAAGGGCTTTGGAGATTTCAAAGAAGGGAAAGTCACCTTCAAGAATGTGGCAGTAGTCAAAGGACTAAAGACAATCTGATAAGTATAAGTCAGATATGTGAAAATGGTAGGTATGAGGTAAAATTCACCACACTATTCTGCCATATTATTGATATCAAGACTGGTGCTACAGTACTAAATGGAACTAGAAAAGGAAAAGTATATTTAGTGGACATTAGCTCTTCACCCACAGAAGTTTGCTTATTCAACAATATCTTAGATAAAAATGAACTATGGCATAGGAGACTAGGTCATCTAAACTACAAAACCATTAGTAAACTAGCAAATAATAACCTAGTCAGAGGTTTACCAAAGGGTAGGTACTCTAAGGATTCTCCATGCAGACCTTGCCAACTGGGAAAATAGACCAAATAATCTTTCAAACCCATTGGTAAGGATGACTCTCCCAGGGCCCTATACTTACTACACATGGGTCTCTTTGGTCCCATATCCACTCAGAGCTTGGGTGCAAAATCCTATACCTTGGTTATTGTTGATGATTATTCTAGGTTTAGCTGGGTATTCTTTCTAAGGGTTAAATCTGAAACCCATAAAATTCTCTCAAAATTCATAAAACAAATTCAATCTGAGTTCAACTCCAATGTTTCAATTATAAGAAGTGATCATGGGACTGAATTTGAGAATCAGCTGATTTGTAGTTTCTGTGAGGAAAAAGGTATTAAACAAAGCTTCTTAACACCTAGAACTCCTCAACAAAATGGAGTTGCTGAGAGGAAGAATAGAACCTTAATAGAATCAGGAAGGACCATGCTTGCAGAATCAGGATTACCAAAAACCTTTTGTGCTGAAGCAGTCAACACTGCAAACTATGTTCTAAATAGAAGTCTCATACACAAAACTAAATCAAAGACTCCATATGAGCTCCTGAAAAATAAAACACCCACTGTTAAATATTTTAAAATTTTTGGATGTGCTTGCTTTATTCTAAACAATGGGAAAGATCATCTTGCCAAATTTGACAAGAAGTCTGATGATGGAATATTTCTAGGATACTCATCATCTAGTAAAGCCTATAGGTGCTACAATGGAAGAACTCTTAAAATTGAAGAATCTATGCACATTGTATTTGATGAAACTAACATGCTACTTAAGGGGGAGGAGACTCCCACCAGTTCCTTTTCACAGGAAAACAACAGCATAGAAACCCAGATTGAGCAACTAGCTCTAGAGAACACAGGAAATGGAAAGGAAAACCAATTAGAGGAACCAAGTGAGGAGTCTGAACAAGAAACCTCAGAAAAGAGCATTCCAGACCCATTTCCACAAGAGAACATGGTTCAGGAAGAACAATTGAACAATGATCTCACTGAGAATGAAGAAGAAGAACAACTGACAAGTTCAAGCAGAACAGGGATCAATTTGAAGGATCATCCACAAACTCAAGTAATTGGAGATCCCAATACAGGAGTAAGAACAAGACACCAGGTCTCCACTGGGATGGTGCTCCAATGCTTCCTATCACAAGTTGAACCAAAGAAGTTTGAGGAAGCAAATTGTGATCCTCACTGGATTATGGCCATGCAAGAAGAACTAGGCCAATTTGAGAGAAACAAAGTATGGAACCTAGTTGAAAGACCAAGAAACTACCCTGTAATTGGTACAAAATGGGTATACAGGAATAAACTAGATTTCACTGGAGTAATTGTGAGGAACAAGGCAAGACTTGTAGCATAAGGATATAGACAAGAAGAAGGGATAGACTACAACGAGACCTTTGCTCCAGTAGCCAGGTTAGAGGCAATCAGTCTCTTTCTTGCCTATGCAGCCTTCATGAAGATGAAAGTCTACCAAATGGATGTCAAGAGTGCTTTTCTAAATGGTGATCTTCAAGAAGAAGTATATGTGGAGCAACCACCAGGTTTTGTTAATCCCTCTTCTCCTAACTTTGTTTATAGACTTAACAAAGCTCTATATGGTCTTAAGCAAGCACCTAGAGCTTGGTATGAAACTCTCTCAAATTTTCTTCTAGAAAATTCCTTTGAAAGAGGAAAAGTAGACAAGACACTCTTTACTAGAACCCATAAAAACCAACTCCTCCTTGTTCAAATATATGTAGATGACATTATCTTTAGCTCAACTCATCCTAAACTGTGTTAAAGATTTGCTAATCTAATGCAATCTAAATTTGAAATGAGTAGTATGGGAGAACTCTCATACTTCCTAGGGCTACAAGTAAAACAAAGTAGTGAAGGAATCTTTATCTCACAATCAAAATTTACTAAAGAGCTAATCAAAAAGTTTGGTATGGAATCAGCATCTACCATGAAAACACCCATAACAACCAATGCCATTATAGAAAAAGATGATAAAGGAAAATCAGTAGATCAAAAGACTTATAGGGCCATCATAGGTTCCCTTCTATATCTTACAGCTAGCAGACCTGATATCATGTTTGCCACTTGCATATGTGCTAGATTTCAGGTTGACCCAAAGGAATCCCATCTCACCTCTGTAAAAAGGATTCTTAGATACCTAAAGGGAACCCCTGAACTAGGGCTATGGTACTCAGCAGAAACCAACTTTGAATTAATAGGTTTCTCAGATGCAGATTATGCTGGATGTAGGGTTGATAGAAAAAGCACATCTGGTACCTGCCAATTCCTAGGTTACAGATTGATCTCATGGTTTAGTAAGAAACAAACCTCAGTCTCAACCTCAACAGCTGAAGCTGAATACATAGCTGCTGGGAGCTGTTGTTCACAAATCCTGTGGATGCAAAATCAGCTTCTTGACTACAAATTGGAAATACATAACTCTAAGATCTATTGTGATAGCTCTAGTGCTATATCCATAGCATCCAACCCAGTCCTTCATAGTAGGAACAAACATATAGAGATCAGACATCACTTCCTTAGAGACAATGTTGAGAAGGGTAAAATAACCTTAGAATATATTCCCACAGACAATCAAAGAGCAGACATCTTCACAAAACCTTTAGATGAAACTAAGCATAACTATTTCATAAACACATTAGGAATGCTTGATCGAAGCTTGTAAACCCCATTGTTAGGGAACTCTAATGAAATCAGACAATCTAAGAAAATTTCTTGAAGATACGTCGAATACATGTCGACGCTCCGTCGAGACAAACTCGACGCTGACATCGATTTCCATCAAACAATGCTACGTCGATCCTTTATCGACGTACCGTCGAATTCATATCGACGCAAGACTATGATCACGTCGATAAAACACCAGGCCAATCAATCTCCACGCAAACGTCGACATCCATTCGACGCAACGTCGACTTCCAGTTAAAATTAGAATCAAATTCTTACTTCCTCTTTTGACGATTGGATTACCTTGATTTCTGCTTCCTTTCTCGACGTTTCACCTTCTTTAAATAAAGCTTCTTATTTCATAACATATACCTTTCTGAACCCGCCAAAACTTTGTCTTCTACCTCTCTCTCTTTCTACATCAATGGCGCCTACTCCTGTTCAAACTGCCCTTATCAAAGCGATGAACGATGCTCTGGAAAATCTTCTCACCGACTTCCAGACATGTCTAACCAACTTCTCCGATGAATGTGCCAATATGATCACCACCTGTGAAGCCAAATTGGCCACCCTATCTGCCTCTCTTCCTGAGCTTCATGCACTTCTTCGAGAAGAACCTCTGTCGCCACAAAGGTTTACATCCTTCCTGAAAGATATAAACCAAGGGGAGAGTTGCTCCAGAAACCCCTCTTGCCAGGTCTTTGATCTCACTTAAAGCTCAGTTTTAACTCTCTTCTATCCAACTCTAAGTATTCTCTCTAACTATTACTCCAATTCCATTATAGGCTCCACTCCTCTCAAATCACTCTGACTACACCTTCATCAAACACTTTGGTGAATCTTCCTCTTACAACACTGAAGGGGAGCATGCTGTGGATTCAGAATTCAGAATTGATAATCCATATAACCAGGGGGAGATTCCTGTAGTAAAGAACCCAGAAATCCAGGGGGAGGAAGAAGCAGTCACCTCTGATGATTGGAATGGACAGATATGGATTGATGCACCCTTATGTGAGGAGGAACTTCAACATCTCTCCCCTGGATTCTCTGCCAGTTACATCAAGCTGAAGACACCTCTACTTGAGGACATCCCTACAAAAGAGCTTGGAGGAGACAATCATCCCTCAGCAGAGATCATTCTACCTGAAGTCATTCTGCCTTCCATTGCAGAACAGACTCCTTTTCTTGATATTGTTCCCTCTCCACCCAAAGAGAAAACTCACTCTCCTTCATCTCCACCTCTACCTCTACCTCCACTTCAACCTTCGTCTCTACCTCCTCTGCTACCTCTACCTCCACAAGTGGCAAGCCTCTCCAAACAAATCCTACCTAGGCAAAGTTCAGGAGGACAGATGAAAAGGAAAAGAGAAGCCATTCCCTACTGGCAAAACTTCTCCAAAGAAGAAAGGAGAGAGTATGCAAAAGAAAGGAAGTATAGAAAAGCATGTGAGCAAATAAGAAGATTTGAAAAGATGCCTATTATCACTCCTAACAGCCCTGTGAAGGAGTACCATGACCCTGACATGGAAAAGAGGCATGAAGAGATAAGAGAAAGAGAATTGAATGAATATGAAGCAGCTAGAAAAGAAGTGGAAGATAAATGGATTGCCTGGATGGAAAAGATCAACAAGGGAATGACTAAAGAACAAATTCTTGCTGAATCTTCTATCAGAATTCCAAAGAAATTGTTTGATATTGAAGCTTATCAAAAGAAAAACTCTCAGGCAGGGATCATCCTAGATAAAGGTCAAAAAGGCAAGAAGGGTGTAGGGTGTACAGAAGATACTTACATTCCCTACAAGAAGCCCAACAGACCTATAAAATTAGACAAGTGGCATGCCTCACCCTGGAAAGGGAAAGGGAAAATGGCTGACATTCCAGAGAAGCAGCAATCAGAAAAGAGAACAATATATAGGCCCAAGGTTGATAACAAGAGACCACCTGAGATCAAGCCTACTGAAAAGAAAGTTCAAAACATTACAATTGAGATGATTGATGAAAAAGCAGCAATTATCATTGAAAGTGCACAATTAACCTCACTAGAAATCTCTAGAGGGGGGGGGGGGGTGAATAGAGATTTAAAAATTATTTTGTGCAAAGTTAATATATATATGTGTATGATCACAGATTAGAGCTTCCCACACACCAACAAGAATTAAGCAAGAAAATAAAGTAAATGCAAGAAAATAAATCACAGCACAACACAAGAAAATATAGTGGTTCCCCAAACTTTGGGTAGTCCACTCTTCTACCCCCTTGGTAGGAATTCACTATCTTGCACTGAGTCTTTTGATAAGGAGACTCTTAGAACCACCCTGAGTCTTTTGACAAGGAGACTCTTAAAACCAACTGAGTCTTTTGACAAGGAGACTCTTAAAGAAGCAGAGAACCATGGAGGGGAGAGTCTTTTCACTATCTTGCCGAACCATGGAGGGGAGAGTGTGGAGGCAGGGCTACTTTTGGCCTACCCTCAGCAAGGATGCGGCGGAGTTCGTAAGGAAATGTTCAAAGTGCTGGTTGTACGCTCCTCTCCAGCTCCTGTCAGCCCAAAGGCTTCGATCCATCACAGCACCCTGGCCCTTTGCCATATGGGGCCTGGATCTGGTAGGTTTTTTCCCGCAAGCGAGTGGCCAGAGAAGGTTCCTGTTGGTAATGATCAATTATTTCTCCAAGTGGTTGGAGGTAAAGGCGCTGGCCAAGGTAACATCCCAAGTAGTTAAAAATTTCATATGAGGTGAGATAATATGCAGGCATGGGCTCCTGCTGGCCATAGTTACAGCAATGGACTGCAGCTTGTCAGTGATGAGCTCGTCAGCTTCTGCACACAGCTTGGCATAGACCTTCGGTTTGCGTCAGTTCACCACCCGAGGAGCAACGGGCAGGTGGAGGCGGCAAATAAAATTATTATAAAATTGCTGAAGAAGAAGGTCGAGAACCTTAGGGGGAACTGGGTAGAGCAGTTACCCTCGGTCCTCTGGGCACTGAGGACCACTCTAAACATGGCCACGGGGGAGACTCCGTTTAAGCTCTCCCATGGGTCTGAGGCCATCCTCCCAATAGAGTTCGAAGTGAAATCCCCCAGGGTGGTCTCCGCGGGCGAGGGGGTGAAGAATGGCTGGTGGAGAATGGTGAAGAATAAATGCTATCTCTGGACCAGGTGGAAGAGCTCCGGGACTTAGCCACCTTCCAGCAAGAAGAGGTCAAGCGGCGGATGGCTCGGTACTTCGATAAGCATATCCGAGTGAAACAGTTCGAGCAAGGAGACCTGGTGCTGAAGAAGGTTGATGCGGCCGGGAGAGGAGCCGCAATAGGAAAGCTTAATCCTAACTGGGAGGGGCCATATATTGTAGACGAGGTGCTCAGGTTAGGAGGGTACCACCTCCGAGATGTGGATGGGGTACTCCTTGGCCTAGCCAGGATCGGGGATGACTTGAAACGATTCTATCCTTGAAGCTTTTTGTAATTGGCTGGTTATGTGTTTGACTCTCCATATTTTGTTTCTGAAATTTTTCTAAGCAGGAGTCCTCAAGTTTTGGTGCTGGAGTGCCCCAGATCGATTCTGCTGCCAGACTCTCATAGACGGTGGGTCATGTTGATCTCTGGAGAGGCTGGCGAGGTGGAATGTTTTGGTGCTGGAGTGCCCGAGATCGATTCTGCTGCTGGGCTCTCACAGACGGTGGGTCAGGTTGATCTCGGAGAGGCTGGCGAGGTGGAAAGTTTTGGTGCTGGAGTGCCTGAGATCGATTCCGCTGCAGGTCTCTCATAGATGGTGGGCCAGGTTGATCTCTGGAGAGGCTGGCAAGATGGAAAGTTTTGGTGCTGGAGTGCTCCAGATCGATTCCGCTGCTGGGCTCTCATAGACGGTGGGTCAGGTTGATCTCTGGAGAGGCTGGCAAGGTGGAAAGTTTTGGTGCTGGAGTGCCCCAGATCGATTCTGCTGTCGGGCTCTCATAGACGGTAGGTCAGGTTGATCTCTAGAGAGGTTGGCAAGGTGGAAAGTTTTGGTGCTGGAGTGCCCCCGATCAATTCTGCTGCCGGGATCTCATAGGAGGTGGGTCAGGTTGATCTCTGGAGAGGCTGGCAAGGTGGATAGTTTTGGTGCTGGAGTGCCCCAGATCAATTCCACTCCCGGGCTCTCATAGACGGTGGGTCAGGTTGATCTGTTGAGAGGCTAGCAAGGTGGAAAGTTTTGGTGCTAGAGTGCCCCAGATCGATTCTGCTGTCGGGCTCTCATAGACGGTGGGTCAGGTTGATCTCTGGAGAGGCTGGCAAGGTGGAGAGTTTTGGTGCTGGAGTGGCCCAGATCGATTCCGCTATCGGGCTCTCAAAGAATGTGGGTTAGGTTGATCTCTGGAGAGGTTGGCAAGGTGGAAAGTTTTGGTGCTGAAGTGCCCCAGATCTATTCCGCTACCGGGCTTTTATAGATGGTTGGTGTTGGACAATCCTATTACTGATTTGGTCTAGGATCACTATCTGTTGACTAGGACTATGTTGACCCCGATGTATAGTCTAAGGGTCAAGGTTTTAGGCTATCTGAGTTAGCTAGAACTTAGGAAAACTCTAAGTTTTTGCGTTCGACGAACTCCATCCTGCGTTCGACGAACTCTATCCTGGGTTCGACGAACGTCATGCTCCAGTTCGACGAACTTGCCAAGTTTCTGTGTTCGATGAACTTCATTCTGCGTTCGACGAACTCCATTCTGCGTTCGACGAACGTTGTACTTCAGTTTCACAAACTTGCTCTCCAGCTCGACGCACTCAGTTCTCCAGCCAGTCCAACAGTTTATTCTTCAGTTCGACGAACTCCAGTTTGAGATCGACGAACTCAGCTCTACGCTTGACGAATAATATCAAGATGTTCAGTTCGACGAAAGTGTTTCTCAGATCGGCGAACTCAGTTCTTCCAGCCAGATTCAGTAGTTTATCTCTTAGTTCGACGAACTCCAGATTCAGTTCAACAAACTCCAGATTCAGTTCAACGAACTCAACATTCAGTTCGACGAACTCAGCTTTTAGATCGACGAATTTTCTCTTCAGCTTGTTAATTTCAGAAGGATCAGTTATATTATTCTCTGAACTCAGATCGACTTATCAGCAGCGGATCTATTCAAGTATTTGGATTTATTCATTATCAGATAAGTCAATATTTGATCTTTCCTTTTATTATTCCTTTCCATTCTCTTCTCTCGAGAAAGTAGTCGTTGACACATTTTGGAAAAGGACACTTTCATGGAAAAGAAAAAGAATTAAAGTTTATTTGCTGAATCAGATTACAGTCCTAAGAATAATCTTTTCAGAATATTATATTCCTTAATTAGAAGATTTGAATTTCAAATCAGTCAGATATTCTCTAAGGAAAAAAGAAGAAAAAGTTTTACAGAATTACAGCATTACAGCAAGATAGAAAGAATAGAGAAGTAACAGTCGAGAGAAAGAAATATAAAAAAATCCTCGTTTCAGTCCCTAAGGTTTGCTTACTTTAAGATGTCAGTCCCCAAGTTTTTTTTTACAGATTTCAGTCCCTCACTTTTCTCGTTCTTTTGATTTAAGTCCTAAAACAGCTCTGTTAACTTTTCAGCTTCTTTTCCGTTAACCTTTCCATAATTGCTCGATGAGTATGAAACAAAACACATTGAAATCGGTGAGGTTGAAAAAATCATATTACAGCCCGACGAGGTTGAAAAAATATTATGGTATGAACTCATTACAGCAAGATTACAAACCTGCGAGTTTGAAAAAAATCACATTAGAACCCTAAATTATCGGAGGCGCACGCTTGCTGGTTCGCCAAAACAAAGGGAAATTACTAGTTTTTGGGATTTGGTAGGTGGCTATTATGATGCAAGGGAAAACATGAAGTCTGGTTTCCCCATGGCTCGAAAGTTGCTGGGAGAGACCGGAGGATATGGAAACTCTAAGAATCGTTCTCAAGATCGATGGCAACAACCCAGGCTCGAATGTTGCCACAGAGATCCTCAGAGTTGCCAATATCGTAGGCGCTTGCATTGCGAAAAATCAATAGAAGAAGACCTAGATCTCACCGTAACTGCTTGTTTGATCGACGCCGGCGCCAGTGTGATCGCAAGGTTTTCACTTGTTCGATATGATTTCTCTGTTGAAGAAATGTGCCCTAAACTTCTTTCGGAGCAGTTAACGGAAATGCTAACGGAAAAGAAACAGGGAAAACAATGAGCTGTTTTGGGACTTAAATCAAAATACAGAGAAAAGTGAGGGACTAAAATCTTTAAAAATAAAACTTGGGGACTGAAATCTTAAAGCAAGCAAACCTTAGGGACTGAAATGAGGATTTTGCCAAAGTCAAAAAGATAGAAAGATCATCATCTTCAACAGCAGCACCTTCATTCTCTGAGAACATCAACATTATTCTCTCAGTTTTCAGCTGCAAGTTCATAATGCTCAAAAGAGAAACAACAATCTGAGAAACTTTTGTCTCTCAGATTCATCAGCTATCAAGGAAGATTTGCTTTACATTCAAGAGGAAGCTCCATCCATTATCTGCCAAGAATTTCTATCAGACAGGGGGAACTTTACAACAATAAATCCACTAGTCTCTCTCTCAGCTTGTTGACAGAGAAGAATTTCATAAACCCTATTTATCCCAACTTGTACAGGGTTCTCACTCCCTTCAAAAGTTAAACCTTTGGTGGCAGGGCACCTGATCAAAAACCTTTGATTGGTTTGAGCACCTGATCAAAAGCTCAGTGGTGTTTGGGCACCTGATAAAAACTCCATTGGTGATAGGGTACCTGATCAAAAACCTAGTGGATTCCTACCAAGGGTGGTAGAAGAGTAGATGTACCCAGGTTGATTGGGGAACTACTATAGAACCTCGTGTCCTCTGTGTTTGTGTTTATTTTCTGTTATATACTGTGCTGTGCTGTGATTTGTATTTTGTTTTTACACTCACTCTGTTATACACACACACACACAGATATATATATATATATATATCAGTATTTTAATTCCGCTATAAAAATTAGTTAAAAACTTTTAATACTCTATTCACCCCCTCTAGAGTAAATCTAAGATCTAACCTCACTTTCAATTAGTATCAGAGGACTTTCAATTGGTATCAGAGGTAGGTTGATTGGTTACACAGGCTAACACCTGAATCAAAAGATCAATTAGATCTTAAATTTTTCTAGAGTTTTATTTTGCTAAAAACTCATGCACAGAACAAAGAATACTCAATCACAAGAGCTCCTATGTGCAATCTTAATAAGTTTGCATTATGGAAGGCAAGGATCAGATTATATATGAATTCTATTGATGAGGATATTTTTAATATTATTTTGATAGGACCTCCTACTCCTACAGCAACAACAAGTACTGAAGCAGTAATAAACAATAATGTTGTTCCACCTCCTGAATGGACAGATGCTCAAAAGAAGCAAAGAAGTGCAGATGCCAAAGCAATGAATATCTTGGCACAAACAATGTCTGATGACATTTTTCAAAAGTTTGTGGAATGCACCTCAGCCAGGGACATCTGGATCTCCCTCAACAACATGGTTAAAGGATCTGCAGATGAAAGAAAAGATGGAAGATCTCACGTTATCTCTCAATATGAAAATTTCAAAAAGGGAGAAACTGAAACTGTTGCTGATATGTACAATTGACTCAGTCTCATAATTAATGAACTGAAGTCTCTGGACAAAGTGATTTCAATCACTGAAGTCAATGATAAGATCCTAATGTGCTTCCCCAGCACATGGGACTTTAGGATCTGGCCAATCAAGGAAGCCAGAAGCCTTAATGAGATCTCCACTGAGACCTTATTAGGCAAGCTAAAATCCTATGAGCAGCTTATCAAGTCCAGAGAAGATGAACTATCTACCTCATCTACAGCATCTAAGAAGAAAAGAAGCATTACTTTCCAAGCAACGGAAGAGGAAGACAAAGCTCCAGGAGAAATGGAGTTTATGTGTCTCCTAGCCAAAAAATTTTACAAGATGGCTAAAAAGGATTTCAGAAAGAAGGATTCAAGATCCAAAGAAAAACCATGGTATGACAAATAAAATTCTAAGGAAATTATCTGTTTTGATTGCAGGAAACCTAGACACATTCCACCTGAGCGTTCACAGAACCAAAAGAAGGACAAAAGAAAAGAGAAAGAAGAAAAGAGGCACTCCAGAAAGTCATCCTCCCACAAACACAAACATAAGGGAAGAGGCTTTGTAGCTGAAACATGGAGTGAGACAGACTCAGAATCTTCATCCAGCTCTTCTGAAGATGAAGATAAAGCAACTGACAAAGTTCAATGCTTGATGGCTATTTATGACTCAAGCAATGAGTCAGAACATGCATCATCATCCAGCTCCAGCGATGATGAAGATGATGAAAAAGAAAGAAATTTCTGCATGATGGCTATCAATGCCTCAGGAAATAATTCAGATGAATCAGAATCTAAAACTGATGCTGATCAGGTAATCTCTACCTTTGATTTTGATTCAAATGATTTCAAAAATGAATTTAAAACTCTTTGTCTAGATTTAATTAAATTTGAGAAGGAAATAATTTCCCTCAGAAATAGGTTGGTTGAAATGAATCAACTGACTGAAGATAATGTCAATCTTAAGAAAGAACTGGCCGCCTCCAGAGAACACACTGTTCTCATTGAGAACAAACTATCTGAGGCTAAGAAGTTTGAAGAATCCCTCAATGGGAGAATAATCAAACTGATGGACATCACAAGCACAGTGAATGCCAGACTAAATGGCAAACTAGGCTTGGGTGCATCATCAAGTCAGCCACATCTTCTTAAGAAGAACATTTTATCTACTCCAGTAAAGTTCATTTCTGCCAAGAACAAAGAGGCAGTAGTAGTTAGTAAGAATATTTCAAGCAAGGATGTTAATAATAAAGTAATTCAACAGAATTTGTCGAACGGAGATCGACGAAATTACATGAATTCGTCGAACGTAGATCGACGAAAGCTGAACACAGAATTTCAGTATAATTATCCATCGAACGGCGCTCGACGAAATTACTTCAATTCGTCGAACGACGATCGACGAACTATGAAGACAGACTTTCAGTATAGTTATTATGCGAACGACGCTCGACGAAATTACGTCCATTTGTCGAACGGCGATCGACGAACTCAGCCAAGTTCGTCGAACAAAAAATATGCTGCATATCAGAAGAATTCTTATTCTCAACATACTAAAAATCCTTTTACTGAATGGTTTATTCCTCCTAGGAAATATCATACACAAGGTTATAAGGATCAACCTAAGATTTCTTACATTTCTGAATTTTGTGGAAAGACAAAAGGACCCAAGGTAGTCTGGGTCAAAAACAACTAGTTTATTTTTTGTTTTACAGGTACAAGGCTATCCAAACATAAAAGAACAATGGTATTTGGATAGTGGGTGCTCTAAGCACATGACAGGAAACAAGGCCAACTTAAGCAATTACAAGGCAAAGCTTGGACCCAAAGTGATTTTTGGAGACTCCAACTGTGGACAAACCAAAGGATATGGAAGAATCAAGGTTGGAGCTATTACATTCAAAGAGGTAGCTTATGTCAAGGGTCTCAAGCACAACCTCATCAGTATAAGCCAGTTATGTGATGAAGGTTATTAGGTAACTTTTAACCATTCCTTATGTCTTATTACCAATAATAAAAACATTAATGTTTTATCTGGTATTAGACATGGAAATATTTATTTAGTCAATTTTGACTCTGCCAATTCAGACATTTGTTTATTTAATTCAATAAGTAAAACAAATGAATTATGGCATAAAAGGCTAGGACATATTAACCTTAGAACTATATCTAAGATTTCCAAGGACAGTTTAGTTAGAGGGCTGCCTTCTGGTTCATACAAGAAGGAAGGACTCTGTAGGCCATGTCAACTAGAAAAGCAAACCAAGAGTAGTTTCAAATCTTTATCCAAGAGTGATTCACCTAGGATTCTGGACTTACTGCATTTGGATCTCTTTGGACCCACTGCAATACAGAGCTTAGGAGGGAAGCATTACACTTTAGTTATTGTAGATGACTGATGCGCAAATTTCGCACACCGCTATAGGCGGTAGCTAGACTGCGGCACGAAACGGCAGTGTACCGATCATTCAAGTAATATAAAATGTGGGAGTGAATCCCGAAGTATCGATCTCGAAGGAACACAGTAAGGTGGAGTTTACTATTGAGGAAGGACTTGAGATTGAAGTCCTTTAGTCGGATGTAACGCGGAGGGGAATGATTTGGTTTTGGAAAATAAAGGAAAGCAACTTAAACTACACCTATGCAGGCCTTGAGCGCACTGCTTCGCTAGGCGGGATGGAAACTACATAGGCCTTGAACGCACTACTTCGCAAGGGCGGATAGACGAGAAGGCTTGCGGATGGAATGGTTCGCACTAGCGGAGTCGGGGTGGATTACATGGGACGTTAGCACTGCTTAGCTTGGCGGATGGAAGACTAGGCTCACAGAATGAAATTGATAAAATGAATGATAATAGCGCACCTCATACACATGAATAAATCAAAAGGAATTTCATAAAGATGAAATAAACGTTACAAATCTAGATTTATCATGCTCTTCATCCACAAAATATAGAGTTTAACATACAAACATCATTTCGAAAGAATAAAGAGTAAGAGATTCGACCGACTCCGAAGCCTTACTGGGATTCACGGTTGGAATTGCTGGGTTGTCAATCCACGTCCAAGCTCGGTCCTCAACTGCGTCCGGGGTAAAGGAGGGCTGTCACTTCCTCCCAATGGCCCATCTTCTTCGTGTCACGACCCGGTGATGTCCAATGCACTTCAAACCTTACTTGATGATGAAAATAAGATCCAATCTCTTCTTTGAAGTCCCTAGATGAAGAGAGGAGGCTTAGAACGAAAAAACGAAAAAAAACGGCGCTGGAAAAGACCTAGAAATGAAGAAGTTTCGACTGTTTTCGCCGAGCAGCTATTTATAGACAGGTGCATAATTTGTTCATGCACGACCAAACGCACGACCGTGCGTAAAAACGCACGACCAAATTCAGAATGCTATTTTTGGGTCACAAATGAATGCACGATCGCAGCCGACAGTGCGTAAAGAAAACGAACGACCGTGTGATTCATGCAGACATGAAAACTGGGCATAATTGATGATCTACCCACCTGCACAGCACCAAACATCAATCATACAGCTGGCAATACCCTTCCAGCTCAATCCAAATACATAAAAAAGGGTTGGGGAGCACCATGTGCTTACCCCCAACAAACATAGCGCGCAATTGCACACCAAAACAGGATCAAAGAGTGCACTTTGTGAAGAAATGTGTTCAAGTGAAATATAAGCAATAAAAGACTAAAAGTGAAGTGCATATGCATGAAAATAAGCCCAGATGAGTCCAAATATGTGTATATAAATGGGACTCATCACACTCCCAGACTTACCTGTTTGCGCATCCCGAGCAAACAAATCCGGCAGAGTAGGAAAAACATAGCTAGCCATAAAATTGCAAAGATAGAATAGAATGAGAAGTTGCATACTTGTGTACATAGAAGTTTATTAGAAGAAGTTTGTACATATGCTAGCTAATTTATAAAAGTGTAAATGCGTAAAAAGAAATTTTTTTTTCTCAAAAATGGAATATTGGTGAATCTTGTGGTCACGCATAGTACGAAAGTAAGCAAATCGCTAAGGGGAGTGTTACCCAAGACCGGAACTTGGAATTATCTCCGTTGAAATCCATCAATGTCGAGAACCATAAGCTCGCCTGGTCACACTCTCTCCACGGCGCTAGTGAACTCACAAGATGAATCGATAGGACTTTAGGTGTATGCGAGGCTTAGGTTGCAGTTTGGAATGCAAAGGAAAACATGATGGCTAATCGCAACCCAAAAGAGCTCACAAAAGTGCAAATTCAAAGCAGCCGCAATAAGACACGTATAACACACCCCCAGACTTGACTTCTAAACCGGGTGTGCACACGACCTACAACAATCAATGCCATTTAGATGTTTCAATTTAAACGCTGGGGATATAAATCTATTTTTTTCTTTGCTTTTCTTTTTCTTTTCTTTTCATCCCCACATCTATTAGCACAATTCTCAGCACATAGACATTCTTAAACTTCCACATCAACACTGAAGTTTCGCATCACCGCACCGCATTGGAAAATTACAATTCATAAATGCTTTTAGCTTAATTTTGGTTGCGATAATAGGATTAGCTTTTAGGCCTTGGTGAAGTATGGTGGAGCTGAACCAAAAGATCGGGTAGGCACAAAATAGGCTAGCAATGGTTAGCGTATAGGAAAGGTAAAACAAAGCTCAAGCTTGCCAAAAAGATGGCCTACCTCACGCTCAACTTGCAAATCGTTCGCACCCATGCTTCGAGAGTTGCTAGGGGCAAGTTCTTAGCCCTCGAGAAAGGTAATCCTTCCTCCCGACTCAAGCAACACGAACCTCGCGTTCACCTACACACAATACCACGCTACCGCTAGATTCAACCACATTCACCATTTTGAGTAAAATAAACTAAAATCAACGCAAATCTACTAATTATAAATTAGAAGCATAACTAAAAACTAATTCTACTCAAATTCCTAGGCAAGACACGAGTATTCAACTAGAGCACTACAAGAGTCAACATGCCACTCCATCTTGCATTTTTTAGGCTAATACAACAATTTCTACATCACAACCAAGAATTGAATATACAGGAGCATACAAACAAGCGAGTGCGCGCTAAAGTGGGTGTAGTGGTGTGTGGTGCATATGAAACAATAATTATAAAACTGAACTAAAATGTGCTTCAAGTATGCAAATGATATGTGCATGTGCAGTGGGTAACAAATACAACAGCTCTCCCCCAAACTTAATCTAAACAATCCAACAAAAGATATAACAATGAAATTCAAAATGAAGTCTAGGGAAAGAGAGTACCCAATGCTCAGCAAGTGAGCATACCAGAAGATTGGCATGTGAATCAAGACCAAGTTGCAGTGTCTGCCATCCAGAAGAAGGATCTGTAGGGGTGAGCTCCACAAAAAGAAAAAGTCAAACTAAAATAAACTACAACTAACTAAACATGATTAGATGAAATAAAAATGCAGGAAAAGTAAGATAACTACTGAGGTTATTGTCATCCCAGCATGACTTATTTAAATTTAAAACAGTTCTAGCTAATGGGTCTATGAAAAAGAAAATGCACAGGTAACTGTTCTAAAATGCGTGTTGGTAGCGGGTACCGATACGGCGATAGAACAGTCACGCCTCTACCCGAATATAAATAATACCTGCTCGTCACAGGTAGAGGGAATAAAAAGTAAGAAGAGGAGGAGGAGTACTCCTCACAATTCTAACCAAAAACATCCTTGCCCAGCAAGGTGTCGACAACAGGGAGGCGGCAAGAGGAGAAGGCAATGAATGAGGCTTCCTCTATAGAGGAGGGATCAACCTCCTCACATCAGAGGATGCGCTCAACATTGACTTAGGCAGTATGCACCAAGTCCTCCTGGGGTACCTGTGAAGACTCAACCCGCACAGGCTCAAATAGAGAAAGGAGATCAGGAAATAAACAAGAAGAAGAACATGAATAAAAACCAATCGGGGGAGTGGTCCCAGTCTCACTCCCAAGAGGTTGGGGAAATAAGATATTGTTGGCATCATCGATAATGCTGCAGGGCTCAGTAGGATCATCAGTGACCTCCTCCATGATTTGGACTTCCTCCACCGGTGCTGAGGTAGAATCCTCATCACCTTGTAAAATATCCTCCTCCATAGGAATAGTCACAACACATAAATCACCTGCCTTATCCTGCGAAACATCCTCAATAATGTCGTCAGAGACAAATATAGTAAAATGCACAATAGGGGGAGGAATAGTGCTTGGATAAATGTCATGCACCGATTCCTCACAAAGAATCGAATCTATACATGGTAATATATGCACAGGGGAGATGGGCTCAGCCGTGTCAGATCCTAGATCAGCCACACATCTGGTGACTGTGTCCACTCCATACCCTTCAAAATGTGAAGGTGGCACATACACATAACCAGATGTTGAAGGTATGCTGCCAGAGTTAGGAGTCGGGACGATCCGGATATCCGGCTCGTCATCCTCGTCCAATTGGCGAAGATAAGCATCACAATCCTTCAAAGCATGATCCGTGCTCTGACAAAACAAGCACTACCTTGCGGGCTTCTTTGGCACAGCAGGAGCTGAAGCCTAAAAGAAGTGTGATGGTAAAGGCTCAGCAGAATAGCCATAGGACTTACACACACCATATGGAGTACCAGACGAAGTCGGTGCTCCATATACTGGGCCTTGAGTGCTAGGGCTACTATCTCTCTTTGGACATCTATCACTAGCATGAGAGATATCTCCACACAAACGGCAACGAATATTAAATGAAGCCCACATTGTGTGAAGATAACAAGATTCAAAAGAAAAACACTATTGTGCAAAATGCTACACCCAACAATAATTTACTAAGCAACCCAATATAAAACAGGAAAAAGGAATAACAAGAAATAAAATAAAGAAAGGATGCAATTTACAAATGGAAGGGCTTCTCTCCCAGATTCTCCCTCTCTAGAAAACTCACACGTCTGTGTTCCCCGGCAACGGCGCCAAAAACTTGATGCGCAAATCTTGCACACCGCTATAGGCGGTAGCTAGACTGCGACACGAAACGGCAGTGTACCAATCATTCAAGTAATATAAAATGTGGGAGTGAATCCCCAAGTATCGATCTCGAAGGAACACAGTAAGGTGGAGTTTACTATTGAGGAAGCACTTGAGATTGAAGTCCTTTAGTCGGATGTAACGCATAGGGGAATGATTTGGTTTTGGAAAATAAAGGAAAGCAACTTAAACTACTCCTATGCAGGCCTTGAGCGCACTGCTTCGCTAGGAGGGATGGAAACTACGTAGGCCTTGAACGCACTACTTCGCAAGGGCGGATGGACGAGAAGGCTTGCGGATGGAATGGTTCGCACTGGCGGAGTCGGGGTGGATTACACGGGCCGTTAGCACCGCTTAGCTTGGCGGATGGAAGAGTAGGCTCACAGAATAAAATCGAGAAAATGAATGACAATAGAGCACCTCATACACATGAATAAATCAAAAGGAATTTCATAAAGATGAAATAAACGTTACAGATCTAGATTTATCATGCTCTTCATCCACAAAATATAGAGTTTAGCATACAAACATCATTTCGAAAGAATAAAGAGTAAAATATTCGACCGACTCCAAAGCCTTGCTGGGATTCACGGTTGGAATCACTGGGTTGTCAATCCACGTCCAAGCACGGTCCTCAACTGCGTCCGGGGTAAAGGAGGGCTGTCACTTCCTCCCAATGGCCCGTCTTCTTCGTGTCACGACCCGGTGATGTCCAATGCTCTTCAAACCTTCCTTGATGATGAAAGTAAGATCCAATCTCTTATTTGAAGTCCCTAGATGAAGAGAGGAGGCTTAGAACGAAAAAAATGCAAAAAATGGCGCTGGAAAAGACCTAGAAACGAAGAAGTTTCGACTGCTTTCACGGAGCAGCTATTTATAGACAGGTGCAGAATTTGTTCATGCACGACCAAATGCACGACCGTGCGTACAAACGCACGACCAAATTCAGAATGCTATTTTTGGGTCGCAAATGAATGCACGATCGCAACCGACCGTGCGTAAAGAAAACGCACGACCGTGCGATTCATGCAGACATGAAAACTGGGCATAATTGATGATCTACCCACCAGCACAGCACCAAACATCAATCATACAGCTGGGAATACCCTTCCAGCTCAATCCAAATACATAAAAAAGGGTTGGGGAGCACCATGTGCTTACCCCCAACAAACATAGAGCGCAATTGCACACCAAAACGGGATCAAAGAGTGCACTTTGTGAAGAAATGTGTTCAAGTGAAATATAAGCAATAAAAGACTAAAAGTGAAGTGCATATGCATAAAAATAAGCCCAGATGAGTCCAAATATGTGTATATAAATGGGACTCATCAATGACTTCTCAAGATTCACTTGGGTGTTCTTTCTTAGGAACAAGTCTAACACCTTCAGTGTTCTGACAGACTTTCTCAGGTCCATCAAGATTGAGTACTCTACTCTAGTTGCATTGATCAGAAGTGATCATGGCACTGAGTTTGAATCTCTTCTGATGAGATAATTCTGTGGAAAAAAGGGTTCAAGCAATGTTTCTCTGCTCCTAGAACTACTCAACAAAATGGATAGCTTACAGGAAAAATAGAACACTAATTGAATCAGCAACTACCTTGCTTGCTGATGCTCACTTGCCAATCTCTTTTTGGGCAGAGGCAGTGAACACAACAAATTATGTGTTGAACAGAAGTTTGATACACAAACTTAAGGGTAAAACACCCTATGAATTACTTAAGAATAAAAAGCCTAAGGTTAACTATTTTAAGATTTTTGGCTGTAAATGCTATGTGCATAACAATGAAAAGAAATATCTAAGGAAATTTGAAGCAAAAGTTGCTGAAGGTATATTACTTGGATATTCTCTTTCTAGTAAAGCATATAGAGTTTATAACAAATCAACTCTTAAGATAGAAGAGTCCATGCATGTATCTTTTGATGAAACTAATATGTTAAATGAGGAGAGGAATACCACCTCTACCAAAGATATTTTGCAGGTACCAACTCTATGTGAAGAGCTCAATGGATTAGATCTATAGAGTAAAGATTCTCTACTTCGATCAAATGAAATTATTGAAGACAGTGAAGAAGTGGATAATCTAGATCTTGCAGATAATTCAAATCAAGTGACAGCTGAACAAGTCCCTCAAGAGGAAACTATTGCTGAACCCACTCCAACCGTTGATCACATCACAATTAGAGATTATCCAATGTCTCAAGTTATTGGAGATATTTCAGTAGGTGTTCAAACAATGCATCAACTGCACCAAAATCAGATGCATACTTGTTTCCTATCACAAGTTTAACCTTAATCCATAAAAGATGCAGAAGAAGATCCAAACTAGATTCTTGCAATGCAAGAGGAGCTCAACTAATTTGAAAGGAACAAGGTTTGGGATTTGGTTCCAAGACCAAAGGGCCATCCAGTCATTGGCACTAAATGGGTCTTCAGGAATAATCTAGATGATCAAGGATTCATAATCAGAAATAAAGCAAGATTGGTAGCCCAAGGATATTCTCAGGAAGAAGGAATTGATTATGATCAAACCTTTGCTCCTATTGCTAGACTTGAAGCTATAAGGATTTTTCTTGCCTTTGCTGCATTCAAGAAATTCAAAGTATATCAGATGGATGTGAAGAGTGCTTTTCTGAATGGAGACATCAAAGAAGAAGTCTATGTGGAACAACCACCAGGTTTTATCTCTCCAACTCACTCTTCTTATGTATTTAAGCTTAATAAAGCTCTCTATGGTCTCAAACAAGCTCCCAGAGCATGGTATGAGACCTTAGCTAATTTTCTTTTGGAGAATAAATTCTGTAGAGGTATTGTTGATAAAACCTTATTTTTTAGGATACATAAAAATCAAACTTTACTAGTTCAAATTTATGTAGATGATATAATTTTTGGCTCAACTGATTCAAATCTATTCAAAAGATTTTCTGACCTAATGCAATCAAAATTTGAATTGAGTAGTATGGGTGAGTTATCTTACTTCCTTGTCCTTCAAGTGAAGCAAACTCCAAATGGCATATTCATTTCACAGTCTAAGTATGCTAAGGAATTAGTGAAAAGATTTGGTATGTCTAATGCTTCCACTATGAAAACACCCATGCCCTCCAAAGCTGTTATTGACAATGATGAATCAGGGAAACCTGTTGATCAGAAAGTATATAGAACAATTGTTGGCTCACTACTTTACTTAACAGCTAGTAGACCAGACATAATGTTTGCTATATGTATTTGTGCTAGGTTCCAAGTTAACCCCAAAGAATCTCATCTTATTTTACTAAAAAGAATTTTGAGATATATAAAAGGTTGTCCAAATCTAGGACTCTGGTATCCAACTGCATCAGAATTTGAATTAACTGGATTCTCAGATTCTGATTATGCTGGATGCAGAGTAGACAGGAAAAGCACATCAGGAACTTGCCAGTTCCTTGGTGATAGGCTAGTGTCTTGGTTTTGTAAGAAATAAACATCCGTGTCTACATCAACAGCTGAAGCAGAATATATTTCTGCTGGCAGTTGCTGCTCACAGATATTGTGGATACAAAATCAACTTCTAGACTATGGTATCAACTTAAATAAGTCAATTATATTTTGTGACAATACTAGTGCAATATCTATAACACAAAATCCAGTACTCAATAGTAGGACTAAACACATAGAGATTAGGCACCACTTTATCAGAGATAATGTGGATAAAAATAAAATTTGCCAACAATTTATTCATAATGACTTACAAAGAGCTGATATTTGCACCAAACCCTTGGATGAAAAGAAACATATTTTCTTTATAAATCTGCTAGGAATGATAGATGGAGATTCAATCAATTAAAAAAAATTATATCTTTTATTTATCCCTCAATGTTCCCTTGTTTTGAAGTAAGTTCAATAGATTTGCTGTCAAAACCGCTGAGAGAAGCTCTCAGTCTCAGCTGAACCGCTGAGACAAGGCCTAGGGCCACTGAGAAGTTCTGAGAAGTTGTCTGGATCCGCTGGGACATGATAGAAGAATCCGCTGAGACTGGAAGTTGTCTCAGCCATTGGAGATCGACGAAGCCTACTTCAGATATCGACGAAGTTAATTAGATCGTCGAACTGAGATCGACAAAAATTTATTTTTTGTCGAACGCAGTTTGATGAAGCCCATGACTCTTATCTCTTTCCTTTTAATCAAATTTTGATTTCCTTTTGACTTTGTGCCTACAGAATCTGCTTCTCCCTCCAGTTCCCTTTGCACTTGATCTCTCTTTTTCTCTTGCAGGAACAATGCCAATCTTTCTTCTAAAATTGCATCCTTCCTTACCTCCTATTCAACTGTCCCTTCTTCTAGGGGCCTAGCCTCAGGTCTTCCTGAAACTAGGCAGGGGGAGATGCTTTATGAAGAAGCTCCAGTTTCAGGGGGAAATGCTGATATGGTTTTGATAGAAGCAGTTTCAGTTATTTGAAGAAGTTCCAGATCATGCAGATGCAGATTCAGTTATGGTGTTTGATATTACAGTTCCAGTTTTTGATAAAGAAGATTCAGATATGACAGATTCAGTTCCAGTTATTGCTACAGCTCAGATAAACAAAGCAAAAGCTGAAGGCAAGGATTTCTCTCAGTATTCTACAATGTCAGAATTCAGAAAGCAAGAATTTGAAAGTCAAATCATTTTCAAGCCTTCTTCAGAGAAAGACAAAAGCTCATGATTATTTGATTTCAATGTAAAGTTTTCTAAACCTAGAGTACTATATTTCTTATATGCTGAAATGAAATTTAATTCCTGTCAGATATATATGCTCTATTTTTGTTTGTTTTAATTTTGTCAAATAATGTCCTAACCCAAATAGGGGGAGATTGTTGGAACAACCCTATTACTGATTTGAGCTGGGATCACTATCTGTTGAGTAGGACTATGTTGACCCCAATGTATAGTCTAAGGGTCAAGGTTTTAGGCTGTCTGAGTTAGCTAGAAATTATGAAAAACTCTAAGTTTCTGTGTTCGACGAACTCCATCCTGCATTCGATGAACTCCATCCTGGGTTCGACGTGTGAAATTTTTCGAATCTTTATGGAGTGAGCAGGAATCATACAACTTAGAGTTCACAAGCCAAACAACCAGAAGCACATGAAGGAAATATAGTCTTTATTGATAAGCAAAATCTTCATTACAGGGAGAGGTATACATGGCGAGACATGATTTTGCCAGTACACAAAACCAAAGAGAAAATTATACAACTTGAAGGAAGATAACTGAGACCGCTCCAGACCATGCGGTCTCCTTGCCAATCTCTGCAAGCCGCCTAACCGCACAACACTGCCGGTTACAGAATACCACCTCAGACCGCTGAGCAGACCGCACCCTCCATACAAACTCCACTGATTCTCCCGAACTCTAGCAACCCACACTGCAAGCCGCAGACCGCCCGAACACTTTCAGAGGAAGAGGTGATCGCTGCAGACTGCACTATCCGCAGAAGCTGCACAAGAAGAGTTCAATCAGCAGACCGCCCGGTCAGCAATACAGACCGCAAGAAATAGGAAAAAACTCAGCTTACAATTGGTGTGTCGAGTTTGCTGCTACAGTGGCTCCTATTTATAGGCGTGGGACCTGATCCAGTCACCACCCTAGAGATAGGATCAGCACCTCCAGACCGCGCGACCAGACCGGTCAACCCACGAAATCAGCACCAGTTCTTTCTGCTTCATTTGATGAGCTCGCCGGCTTCACTCCAGACCGCGGGAGATCGCCACTCCCTCAGTCAAATCGCGACTCCACAAGGAGATCTCCAGACCGCCAAGAAGCCTCCCACCACTAGTGTTTGCCCGAGACCGCAAACACTGTCTGTTCGCTATAAGACCGCGAACACCTGTTCGTAAGCCGGCCTCCTCCTGAGACTAGAAACAGAGACCTGTTCGCATACCAGCCTCCTCCTGAGACCGCGAACAGAGACCGCGCGACTAAGAGATTTAGTCCGCGACAACCACCAGAAAACCCGGACAACCACCAGACCGGAATTCTAGAAACCTGGACCAACCTGTGCGGTCACGCCAGACCGGCACAGCCCTGAAGAAGCCAGCCCGCCACGCAGTCACAGACAGACCGCGCGGCCTCACCTTCAGCCGTCTTGGACAGATACCAATGGTCATGCTAGGAGACTATGGCTAGGCAAGACAAACCAGACCGCGGAACAGATTGCCAGGTCGTGCGGTCTCACCAGACCACGCGACCTCCTCCCAGACCGCCCAGATCCAAAAGCTCCACAAACTTCCACTTCAACATTTTCAACACTCCCCTATTGAAGTGGGAAGTTGAAAATAGTCCAAGTAAACTCCTTAGCCATGTGAACGGCCCCTTCTCCAGCGCCTTTGTGAAGATGTCAGCAATGTTATCCTGACTCCAAACATGCTCGACCAAAAGAGACCCCTCCAGCACCTTCTCACAAATGAAATGATGCTCGATCTCGATATGCTTGGTCCTCCCGTGACAAACTGGATTAGTAAACAGTTTGAGAGCACTCTCGTTGTCACCGCAGAGCAGAGTCGGACCCCGAACCTCCTTATGGACGTCTCCAACCAACCTCCTAAGCCAGATAACTTCCTGAGCTGCCAAGGCCGAAGCCTTGTATTCCGCTTCCGTGGTTGAGACTGACACGGAATCCTGCTTCTTGCTGCACCATGATATAGCCGTGGGGCCCGCCATGAAGACATATCCAGACGTTGACTTTCGATCATCCAAATCTCCCCCGTAATCAGCGTCCATGTACCCATGCACCTCGAACCCCGCATCCCTCCTATAAAGGAGACCCATATCCGAGGTCGCCTTGACATACTTCAGAATGTTCTTGGCTGCTAGCAGATGAGGCATCCGTGGCTCCGCCATGTACTGACTCACTCTGCCAACTGCATATGCAATATCCGGCCTAGTGATCGTCAGATAGATCAAGTTCCCGACCAGAGCTCGGAACACCAACGGATCTTGCAGAATCCTTCCCTCATCCTTCTGAAGCTTCATAGCCTTCTCCAGAGGTGTGGAGATGCAATTCCCTTCCTTCATCCCGAACTGCTCCACGATTCGCTCCGCATATCCAGCCTGGGACACCAGCACTCCACTCTCCTTCCTCTGTACCTCGAGTCTAAGGAAATGGTGAAGCTCACCCAGATCCTTCATCTCAAATCTGATGGACAGCTCAGCCCGAAGCTGCGCTACCTCCTCCTTTGAATTCCCCGTCACGATCATATAATCGACGTAAAGCAGCACGATGACTTGAAGCTCCCTGCTCTTCTTGACGAACAAGCTTGAGTGTGAGTCTGAAGCACCAAACCCGCAGAATAAGAGATACTCTGCAATATTTCCATTCCACTCCCTCGGCGCTTGCTTCAACCCATACATGGCCTTCTTCAACTTGCAGACATGCTCCAGAAAATTGTCAGATACGATGCCTGGCGGCTGGACCATGAAGATGTCCTTGTCAATCTCACCATACAAGAACGCATTCTTTACGTCAAGCTGCCAAATCTTCCATCCCCAACACGCCGCCAAGGCAATCACAACCCGAACTGAAGTCATTTTTGCCACTGGACTGAATGTCTCTTCATAGTATTCACCGTATTGCTGCGAGAACCCCCGAGCCACAAGGCGATCCTTGTACCGCTCGATACTGTCGTCAACCTTCTTCTTAAGCTTGTAGACCCACTTGCATGTCACAGGGGTGAGGCCGTCGGGCTTGGGCACCAGAGACCAAGTCTCATTCTTCTCAAGAGCACTCATCTCCTCCTGCATAGCTGAATCCCACTGTTCTACGCCTTTGGCCTTTTCAAAGCTCGACGGCTCCCTCTCATCCAAGGGACCAGCGAAGAAACATAAGACAAAGCTCACCATGTTTCCTCCTATATAGCGATCAGGGGAAATGATAGTTCGCTTCGATCTCCGCAACGCCTTCCCCTGACTCACAGTATCCTCAGCTGCTTCTTCCCTAGCTCCTCTTCCAGACGTACTCGGAGCATCGCTCCCCCTGCTTACTGAACCAGAAGCCTCCGCCTCAGAACTAGATATTGATGGACCACGTGGTGACTCAGGTTGCTCCACCTGAAGATTTTCCACAGCTTTCTCTGGCTCCTCCACCCCGCTTTCTGGTAACTCCACACCAGAACTTCCCTTGTACGACGTCACCTCGTTGAACACGACATCGCGAGATACTACAAATCTCCGCGTCTCAAGTTCCATGCACTTCCAGCCCTTCTTCTGGTCATCATACCCTACGAAGACTAGCATCCTTGCTTACGCATCTAGCTTCGTCCGAAGCGCATCTGCAACGTGCACGTAGCAGGTGGAACCAAACACCCGAAGGTGTGCCACACTTGGCTTTTCCTTGAACATCAATTCATGCGGAGTCTTCATATTGATGGGACTTAGAGGCATCCTGTTGATGACGTAGGCAACACAAGACATTCCCTCCGCCCAGAAGGACTTTGGGATACTCTTGGAATGCAACCAACATTTGCAGGTCTCCGTTAGATGACAGATCTTCTACTCTACAACTCCGTTTTGCTGTGGAGTATGCTCACAAGTAAGCTCCCTCTGGATGCCCACCTTCCTGCAAAAAGTAGAGAACTCACCAGAGGTGAACTCCCCTCCGTTGTCAGTCCTCAGCTTTTTAACCCGCAGTCCAAGCTGACCCTCCACGAGCTCCTTGAACTCCACAAACATGGCAAACGCCTCCGCCTTCTCTTTCAAAAAATATACCCAGACATATCTGGTGTAATCATCAATCAACACCAGCATATATCTGCTGCCTTAGAGGCTTGGGGTGGCAGTCGGTCCCATCAAGTCACCGTGGATGCACTCCAACAGCGCACTACACCTTGTCTGCGACTTGTCAAACGGTAGTCGATGAGACTTGCCGAACTGACATCCTGCGCACACATGACTGTCTCCATAGGAAGATAGACTAGGCAGGCCCTTGACCAGACCTCTCACCTCCATAACCTTCAACTTATCCATCCCTACATGCCCCAACCTCTCATGCCATATAACAACACCATCATTCGTCCTCATCTTATCAACGTAAGAACTTGTCAAAAGCACGAACAAGTCTTTAGCTCTCCTCTCCATATGAACGACCTCCGCCTTCACCGCCTCCACATTCCGAAGAAACCTCACTTCTGTCGGGCCAAACAGAACGTGATACCCAGCGTCTACAACATTGTTCACGAAGAAGAGGTTTTTCCTCATTCAAGGCACATGATAGACACTCCTCAACGTAAGCGGCCCTCTATCACTACCCAAGGAAACAACCCCCACCTTCTCCGTAGCATGCACGGTATTATCAACAGTAATAATGGCATCATTACCTGAATAAGGCTGCGCTGAAGAAAGCTTCGACTCATCCCCGGTGAGGTGATGACCACACCCCGAGTCCACGATCCAGTCTTCTTCTTATCCCACTTCTTCTTCTTCCCTGTGAAGAGAACTTTGCCATCTCCCCCAGACACCGATACCCCCGCCATCTGCCTTGCCAGACTCTCCTGCGAAGCAAGCAGATTTTCCAGCTCCAACAGAGACGGCTGATTTGCCCAACCCTGCACCGACGTCACAAAGGAAACATATTCCTTCTGCAAGCCACAGATGATGTGCCTCTTCAGCTTCGCCTCAGAAATTGGCTCATCAGGATCCAGCGCTGAAATCTCGGCGCACAAGTTCTTCATCTTCAAGAAGAACGTAGAGATAGAAAGGTCACCTTGAGCCGATCTGGCCAGCTCATTCTCCAGGAATTGAAGTCTTGCAACATTCTTTTTGTTAAACAGCCCATCCAGGGCTCTCCAGATCTCAGCAGCTGTTGCACACCCCAAGATGTGATCAAACAAATCAGGTGATATTGCCCTCTTCAGGGCGAACTCTGCTTTGGCATTAACCGCCTCTAGTTCCTCACCTCATGATGGTTATCTCCAACCAGAAAGACTTCCTCCGTGCTCTCTCCTCCAACTACCTCCCAGAGGTCCTCACCCAGAAGATTGCTCTGCATACAAGACCTCCACTTCTTAAAGTTGGTCGAGTTGAGCACCTCAATTCCAAGACCCCTCACTTCCATGGCTCTACCACTGGTTCCTTCTTCACAAAGGCGATGACTACTCTAAGTTGTTCACTGCTCTATCCACTCCAACCTAGCTCTGATACCATGTGAAATTTTTCGAATCTTTATGGAATGAGTAGGAATCATACAACTTAGAGTTCACAAGCCAAACAACCAGAAGCACATGAAGGAAATATAGTCTTTATTGATAAGCAAAATCTTCATTACAGGGAGAGGTATAAATGGCGAGACATGATCTCGCCAGTATACAAAACCAACGAGAAAATTACACAACTTGAAGGAAGATAACTGAGACCGCTCCAGACCGCGCGGTCTCCTTGCCGATCTCTGCAAGCCGCCTAACCGCACAACACTATCAGTTATAGAACACCACCTCAGACCGCTGAGCAGACCGCACCCTCCTTACGAACTCCACTGATTCTCCCGAACTCCAGCAACCCACACTGCAAGCCGCAGACCGCCCGAACACTTTCAGAGGAAGAGGCAATCGCTGCAGACCGCACTATCCGCAGAAGCTGCACAAGAAGAGTTCAATCAGCAGACCGCCCGGTCAGAAATACAGACCGCAAGAAATAGGAAAAAACTCAGCTTACACTTGGTGTGTCGAGTTTGCTTCTACAGTGGCTCCTATTTATAGGCGTGGGACCTGATCTAGTCACCACCCTAGAGATAGGATCACCACCCCCAGACCGCGTGACCAGACCGGTCAACCCGCCCGATCAGCAACAGTTCTTTCTGCTTCATTTGATGAGCTCGCCGGCTCCAGACCGCGGGAGATCGCCACTCCCTCAGTCAAATCGCGACTCCACAAGGAGATCTACAGACCGCCAAGAAGCCGCCCACCACCAGTGTTTGCCCGAGACCTCAAACACTGTCTGTTTGCCATAAGACCAAGAACACCTGTTCACAAGCCGGCCTCCTCCTGAGACCAGAAACAGAGACCTGTTCGCATACCAGCCTCCTCCTGAGACCGCGAACAGAGACCGCATGACTAAGATCTTTAGTCCGCGACAACCACCAGAAAACCCAGACAACCACCAGATCGGAATTCTGGAAACCTGGACCAACCTGTGCGGTCATGCCAGACCGGCACAGCCCTGAAGAAGCCAGCCCGCCATGCAGTCACAGATAGACCGCGCGGCCTCACTTTCAGCCGCCTTGGACAGATACCAGCGGTCATGCCAGGAGACTACGGCTAGGCAAGACAAACCAGACCGCAGAACAGATCGCCAGGTCGTGCGGTCTCACCAGACCGCGCGACCTCCTCCCAGACCGCCCAGATCCAAAAGCTCCACAAACTTCCACTTCAACATTTTCAACACGACGAACGTCATGCTCCAATTCGACGAACTTGCCAAGTTTCTGTGTTCGATGAACTTCATTCTGCGTTCGATGAACTCCATTCTGCGTACGACAAACGTTTTACTTTAGTTCGACAAACTTGCTCTCCAGCTCGACGCACTCAGTTCTCCAGCCAGTCCAGCAGTTTATTCTTCAGTTCGACGAACTCTAGTTTGAGATCGATGAACTCAGCTCCGCGCTCGACGAATAAGTATCAAGATGTTCTGTTTGAGGAAAGTGCTTCTCAGATCGACGAACTCAGTTCTTCCAGCCAAATTCAGCAGTTTATCTCTCAGTTCGACGAACTCCAGATTCAGTTTGACGAACTCCAGATTCAGTTCGACGAACTCAACATTCAGTTCGACGAACTCAGCTTTCAGATCGATGAATTTTCTCTCCAGCTTCTTAATTTCAGAAGGATCAGCTATATTATTCTCTGAACTCAGATCAACTAATCAGCAATAGATATATTCTAGTATTTGGACTTATTCATTATTAGATAAGTCAATATTTGATCTTTCCTTTTATTATTCCTTTCCATTCTCTTCTCTCGAGAAAGTAGCCGTTGACACATTTTGGAAAAGGACACTTTCATGGAAAAGGAAAAAATTAAAGTTTATTTGCTGAATCAGATTACAGTTCCAAGAATAATCTTTTCAGAATATTATATTCTGTAATTATAAGATTTGAATTTCAAATCAGTCAGATATTCTCTAAGGAAAAAGGAAGAAAAAGTTTTACAGAATTACATCATTACAGCAAGATAGAAAGAATAAAGAAGTAATAGTCGAGAGAAAGAAATATAGAAAGTCAAAAAGAAAGAAAGATCATCATCTTCAACAACAGCACCTTCATTCTCTGAGAACATCAACATTATTCTCTCAGTTTTCAGCTGCAAGTTCTTAATCCTCAAAAGAGCAACAATAATCTGAGAAACTTTTGTCTCTCAGATTCATCAGCTATCAAGGAAGATTTGCATTACATTCAAGAGGAAGCTCCATCCATTATCTGTCAAGAATTTCTATCAGACAGGGGGAGCTTTACAACAACAAATCCACTAGTCTTCTCTCAGCTTGTTGACAGAGAAGAACTCCATAAATCCTCTTTATCCCATCTTGTACAGGGTTCTAACTCCCTTCAAAAGATAAACCTTTGGTGGCAGGGCACCTGATCAAAAACCAATGATTGGTTTGAGCACCTGATCAAAAGCTCAGTGGTGTTTGGGCACCTGATCAAAACTTCATTGGTGATAGGGCACCTGATCAAAAACCTAGTAGATTCCTACCAAGGGTGGTAGAAGATTAGATGTACCCAGGTTGATTGGGGAACTACTATAGATCCTTGTGTCCTCTGTGTTTGTGTTTATTTTCTGTACTGTGCTGTGCTGTGATTTGTATTTTGTTTTTACACTCACTTTGTTATACACATATATATCAGTATTTCAATTCCGCTATAAAAATAAGTTAAAAACTTTTAATACTCTATTCACCCCTCTCTAAAGTAAATCTAAGATCTAACCTCACTTTCAATTAGTATCAGAGGACTTTCAGTGGGTCAGGTTGATCTCTGGAGAGGCTGACAAGTGAGTTATTCATGTTAAGGGGCTCGGTTCGCCAAATCTCTCAAGGCCTGATAGGGCGAGAACTGGGGGTCACTCGCGAGAAACAAAACGCAGCAATCAATGAAAAACACCAAGTCCAGGGGTAACCGGGAGATGGCTGGGTACCGTGGTCGCATGACTCATCTAGTCGGGCCCAGGCTCGCAAAAATACTTGTAAAATTCATACGCGATGTCTAAAAATAGCGAGTCAGGGAGACCCGCCGACATACTTATTTCCAAGCAGCGCTGGATGCACACAGGAGTTTAGCGAGCGAGGCAGAGTGACATCGAACCCGCTCGCAAGGGGCCCTGCAGGGCGAGTCAGAAGTGTGAAGCGGCCCATCCCTTACCCTGGTTTGAAAGCAAATAGAGGGTCTATCTAACGAAGCGTCTACGCGAGAGTCGCTACGCGAACGCCTTCTTAGATGAGCGCAAGGTAAGATAGTGAGACAAAGTGAAAGTACGATAGAAGAGTGAACCTTATAACCATCGCAGACAAGAAATGAGTGAGCACGAGCATGGATAAATGCAAAGATGCGAGCGCGGGTAAGAGTATGAGCACAATCATAACAAAATACATTCACGCAAACATTGAAAGACGCAT
Organism: Dactylorhiza incarnata; assembly: GCA_033032865.1. Taxonomy (NCBI): domain Eukaryota; kingdom Viridiplantae; phylum Streptophyta; class Magnoliopsida; order Asparagales; family Orchidaceae; genus Dactylorhiza; species Dactylorhiza incarnata. The sequence continues at coordinate 17,545,010 of JAWHQI010000024.1, forward strand.
TGGCGCGAACAAGATAGAAAAACAATTCAAAGATAGAAAAAATACTTTGTTTTTTCTCTCAAAGTTCATTAAAAAATAACGGTGAACTCGCCGGTCAAAAATAGAAGATTTACATTATAAATTAAAAAGCTAAGGCTGGTTGCTGGATAGCTCTTCCTCGCTCCCTCAGTCGTCAGGCTCCGGGAACGGTGCGAACAGGTCTGAGACAACGTCCTCGATGCCGAGCTCCAGGGCATCCAGGGAAAGTAGACCCTCCCCTTTGAGGGTCTCGAAGACGAGGTTGGCAAAACCCATGGAATTTTTGCGGGTCGTCTCCTGTTCATCTCGAGAGTTCTTGCGAGTCCCAGCTTGCGGAGGGGATGGAGGGAGCACTGCTTGGGTCAGCTCGCAGACCTGCACCTATAGGAATGCGACCTACTTCTCCAGGTCAGCATTCCGCAAGAGGAGTCGGCTCCCCATTTTAGCATCCTATAAAAGAAGAGGTTGAGTCAGATAAAGGAGACCATGGAGAGCGAGGTAGAAGTTGTACAAATGACTTACCATTCCACCCTTAAGGCTGGCGAGGAGGCCTTCCGAGATAGCCTCTCTTCCCTTGAGGCCCGCGATCTCGTCCGAGGCCTCCTTGAGCTCATGCTGGAGATCCTTGGAATCCCTCTTCGTGGTGAGGTACCGCCGAGCCACCATATGGCTGAGCTCCATGGACCGGAAGTGGGCTCGCATGGCCATGTTGGCGAGCAGCCGGGATCGCAGGGCGCTGAAATTGGCGGCATCCTCACGAACATACAACCCGAAGGCAAGGGCAAACGACTCCCCCCCGACCTTGTCACCCTCGACCCAGGAGGGGAGGAGCAAGGAGCATGAATCCTGTTGTGGTCAGGATCCCACGTGAGCAGCGGATCACCGAGCGCATAGGAAGCCTCGTGCCGAGGCCGAAGTTCTTGTGGCTCGCCAGCTTGGGCTCGCCAGAAACATCCGCGGCATCGCTTCCCTCCTTGATAGCTTTTTGACTTGCGGGCGGAGGGAGCGGAACCTCCGCCTCGCTGAGGTCCACGACCTCTTTCGCCTTGGATGTGGAAGGAGCGTCCTTGTTCTTTTTCTTGGCGGGCGGCTTCGCACCGTGCTGGCTCGCGGGAGGTGTCCGTTTCTTTCCAGAGGTCAAGCCAAGGGGGTCTCGACACGCCTCGCCGGCCGCGATGGAAAGAGAGATAGAAGAGAGGGCAGCGCTCCTCACATTTGGGGGATGGAGGGGAAGATCCCGCTTCCCTGCAAAGGCAAAGAAAGTGTTTGCGGATAGAATGAGAAAAAAATATGTAAGAGCTTGCGAGTGCGAGTCAAACCTTCCCCTTGCGACACCGGTAACAACGATTCCACCCTCTGCCGGAGGTGGGTGACCTCGAAGTTTTTACCATCCAGGTATTGGTAGAGCCTCGCATCGTCACCGCCGAGTGAGGCGGGAGGTAGGTAGGTTACATCATCCCGTTGGAGGGGGGAGAAGGGGATGTTTGTTGCAATGTGGTTTTCCGCATCCCTTTGATTTGAGAATAACAAATCCCACTTGTTTTTGATCTTATTTGCCATTGTGTTTTTAGCATGCAGGTTTGAACAGATATAACACCAGGTTGCTGCAATATTGGTCTGGTACTATCTACAAGCAGAAAGATTGAAAGTTATTTGACGCTAGGCGTTAGGACTTAACGCTGGACGTTAGCGATCGACCGGATGGTCTGTCGATCGACGGGATGGCTTGCCAATCGACGGGATGGCTTGCAGACTGAAAAATAAAGAAATTAGTTTAACGCCAGGCGTTAGGACTTAATGTTGGCGTTAACAATCGATGATTATGGCAAGGAGGAATGTAGCCGTGAATGAAGGAGCAATTTAGGAATGATTTGACTCAACGCCTGACGTTAGAGTCAACGCCCGCGTTAAGGTTGCCTAAAAAGAAAGTTTCCAAAGATGCAGAATCTCCTTCCTATTTTGAAGATCTGAGCCATCAAGTTATTTCTATACTGAGTCAACGCCCGACGTTAACTCTTAACACCGGCGTTAGCTTCCAGTCCTATAAAAGGTGGATTTCGTCTTCTCCAACTGCTGAATGCCAAGAGCCCTACTCCAGTACTTTAAAAACTCCTTGAGGGCCATATTTTTCCAGATCATCATCTCCCACACAAATTCAAAAGGAGGAATCGAAGGAGGCTTGGATCAACACGCTAACTCAATGCATAGAACGCACGCTTGGACTTCAACGATTCTTCAGCGTCTCCTTCAGATTACCTCATAGGGAGTTTTATATTTTTCTTTTGCATTTGTCTTTTATTTTTATCTTTGTAATCAGTTCGGAAATTCGCCTCGTGTTGACGACTAGGTCTGGGTAGGACTTAGGGAGTAATTCACCCGTGTTGGCGACTAGGTCTAGGGAGTAGATCTAGTGGTGCTCGAGGCCTTTCTTGGGATAGGAAGGCTAGAGTGGCTTGAGGCCGTATCTGGGGAGTATCTGGGGAGAGATCGGCTAAAGCCAACCGGTTCGTGGGGATACGAGTCGGGTATAGAAAACGAAAAGAATATTTCATTTTTTGCCTTCGATTTCTAGCGTCATAGAAATCAGATTTTGTAATCAATTTTAAAAATGATAATTATGTCTTTTCTTGTTTAATAAAATTGATCTCATTTCTAATTTCATTATCTCTTTACTTTTGATTTAACTTACTTCTACCAAAATATCAAAAGTTTTCTATAAAAGTTTAAAGTTTTCTAAAACCCTTATTCAACCCCCACTCTAAGGGCGCCTCAAGATCCAACAAGTGGTATCAGAGCTAGGTTATTCCAAATCGGCTTAACAACCGAGAATAATGGCGTCTCTTGATCATGATCTCGCTTCTACTAGTGGGGAAAATTTTAATATAAATGAAAAAGTATTATCACCACCTTTATTTGTGGGTAAAAATTATAAAGGGCGGAAAATATTAATGAAAATGTTTCTTAAAGACTTAGATGAAAAAGTTTAAAATATTACTATTGAAAAGCCACCAAGCGTACTAACTAGAAACGAAATTGTTTTAAATGCAAAATCTATAAATAGTTTATTTTGTGTTCTAGATCAAAATATTTTCAAACTTATTTATAATTTACCTACCGCATATGAAATTTGGAGTTTTCTTGAAAGAACTTATGATTCTCCTTCTGCAGGTATGGAACAAACACAAGACTTGGAGAACATACAAGCTTGCACAAAAGTTCAAAAAGGCTCCTGACATGATGGATCCATGGAATGCACATCAAGCGAAGGGATGATGGAAAGTCCTGTTTGGATGTGGAAGATGAAGAAGAGAAAGGAACTAATTGTTCAAATATCGCATCATCCACAAGCGGTGTAAGAAAATCAAAATCTCTTATTTTGTGTAATTCTATTTCTACATTACAATTGCTACAAATTACAAAGCGAAAAATTAAGAAATTAAAAAATGTTAATTGCGCTTAGAAAATAAAGATTTAAAGGCAAAAAGTAATGAAGAATCAAATTTTGAGTTATCTATACCCATGGCTCCTTAGTTGAAAACATTACACCTTGTGTAGAATATAATGAATTAAAAGAAAAACACAAGAAACAAGAAAAGGAGTTTATTTTTGTAAAAGAACAAAATGAAAGATTATGTTTAGAAAATTCATCCTTGAAAAATGATTGTGCTAAGTGTAAAGTCTATAAAATTGAAATTAAAGAGATGGATGAAACATTTGATAAATATAGATATAACTATCAAAATCATATTGATTCAATTGTTTCCACTCTTAAAAATAGCACAATTGCATATAATAAAGCTAGACATAATTTTAAGATCAAGAATGATGAATTAAAAACAAAAATCAACTTGCTTATGAAAAATATGAATAAAAATTCACAATACATAAATTCACAATATCAAGTAATATCTAAAAACAAGTTGAATATGAATGTCTTGACTAAATCTAAAAATGGGAGTAAGGAACATAAAGTATTTGTAAATCAAAATCCCAATCACTATTATTTACAAAATTGTTCTTCTCCCAACTTAAAAATAGAAGTGCACAAATTTCCTTTGAAAAATATTTTCAATCATCATTACAATTATACTCTTCAAAATAAGGACAATCATAATGGAAATTTGATGCATAAAAATAATATTAAACCAAGATTTGAATGGAGGCCCAAAGCTAAACCTGAAATACTAATTCCACTCAAAGGGGCCGATTCATCACTATCTCCCCAAAAGCAAACATGATGTATTTGGGTACCCAAAGGAACCATTCCACTTGGTCCCCTTTGGATACCTAAATCTCATATTCATTAATATCCAATCATTTGCATGAAGTAAAAATAATTGAATATGAAATATCATTAACTCTACTTCATGCTTAAATTTTTTGTTTTCTTTTACTTTTCTTGAGTCAACAAGATAAGGTCACTAAATATGTATCTTGCAATATGACTTTTCACACATTAAGCCTAAATTCATTAATAAATCAAATTGATTGAATGAAATTGAATAAAAGTCATATCATCTCTCAAGTGACCTATCTATCCTTTTATTTTTAACCTTCTAAATCCATTACCTTTAAATGTCTTATATCGTCATTATAAATTAAATCCTAAATGCTTATATGATATTATCAAGACTAATAAAATACTTGTCAAAAAGGGATTTAAAGGAAGACTGGGGTCTTTGGCTAAATGTATAAAATGCACAAGTGGTTGATTAATTATTTAATATATTTGTGTCATTGTAATAACCCCTAATATGTTTAATCATAATCATGAAAATTCGGAATTGAAAATTTGCAAAAATCATATGTTTTTAAACAAAAACCAAAATTAAATTTACAAAAATATGCGAGATTTTGACACAAACTTCAAACGATCATAACTTTTGATCCGCTTGTCCGATTTTTGCCCATAATAACTTTTTAGAACGAGGTCGAGAAGATCTATGCAATGGCAAAAGAGCTTTGCTCATTTGGGTTCATTTCGACCCTCAAAACTGCCAAAACTCAACTCCGTTTAGAAGTTATCTCAGTTTTCCTTTTTCGGCAATTTTTTTAAAAGGATTGTACATCACATGCTCCTAAGTACCATTCCAATGACCATAGAATCAACCTTATACTTATTGAAAATAACTCACAAGATTAAATCACATCATTCTAGGTCTATGAATAGTTAGGTTGAAACTCCATGTTGAATATATGCAAATCTAGTACATGCTTCACATAATATTGCACCTTGTTATCATAACTTTTCATCTAGCATCATCACTCACTATAAATGTCTATGCTAGTTATATCATGCCATGTTATGCGAAAGAAAAATAGAATAATGAATGTTTGAAAGTCAAGCAAATTATATATATATGTTGTGATTAATAATCAAAAATTCAAAGTGAAAATTTACAAAAACTTTTCAAAATAACCAAAAAATATTTTCTCATTATATTCATTATTCACCTTACAATCATTCTTTAAGATATTTTGAAAAGGTTGAATATGAATTGCTTTACATACTTCACCTTCCTCATTATGAAAATAATTAATCATGAGCACCTAAATTTCAATGTGATAAAATTAATGATCATGTAAAATCAAAAGGTCTTTTAACTTATAACATTAAATATATCTACAAAAGATCTTATTGCTTTCAACATATAGTTTGTGATCATGATTAGTATATGATTCACTTATGTTTTGCATGTATTTCATTTATATGTCTAAAATTGAAATACTATTGTTGATTACATGCAATATTATATCAAACTCATCATTCTAGCATTATCATCTAATAAATATTATCATTCATGCTAGCTATCAAATAATGACATAATGAATTCATCTTAAAGTAGAAAAATTGAAAGATAAAATAACTATGTGACTTTAAGTTGTTTCCATAATAAAAAATGCTTAGGATGCCCATGATCGTTCACCCACATTATGTGTCTCACAATAGCGAGGGCGTAGGATTGTATGCATTAGAAGACCTAACCTCTAAGTCATGTCTTATCCTTAACCAGGGAGGGTTCCAGTGGGGCCTTGCGAGGAACTGGGGGAAAGAGTGCTAGGTTGAGCATTCTCTAATGTGTGTATATGGGATTAACACCCCATCCTACGGCATGTGTGCAGCTCCTCATGCCCATCCGTCACTTAGTATGGGGCTAGTGTGTAGACATATAGTTAGGGTATTATAATCTAGGACATACCTATATCATATGTTTTGCATGCACTCTTTATGATTATATTATTCATGCATTCTTGTTTTGATCGAACATGCTTATGTTGTGTTTTGCATATCATATCATTGTTGAGCTCTAATGATCTTGAAAAACACAAATATATGAAAACCAAATAAAAATATAAAAACTATTTTTGAACAAATAAAACATGCTTAAATAGCCTTCTAATCATTTCCAACCTCTCTGAAATTTGTACACTAAGAAGGTCTATATACATACTACCTATTGCAAAGAAAAAAAATTCAAAGATCTCAAAAAATAGAGTACTATTTGGGCGTTAACTAGTTATCGTCAGGCATTAGCCTTTCTAATCAAATTGCAATTCTACATTCTCTAGCATATTTCTGGTATTTTTCTATTGATTTTTCTCTGTTTATTTTGTCTGATTTCAAATTATTTTGTCATTAATTTTGTTGTTTTATTCCAAAATACAAAAAATTCAAATAATTCAAAATGATCAAAAATACGTTTTTGTTATTTATTTTGCTTTAACTCTTTACAAAATTATGGTTTGACTATAGAGCTTCACAAGAGCAAACATATTTGTTATTTTGTTTCCAATGGTCAAAATTGATTTTGGCATACTCACAAGGATTTTCATCAATGTCTAATTTTAATTTCAAATTTTCTAAACATTGTTTTTATCATGCATTGACCTTAATCTAATTATGTGCAATAAAATAGTCTATAGATAATTGTGTATGATTGCATAGCATGCCTCTAAGTATGAGTAATGCTTTATGTTAATCATTGATTCATACACTCACTATTTTGGTAATCTACATGTGCTTATAATCTTAGTCTTGCATGATTGTGTAGTGTAATAGTTTTTAACACATTAAGTTGTATGTCTAAATTACCTACACTGTCTTTCAAAAAATAAATATCATGCACACATAGAAGTGTTTTTTCAATAATATTAATGTTTGCAACAACAAGTGAATTCAGAGACCTTTTGGCCCAAAATAAAAATATAAAATAAAAAGGCAAAGATAACTTCACCAAGCACTACTCACCCTCCTGATAAGTCTTAATGAGCATTGTGAGGTTGAGCACCTTGGAAAGTATTGTAAAGTGTCTTGTGCAAACATATCTCTTTTTATCACTTCTACTTGTACACCGGATCACTAAAATAAAATTTGTATACAAATGCTTATGTGATCCCCCAAGCAATACTTCGCTCCCTGATAAGTCTTAAAAAGCATTGTGTGGGTGAAGCACCTTGGTAGTTGTACTCCTTTTACGTGCTTCGAAATTTTATTCTAACATTGATGTGTGAAAGTAATTATATGATTGCAATCTTAATATTGTTGTTACTATTTCATTACATATGTCATGTGTTTTGATTATTTCACTTGTATACTTTTATCAAAACACCTTATGCACACATCATTGTTTTTCATTAAGCTTCTACTCATGAGAATTGGGTCCTAATGCAAAATTACATAATTCTCTAAAAACTTTAGTAAAAGCACTAGATTGCAATGCATGATTTCTACAATGTTTTCTTTACTTGAAATATGAATTGGTTATATTGTAGCTATTATCTTTTTGAATATGTTAAATCATGCTTGCCTATTAGTTATGAAAATTTTCAAAGTTAAAATGCTCAAATGTGAAAAGTCTAGATATATATTTTGTTGAAATAGTCAAACTATTACAAAAAATATTAATCTTAATAACTTTGGTTTATCTTTCCGCATTCCTATTTGATCATGTATCCTTATACCATGTGTTCTCATGCTTATTTCTACATTTTGTTTTCACTTGTGCTTTGTCAAACAAAATTGCATCTCTCTTAACAAGTAGTATCACTCTTAAAATAAATTTAAAAAGCAAGTGATTACATTCCTTTGGTATAATCATTGAATAATGTTCTTTCACGCTTATCATATATTTTTTCCGCTGTCTGCTCTCTCATTTAGCTCGATGATGACTCACTTTATGCTTACACAAAACTCTTAACCCTCTCTTAGTTATGTCCCAACTTTTTTCTTCTTTATTCTAGTTTTGTTTCACTCCACCCTCTTTTGCTAATAACAAAAGGGGGAGAATAAAATGATAAATCACAAGGAGTAGGATTCAATAGATTAAGGGGGAGCATGAATCTAGTCTATGGGTGCATACACTAAGGGGGAGCACATAAGTAGGGGGAGCACAATTTTAAATGAACTATAACTCTTATTATTATCTCTATGATTGCTTAGTGTCATATATCCTTCTAAAAAACACTAAGGGGGAGCACATAAGTAGGGGGAGCACAATTTTAAATGAAATATAACTCTCATTATTATCTCTATGATTGCTTAGTGTCATATATCCTTCTAAAAACACATATCTTATCTATGAATATGATTTATCTCTATTTGATTTGTTATTATCAAAAGGGGGAGATTGTTGGAATATGGTTTTCCGCATCCCTTTGATTTGAGAATAAAGTATCCCACTTGTATTTGATCTTGTTTGCCATTGTGTTTTTAGCTTGCAGGTTTGAACAGATATAACACCAGGTTGCTGCAATATTAGTCTGGTACTATCCACAAGCAGAAAGATTAAAAGTTGTCTAACGCCAGGCGTTAGGACTTAACTCTGGGCATTTGCGATCGACGGGATGGTCTGCCGATCGACGGGATGGCTTGCCGATCGACGCGATGGCTTGCCTACTGAAAAAAGAGAAAGTAGTTTAACGCCAGGCGTTAGGACTTAACGCTGGCGTTAATGATCGATGATTATGGCAAGGAGGAATGCCGCCGTGATTGAAGGAGAAATTTAGGAATGATTTGACTCAACGCCCGACGTTAGAGTCAATGCCCGCGTTAAGGTTGCCTAAAAAGAAAGTTTCCAAAGATGCATAATCTCCTTCCTATTTTCAAGATCCGAGCCATCAAGTTATTTCTATACTAAGTCAACGCCCGACATTAACTCTTAATGCCGGCGTTAGCTTCCAGTCCTATTAAAAGGTGGATTTTGTCTTCTCCAACTGCTGATTGCCAAGAGCCCTATTCCAGCACTTCAGAAACTTCTTGAGGGCCGTATTTTTTCAGATTATCATCTCCCACACAAATTCAAAAGGAGGAATCGAAGGAGGCTTGGATCAACACGATAACTCAATGCACAAAACGCATGCCTGGACTTCAACGATCTTCAACAATTCTTCGGCATCTCCTTCAGATTACCTCATAGGGAGTTTTATATTTGTCTTTTATTTTTATCTTTGTAATCGGTTCAAAAATTCGCCTCATGTTGGCGACTAGGTCTGGGTAGGACTTAGGGAGTAATTTGCCTCGTGTTGGCAACAAGGTTTAGGGAGTAGATCTAGAAGGTGCTCGAGGCCTTTCTAGGGATAGGAAGACTAGAGCAGCTTGAGGATGTATCTGGGGAGAGATCAACTAAAGCCAACCGGTTCGTGGGGATACGAGTTGGTAAAGAAAATAAAAAGAATATTTCATATTTCTCCTTCGATTTCTAGCATCATAGAAATCAGATTTTGTAATCAATTTTATAAATGATAATCATGTCTTTTCTTGTTTAATTAAATTGATCTCATTTCGAATTTCATTATCTCTTTACTTTTGATTTAACTTACTTCTACCAAAATATCAAAAGTTTTCTATAAAAGTTTACAGTTTTCCAAAACCCTTATTCACCCCCCTCTAAGAGCGCCTCAAGATCCAACAATATTGCCGAACGGTCCTTTCACCAGGACAAATTTTTGGTGCCAGTAATGGGCTTTGTTCACCGTCTCGCAGACGGTGACATGCTGGCTCGCAAAGTGGGTCGTCCAATCCTTGTACGCATTAAAGGAGAAGACTTTGCGAATGACGAGCAGACTGAACTTGATCTTCTCCTCCCACAGGTAGCAGGCAAACGCGACCACCACGATGATCGTGTTTGGCGTCAGCTGGCTCAGCAGGATGCCATAGTACTTGAGCACCTGAAAATTCACCAAGGTTTGGTTAGCATGCTCCCTGCGGCACAAGTAAGAATGGTGAGGATCGAATAAATTACCTGGCAAACTTCTGGCTAGAGTGGGAGTCGCAACCCATTCTCAAAATTAGCAATGGTGATGGCGAGCTCATCGGTGGACAGGTCATTGAGGGTGGCGGTGTTTCGCAGGCGGCGAGCTACATACCCCAAAGGGATGTACTTGTCGACCGTGGCAAGGAACTCATCAACGGTGAGCGAGGCGCAGAAGAAACTGTGGTCGCGAAAAGCCCCAACACACCTGGCTCGCCCTTCGGATTCGCCCTCGACAACCATGATGGTAGTATCTACGAGCTGGTAAAAGAAGCGAGTGCGAGCCTAAAACTTGCGAGAGGGCCTGAAAGAGAAAAGAGAGGCTAGAGAACAGTTAATGCGATAGTTAGAAAGAAAAATAGTATGACTATTTATAGAAATAAAAGGGCGAGAAGGATACGAAGCGCTGGGGGGGGGGTGTGGATAGCAGAATCGCTCGATGAATCTTCAGCACCCTGGGGCCTTATCCGCTCCAAGCGGGTTGGAATCTTGGCGAAGTCCGCTGGTTCGCCACCTGCGAGCCAAAACTGCAGGAAGAAAAAGCAAAAGCCGCGAGGGCGAGGTGATGTCCCGCGAGCCAGACATATTCGAGCAAAAAACAAGCAAGACGCGAGCACTATTAGCATTGAGATCAAAATCATATGAAGCGAGAAAGAAAGCCCGCAAATGAGCAGGAATATCCTTATTACATTGGCCCTAATTATTCAGAACCCCCAGAGGCGGGGGAAATAGTAGCGAGAGGAAGAAACAAATAACAACAAAATATAACTGTTCAGTAATTGTGCCATTTCCAGCGGCCACGGCCTCACACACCAGAGCGCGGTGGAATCCTCGGATAGTGGTACTCGCGGACCGACTGGACCTCGCGCTGCATCAGCCACATGTAGTCCTCGATTTGTGCGAGGTGCACCCCAGGAGAGGTGACCTCGCCGCGAGCGACCTGCTGCACCTCAGCGAGGACGCAGGCATTCGCATCCTCCATGGAGGCAAACCTCTCCTCGTAAGTGGCCCTGTTCATCCGGTCCTGGTCATATAGCTCTTGCAGCATCAAGGTGTGCTTTTGGAATATCTTGACGACTCGCCTCTTTATCCGTTTCGGGTCGCCGGGGTCCCCCAGCAAATCCGTGACCTGGCTCGACGAGGGAGGGGGAGACATCTCCATCTCCCCGTGCTCTGACTCGGTAGTCGAGGTCGGAGGAGCACCTACGAATGAAAGAAAGTTAGCATAAGGGACATCGAGAGAGATAAATGACATAAATTATCTAACCTGGCGAGACGAGAATGGTACGGGGTCGCGGGCGAGAAGAGCTCGGCTGGCCCTTGAAAACCTCAGTAAAGGATGAGGTGATAGACTTTCCCAAGCCAGGGCGGTGCATCATCCCGTCATTAGCCCAGGGTTCGAAAAGTAGCGAGCCACCCGGGCTCCGTTGGCCCAAAGTGCCGAACCCGGGGGTAATGATGTTAATCTTCGGTGGGGGCGGCGAGCCCGCCGGAGTGGGGAATCGGTCTCTGAGTTCACGAGAGGAGACCCTGTAAGAAGAAATGAGGCGGACCAGCGATCAGCAAAGCGCGAGATAGGACAAGATAAATGGCTTACCAGGATGCAAGGGTGAGGCTCGCAGGTCAGTTGTCCTCGCATCAGGGGGGACCAGTCCTCCCGGGGGACCGGGAGGTGAGAACCCATTGGAGATGGCCTGATAAGATTCTTCTCCATGGGAGGATCATGCGAGCAAGGAAATAGAGTTAAGCAAATACTATTTGGGGTATCAAGTCTTTTTCTAACAGAACATGCGAGGCGAGCTCGTGGCAGGGAGAAGGAGACAGCAGATATGACTCGTCCTCCCTGGATGGCCGTCAAATGGTCTTAGCCCTCTTAACCTGAGGCGGGGGCGGGGCTAGTTGCGAAGAGATCTAGGGGGCGAGCTCGGCAGCTTTGGCCTTCTAGACCGTCTGCGAGGCCATGAGGTGAGCGAGTATCTCCTCCTTTTTTGGACATCTTGCAGGGAGCAGTGGCGAGCCAGAAGAGAAGCGAGAGGGAAGAAAAAAGTTCATGCATCGGCCGGAAGGAAGGGTATTTATAGCAATGGGCATGGGTCCCACCAGAAGATTCTCACCATATCACCAAGGGGCCGGCGAACACCAGGGGTTGGATGTTTCTTCGTGAGCCTAAAATAACCTCACAAAGAGCGGGGATTGTGTTCAACCCCGATGTCCGCCAAGGGGTGAGCAAAGACAAAGGAACCAACAAGCGGAGGCGAGCGAGCCGGGGGGAGGGGGGGAGCGAGCCGGGCTCTCGCCATCGCTCGCGTGAGGGCGAGCGAACCGGGCCATCGTCGGTCGTTTGCAGGAAGGTGAGCGAGCCGAGCCTCTCGGTTCACGAGGGAGGCCCTTATGGGCGGCTCTCCCAGGAAGGGTTCATGATCACTTTTACCTAAAAACCCCGGTGGTCTGCAGTTAGCCCCTCCAAACAGCGGAGTTTGGCTGTTGGCAGACCATTTTGGGCTATGTATAGCAAGAGAGTTAGGCGGAATCCCGCTATTAGCAGACCAGACTTAAAAAACTATATATATACCTTGAAGGGCACCTTTGGAGAAGAGTCCAATCTCAGTTTTCTGAGCTTCTTCCTCCTAGGTGATCTTGGCTTAGCTTTCAGGCTCTCCAAGGTGCCCAGTCTCAGCTTTAGATTGGGAGGGGAAGCACTGAAAGATCTTCCAAGTGTGTGGTGGGACCTCCTCGCTGTGACCAAGGGTCTGTGTGTATTTCTGAGTCTCCGGTCGGTTCCTTCTAAGGAATTAGTAAGTGTTAGCTGCCCCTCAACTCGTTGAGTGCCCGAGCTCACAAAGAAGCCATGTCCTGGTTTCAACACTGTTATTATGGGCTTTGATTATTTCTTGAGTTCTACTTCTGTACAACCCCTTAAAAATGAACTTGAAATATATTTATCGGAAGCACTTGTACAACCTTCACTTGTGAGTAGAGATAAGTTTGATGTCTTAGAATGGTGGAAAATTTATTCATTGAAATATGTGAAGCTATCTAAGATAGAAAAACATATCCTCACAATATCCATCACAACCGTGGCTTCTGAATCGACTTTTAGTATTGGAGAAAGAGTACTTGTGGTTATAGAAGTGCTCTAAATCCCAAAACTGTGAATGCTCTAATATATTTTGTCAAGTTGAATTCATTCTCAACATAAACATTGTCACAACATGCATGCAAGTACTTTTACGTCTTTATTTGTAAATTTACTAATTTCATCTATACTCAATGACTTAACAAGTCCCCTTCCAAACGAGATCGTTAGGACTTCTAAATAGCCACAAGCAAATGCCAACTATAAGGTACTAATAATAATTTTGATAGTCTTTCATGATTGCATTGTTAAAGTCATAACAAATGCAAAAATCAGAGCTCACATCTTTCCTTGTTATGGATTTCTACGGTGGGCCTTGTCATGGTGGATTGCAATTTTCTTTGTCTTTCAAGGTGTCTGGTTATAGGTTTGGGCTTTTGTTGGTTATAGTTTGGACATTTGGGCTTTTGCATAAAGACTAATAATATGGTAAGGTGCTTGGCTTGGCTGGTTATGGTAAGGTTATTAACCTATTTGAATAAGAATTCCACTATTTTTCTACGACCTTGGAATTTGATGAGCTGTGGAGGAGGTTTATTACCTATTAGCCCTTAGTGGAATTTATGGTGGATTGATCTTGTACCTTGGATTAAATCCAAGGGAGAAGAATATGTGCATGGATGGGAAAGTCCATTCTTTACATTGGAATTGAGATTAAGCCATTATATGAATGAAGGGTTTGGTTGTTATTCAGTATTTAGGGTTATGCATCTGACTGAAATTTATCATCTGGTTAAATATTTTTTTTCATTTAAAGAGAACTAAAAAATATTATTTTTGAAAATATTTCTATGAGCTTCAACAATTACTAATGAGCAGTTTGTTAAATATATTCATAGATTACTTCATAAAGCGAAATTTAGTGATGTAATATTAAGAAAGCATGAATTTTAATATCATTTGAGAAATTTAATTTTGTTGTTTATTTATTTATAGGAACCTTTTAAGACTAGTATGTTACCAAGATGTTTGAGAAACATAATTCATAGACTCCTTGAGATTATGCACAATTTTTAGTGTCGAAATGAAATAAAAGGACAGGTAAAGGAAGTTTTGACAGTTTTTGTCATATAATTTTGTTACGACTTTATTTTATAGAGTTGTCAGGTTAACGATCGATAATGTTTGATCACGCTTACATGATTGTGATGCTGTTATGAGAAAATAGAGTTCATGCTCGCATCTACCCAAATATTATCTCCATTTTTCATAACCATGATCGCAATTGTGATTGCGCTTTCACTGCTCTCTCAAATGAGGCCCTAGTATTTTTTGGATGATTGAATCTATTTGTAAAGATTGAATTTTTGTAGAAAATTGTAATGTGAATATAACATTTGAAATTTGTTAAAATAAAGTTATTTAGATATTTATAATATTAAGATGATTTAAATTATTTATGTTACTAATATCTAATCAAATAAGAGTAACTTTTGCAGTGAATTAAATGAATATATAATGTTAGTCAAATGTATTATATAAATTTATCTTATTTGATTAAACGTTATTGAAAAATAATTATCTAATTTTGTTACGCTCGATACATGGCCAAAGCATAGAGGGGCAGTTATGTAGTACTTATGAACTCTATGCATTGATGGTATTGACCCGAGTTTGAGCGAGCCAAGCCCAATATGAGTTAATTTGCACCTAAAACCATTTCAAATTATGTGGAACCATTTATAATTATAGAAAGAATTGTAGAAGCAGCATATACACATGCATTATCAAATGAACTTAGAGATCTTCATGATGTATTCCATGTGTCTTCATTGCGGAAGAATGTCATTGATCCAAAAAATGATGACTTTTGTTGATGAAGTTGATAGAATTAGATTTATTAAGCTCATGAGAACTTTATAGAATTCTTGATCGATAAAGTAACAGTTGCAAAATCGTGAAGTAAATTTTGTTAAAATTTGTAAAAAAGGCATAAAATAAATGAATCCACAAAGAAGAAAGAGGATGCTATGTGAGACTAATTTATAACACTGTTTGAGGAGCATTGGGACTAAATTTTTGTGAACAAATATCTTGTAAGGAGGAGTAAATTTTAATATATACCCCACTTATTTTGATAATAAAGATACTTTAAAGTAAGCATGGATAAGAAATATTTTGCGTTTAATAATGGTACTCCCAAATCACATCTAATAATATCAATAGATTTTCCGTACTCTTATGAAGATAACATAAGTGTACCTATCATTCATAGTATAAGATATGATTATATCAAAGTCGTATTTTCTAGGGTCGCAATTATTTACACTACTTCGCTTCCGTTTTATTATCTTATTAAGTATTTTATTTGATAAAAATATAATAATTGAAAAATACAATAAACATAAAACTATATATATAAAGTTCATTTGGAGATAATAGTGATTTGACTAAATTAATTTAATGAACATATTGGATTTTTGATAAGATCTTTATGTTTTAAAGTTTGTATAATCTGATCTAAGACTAATTTGGTTAATTCAATTCAATGTTGATAATGGAGATTTTTATTAGAAAGTTATAAACTTAGTTTTAATCCACTCATTTCATTTTATTAATGAAATATTTCTTATGAACCTAAAGTTTTATTAAGTAAGTTTAATATAATTCATTCATAGGATGAGATGCATAATTATATGTAATTCTCTAGGATTTTTCTATATGTATTATTCATATTAATTGTTTATAGATTAATTTTGCTATGGAATAACAAAGGCTTAAGTATATGGGTATTTGATAATGTGAATATTATACACATTATAACCATACTTTTGTTTATTAAATTAATAAATTTAGCTTGCTTTCATACATTTTAAAGCACCATTTGATATATTTTTGTAATTTCAGGTCCATTGAAGATAGAAAATTAATTATATATCAAATGACATTGCTTAGGAGGAGTTTTGGAGAAGATACTAAAAAAATCCAAAGTACACGCCCTCATACACACCGTGTACTCAAGGCGTGTCCAACATATAGCAATTCCAGCTTAACTAGCAGGTCATAGGAACCAAAAGCGCAAGTTTAAAATAATACACCATAGGTACACAGTTCCCGCCGTGTACCGAGGGCATGTTTCGTAGATTTCATTTCCCACCCAGCCAATATGTCGTGTCGATTGAACAGCTGGACTTTAACATTATATGCCCAAGTACACTTCGTGTACCCAAGATGTATCACCTTCAATAATAGCATATCCACGACATGTCGTGATGGTTACAAGAGCATCCAGTACATGCCAGAGTTACATGTTATGTACCTAGGGTGTGTACTCATAAATTATAACCAAAGGTGCGTTCAACTTCAAAAATTGCTCCTAGGCTTCATTGTGATGGTTTCGTCATCTACACTCCCTAGGTACCTGCCATGTACCTGGGGCGTGTGTTGGGAACCTTACCTATAATGTTCTTGGTTTGAATACGTCCTCAAGTCAAAGATAAATACACTTTGTATTTGACTTATTTGCTTTAGAATATTGCTTTCAAGTACAGGACAGTGCAAGCCTAACATATGGATAGATTTAGTGTCATTAGACCTAGTTTTGACAATCTAATCCTTCATTGTGCAAAACACCATGTCGATCTATGATTTAGACTATATTAAACTTGTCACTAACTCTTTTTCATCAAGAATACAGGTCTAACAAGTGAGCTAAAGAAAAAAAATTTAGTTGAGAAGATCAAAAATTCACTAAGTCAAAATATTGTCTTGGAGAACCTAAATGTTGTCGAGTAAAGAGCTCGATATCGTCTTGAAGACCTTAAGCTCCAAGAAGATATCATCTTGTAAACTCTCAACTACACTCATATCATCTTGTCTAGAAGAAGAAGGCCTATCTCCAAATATCGACTTGGTAAAAAACTTTCCAAGACGATATCATCTTGACAAGGCTCATTTTATTTCATATCATCTTGGAAGTATACAATAGATATCTGGAAGCACTTGTATGAAGGAAGAAATTGCCTAAGGCATTTATCATCAAGGTCACGTGAAATGTCATCGAGGAACCAACACGATATTTCATAAGTATCAAGGCAGATTCAATCAGATAGGATTATCACTTTGCTAAAAGATAGAAGGACGCATTTGTTGGATCGATAGGCGCCCTTAGAGGGGGGGGGGGGGTATAAGGGAATAAAATTCTTTTTATAAGATTAAGCAGTTTACTAAATTGTTTTAAATTAAACGAGAGTGAAAGAACAAAATAGGTAAAAGAAGAAAATAATGTAATTTGCAATTTTAGAATTTTAGCCAAATGAAGGAAATCAAGTAAACACAAATAGAGACATGATTGTATTAGATAAAAAAGTGTTTACAAATAGTTGATTTCAATATTGCTAGAAATCGGAGGCATACAAATACAATTACTTTTTCCTTTTCTATACCGACTCGTATCCCCATGAACCAGTGGCTTCAGCCTATCCTTCCCCAGATATGGCCTCAAGCCGCTCTAGCCAATCCTTCCCAAGATACGGCCTTGAGCAGCGCCTAGATCTAATCACCTAGACCTAGTTGCCAACACATGTGTCGAATTCCCCCTAAGCCGCGCAAGGACCTAGCCGCCAACACAAAGCAAATTCTCTATACGGTTACAAAATGTATGGAATGAAAATAATGATAACAATAATAAAAACTCCATATATGAGATCTTCTGAAGTCGGAGATGAAGGATCGCTGTAGTATGAGCAAGGTCAAAGCGACCGCCCTTCATATGTAGCATGACGTAGTCCTCCTCCAGAATTCTCCCTTAGCTTTTTGTGGGAGATCCATCTTCGGCAGCATGACAGCAATGGAATTTTGGCACTTGTATTCTCTCTGGGATGATCATTCAAAACGAGAGAGAAAGCTCCATTTATAGAGATTGGAGTTAGCGCCTGCGGTAGCACCTAGCGCCTGCGGTAGCGGTCGTGTAGAGGTGGTTATAAAACCGTCACGATGTGGCATTGTGGTACGAGGTGCCGGGCGGTAGCGCTAGCGCCTGCGCTAATGCCTGTGGTATCGGCTAGCACTGGCAGTAGTGCTCCATTCAGAGAATTTGATTCCAAGCTGCTTTCTACCTATGGAGTATTGCACCTATAGTTCCTACACACTATAAACACACGACAAGCAATATCAGATACAATATGGGATTTGTTATTCTCAAACAAAAGGATGTGACACACATGTCCAATAATCTACCCCTTTTGATAATAACAAATCCTCTTATCAAGAAATCAACAATGGTGTTTATAGTATATGATAAGTGAGATAATAGTGCAACTATAGTATATGATAAGCATGAGAATAGTGCATAATCTCCCTATCTTAATGCTCCCCCTACATAAATGCAATTTATGTTTTACTCCCCCCTAAATTACAAGAATTAGTCTCCCCTTAATCTTCTAGATTTCTCCTCTAGATTTCTTCAATTAATCTCCCCCTTTTGGTATTATCAAAAGAAGGTGGGGAAAGGGAAATAAAGAGGCATTCTGTAGGAATTATAAATCATGATCGAGCTTTTGTAATATATGTAATGATAAAGAGTTTACGCATAGTATATAAGAGATTTCAAATAAATAAATAAGAGTTTTAAGCATGCGAAAGATTATAAGGAACATCTTTTTGTAAGCATAAAAATCATAAGTATAAATATGAGTTTAAAGTTCAAAATGTAAAGATGTTTTAACATTTTGGAAATCTCATAGTTTTACATAAAGTTACCAAACATGAAATGAATATATCAAAAAGAGATTATACTATAATGTTACTTAATTTCAAGTTTAAGACGTATAAAAACATTGTAGAGATCATGCTAGGTTATCTAGTGCATTTCTTATATAAAGAGTAGTATAGATAAAGCATTAGAATCCAATACTTATGAGAAGAAGTGTTATGAAAGATAATGATGTGCACATAAGTATATTTTGAGCAATGTTAACAAATGAGTAAAGTGCACAATAAAACACAAGTATATTAACTTTCACACACTTTAATGCACATATTATAGAAAAGAATGGTGTAATAACCAAGGTTTGCACAAGACACTTTACTATTCTTTCCAAGGTGCTCAACCTCACAATGCTTATGAAGACTTATCAGGAGGTTCAAGTAGTGCTTGGTGGAGTTATATTTGTCTATTTTTATTTTTGTTCACTTTTGTGAGACAACATTCTCCGAATACACTTGTTTTGCAAACCTAACACAATTTTTTAAACTCAGCCACCTTTCTTAATTTCTTAAGTGCAATTCAAATGTAGTGTAGGTAATAAACTTATGCAAGTTTTTATTCATTGTACAATTACAATACACAAGCAAGTATTTATAGATTTAAATACACATGTAGATTACCAAAATAAGTGCGTGAAAAAGTATCATTATCAATCATAAAACATTTACTCATACTTAGAGGCATGCTAAGCTTGGTTCTACACAAATTTTTTAATTCAATTGATGCACTTAATTAAATATATCAAAGCATGATAAACAAAACAAAGTTCATAGTAATTTGAAGAAATAAATTTTAACATTATAAATAATAGAATTCATACATGCTTGATATTAACAATAAAGATCATACAATTTTTGTTATTGTTTTGAAAAGTTTTTAATGAAAGAAAAACAGAAAACCCAAGAAAATATTTTTGTATTTTTGAATTTTGAAATTTTGTAGTAGATTTTCCATAATATAAATAAAACAAAAATAACAAATGTGAAAAATACAAAACAAAGTAGTACATATAAACTAACATAATTTTAATGATTTTTAGAAATTTTAAAAAACAGAAAAATTGAACACCCATGCTAGCGCCGACGCTACTAGCGCTAGAGCGGCATACAGTAAGAGAAATATTGAGAATTTTAAAAATCTGTTTTTTGATATTTATTAACAGTCTTAAGAGTAGTCTTATGCAGAAATTTTGTAATTTTTGGAGATGTCTTGATTGCTCAAATTGCATAAAACTTTAGTATTTTTCATATAACTCATCCTAAGATGTCCAACACTCATAATTCTAATCTTAACATTTGAAACCTTGCAAGATTTTTGGAGATCTCTAGGTGGATCAAATTTGCATGAAACTTTGGCTTTTTCAAATACTTGTGTTTTACAAAATCATTTAAGCACAAAAAGATAAAATATGCAAACACAAGAGGTCATTTTCGACCAACCCAAATAAGCATGATTTAAGTGATAAGTAAAAAATGTTCATGCAATGAGTAATATAAGTATGTCCTAATATTAAAAACTACCTGGACTAAATGTCTACACCATAGCCCGTACTAAGTGACAGATGGGCTTGAGGAGTTATACACATGTCGTAGGTTGGGGTGTTAATCCCATATGCACACACTAGAGAAAGCTCAACCTAGCACTCTTTCCCCTCAGTGCCTCACAAGGCCCCACTGAAACCCTCCCCGGTTAAGAACAAGACAAGACTTAGAGGTTAGGTCTCTAATGCATACAACCCTACGCTCCCGCCATTGTGAGATATGAAGTCATAGGTGAATAATCTTTGGACAACCTATGCTTTTAAAGTATGGGTTGATTTATAAACTATGGCTTTTGCTTAATGTAAAGAATTTTAGAAAAATATAAAGCCGCATAATTTTTCTACTTTTATAAGATGACGATATGAGATAACTAGAATAAGTACTAATATTCAAATAATGCTAGTATGATGAGTTTTGGGTTTAATGTCACGTCATAAGATTAACATTAATACTGCATGTATTCCAAAATAGAGTTTCAAATTATAGATCTAGAATAAAGTGATGATTTAGTTTGATTTATTCTTATTATTACAAAGTTGATTCTAGAGTTTACATATATGTGAGACACATGCAATCAATAGCAAAGCATATCAATACACCAAATAATGTAAAGAAAAACATTATTCATATTTTTATCATAAGATTCATAATTCTTAGGTGATAGACATTATTGATTTGAGATATTTTTTGATAGAACACGAATTATGATTTATGATTATAGAGAATTTTGCATAGAATATATGTTAGATCATCATGATGTATGTGAATTCTATTCCTTCTAGACTTATGGCAATATGATTTGGTGATTTTCTTTTGAATGAGCAAGTTTGATTTTTAAGTCTAGAAAATGATGATCATGCAATCATATCAAAGACAAAGATCACATAATGTTTTGAAATTTATAATAAAATTGCATTCAATAATTGAATTTATTGATCTTTGGTTTTGCATGATAATATATGATTCATGATACAATATTCATATAAATATATTCTAATGATTAATCCATAAACTGTGTGTTTGTTGGAATTTTAGTATTATATTATAATTTCAAATCGCATAGTTATCATGAAATTTGAATAACATTGTAGATGTTATACATAGCATATAAATTTAAGCATAAACTAAGAAGTGATGCTAGAATGATGAGTTTGAATTCAATGTTATTATATAGTATTAATGGAGATAATGTTGCATGTAATATGAGAAGATTTCAAATTAATTTTCTTTAGAATGAGAATGCAATGATTAAACTTTTGATTTGAACTTAATGATACAAGATGATTCTAAGGTCTAAATACATGTAAACAATGGTGACACACATCACACACATAATACCTAAATCAATATATGAAACAATTATACTAAGGATAGCATGTGATGAAAAATCCATAGACACAAAAATTGCTGAAATAAGAAAACTGAAATAACTTTTAAATAGAGTTGAATATGGGCATTTTGACAGCACCAAACGAACTTGAACAGGCAAGTTTGGTTCGCTGTTGGATGGAGATTTCTGTGCTCTTTCCGAAAACATATTAAACGCAAAAATCTGACGAGTGGATCAAAAGATATGGCTGTTTGAAGTTTTGTTCGAAACTCTCATTTTTGAAGGATTAATCATGCGTTTTGTGAATTTTTGTTTTCGATTTTACTTGAAATATTCGTCATTATATGGGCTATCATATGCAGCAAACAAAATAGAAAATAATCAAAACATTGTGCATTGTAATTTTTAGCCTAAGCCCTTTAACAAACCATTTAAATCCATTCATTAAAATAATTTCATTAGTCTTGATAATAATTTCAATATTCAATTTATAATGATAATTCAAGACATTTATTGGTGAAGGATTTACAAGGATAAAAACTAAAACGATGAGAGATAGGTCACTTTTAGAAACATATGACTTTTTATTCAATTTTATTCAATTTGATTTATACGTTGTAAAGCTTTAAATGATAAAGTCATATTTCAAATATTTATAAGGTGACCAAGGCATGTTAGCTTAAAAAATAATGAAAATAAAAAGAACATTAAGCATATCATGAAGTAGCATTAAATATCATTTTTATTAGTTTCTACTTCATGTATTTGAAAAATGCTAATTGATAAAAGATTAGGTATCCATAGTTGACGATGTGTAATGGTTCCTTTGGGTACCCAAATATAGCATGATGATTTTTGGGGAGACAAGGATGAATGAGCCCTTTCAATTAAAGTTGATGTGTCATTTTTCTTTTTGAGTCTCCATTCATACCTTGGTTGTTTATCACTCAAATCCATATAATGATTATGTGACATCTTTATATGATGATATTTGTTTGAAAAATAATTCATTGGGGATTTATGTTTATTCAAATTATTTTTCAAAATAGATTGATGTTGATAATCATAATGAATTTTATTATATGGATTCTTTGAAAGTTTATAAGAGTGATAATCTTTCTTTAGAAGTGATTCGTTGATAGAGTGAGTTACAATATGTGTTAAATGATTGGTTCTTATTTTGATGATTTTTATTTCCACTCTTTCTTATTGACATACTCTTATAATGTGAAGGAAAATATTTTATAGTTTGATATTCATGAAAAAGAGCTAGTTTTTAAATTTGAGTCATGATTGAAAATATATTGAGACTTATAATAGTGACTCTTAATAATTTTGTGAGGATCATAATTCCATTTGAAACTAAACTCCTTTTGAGTTGATGTGTGAAAATGGACCTTTTTAGAAATGATTTTGTAAGTTAATTTATCTTTGTTATTCAAAATCTTATGATGAAAGTCATTACTAGAAATTAGAACTTTTTAACAAAAGATTTTAATTGTCTTAACTTACAAGTTAAAACATCATTTTCAACTATCATTTTTTCATTATGCTCTTTAGAAACTAAGAGCCCTTTTTCAATATCCTTGAATTTTTCCTTTAATAGATTGCAATCCAAACAAGGCTTTGAAATTTTAATAAAAGAGCAAGATGGAGAAACCACAACATAATTATATTCTACATTAATATTAGCTTTTAATCTTTTATTTTCTAAACGTAATTTATCATTAGTAATTTTCAACTTCTTAATTTTACGTTTAACAGTTTGTAGCGTATGTAATGTGGAAATAGAATTTGTTACAAAGAAAGAAGAATTTGATTTACTTACATTGCTAATGGAAGAGGCAAGATTTGAACTTAAATTCCTTTAACATTTTTATGGCACTCCTCTTCCAAAGATAAGATTTCTTCTTCTCTTCCACTTGATGTGCACTCCATAGTTTCATCCTGAGAGATTCTTTCTTGAATGCTTGTGCTAATTTGAATGTTTTCCAATTGTTGTGTATGCTCCAAACCTATACACGGAAGATCAAACATTTCATCAAGAAATTTATAAACTTTGTAAGCATTAGTAGAACAATAAATCAATTTGAAAATATCTTTAGATAAAGCGCAAAATAAAGTATTCATAGCCTTCACATTTAATTGACATTCCTGTTTATTTGATTCATCCACTGGTCTTATTATTGCCATATTCCAAATTTTGATATCATATGAGTTACAAAAATATTTCATTAATATTTTCCACCCTTTATAATTTTTGCCTTCAAATAAAGATTTTTCATTTATATAAAAGTTTCTCCCACTAGTAGAAGCGAGATCATGAGACGCCATTATTCCTGGTTTTTAAATCGATTTGGAATAGCATGCGCTCTGATACAACTTGTTGGATTGATAGGCGCCCTTAAAGGGGAGGGGGGTGAATAAGGGAATAAAATTCTTTTTATATGATTATGCAATTTACTAAATTATTTTAAAGTGAACGAGAGCGAAATAACAAAATAGGTAAAAGAAGAAAATATTGTAATTTGCAATTTTAGAATTTTAGCCAAATTAAGGAAATCAAGTAAACACAAATAGAGACATGATTGTATTAGATAAAAAAGTATTTACATACACATGATTTTAATATCGCTAGAAATCGGAGGCGTACAAATACAATTACTTTTTCCTTTTCTTTACCGACTCGTATCCCCACGAACCGGTGGCTTTAGCCTATCCTTCCCCAGATATGGACTCAAGCCGCTCTAGCTAATCCTTCCCTGGATACGACCTCGAGCACCCCTAGATCTAGTCACCTAAACCTAGTTGCCAACAAATGCGGCAAATTCCCCCTAAGCCGCGTAAGGACCTAGTCGCCAACACAAGGCGAATTCTCTATATGGTTACAAAATGAATGGAATGAAAATAATGATTACAATAATAAAAACTCCCTATATGAGATCTTCTGAAGTCAGAGATGAAGGATCGCTGTCGTATGAGCGGGGTCGAAGCGATCGTCCTTCGGATGTAGCGTGATGTAGTCCTCCTCCAGAATTCTCCTTTAGCTTTTTGTGGGAGATCCATCTTCTGCAGTATGACAACAATGGAATTTTGGCACTTGTATTCTCTCTAGGATGATCATTCAAAATGAGAGATAAAGCTCCATTTTGTAAAGCTTGGAGTTAGCGCCTACAATAGCACCTAGCACCTGCGGTAGCACCAAGCGCCTGCGGTAGCGGTCATGTAGAGGCGGTTACGAAACCGTTGCGGCGTGGCGCTGTGGCACGAGCTGGAGCTAGCGCCAGGCAGTAGTGCTAGCGCCTGCGGTAGCGCTAACACCTGCGGTATCGGCTAGCGCTGGTGGTAGTGCTCAATTCAGAGAATTTGATTCCAAGCTTCTTTCTACCTGTGGAGTATTGCACCTATAGTTCCTGCACACTATAAACACACGACAACCAAGATTTAATGCAATATGGGATTTGTTATTCTAAAAAAAGGGATGTGACACACATGTCCAACAACATTTGTCATCTTGAAGAATATAAAGAGATATCAAGTCGATTTGTGTAGAAGATTCAACTAGAAGAGCAAAGCAGTAAATATCATCTTGTGAACCACAAATGGTCATCTAGATGATTCGTGCAGAAGATTCGACTGGAAGACTGAAGCAGTTGAATATCATCTTGTGAACCACCAAGGGCCATCAAGATGATTCATGTAGACAATTTGACTAGAAGACTAAAGCCGTCGAATATCTTCTTATGTTCCACCAAGGGCCATCACGACGATTTATGTAGACGATTTGACTAGAATACTAAACTATGAAATATCATCTTGAAGATCATCAAAGTCACCAAGATGATTCGTGCAAAAGATTTGCACTAAAGCTATACAGAGTTGAAATTCGACCAGACAACTATTCGAATTGTGGAAAGGCTAGAATTAAAATTAAAGCGTGATTTTAGCGTCACGTCATTTATTGTCGCCGTAGATTGGGCCAATCAAAGCTGAGCTTTATAGAAAATTGATATCTGACATAAAGGTCGTCTGAGGATGTGATCGTTATCAAATGTCCTTATAAAAAAGGAAGAGACTGATTTCAGCAAACCCCAATCTTGAGATTGACAATCATTTTCCTTAATCATTCTGAAGAAAGAGCTCATCGCCGACAATGTGCATTTCATTTTTAGAGGTCATGTAAAAAAGAAGATATTCATTGAAGCCAATCATTCTATTCTTCTGAAGAAAGATTCAATTATCTTGTCGATCCAAAAATTCAACATCTCTTGTAAGAAGATTTCTGAAGAAGTCATTTCCGCAATAGGCTTCAAGAAGACTCAAGATATACAAGTTAAATTTTCTGAGTCTAAAACATCTTTGTAAAATATTGTTTTACATATTCTTCTGTAGAATTTCTAAGGAAATCTTAGTGTAGGGTCTTTCAGACCTGAGTTATAGGATCCTTGTTGAGGATCTGAGGTAGGGAACTTTGCAAAGTTCCTGAGATATGATTCAAGCTTGAATCTGAGTTGAATGATCTATGGATTGGATCTGAGGTAGGGAATAGGCTGTTATTCCTGAGATGTAGTTGTCTTGGACTCTGAGTTGTAAGATCTGATAGATATGAGTATTTGGAGGAGTTTGCCAAGTCTATCACACTCCTAGATAGGTGGAGAGGGGAAGTGGGTGTACCCAACTTGGAGAACCACTATATACAAATGTGCAATCTATGATGTGTTAGCTTTTTTACGATTAATCTGATTGGATCACTTAGACACCTATTCAACCCCCTAGGTGATTAGACATCCCTTAACTTGCAAGTAGTATCAGAGGTTGGTTGTTAAAAATGAGCTTAACAACTTGAACAATATCCTCAACAAGGGAAATTAGTCTACTCACCATGACTTTTGGAGAGAACTATAAAGATGTCAGTTCTATGAAGTTGCCGATATATAGGAAAGAGAACTTCAGAATCTGGATGGAGAGAGTCAGATTATTCATGGAAGCATCTGATCCTATAATCGTTATAGCTGTGGAGGAATGACCTTTCATCCCTATGAAAGTCTCCACTATAGATACAAATCTACAAGTACCAAAGAAATTCTCTGAGATGACTAAAGATGAAGTTGTTCTGGCCACTATGGATAAAAGGGTCAAGAACATAATAGTAAGTGTTATAGATGACTCCACTTTCAAAAACCTAATTCACTATAGAACTACTAAGGAAATCTAAGATTCACTGATTGTATACATGGAAGGCACTGAAGAAGTAAGAGATGATAGAAAATCTCTTCTCAACCAAGAATATGAGGCCTTCGGGTGTGAGAAGAAGGAATCGATTGCTAAATACAATGAAAAGTTCTTTAAGATATCAATGGACTAAAGAATTATGAGAGAGAATTCTCCGACAATGATCTGAATGACATGTTCTTGAGGTCCCTCAACAAAGAGCGAGACATCAAGATTTGTGTCATAAGGGAGATGGGGAATGTGACCAACATCCAACCCCAAAATCTGTATGAGAAGTTGTTATCCCATGAGTTGTAGTTGAATTCTAGGAAGGCAGAAGAAGAGTCTTTCAGATCTCACTATACAAAGAAGTCTGTGGCTTTCAATGCTGAAAGCTCCAGGAGAAGTAGAGAAGACTCCCCAACCCTCAGGGAGAGAAATGTTGAAGAAGAAGAATCTGAGACCAGCACTTCAGGCTCAGATCTTTCAGATGGAGAACTGCCCGTTTTCCCTAAGCAATTTAAGAAGCTGCTGAGTAAGAGGAGGCAGTGGAAGAACAGACCATCATCCTCCTCCAGCTCAAAGAAATATCGCAATAGTTAAGACAGGGCAATGCACAATCCCAAAAGGGACAGGTATGCCTCTAAACAAAACAAACAATTTTCTTTTATATTGTGTGTTATTGCTGCAACAGGCCAGGACATGTCATAGCTGGCTGTCCAGATAAAAGGAAAGAGGGAAAAAGAGATGATGAGAGAAGATCTCACAAAGGCAAGAAATCTGAAAAGAGCTTCATAACAAAGAAGCCCAAGATCTTGAGTGATAGTGACTCAAGTTCATTAGAATCTGATGAAGAAGCCTATTTTGGGCTCACGGTAGTCTCAAAAGAAGAGTGGGAGGATAACTATCCTACAGCCAGGGTGTGCACAAGGGCACCCATATCACTGTCATATAGTGATAGTGAATCAGAAGAAGATGAGGTCAGTCATGGATTGATGGCTTTGACTAATGAAGAGAAGGAGGTGCTCTTGTCCTGATAAGGTACATATCATAGACCTTCTTTCTATTTCTAGATCAGATATTGAGTCTGATGCTAAAATAGAAGTAAACTCATCAGCTGATGATGAGAGTGATTCTGAATTAGTTGATCAATATAATGATCTTATTACCAAGTATGGTGCTCTTTTAAATGCACTAAAGAAAAGAAAAGCCTTG
This sequence comes from Dactylorhiza incarnata, assembly GCA_033032865.1. Taxonomy (NCBI): domain Eukaryota; kingdom Viridiplantae; phylum Streptophyta; class Magnoliopsida; order Asparagales; family Orchidaceae; genus Dactylorhiza; species Dactylorhiza incarnata. Next base: position 17,573,418 of record JAWHQI010000024.1, read on the forward strand.
GTAAAAGCTCAGGCTAAAGAAATAAGAATTCTTGAGCCATTCCAATCCCAGGTGGATGAGAAAACCCGTGAAATAATGAGGTTGACCTATGAGCTTATGGTACTTCAAAAGAAGTATGAAGCTCATAGCAAATTGTTAGTTTAAAAGGAAAGAGCTATCAAGACTGTAGAGGACAAGCTTCTTTTAGAAAGAAAGCTTGTGGAAAGCTTCTCTAAGCCTAAAACTATTCTTCCTATTATAGACACTTTCTCCTCTTCATATAGAGGAGGGCTTGGCTATAATAAAAAAAGGAAGATACCTCCCAAGCTAAAATTATCTTCCAAAGGGTTGTCCTGCCCTCCAATACCTATTACCAAGATCTAACCTATGGATACCTCACCAATGGTTGCTCAACTAGTGGTACTAATCCACATAACCCAAAGAACTGAGCAAACATTGGACTTAGTGCTCTAAAGGCACCCCATGAGGAGATCCAGATGAAGGATCATGGGCCATTTGTACTTGGCTCTATAGCACCATCAACCAAATGGAAGGGAAAGGCGATTCCTCAAAAAACTGTCCTTAGAGTGAAGCTTGTGACTGTGTATCCAACTTCCAATTCTATGCACAACCACAAGAATAGATCAAGAAATACTTGTTGTGAAGCAGACTGCTCTTCTGATCATTAGCACCAACACTCTGTTCGAAAGGTGACTCGGAAGAGGAGGTATAATAGATTTAATTGCTGGTGTTGTGGCAAGATTGGCCACTTTGCTATAGACTAGTGGTTCAACCCAACAGTGTCTAGAGCAAGGAATGTGAAGCTTGTTAGTAGTTTTGTACTCAAGCATCCTACAATCAAGGCTAACAGGAACCAAGGACCCAAATCGGTTTGGGTTCCTAAGGTAATATAGTTTTTTATTGCAGATAAGTCCAAAGACCAACTTTATGCCTATCTAGTATTTGGACAGTGGATGTTCCAGGCACATGACTGGAACAAGAAGCCTTTTGAAAAACTTTACTCCTGTGGAAGATGGAGCCAAAGTCATATTTGATGGATCTGACAGAGCATCATCGAAGGCTATGGTATGATTACCAATGGCATAGTCACCATCACAAACGTAGCATATATGGAAGAGTTGCAACATAACTTTATTAGTATAAGACAACTATGTGATCTAGGCTATATCATTGATTTCCACAAGGATAAGTGTCTCATTAAGAATTCTGTTGACCTTGAGAAAATTCTACGAGGCACTAGGAGTGGTAATATTTATTGCTTAAATTTCCTATGCTTAGATTCTTCTACACTTGTTTGCCTTGTAGCAAATGAGAGAGAATCTCTTTTGTGCAATGGCACAAGAGACTTGCTCACATGAACTACAAGACAATCCGCAAACTCTTTTCAGAAAATCAAGTTAGAAATGGACCTATCCTTAAATGCCTTAGAGAGGATATTTGTCATGCTTGTCAGATGTGCATGCAGACTAAGACTACCTTTAAAAGTATAGGCTTCAAAGATTTAGAAAGATGCCTTTATCTATTGCATATGGAGTTATTTGATCCTATGCGAATTCATAGTTTAGGAAGGAAGTTGTATATCTTTGTGATAGTTTATGACTTCTCTAGGTATGCATGGGTGTTCTTCCTTAAGAAAAAGTTTGATACCTTGGATATCTTTGCATCCTTTGTCAAGCAAGTTCATAATGAAAAGAATTGTACTGTGGTCAAAATTAGAAGTGACCATAGCACAGAATTTCAGTCTGAACTCATGACAGATTTCTGCAAAGAATAAAGTATCCTTCTAGAATTTTCTTCTCCAAGAACACCACGATGGAATAGAATTACTGAGAGGAACAACAGAACTTTCATTAAAGTTAGGAGAACCATTGTTGGGAAAATGATTTCTCCTAACCCCTGAAAATGAGTTAAATATGAATTCCAAGAAAGGAAAATCAAGGTTAAGTAAATATGCGTCGAATAGTATTCGACACAACGTCGAAATAAAGTCGACGTTTCTATCAGAATGAGTTGAAGTAGCTCGAAGCAGAATTCGACGTATCCTATGTCGACGTAGCTCTGACTTCTAGTCGACGTATCTTGAGAAGTCAACGCACCCTAGTCGACGCACCTTCCTTATTCTCCTCTCGACGTTCTGCCTGGACGAATTCGACGCCTACGTCGAATAGTAATCGACGCACGTCGATTTCTATGATTAATTCAAAAATCGCCAGATCTCTTTCCTTCTTTCATAGATCTGATTTATATGGAATCAAATTATTCTTTATAGCCGTTCTGAATTATTCTTTTCCTCTAATGAATTCTTGGCTAATTTGATTAAATCCATTATGGAGACTATTTGAAATCAGAATGAATACTTTCCTTCTATGGATATAATTGTTATGGAAATTTCTCCTTCTTTCTAATACTCTGCCTGCTAATTGATTACTCTCCTATAGTGTTATTTTAATGAACAGAGCTATAAATAACAAGGTGGTCGGCAGAGAGCAACAAGAAGTGATCCACCACTTTACATTTGAAAAAGAGGAAGAGCTCCCAAGTGAAAAGAGAAAATTGAGAAATAGTGCTGGAGCAAAGAACAAGCTTCCTTCTCCTTCTCACTCTGAAGCCATACTGCTGCAAACTCTGATAGCTCTCACAAAAGAGAGAAAAGGGCTACAATCTCCTTCTCACTATAGAAGAGAGATTTCATTCACTACTTCTTGTGCTTCCAATCTTCTTGCTAGGAAGAAGATTCCTTCATGTCTTTATATTATCTCTCTTTCTTCTTTACCTTTATTTTCACATATTGTAAAAGAGTTTTTAGAATCTCTCTTCAAAAAATTCAGTTGTACTGGTTCTAAGAGTCTCCTTTTCAAAAGACTCAGTTGGTTCTAAGAGTCTCCTTGTCAAAAGACTCAAGGTGGTTCTAAGAGTCTCCTTATCAAAAGACTCAGTACAAGATAGTGAATTTCCTACCAAGGGGGTAGAAGAGTGGACTACCCAAAGTTTGGGGAACCACTATATTTCTTTGTGTTGTGCTGTGATTTCTTTTCTTGCATTTATTTTCTTTACTTGTTTAATTCTTGTTGGTGTGTGGGAAGCCTTAATCTGTGATCACCACATATAAATATATATATAATTGCACAAAATATTTTAAATCTCTATTCACCCCCCCTCTAGAGAATTCTAGTGAGGTTAACTGTGCACTTTCAATTGGTATCAGAGATAGGTTGATCTAAAAAGGTTAACTCTTTGATCAAAAAGATCCTACCTCTTATTTGTATATATATATTTTTCTAACAATTATTTTTCACATGGCACAAATCAAAGATTATGCTTCCACCAGACCACCAATGTGCAATCTTGAAAAGTTTACAGTTTGGAAAACAAGAATTAGGATTTATATGAATTATATTGATGAAGATTTATTTAATGTTATCTTGACAGGTCTTCCCAAGCCTTATAGAAAAGACTCAAGTGGTGAAGTGACTCAAACACTTGTCCCAAAGGCTGAGTGGACAGTTGAAGAGAAAAAGGCAGGAACATGTGATGCAAAGGCTGTAAATATTCTGGTCTCAACCCTCTCTGATGAAATCTTTCAAAGGGTGGTTGATTGTGAATCAACCAAAGAAATTTGGAAGGCTCTCATAAAGATGGTAGAAGGAAGTGTTGATGAAAGAAAAGATAGGAAGGCTCTATTGATCTCTCAATATGAGAACTTCCAAAAGAAGAATGAAGAAAGCATCTCTGAGATGTATGACAGATTTAGTCTGATCATCAATCAACTAAGGGACTTGGATAGAGAAATCTCTCTTACAGAGATCAATAACAAATTGCTGATGAGTCTCCCAAGCTCATGGGACTCAAGGATATGGGCAATAAGAGACACAAGAGGACAAAGGGAAATTTCAACAGATGCTCTCTTAGGAAAACTCAGATCCTATGAGCAACTGCTGAAAACCAGAGAAGAGAAGAAGAGAAGAGAAAACATCCCAACTTCTTCAAAAGACAGGAACATTGCATTAAAAGCAACAGAGGAAGGAAGCTCTATCACTGAAGAAGAACTATTCAGTTTCTTGGCCAGAAAATTCAAGAAATGGGTCAGGACAGATGGATGAAGAAGGAGAGAGTCAAAACCAAGGTATGACAAAACTCCTACTAAAGAAATTATTTGTTATTCTTGCTGGAAACCTGGACATATTGCCCTAGAATGTCCAGAAAATTCTGAGACAAAGAAAGATCTGAAAAAGAAAGATCTCAAGAAAAAGGGGAAGAAGAAAGAAAGAGGCTTTATAGCAGAAGCCTGGAGTGATACAGACCCTGAGGACAGCTCCTCTTCTAAGAGTGACAATGAAGAACCTAAGCAAGAAGACCTATGCTTAATGGCATTTGAAGGCTCAAAGAAAGATGATGGTACCAACTCATGGAGTGAGACAGGATCAGAAGAAAGCATATCTTCTGAAGATGAAAGAGAAAATAGCCTCATTCTCATAGAGGAATCTGAGGATGAGGATGAGGTAAACATTTTTGATGAAATACATTTTCAAAGTGATAATTTCAGAAATGATTTTATGGGAATATGTCTAGATCAACTAAAAGCTACACACGAAATTAATGATCTAAAAGATCAAATTAATATGGCTAAAAACCAGAGAAATAGAGAGGATAAATGCTCTAAAAATTATGAAGTAAACATCATAGAAAAGGAAGTAGAAAGGGCTAGAATAGAAAACCAGCTCCTTAAGGATAAGGTATCCCAGGCAAAAGCCTTTGAAGAATCAATAAACATGAGAAGCCAAACTCTCAAGGAAATCACTGAACAACAAATAAGGAGACATACAAATCTTGGTCTAGGGGCTGATCCCTCAACCAGCCAAATGCCATCCAACAAACCTGCTTGGATGATCCCTGTAAAATTCACCAAACCCATCAAATCAAACCAAGAGAAAGATTCACTAAATAAGGAAGAAGACTTCCTCAAGGAAACAAAACAATTTGATGAAACATTATATTATTCAGCTGATGACTCTCAAACTTCATCTGAAGAAGCAACTAAGCCAAAAGAAACAATATATAAAAGAGCAAAATCAGAAAAAGGGAAAAAGAAAATTTGTGAAGATACAGTTGCGTCGACTTCATATCGACGTATGAATGATAGTGCGTCGACTTTCACTCAACGCAACCTCTCAGATGCCTCGACCTCTACTCAACGCTTGAATAAAAGTACGTCGACTTCCAATCGACGCAACTTTTTCCATGCGTCGATATCAGATCAACGCTATCGGGAGAAAGCTCCGAATATAAATCGAAGCAACTATCAACATGCGTCGAATAGATATCGACGCAAAAAAAATCAGAGCAACTTAAATGCCTAACCTCCAAAAACCTTATATAATTCCCATTCAGGATCCATTCATCCTAACCATGATTTCCATCATAATCAACACCTCCATCCTAACCAAAATATCTACCCTAAACCTGGTAACCAAACTTCCCATCCTAATCAAACTTTCTATCCTAATCAACCCTTCTATCCTTCTCTAAACTCAAATTATCATAAGAATAAGATAATCAAGTGCCATATATGTAACAAAACTGGCCATCTTGCCAAACAATGTTGGCACAACCAATCAAACTATCTGTAAAAATTATTCCAAGACTGACTTAGAACTAGGAAGAGATAAAAAGAAATAAACACCTAAAATTCTTCAGGAAAATCAAAAGTCACGTCGACTTCTAATCGACGCACCGTCGATGACTCAACACAATAAGTGAAATCGACGTATACGTCGATTACAATCGACGCATAAGTCGATACGAAACCCTAACATGTTAATGCGGGCTGTATCGACGCTTACGTCGAATTCCACTCGACGTAACGTCGACTTCATAAAAACGAGCGGCAATGCTAAAATATTTTCGGTCACATCCACTGAAGTACCGAATAAGCCTCGAATTGAGTCCCGTTTTGACGCTTCACCTGACTTAAAAAGACTCTTCAGTTAGAAACCTTCACTACTCTGCATCCTTTAACCTTCTTGCTCCTTAGTCCTCCTCTCTTTCACTGACCTAAAATGGCTCCCAAGATAAACTCTGGTTTCGACATTGACCTCGACTCCTTCCAAGCCGCTGTAGAAAATTATAAGAACATCATAGCTCTCTTCACTGAAGCTGGATTGGACAAACTCATCTCCACAAGATGCAAGCTCCTGGAAACAGAGCTCACAGAGCTGATGACTCATGTTCAGATATCTGAACAAGGAGAAATCCAGGGAACAATCTATGAGACACCAGTCTCAATCTCTGCAGAACATATTAGGACCACCTTTGATCTTCCATCAGGTATATCCAAATATTATCTTTGTTCAAATAAAATAGGGAAAGGAAATCAATTTCTAAAGAGTAACCTCATAAGTCTTCATCATTCCCCTATTAGGTGATGAATCTATAGACCTCACACCTGATGAAATCAAGCATCTGCTAACCACCATGAAGTTTTCAAGGGATAAACCAATCCATCTAAAGAAAATAGATTTTTCTGAGGAGTACAGACTGCTAGCAGATATAGTAGGAAAGATACTACTATGCAAAATTTCAGCCTATGATGCAGTACCCAAGCAGCAACTGAACATCATGGGGGCCCTTGTGCTGAAGAAGAAAGTGGACTGGGCCACATGGTTGCTCAAGATAATAGGCTCCAAATACTCACACAAAGAAAATGCATATATGAGGATTATGAGTCAAGTACTCTTCCACTCCTTCTCTGACCTCTGTAGGTCAAAAGGAATCCCCATTCCTCCAGGGAAAAGAATGTCAATAGCTCTATTCTCCAAGTGGACCAGGCAAATCCCTAAGCCTGGTTCCATTCCTGAAAGGACTCCCTCTCTTCCTAACTCTCATGTTCTTCCATCTCCTCCTCCTCCTCCTCAAAGAGACAATCCTTCTCTACCACCTTCATCCACTCCAATAGTCTCTACCACCCTCACAACTCCTACTCTACCTACCTCTTCTCAAACACCTGCTCCTCAAACAGCAGTTTCTCCATCTCCTCCTCCTCATACTTTCTCATCCTCTTCACCTCCATTATCACCAATACCTCATACATCAACTAACCTTTCTTCACCCTCATCACCACCTCCACCACTCTCTCCTCATCACCAACCATAACATGAACCATCTGCATCCACTGAAGCCCTCCTTACTCAGTGCATTGCATCAGCAGCTCAAACATTCCAAGCAATGCTGGATGAGCACTGCTCCCAGATTCATTCCTCCATCCTTCACATGCACACCCAAATAGATGGGGTCAGTGCCTCTGTAAAAAATCTGAAGACCTCTCTCTCTTCCTCTAGAGTGACCAGGTCTTTCTTAACCTCCCTGGCCAGGAAGGTCAAGAAAGGGGAGAATCTAGATAAAGAGTAGCCCTCCAATCCTAAATCTCTCTCTCACAAATCCCCTCCTTACTCAAAAGATAATAGTCTTGCACTTCTCAAGATAATTGGAAATGAAGTTGTACCTGAGCTACACTATGAAGAACAAACAATAGAGGTACTTTATATAGCAAGAGAGGCTGCAAATCAAGTAGTACTATTACAAGGGGAGGCAAGCAGAGTAGACAATGAAGCTGAAAAGGAAAATGTGACAAATGGTAAGAAAAATAAAGAAACTGAAACCCAGGGGGAGCTGGATACAATTATGAATGAAGCTGAAGATGAAAAAGGACAGCCAGATGCTGTGTTGGCTGAAGTAGGAGCTAAGGAGCAAGATACAGCTGGATCTAAAGATGATAAAGAAATTGAAGAAGTAGAAGGATCAAAGGAAGTTCCATCCCAGGGGGAGCAATCTGCTCAGGGGGAGCTAGGTGAACTTCTTGCAACTGAGAAGGAGAAACCCTCCTCTCCTAAAACAGTAGTATTCAAGAGAAAGAGAAAGACTCCTCCTACCCCTCCTGAGTGATGTTTGAAAATAATACTGATATACTTTACCCTATAGTTAAATACTAATTGGTATGAACATGAAGTCTGTTTATATAATTCTGGAAAATTTGGTTATATGATCTCTCTTTCCAATTGCTTTTCTGCTTGATTGACATATCTCTTATCTTTACAAATGCTGTGCTGGGTTAATTATATGCTAGTACAACTTCTCTCTAAATAGGGTTAAGACAAATAGGGGGAGATTGTTGGGAAAATGATTTCTCTTAACCCCTGAAAATGAGTTGAATATGAATTCCAAGAAAGGAAAATCAAGGTAAAGTAAATATGCGTCGAATAGTATTCGACGCAACGTCAAAATAAAGTCGACGTTTCTATCAGAATGAGTCGAAGTAGCTCCAAGCAGAATTCGACGTATCCTATGTCGACGTAGCTCTGACTTCTAGTCGACGTATCTTGAGAAGTCGACGCACCCTAGTCGACGAAACTTCCTTATTCTCCTCTCGACGTTCTGCCAGGACGAATTTGACGCCTACGTCGAATAGTAATCGACGCACGTCGATTTCTATGATTAATTCAAAAATCGCCAGATCTCTTTCCTTCTTTCATAGATCTGATTTATATGGAATCAAATTATTCTTTATAGCTGCTCTGAATTATTCTTTTCCTCTAATGAATTCTTGGCTAATTTGATTAAATCCATTATGGACACTATTTGAAATCAGAATGAATACTTTCCTTCTATGGATATAATTGTTATGTAAATTTCTCCTTCTTTCTAATACTCTGCCTGCTAATTGATTACTCTCCTATAGTGTTATTTTAATGAACAGAGCTATAAATAACAAGGTGGTCGGCAGAGAGCAACAAGTAGTGATCTACCATTTTACATTTGAAAAAGAGGAAGAGCTCCCAAGTGAAAAGAGAAAATTGAGAAATAGTGCTGCAGCAAAGAACAAGCTTCCTTCTCCTTCTCACTCTGAAGCCATACTGCTGCAAACTCTGATAGCTCTCACAAAAGAGAGAAAAGGGCTACAATCTCCTTCTCACTATAGAAGAGAGATTTCATTCACTACTTCTTGTGCTTCCAATCTTCTTGCTAGGAAGAAGATTCCTTCTTGTCTTTATATTATCTCTCTTTCTTCTTTACCTTTATTTTCACATATTGTAAAAGAGTTTTTAGAATCTCTCTTCAAAAAATTCAGTTGTACTGGTTCTAAGAGTCTCCTTTTCAAAAGACTCAGTTGGTTCTAAGAGTCTCTTTGTCAAAAGACTCAGGGTGGTTCTAAGAGTCTCCTTATCAAAAGACTCAGTACAAGATAGTGAATTTCCTACCAAGGGGGTAGAAGAGTGGACTACCCAAAGTTTGGGGAACCACTATATTTCGTTGTGTTGTGCTGTGATTTCTTTTCTTGCATTTATTTTCTTTACTTGTTTAATTCTTGTTGGTGTGTGGGAAGCCTTAATCTGTGATCACCACATATAAATATATATATATAATTGCACAAAATATTTTAAATCTCTATTCACCCCCCCTCTAGAGAATTTTAGTGAGGTTAACTGTGCACTTTCAACCATGCTAAGTGACTCTTCACTACCAGAATATTTCTGAGCTGAAGCTGTCAACACTACATGCCATGTGCAGAATAGAGCCTCTATCATTAAATGTCACAAGAAAACTCCTTTTGAATTATTGAAGAGCAGAAAACTAAATATAGCCTACTTTAGAATCATTGGATGTAAGTGTTATGTTCTAAATAATGGTAAATCATATTCAACTAAATTTATTGTAAAATGCTTTGAGGGGATTCTTGTTGGATATAGTAGTCATAGCAAGGCATACAGAATATTCAACAAGAAGACTCATGTGGTAGAAGAATCAACTCATGTTGTATTTGATGAGACAAGCATGATTCATCAAGGCTTGTCTAGCTCTTCTAATGTTGTAGGAACATATTTGAAGCTGAAAGTGCTTAGCCTAGAATAGTCTACATGTAAGGCCACCTTCATAAATCGGCGGTTCGACCGGGGAATCTTATCGCACACCACCCTTTTTGCATGACACCGAAGCGATCATGATGGGTGAAAGTACTTTCTTCTCCAACTCTCAGCTTTGAACACCCCATTGTCACACATTGGGGTGATGTTAAGTGAATGTCACTACACACCACAGAGTAGCGAAACCGTGTTCTAGTGGAAGACACCATTAATGAGTGCAACTTATAGCACTTAGCGGAAGACGTGATCTATAACGGAAGATTAATCATCACAGAAACTCCTATGTATTCAAGACCTGTATGAGTAACATCATCCTCTTTGCCATATGAAAACTCCAGTACCAATGCATTTATATGTATATACCATGAGATAGGCCATACAAGAAGATGCGGCCTAACAAACATATATACCTAAAGTAGCCTGCTCCGTAGCTTCCTCTATACTTGGGTGATGTCTCTCACCCGCACCTATCACCTGTGCTAAAGACAAGTTATTAGAACCATAAATCAAATCCAATTCCAATTAGCATTAAGGTTGTATAACAATCAAGGGAGGAATTATTTGGACTATTATTGGGTCGTGGTAGTCTTCCCGCGACCGCCTCTTACGTACTTTGTATCATCATGCCATCCGATTTTCTCCCTACAACACAATTTCTCAAAGGCACAATGTATTCCCGTAGGAATAATTCTCGAAGGCACAATATATTCTCGTAAGAATATTTCTTGAAGGCACAAGATGTTCCCGTGGGAATCATTCTCGAAGGCACAATATATTTCCGTAGGAATATTTCTCAAAGGAACTGGATGTTCCCGTAGGAATCATTCTCGAAGGCATAATATATTCCTGTAGGAATATTTCTTGAAGGCACAAGATGTTCCCATAGGAATCATTCTCGAAGGCACAATATATTCCTATTGGAATATTTCTCTAAGGCACAAGATGTTTCCGTAGGAATCATTATCGAAGGCACAATATATTCCCGTAGGAATATTTCTCGAAGGCACAAGATGTTCCCGTAGTAATCATTCTTGAAGGCACAATAAATTTCTGTAAGAATATTTCTCGAATGAACCAGATGTTCCCGTAGGAATCATTCTCAAAGGCACAATAAATTCACGTGGGAATATTTCTTGAAGGCACAAGATGTTCCCGTAGGAATCATTCTCGATGGCACAATATATTCCCATAGGAATATTTCTCGAAGGCATAAGATATTCCTGTAGGAATCATTCTCGAAGGCATAAAGTATTCCCGTCGAATCTAAATTATTGTCAATACAGAAATGAAACCCAACACATCGATCTGTCCGCTCTGCTCCAAGAGCGGCGGCCAGTTCGACACAATTTAGGGTTGACTCTAAAGGAATGACCCATCTTCACGTCAACTCTAAATTATAGGCAATAATGAAATAAAAGGTAAAACATCAATCTGTCTGCTGTGCTCCAAGAGCAGCGGACAGTTCGACACTAATTAGGGTTGACCCTGAAGGAATGACCCATCTTCATGTCAACTCTAAATTATAGGCAATAATGAAATAAAAGCTAAAACATCAATCTGTCTGCTCTGCTCCAAGAGCGGCGGCCAGTTCGGAACTATTTAGTGTTGACCCTGAAGGAATGTCTCATCTTCACGTCAACTATAAATTATTGGCAATAATGAAATAAAAGCAAAAACATCATTCTGTCTGCTTTGCACCAAAAGCGGCGGCCAGTTTGACACTATTTAGGGTTGACCCTGAAGGAATGTCTCATCTTCACGTCAACTCTAAATTATAGGCAATAATGAAATAAAAGCCAAAACATCGATCCGTCCGCTCTGCTCCAAGAGCGGCGGCCAGTTCGACACTATTTAGGGTTGACCCTAAAGGAATGTCCCATCTTCACGTTAACTCTAAGTTAATGTTGCTGGAATAAACTGCAGATATGAAGTACTAGAATAAAGTACTGAAACGAACTGCATTAGTAAAATGCTGAACTGTAAAAGTGCTGAACAGAAATGAACTGAAAAAAAAGTACTGAAAAGAACTGGACCAGTACTGAACTGGAGTAAAATTAAAGTGCAATAAACTTAAATGAAAGTAAAATAAGATGGTTAGTTCATCAGTCCGTTCATAGGAGGCAAGTTCATTACCCCGTTTGTAAGAGGCAAATCCATTACTCCGTTCATAGGAGGCAAGTTCATTACTCTGTTCATATGTGGCAAATTCATTACTCCGTTCGTAGGAGGCAAGTTCATTACTCCGTTCATAGGAGGTTTCTCCATTCAAAGGAGGCAAGTTCACAATTCTGCGGTGAGTTCTTAGTATTTTACAGGGTTATGGTCCGCCGTTTTGATTGTATATGATTATTACTTTTAGTTGCCCCATTTTGGGAGAATCAACGGATTACAAGATTTCGATCGAGCCTTATCATAATACTAAGCCTTTTTATTATAAACAACCGATCTAATCCTTGAGACTCCAATCTCCGTAAGGGGTTTTAACACAAGCTCTTTTAACCTCAATTCCTTGCACCAGGGCGAATCAAGCTCTTGTATTACGATCGATATTAATTCTTCCAATTTAAACCTCTTTTGTTCAACAACTATTAAAGAGAGTCAGAAACTTGAAACAGAGGTTGTATTTGCCCTAACAGAATCCCCATAATTTTCTCAAATAATTTTAACCTTGTTTTGGCCTCCGATAAATTATCCGCCTCGAATAAACCCTTATATTAAAATACCAAAAATAGTTTTGCTAATCTAAAATGTGCCAGATTTTGAATGAGAGTTTATACTAAAATAAGGAGGCTTCCATAATTTTATCAGACTCATTTCACCAAATAGGAGCTCTCTGGAATATTTAAAATAAAGAATAGACCACAAATTAATTTTTTTTAAAAACTGATAACCTTTCAATAAATCACCAAACATTTTCAGTGGGTAATCACCAGATCCACTGTTATTGATAGAGAAAATCATGTTCTCCAATCTATACTCGATTAAGGCAAGTGTACCTGTCGAAATATAGCAAATGATATTAAAGATATCAAGTGTCGTATTAGACTCGGGGTTGTCGCGTCTTTTACTTCGGTAAAACAAAACTATTATTTTATCGAATAATATTTTATTAGTGATAATTTATAATTAAAACTAAAATAAAGAAATAAAGAAAAAAAAGAAACAAATCTTGATCAAAGCGCAATTGGAATGAAAATAAAAAAATAGATAATTTCTAATCCGATGATTGCAATCTAAACTAATACAGGAATTGAAAAAGCAATTCTGCCCCAAAAGGGGGAAGAAGGAGAGAAGTTTCGACCCAAGGAGGGTGGAAAAAGGGATGCCTTGAGATCTGGAAGAGCTGCCTTTTTATAGGCAAAAGTTGGGGTTACACGCCCTTGGTCACGCCCGTGACCAAGGGCATGTAAGGGGCGTGATCGGTGCTAGTGCGGAGAGGGCGCGTTCTGGCTTCAATGCAGGTGTTTCGGGCGCGTCACGCCCTTGGTCACGCCCGTGACCAAGGGCGTGTAATCTTAAAACATACGCTGGCGCGGGAAATCTTTGGCGGGAAGGGCGTGACTCTGGCGGCAAAGGAGTTACACGCCCGTGTCATTGGAGCTACACGGGCGTGACATTGGCGAAGCATCCTTGGGGCGTGATCTGGGGAGTGATCTGCTGGCAGGGAGGTTGCACTGGTGTGACATTGGAAGTCATGGGCGTGTACTTGGCGAAATTGCGTCATGGCTTCAGGATACAGCCGACTGAGCTGGAGGCAGGGTTCACGGGCGTGACAATGGAAAGTCACGAGTGTAACTTGGCAAGTCACGGGCGTGACATTGAAATTCTTCTCAGAATGAGCCCAGGTTGGCGGAAACAGGTCTGGAATGAGTTTTATGTTGACACGCCCTTTGTCACGGCGTGACTTGGGGCGTGTACCTGCATTTTTTTGGCAAAAACTCCAGAAATCCTGAAAAACATAAAACAAACTTAAGTTAGTGAACAATTATGAATCGAAATGATTATTTAGATAAAATAGACATATTATTTATAAATTCAAATTATTATTAGCCTAAAAACTATAATAATATTAGATAAAAATACTACTCATTAAATACCCCCATACTTAAGCTTTTGCTATTCCAGAGCAAAAGTATGATAGATATTCATAAGACATTAATAATATTTCTAATTAAACTAAAATTTTCTTTAATCAAAAGAAAGCTTAAAAATAAGATTTAGAGATTTAAGAGATAAGTTCTAAATTATGAAAATAAGATAAAAAGAGAGAAATGTTTAGCCAAGAATTCTCAAATTATTTAACTAGCAGACAAAATTGAGTAATTTGCGAATCAAAATTAGATTAGAATTATAAAAACTCCAATTTTGAAGAGGCTTACGGAAAAATTCAAACTACTACTTATGCTCTCCCAATATTTTAATTTGAGTCTAAAATCAATTATATTGGCTAAAGGGGTTTGGGTAAACATGAAGCTAGCTTTGATTGGGAGTGATGAATTTTATCCTCTCACCCCATCTTTTTTTTCTACTTGTACATGTTTAGGAAAATGATGAATTTTATCCTCTCATTTTCCATGACATATAATCTTTTCATAATAAACTTCATAAAAGGGAGGTGCATATGTTTAGGAAACAACGAATTTTATCCTCTTATTTCCATGACATATGATCTTTTAATAACTCTTTTTTTTGGGTAGGGCTAAAATAAATTTTAGATTAAATTGAAATATTTTGAGAGCAACTATAGTAAATTGAAATTTCCTAAGGATCTAAAAGCATGAGGTAAAAATAATTAAAATCTAAAGTTGTTAAGCACAACTACAACAAAATTGAGACTAATTAAAATAAAAGAGAAAAAGTGCTAAATAAATTACTCTAATCAAATTAAGATCATAATAAGTTCCTTAAAACTAAATCAACTAAAAATTAATTAGGAAATATACCCCATACTTAAAATTCAACATTGTCGCCAATGTTGAAAACTAAGTATGAAAAAAGAAAAGAAAAGGAAAAAGGGGAAAATAATTTTCTTTTGATATGTTTTAATTAGTCTTGGACTTCCCAAGGTCAACCCGGTGAAGGGCTCGCAAGGTACTAGAGGTTGTGATGGGAATTCAAGCCCAAAGGGTCCTTTCCAAGAATTTAATTATAGCATAAATTTTTTTTCATTTTTACAATTTTTTTTAAATAAAAAGAAAAAGAAAGATAAAATTAGTAGCGTTTCCCCTTTTTGAAATATCGACAAAAAATTCCCCGGCAATGGCGCCAAGAACTTAATAGAGAAAATCATGTTCTCCAATTTATACTCGATTAAGGCAAGTGTACATGTCGAAATATAACATAGGATATTAAAGATATTAAGTGTCATATTAGACTCGAGGCTGTCGAGTACTTTTACTTAGGGAAAACAAAACTATTATTTTATCGAATAATATTTTATTAGTGATAATTTATAATTAAAATTAAAATAAAGAAAAAAAGAAAAAAAACAAATCTTGATCAAAGCGCACTTGGAATGAAAATAAAAAAATAGATAATTTCTAATCCGATGATTGCAAATATCAAGATCTAAAAATTAATCTAATTGACATGAAAATAAAGAGATGAAAAGCAAGAGAAAGGCATTTTATTATTAAAACTGGATTACATAAGAAGTGGGTACAAGAAATTGAAAGCATTGCATGAATTGAAATCTAAAACTACTTTGCATAAAATGAAAATACATGAAATTGAAAGTGCATATAATTAAAATCTAAACTAATACAGGAATTGAAAAAGCAATTCTGCCCCATAAGGGGGAAGAAGGAGAGAAGTTTTGACCCAAGGAGGGTGGAAAAAGGGATGCCTTGAGATCTGGAAGAGCTGCCTTTTTATAGGCAAAAGTTGGGGTTACACGCCCTTGGTCACGCCCGTGACCAAGGGCGTGTAAGGGGCATGATTGGTGCTGGTGCGGAGAGGGCGTGTTCTGGCTTCAATGCAGGCATTTCGGGCGCGTCACGCCCTTGGTAACGCCCGTGACCAAGGGCATGTAATCTTAGAACATACGCTAGCGCGAGAAATCTTTGGTGGGAAGGGCGTGACACTGGCGGCAAAGGAGTTACACACCCATGTCATTGGAGCTACACGGGCGTAACTTTGGCGAAGCATCCTTGGGGCGTGATCTAGGGCGTGATCTGCTGGCAGGTAGGTTACACGGGCGTGACATTGGAAGTCACGGGCGTGTACTTGGCGAAATTGCGTCATGGCTTCAAGATACGGCCGGCTGAGCTGGAGGCAGGGTTCACGGGCGTGACAATGGAAAGTCACGGGCGTGACTTGGCAAGTCACGGGCGTGACATTGAAATTCTTCTCAGAATGAGCCCAGGTTGGCAGCAACAGGTCTGGAATGAGTTTTATGTTGACACGCCCTTTGTCACGGGCGTGACTTGGGGCGTGTACCTGCATTTTTCGGCAAAAACTCCAGAAATCCTGAAAAACATAAAACAAACTTAAGTTAGTGAACAATTATGAATAGAAATGATTATTTAGATAAAATAGACATATTATTTATAAATTCAAATTATTATTAGCCTAAAAACTATAATAATATTAGATAAAAATACTACTCTTCAGTTATCTAGAGATATTCTCAGATTTTTATAACAAAGTTAAAAACCTCTGATATTATTAATCAATCGATTTCTATATCATTTAAATCTTTAAAAAATATCAGGAATGCATAATAAAATCTGATTATTTTTCCTAGGCTGTGCCATACTTTAATACACATCTTATAAAAATTTCAGTCATGTGAGTCATGAAAATATCCCACTCGAATTTTTATAAGTAAAAGGACCCAGCTTGATTAAATCCTTATAAAATATCAGAAATCATTATAAAATCTGATTATTTTTCCTAGGCTTTGTCATACTCCAATACACATTATATAAAAATTTTAGTTATGTGAGTCATGAAAATCTCCCCCTGGAATTTTTATAAGTAAAGGACCCAGCTTGATTAATCCTTGAAAAATATCAGGAGTCAAAATAAAAATCTGATTATTTTTCCTAGGCTTTTCCATACTCCAATACACCTTATATAAAAATTTCATTTATGTGAGTCATGAAAATCTCCCTTTAGAATTTTTACAAATAAAGAACCTAGCTTGATTAAATATTTAAATTGTTATAATTACTTTTGAAAATTCTCAAATAATTACCATAGGTGTACATGGGCTATGAAAAAATTCCATATTTATATCATAATTTTCTTATCTCATTTAATTCCTCTGATAATTCAAAAACCCAAATATTTGACGTATTTTAATTTCTAAAAATACCCAGTCTCTTGCAAAAATAATGAAATTTTCATAGCAGGTAGCCCTTGCCAAGATGCATAACTTTTGTGTTCAAAGTTTTTTGCTCAGAGTTTCCTATGAGGCAAAAAAATAAACTTAATAAATAAAATTTATGAAATATAAAAATCCTAACTCTTTCATATACATCGTCGCCGCTTATGGGCTCTCCCCGCCAGCATCCGGCCACTTGCTGGTCGTGGCTCCTCCCAGGGCCGACTCTTAGCAGGGGGGCTCCTTCCGGCGGTGGTCCGGTGGCCTGCAGCCGGGTGTCCAGGTTTTTCTTAAATGAATGGAGGAGAGGGGGACGGCGGCGGCAATCCGGCCGCCGGAGTTCGAATGTGACACGTACAGAAGGAAGGGAGGAAGGAGAGGAGAAGGTCCCACCTTGGTTGGGGTCCTCTGGGAGCCCTCCTAC
This sequence comes from Dactylorhiza incarnata, assembly GCA_033032865.1. Lineage (NCBI taxonomy): Eukaryota > Viridiplantae > Streptophyta > Magnoliopsida > Asparagales > Orchidaceae > Dactylorhiza > Dactylorhiza incarnata. The sequence continues at coordinate 17,591,083 of JAWHQI010000024.1, forward strand.
AAAGTTGCCATTGGAGGGTGGTGGAGGTGGCAGAGCTTGGCTTCTCTTTCTCCGGCGAGGTGGACCTCCGGCAAGGGGTGGCTTGGGATCGTTTGAGCTGTGATGAGGGGTGTATCCCTACTGCATAGATGTGGGGGGGGGGGGGGGGGGGTCTTATATAGAAGTGGTCGAGACCCCTCCCTCTCCTCTTTCTTCTACCTAATCTTGCATGGTTAGGTTTAAGGCAACCTTAGCTGGCTTATGGGCAATTGACATTGCCTAATTGGAAGGGTGTACTTTGTTGGTTAGGGGTAGGGTTAAGGGAACTTATGGTTAGGGGTGGGGTTTAAAAATATCTAAACCCACTACCTTGGCTTTAGGAAAGGAGAGCGATCTTTGGGTTAGCCTAGGTCTTGTTGGATGTTGGAGTTTGGGCTAGCCAAATGGCTGAAGGCTTGCCTTGAGGTTGATGCCCATGGGTGTGGTTTGCCTTAATATTTTTAAAGTTCATCTTTGAAGGAGGGTTTGACCAAAGTCAACCCTATAATGGGTCACCCATGCATGTTAAAGTCAAAGTAGGTCCGCATCGCCGAGTGTCGGGTCATCAAAGATGTGGTGGGATTGTAATCAAGCGTTCACGTATCTCGAAGCTTCGTATAATTTTACTAGCAATATTTTTATTTACTTGACTAAACGACATTGAAATTAAGCGAAACAAACTTTGTTGCACTCATATTGTCTATACGAGTCTAATGTAACTGAAGGAATTTGATTCGGAGTACGTTTGCTCAATATTTTAAAATAGCGTTGTTGCGACACTCGATATTACTCAAAATAGTCATTTTCTCCAAACAACCTTGAATTTGAACAAAATGAGTTCCATTGCACTCGTATCGACCATACAAGTCTAACACAATTGATGAAAGTCAATTCGGAGCATGTATGCTCACTATACTAAAATAGTGTTGTCGCGATGCGCTATAGTACTATAAATGGTCACTTTTACCAAATGACCTTGATTTGGAATAAAACGAGTTTCGTTGCACTCGTGTCGACCGTATGAGTCTAACGCAACTGACTAAAGTCAATTCAGAGCACGTATGCTTACTATACTAATTTGGTGTTGTGGCGAAGCACAATGCTACCCAAAACAGTCATTTCTCTGAATGGCCACCATTATGGGGTGGAGGTCGGGCCGTGGTTTTCTATGACCCATCCTAGGTTCCTCCAATGGTTCAATTGAACCGGTTAGACCCCCTTTTAAAGTTGGGATGTTACACTACACCTCCATACTTGATCATTGAAGATGAACAAGTCCAAGGAGAAGCCAAGAAACAATGCTTGGACAACATCCAACTAGTACAGAAACTACTGACACTCAAGGAGCACTGCCACCAGCATGGAGGCACCATAAAGACCATCCAAGTAGTCAAGTGAATGGAGACATATGCCAAGGAGTTAAAGAAGAAGAAGTGCTCAGAATATAACACTATATTTGAGTTCTCCATCTCAGATTGAACCAAAGAGATTTGAAGAAGTTAATTCAAATCCTTCTTAGATCATGGTTATGCAAGAAGAACTCAGTCAATTCAAATGATGCAAAGAATGGAAGATGGTTCCTAGAACCCATCATGAGAATGCCATTGGAATAAAGTGGATATACAGAAATAAACTAGATGAGAATGACATCATTATTAAGAACAAAGTAAGGCTGGTTGCAAAGAGATATAAACAGGAAGAAGGGATTTACTTTGATCAAACATATGCACAAGTAGCAAGACTTGAGACAATAAGGCTATTCCTAGCCTATGCAGCTCACAAAAGATCTAAAGTGTATCAAATGGATGTGAAGTCTGCTTTCCTCAATGGAGATCTCAAGGAAGAAGTGTATGTAGAGCAGCATCTAGGTTTTGTTGTTCCTAACCTTTCTGATAATGTTTACTTTGTAAGAAAATCTTTGTATGGATTGAAACAAGATCCTAGAGCTTAGTATGAAACATTATCTAGCTTTCTCATTAAAAATACGTTTTCAAGGGGGAAGATAGATAAGACATTTGATGACACATATTGGACTTAAATATGCTTATCATTATTATTATATTTTTATTATAAATTATATATATTTTCTCTTAATTATATTATTATTATCTAATTATTAATATTTTATAAATATTCGCACTAATGTTATTTTATTTTATGACAGGACTGGGGGAATTTCGGCGCATCTCGACCTAAAAGTTCGCTGTCAACCTTGTTTTCTGGAGTTTTGTCAATATATATATATATATATATATATATATATATATATATCGCCACCTTTGCATTTCGCCGCCACCTTTGCCTTTTGCCGCCACCTTTTATCATTTCCATGCAGGTGAATGTATTCTCCCATACAACATTATTTCTCCACCCATGCATGCATTATTTTATTATTATCATTCCATGTACGTAGCCGGTTAATTTCCTTCTACCCACACAAATTATTCACGATTAATATTATGCCATGCCATCAACTTATTATTAAAAGCTATGCATGCATTTCATTAATCCCAAGCAACTGTTCACTTCTTCTCCTTCCATTTAAAATAGCCTGTTATTATTATTATAATCCATTATGGCAGCAGCCTATAATTATTATTAAAAAACATTTCATCAAAGCTTCAAATGCAGCCATTCAACTTCTCCATAATTAGAACAGCCCATCCACCTCCCTCCATGAAGCAACCCATCCAAATCAATTCCATGCTCTAGCTGGTTATTAATCCTTAATGCATGCAACCATCATTAATATTTTTAGCACTCATTAATTTCAGTCCTTCATCATTAATGCAACTATTACTATTCCTCTCCTCCCTTGGCCGAAACTTTCATAGCAATTGGAGCCACCATCATTTACTCTTCCCCCATCGAGATTCTTCTCTTGGGATGATAATAGATGGTTTTTGCATCTATATAAAGAGCACAAATTCAAAGCTTTGAGGAGGATGGAAAAGTTCAAGGGTTGGAGAAGAGAGAAAATTCATGAGAGTTCTACCTTGTATGAGAGTTTAATTTCATGTTGTTTCTTATATGCTTTTGTTTCCATTTTGCTTAATATAGTTGTGTACTTTTATTATTTCCTTTTAATGAAACTACAATCTTTCTCTTTTATTGTTGTCTCTTTCCTTACTATGAGTAGCTAAATTTTCTCTTAGTGCTTGATTGGTGAGTATTGGGATGAAGACTACATTTTAATCTATCGTCTCTAATTCTTAGATTTTACGTTTTGATTTATTTCCGATTAAATTTTGGTTGCGAGTTTATATTGCTAGTATATAAATTTCGCTATCTGATTTGGTATTCTAGTTAGCAGAGAGGCTCGTGGATGCTTTAGATCTCTCGGAAATAAAGGGTTTGTTGTATTTTCTTTGAGAATTGAAAATATCGCTGCTTTTGGATTCAGGATTAACTTTCATGATATTTTAATTTATTTCAAATTTTAAGATATTAGGTTTGACCTATTATTAAAACTAGGCGGTAGTTGTTTCTAGCGAGCCTCTATCGTATTTTTCAATCCTCCAATCGAAATAGAATTTTTAAGAATTAGTGCGCCTCTTTTATAATCGGATTCCCAAGAACACCCAATCAAGTGCTAAGTCTTTTTACCGGGGACATTATTTGTCAATAATAAGAAAACGTCTTCGCTATTACTTCTACAAAAAAAAATTATATATCTAAAATCAACCCACATCATCCCTTTTTCTACCCCACCTAAATTCCCTCGAAAAGGGAAAGGTTGGCTTAAATATCACCATTTTGCCTAGTACCGCTGCGAACCCTTCACCGGGCAGTCCTCGGGAAGTTCGAGAGTCAATCCGCAAACAAATATTTTCAAAAAAAGTGGGTTTTTTATTTTATTTCATCCTTTAGTTCTCTCTTTTTCTTTTCTTTTCCGTTCTTTCTTTCTCCCTTTTCTCTTTCTAGTGCATGACCCGTACTAGCTCTTTGAGTAATCCTGATATTCATTTTGATCTAGAGATCGAGAGCACCTTTCGGCAGTGCCTCCAAACTTGTGATCAGGATTTACATATAGTCCTCGAAGAGTTGATCGGAGATACTAACACAGAAAAAATGGGTGAGCCCAATCCAGATGAAGTCCACCAACAAACCATATCCTATTTGATAGTTTGTCAGGTGTAGTCAATTACCTAGAGGGGGGGGTGTATATGTTTTACTTATTTTCTTTCTATAATCCTAATGTATCTAGCTGCAGAAAACTCAATCACAGAAAGCACACAAGGATGTATAGAGGTTCCTCAAGACATGGTGTCTTGAGTAGTCCTCTTTCCCCCTTCACCTTTCTAACAGTGAGTTAGACAAGGCCACAAACTCCAATCTCAACTCCTTGAGCTTACACCACAAGTTCCTCAGAACTTCTCAGATCAAGAGTGATCCTTCCTCAGGCACAGCAGCCCTACACTCAGGCTCAGCAGCCCTACACCTCAGGCACAGCAGCCCTACACTCAGGCTCAACAGCCCTACAGCTCAGAGTTCGGTAACTCCTACAACTCAGAAATCATACAGATTTCCTACCTCAGACCTATCAAGAAGTCCTACCACTCAAGAAGTCAACACAACTTTACACACAGGCTCAACAACCTTTCACTCAGGCAAAAATGCCTTACAAATATATAAGAGAGTTTGTAATAAATACAGAAGACAAAAGGTTTACTCTCAGGTCTTCTGATTTCTTTCTTCAGATCTGAAAGACAGCAGCTTCAGATTTGAATCACCTTGATCTTCTCCTTCAACAAAGTAGAAGATCAACTTGCTCTTCTTGAGTTGGTACAGGAAGAGCTAACTAATCTCCTTCAGAAGATTAACTCCAGCTTCAGAGAACAACGTCAACTAGCTGGAACGTGAAAACTCGAGTGCGGCTTGCAGCAAAAGCTTTTCAATCGAACAGTAGTTGTTGTTGTGCCCTAGCTTTTGCTTTTATACCTCCAGTAGGCTTCAACGGATATTTCAATCCTCCTGACACAGTAGTTGTTTTGGGCAGATTGTTACCAATACTATTCCTTGTCTTGGAATAACCTAACCCTGCATGCTTATGAGATACAAATAGGGTTTATCAAATACAACTTGTACTTTGTATTTGAGTGTGAGGCCTCTTCAAATTAAAGGGACATTGAGGTTCAATTTCCCAACAATCTCCCCCAATATGAAGAAGGCAGAACACTCTCAAATGCAATAGTACATGACTTATAAATTTTTGATATATATCAATGCTGCAATGAATTCATCATATAAAGCAAACTGATTTTATAATAGATGATCAGAATATATGTCCACAGCAGATAATAGATCTGACAATGCATCTCATAATAACATAACCAATAATACCAAGGTAAAACTTAGCTAAATCTCAGATTAGTGTTTCAGATAAAGCAGTATTTAATTAACCTCAGTTTGCACAAAATATTTTAGACAGATTCTAGTATAATCACCATTCAACCATTTCTAGGAGTTTTATACATCAAATCAATATTTTCTTTTCTTAGAGGAAGAACTTTCAGGAATCTCAGCAGCAGCATCTTCTTGGACTGCAGGCTCCTTGTCTTCAGTAGGTACAGCAGTGTCTTCACTCAGATTTGTAGCTGAGTTCTTTTCAGCATTGGTTGCTTTAATCTCAGCAATCTTCCTCTTGAGCTCTTGCCTTCTAAAGTACATAAAAGGTTTTGGTATGTACCTAGATGGCATTCTTTGTGGGTTATCTTTATTGACTAGGTTTTCTTTGAATACCTTATCTCTCTTAGTGTTCCTTTCAAGATGTCTTATCCATTCCTCAGCTGGATATATCTTATCAATATCTTTGCAGATCTGACCATGGCTTACCCAAGCATTCAGGATTATCTTCTTGGAATCATTACTCCAGTATTCAAAGTCAGGGTCTCTCCTATTTTCATCCCTTTGGTTGGCCATGAATTCCTCAATGAGCAATGCATGCTCTCTTTCTCTTTGCTCTCTCAATATCTGATTTTGTGATGTTGCCTCTTGATGAGGAAAATCCCAGTCTTCTGCCCTATTAACATCTAGTAATGGCGGGTTCAGAGCAATCCTAGTGCCTTGTAGCACTTTCAGTGTGAGGTCAGAATTGATGTGTGCATTTGTATTCTCCCCCTTTCTGTCTTCTTCATATATCTGTTGATTTAGGTCTTGCTTAACTGTTGTGATTGTGCCAGAGAGAGTTTGGAAGACATTCTCAAGATCAGCTTGAAGGTCACTTTTTAACCTACCAAATTCTTCATTCAGATGGGAAGAAGTAGCTTTTGCATCAAGAGCTTGTGATAGAGTTGCAAGTTCTCCTCTCAGCTCTTCCTTGTAGCTGTCAGCAGCTTCATTTAACTGCATTGCAGTGGAGTAGACATACTATTGAAGATGATTTGCTGACTCCTTTATGACTTCATCTATTTTACTGACATTGATTTTGATATAGCTCATGTATTTTGCAGACATGACCAGGTCATTCTGAATGTACTTGAATATCTGTCCTTGGGAATCCACAGTCTTCTTGGCTAAGTCAAACCATGTGGTCATTTGCTTGTTTAGGAATGTTGAGTCCTCTTTGATGATGTTCAGTTCATTCATCATTTCATTTCTTACTGCATAGACAGATTGGTTGACATAATCTCTGACTGAGGCAGTGGACTTATCAACATACACTTGCATAGATGCAAGGTGTGCATCTAGCATAGACTGTATGGCTCCCAAGATGTGCTCATTGGACTGTGCAGATGAGGCAGGGGCTTGATGTTCCACTATCATTGCCTGTTTTAGCCTTTGAGGAGGACTAGGTGGAAGAACAACATCTACAGGTGGTGTGATGATGATTGGTTCAGACACCACAGCAGTATGGATCACTTGATCCAGTTCCTTTGGTTTTTCACCCTCTTTATGTTCAGCATATGTTGCAAAATCATCTATATGATTTGGATGCAGTCCATCATCATCATTGGCATCCACATCATCAGTATCTTTCTCCTCAGACTCATTATTCTGCTCCCCTCATATTCTGCACTAGGATTTTCTTGAACAGATTGATTCAAGGAATCTAGGACATCAGATGATTTATCAACATTCTTTGTGATTTTCTCCCCCTCAGTTTGAGCAGCAGGGAAACCTAGATCTCCTGAATTCCAGAGAGCAGGGATGTTATCAGGAATCTGTGAGATTCTTCTTTCAAGATTTGAGATGACAGTGTCAATCTCTCTTTGTAGATCTACAGTGGTAGGTGCTTTTGGTGATTCAGTTGGATCAGTGACTCCATCCTTGTGCAACTACTCCCCCTCAGTTGGAGCATCCAGCATTTCTTCACAGGCTTTGGATAAGATCACAAGTGAATCAGGTTCCTCCATGACCTTGTCTTTCTCAGTCTCTGCAGGCACAATGTGTGCATCTGCATTATCTGAAATTTCACTTAGTTAGGATAGGTAATAATAATGTTGTTGTTCTTAATTGATTTTATATTCTTACCTTTGTTGATATGGACATCCTCATTATCTATATTCATTGGGATGCTGGCAGATCTAGGGTCAGTTCCATGAATATCCTCATTGTCAAACCCATCTGATTTTGAGGATGAATCAGATTTCTGCTGAGATGACTTTTTCTTCTTTTCCTTTGCCACAGATGGCTGGCTCATAGGGAGCACTCTAGAGAATCTATCCAGAGTCTTAATGTGCATTCTTTTGAGATAATGGAGATTTGACCCCTTTGAATTTGCAAAAGTCTCTGAATAACTATTCTGTAGGTACATAGATAGAATCCTTCCCATATTGGGGGCATGTAGACATTCTTTTATCCTTTGAAAAACAACTTCTCCCCATGAGGTTTTCTTGGACAAAATTATCAACATTAGTTCAAACATGAACTGTAATACAGTGTCATGTGAACCTGGCTTGCATAGGATGGCTTTGCCCACTATATCAAACAATAGCTTCCCCTGTTGATTGAAGAACTTCCTCCTTATACAACTAGTTTTAGCATCACTGTACCCTGTCCATTTTAGGGCAGTCTGCTTATCCTTTTTAGATATCTCCTCCTCTTCATTTTTACTGCAGGGAGTTAATTTCAGTCCTTTCTCCAACCTTTTGGCTGTTATCTTTATCTTCTCAGTTCCTATCTTGGACTTCAGGATGGTTTTGGGAGGAGATAACTTGACATTGCTGAACCATTCCAGAACTTCAGTTCTGAGAATGCAGCAGGGTTCAGACAGCATATGCTCCAGACCTTGAGCTTCCATCAGATGAATCACTTGTTTTAGTTCTTCTGAGGCATGAGAGAATCCATCTCTGACGATTTCATAGCCCTCCTGGAGATCTTTTGAACCTTTTGGCGCCATGGAAGCAGAAAATCAAGGCGCTGAGACGGGAGAGAAGATGAATCATCTTAGCGGCTAAGGGTTTGACTTTGTGGTGTGTTTTAAGTCACAGTGTATCTATTTATAGGGTTTCAGTTTCATTTTTATTAACCCTAGGTTTTTAGACTTAATTACCTTATTGTGTTAAGGAATTTTGGGTTAATTAAGGATTGATTATAAGATTTTATATTGAACACATCCCGTCTCAGCGGTTCAGCTAAGACGGAGACCTAGGCCGCTAGGACAGTGAACTGACAACCGCTGGGATAGTTTGCTCGTCTCAACGGATCAGCTGGGATTTTTCCCAGCTGATTCAGCTGAACATACTTCTGCAGTTTATCTGATCATAATGTTTAGACCTAATGTAGATATTTTGGCTGAAGAAATGTCCTTGTCATGTAACTAAATTGTAGTGTATAATAATGTGAAGTTTTATAATTCACCATTCAGAATCAACAACAGTGACAACTACTACTCATATATTTAGGACTATTCCATACTAAGCATGCCAAGATCAATTTTGAAAGCATTGAATTTAGATTCATCCAGTGGCTTTGTAAAGATATCAGCTACTTGTTTGTCAGTGGGGACAAATTCAAGACAGATATCCTTACATTCTACATGTTCTCTAATGAAATGATATCTAATCTCTATGTGCTTAGTCCTGCTATGAGAGACAGGATTTTTAGCATTAGAGATTGCACTGGAATAATCACAATACAAAGGAGATTCCCTTACCTTGAGGTTGTAATCCTCCAACTGATGTTGTGTCTAAAGGAGTTGTGCACAACAGCTACCTGCAGCAATGTATTCAGACTCAGCTGTGGATATTGCCACACTGGTTTGTTTCTTGCTGCTCCAAGATATCAATCTTCTCCCTAGGAATTGACAAGTAGCACTTGTACTCTTCCTGTCTTCTTTGCAACCTGCAAAATCTGCATCTGAAAAGCCTGTTAGTTCAAAGTCATTGTTCTTAGGGTACCACAGGCCAAGATGCAAGCTGCCCTTAAGGTATCTCAAAATCCTCTTCACAGAGGTGTAGTGAGATTTCTTAGGACAGGCTTGATACCTAGCACAAACACATGTAGAATACATAATGTCTGGCCTACTAGTAGTCAAGTACAATAGGGATCCAATGATACATCTGTACATGGGTGATAAGTAGTATTTTTATAACTTTTTAATAGAAAATTTTGTAAATATTTAATGTGAATTTTCCTTTTTATGTCAATTTTAGGTTATAAGTAGTTCTTTTTGTAATTTTGATTCTAACTTAGCTTAATTTCAATATTTGCAGAATTTTGGGACAAATCGGGAAAAATGGCATGTCACGCCCTCGGTCACGCCCGTGACCAAGGGCGTGTAACCTGAAGATCATTCCAGAATCGATGCCGCGCTGTTTGAACCAGTCCACACCAAGTCACGCCCCAGGTCACGCCCGTGACGCAAAGTCACGCCCGTGACTGGGGGCGTGTAATCTTAGAATCTTCCACGTAGAGCCGCCGTCGAGACGTGGAGCTGCAGTCGAGAAGTCAACTTGAGTCACGCCCGTGACCCACATGTCACGGCCGTGACTTTCCCGCGTGATCTCTGCTTCGCCGCCGCGCCGAATTCCAGCCCACGCCGCATTTAATGCAGCCGTCCAAAGTCACGACCGTGACCCGACATGTCACGCCCGTGACATGTCACTTTTCGCCGCATCGTCCAGAAAGCCACGCCGTTGTCGGATCCGATGTGAATAGTGCAGTCACGCCCTAGGTCACGCCCGTGACCGAGGGCGTGTAATCTAAATTTTTTTCCTATAAATTCAGAGGCTCTCCTTGAGTCCAGGGTTCAGAATTTTGGAGTGGGGGAGGTGCTGCTAGAGCTGTTAGTGAAGTTTTTCAATGCTTTCTCATGCTTTTCAATTTCATGTTCTTCCTTTTTAATTCATGTAATGTGCTAGTTCTTAGTTCTATGCAATAGTTAGTTAAAGCTTGTAATCTTTTCCTTCCTAGCTTGTAATCTCTTTAATTAAAGCTTGTAATCGTTTTGGTTATCAATAAAATTAAGTTCTCTTTCCTTCATGTTCTCTTTTTCCTTAAGCACTCTTTCTTTCATGCAATGATTTTTCTTTCCTTTTCCCCCTCCACTATGGTTGAGCATTAAGTATTTTTGTCTTCGTTTAATCCTTTCATTTAGCTTGCAATTAGTTTTAATTTTAGTTAAGCAAAAACAAACCAATCAAAAACAAACCACTTTCACTTGTCCCTTTGGCATCTTCGCTTATCGAAGGATGCCATTCGGTCTTTGTAACGCGCCAGCTACATTCCAAAGATGTATGCTAGCAATTTGTGACGAGTTAGTGGAGGAGGTGATGGAAGTATTTATGGACGATTTTTCCGTGTACGGGAGTTCATTTGAAAACTGTTTAAAAAATCTCGAGCGCGTGTTGCATCGATGTGAGGAAACGAATTTAGCGCTTAATTGGGAAAAATGTCATTTTATGGTCAAGGAAGGACTAGTCCTTGGCCATAAAATTTCGGGTAAGGGGATCGAGGTCGATAGGGCCAAGATTGAAGTAATTAAAAAACTCCCCCCTCCCACAAACGTAAAAGCTATTAGGAGTTTCCTAGGCCACGCAGGGTTCTATCGGCGCTTTATACAAAATTTTTCAAAAATTACAAAGTCGTTAACCCATCTTCTCGAGAAAGATTCATCTTTTCTTTTTAGCGATGAATGTCATTCTGCTTTTCAACTTATCAATGAGAAACTTATAAACACCCCGATTCTAGTCGCCCCAGATTGGTCGCTCCCTTTTGAAATCATGTGCGACGCGAGTGATATTGCGGTTGGTGCCATTTTAGGCCAACGGGTGAGTAAATATTTTCACCCGATCTATTATGCGAGCAAAACACTCACGTCGGCACAAGCAAATTACACTACGACCGAGAAGGAACTTCTAGCAATCGTTTTTGCCTTCGATAAGTTTAGGTCGTATATCACCCTCTCGAAAGTCATCGTCTTCACGGATCACTCCGCACTTAGATATCTTTTAAGCAAATCGGACGCCAAGCCTCGTCTTTTGCGATGGATCCTCCTCTTGCAGGAGTTTGACTTAGAGATCCGGGACAAAAGGGGAGCCGAAAACTTGGCGGCCGATCATCTCTCCCGTTTAGAAAACACCGCCTCGGACGTATTAATAGAATCTGACATTAATGATAAATTTCCCGAAGAGCGCCTCCTTGCACTCGAAAATATTAATTCATCTTCTACCCCCTGGTTTGCAGATCTGGCTAACTACTTAGTAGCCCGGGTCCTGCAAAAGGAATTCTCGAGTCAGCAAAAGAAGAAATTCTTTTCTGATTTAAAGAATTACTTTTGGGAGGACCCCTTTTTATTCCGAGTATGCGCAGACCAGGTTGTGAGAAGATGTGTTTCAAGTGAGGAAGGCTTTAAAATTTTACGTCATTGTCATGAGGGACCCACCGGTGGTCATTATCATTCAAACCGAACCGCAAGGAAGGCGCTGGAGGCGGGCTTTTATTGGCCCACGCTCTTCAAAGATGCTCACACCCTTGTGAGTACTTGCGACAGCTGCCAGCGGTCGGGGAACATCTCTCGTCGGGATGAGATGCCCCAAAACATTTTCTTAGAATGCGAAATTTTCGACCTTTGGGGTATCGATTTTGTTGGTCCTCTCCCTCCATCTTTTTCAAATAAATATATTTTAGTGGCGGTCGACTACGTATTGAGGTGGGCGGAAGCGCAAGCTCTCCCCACCAATGATGCACGAGTCGTCGTTAATTTCTTAAAAAAATTATTCTCTCGATTTGGCACTCCGCGCGCTATTGTGAGTGATCGGGGCACCCATTTTTGCAATACTAAATTCACAAAAATCTTAGCAAAATATGATGTCACAGACAAATTATCCACTGCATATCACCCACAAACGAGCGGCCAAGTCGAAGTTGTTAATCGAGAATTAAAACGGATTTTAGAAAAAATAGTTTCTATCAATCGGAAGGATTGGGCAATAAAGCTCGATGACGCGCTATGGGCCTATCGAACGGCGTACAAGATCGCTATCGGTTGTACACCGTATCGAATGGCTTATGGCAAGGCTTGCCACCTTCCGGTCGAATTAGAACACCGCGCATTTTGGGCGCTTAAATTTTTAAACCTCCATTCCACTCTGGCGGGAGAACAAAGAAAATTCCAAATGAACGAATTAGATGAGTGGCGAGCGAATGCGTATGAGAGCAATAAATTATATAAGGAGCGAACAAAGTTTTATCACGATAAGCATATAAAATTTCCAAAAACTTTTCGCCAGGCGATCTCATCCTCCTTTATAATTCCCGCCTTCGCCTTTTTCCGGGAAAACTAAAATCCCGATGGTCCGGACCCTTTATTGTTAAAGAGGTTTGGTCCTATGGGACAATTTTAATTTCCCACCCGAAAAAAGGTACCTTCAAAGTAAACGGCCACCGCCTTAAATTATATCTTCCGGGAGAGTTAACTAATGAAAAGAGTGATTCGATTGTATTTCAACCTATAATATGATGGCAAGTGGGTCAAGCTACGCGACCTTAAACAAAGCGCTTTTGTGAGGCACCCCAAAGTTATCTTTTGTTATTTTCTCTTGTCTTTTCTTTTCTTCTTTAACAACTTTTGCAGGTAATCGTGGCTTCCCCACAAAAGCTTCAAAAAAATAATCAGGGATGCCTTTTTTCCTTCTCTTCTTTCATTTTTGCATTTCTTTTTACCTTTTCTTACTTCATACTTATTTTTAAACATTGGGGACAATGTTTAACTTTAAGTATGGGGGTGTAAATAGCCCTTTGTAAATATTTGTAAATAGTTTTAAAAAGAAAATTTTCAAAAAAAAATGAAAAAAAAACAACAAAAAGAAAATTTTAATTTTGTTTCTATGTTTTCCTTTATTTAAGCACTTGTAAAATCCAAAAACTCAAAAAAAAATTAGAAAATCGAAAATTTAAATCTTGGAAAGGGACGTTTGGGATTTCATCCCATCACACCTCCTAGTACCTTGCGAACCCTTCACCGGGTAGCCCTTGGGAAGTCCAAGACTTAACAAAAATTGTTAAGTTTTAAAGCTAGTTTCCTTTCTTTGTAAATAGTTTTTAATGAGAAAAATTCAAAAAAAAAAGATAATATCAAAAATTCAAAAAAAAAAGATAATATCAAAAATTCCAAAAATTCTTATATCCCTCCTTCTTGTTGTTTTTGTGATTTCTTAGAAATCTAGTTGAGAATGTTTATAAGCATGTTTAAGTTTTTAATTGGCTAAAATTTTGCTTATCATAGTTTGTTAATTTTAAATTTGAGGTAATCTTGATTTAAGAATCATCTTATGATTTTAAATTGATTAGAGAATTTTGTTAGCATGACTTCTCTTTTTATTTTTAAATGGCTTCATTTTGTAGTGAATTTCCTAAACCTCTTTAGATTTCAATTATATTTTCTTCTAACTTTTTAGATCTTAGGAAATTTAATGTTACTAGAATTTGCTCTCAATATAATTTAAAGCTAGCTAGATTTTTTTCCCTTCCTTACCCCCTTTGTGGCATAAAAAATGAACTTTAAACGATCATATGTCATGGGAATAAGAGGATAAAATTCATTATTCCCTAAAACATATGCACCCAAAATATTTGAAAAGATTATATGGCATGGAGTAAGAGGATAAAATTCATTACTCCTAAACCATATACATTTTGGGTTTTTATTAGAAGAGAAAAAAAGAAAAAAAAAAGGAAATTTCATGATAAATTCCATTTCCTCCATTCAAAAATTTCTCTTCTTATGCCAAATTTTATGAAATCCCCCTTAGCCAATTATCATTGTTCTAGTTTTAGTTGAAAATTATGGAGAGAGCAATATTTAGTAATTTACTTTTCCTTAAGATTCTTTTAAGATAGAGTTCTTATAATTTTAATTTAATTTAGTTTTATAATTTCTACAATTTTGTCAAACTACTTAATTTTCTTGAGAAGTTCTTGCCTAAACATTTTTCCCTCTTTTCAAATCATCATCATAATTTAGGACTTAACTCCCCCTTGAATTTACTCTTAACTTAACTTTTGGTTAAATGAAATTTTGGTTTTAAATTAAAAATTTTTAAGGATGTCTTATAAATTATGTCTCACACTTTTGCTCTGGAATAGCAAAACCTCAAGTATGAGGGTATTTGATAAGTAGTATTTTTATAACTTTTTAATAGAAAATTTTGTAAATATTTAATGTGAATTTTCCTTTTTATGTCAATTTTAGGTTATAAGTAGTTCTTTTTGTAATTTTGATTCTAACTTAGCTTAATTTCAATATTTGCAGAATTTTGGGACAAATCGGGAAAAATGGCATGTCACGCCCTCGGTCACGCCCGTGACCAAGGGCGTGTAACCTGAAGATCAGTCCAGAATCGATGCCGCGCTGTTTGAACCAGTCCACACCAAGTCACGCCCCAGGTCATGCCCGTGACCCAAAGTCACGCCCGTGACCGGGGGGTGTAATCTTAGAATCTTCCACGTAGAGCCGCCATCGAGACGTGGAGCTGCAGTCGAGAAGTCAACTTGAGTCACGCCCGTGACCCACATGTCACGGCCGTGACTTTCCCGCGTGATCTCTGCTTCGCCGCCGCGCCGAATTCCAGCCCACGCCGCATTTAATGCAGCCATCCAAAGTCACGGCCGTGACCCGACATGTCACGCCCGTGACATGTCACTTTTCGCCGCGCCGTCCAGAAAGCTATACCGTTGTCGGATCCGATGCGAATAGTGCAGTCACGCCCTAGGTCACGCCCGTGACCGAGGGCATGTAATCTGAATTTTTTTCCTATAAATTCAGAGGCTCTCCTTGAGTCCAGGGTTCAGAATTTTGGAGTGGGGGAGGTGCTGCTAGAGCTGTTAGTGAAGTTTTTCAATGCTTTCTCATGCTTTTAAATTTCATGTTCTTCCTTTTTTAATTCATGTAATGTGCTAGTTCTTAGTTCTATGCAATAGTTAGTTAAAGCTTGTAATCTTTTTCTTCCTAGCTTGTAATCTCTTTAATTAAATCTTGTAATCGTTTTGGTTTTCAATTTTATTAAGTTCTCTTTCCTTCATGTTCTCTTTTTCCTTAAGCACTCTTTCTTTCATGCAATGATTTTTCTTTCCTTTTCCCCCTCCACTATGGTTGAGCATTAAGTATTTTTTGTCTTCGTTTAATCCTTTCATTTAGCTTGCAATTAGTTTTAATTTTAGTTAAGCAAAAACAAACCAATCAAATTTTCGTCGATAAGATAATGGCGATTTTCCTCGAAGTAAAAGTAATCAACGCTCCCCGTTGAATACGACCTTGATATTCCTAAATATCATATACTATAGACGATAAGGTACACTTGCCTTCATCGGATATAGTTTTGGAGAAAATCTCAAATCTTCACTAAATTTCAAAACCGAAAAATCATATCAATGGGCTCATCAAAGGCCTTTCCCTTTTCATCCTCGTCTAATGATACATTAGACCCCATGGGTGTTTTCATGGTGGAGGCTGATTCCTTCCAAAATTTCTTGATGAGCTCCTTAGTGTATTTGGTCTGGGAGATGAAAATTCCATCATTAGACTGTTTCACTTGGAGCCCAAGGAAATATTTGAGCTCACTCATGCTGCTCATTTCAAACTCCCCCTGCATTAGATTTGCAAATCTCTTGCAGAGGTTGTCATCAGTAGACCCAAAGATTATGTCATCAACATAAATTTGGACTAAGAGACACTTGCCCCTTGTTTCCCTAAGAAATAATGTATATCAATCTTTCCCCTCATGAACTTGTTCTTGAGGAGAAAGTTGGACAAAGTCTCATACCAAGCTCTTGGAGCTTGCTTGAGACCATATAATGCTTTCCTAAGAAAGTAAACATGAGAAGTTAGGGTTGGATGCACAAAACCTGAAGGTTGTTCAACATATACCTCTTCCTTCAAGTCTCCATTGAGGAAGGCTGATTTGACATCCATCTGGTAGACTTTGAACCCCTTGTGGGCAGCATAGGCAAGGAATAGCCTAATTGCTTCCAACCTTGCAACTGGTGCAAAGGTTTGATCAAAGTCTATACCTTCCTCTTGCATGTATCCTTTGGCAACTAATCTGGCCTTGTTCTTGATGATTGTACCATTCTCATCAAGCTTGTTCCTGTATACCCATTTGGTGCCAATCACATTAGTTCCCTGAGGTCTTGGCACCAGCTTCCATACTTTGCATCTCTTGAATTGTAGGAGCTCTTCTTGCATGGCTTCAATCCAGAAGGTATCTTGATTGGCCTCTTCAAACTTCTTGGGCTCCATTTGAGAAAGGAAGCTCAAGAATAGTGCTTCATTATGAGCTCTGCTTCTTGTCAATATGCCTTGGGTATGATCTCCAATTATTAGATCTCTTGGATGATCTCTCAGGTGTCGTGCAACAACTGGAAGAGGGTCCTCTGGTTGCTGTGTTTGTTCCACTGGTTCAGCTGTGACTTCACCATCTTGTACCTCTTCTTCTTCAGGAATTGCAGCAGCTGTTTGTGTTTTGATTCTGCTGGGCTTGTCTTGGACAGTCAGCTCATGCAACCCTTCTTCATTTCCTGTCAAAATAGAAGAGCTACACCATTCTTTGTTGAGAAGGCTGGTCTCATCAAACACAACATGCATAGATTCTTCTACAACATGGCTTTTCTTGTTATAAACTCTATAAGCTCTACTATGTGAGCTATACCCAACAAGAACCCCCACATTGCATTTTTCTGCAAACTTTGTTAATTGAGATTTTCCATTATTTAGAATATAGCATTTGCAACCAAAGATTCTAAAGTAAGAAATTGTAGGTTGTTTGCCTTTCAGAATCTCATAAGGGGTTTTCCCAAGGACCTTATTGATGGAGGCTCTATTGAGAACATAACAGGCTGTATTGACTGCCTCAGCCCAGAAGTATTCTGGGAGTGAGGAGTCACTAAGCAATGTTCTCCCAGCTTCTATCAAGGTCCTATTCCTCCTCTCAGCCACACCATTTTGCTGTGGAGTCCTTGGGGAGGAGAACTCTTGGGTGATACCAAATTCTTGACAAAATTTTGTCATGGCTTCAGATTGAAATTATGTGCCATGGTCAGTTCTAGTCCTGACCACAGTACATAGTAGATCATTCTGAATGGCCTTGACGTAATTTATAAAGACATGTAAGGTATCTGACTTCTTCTTAAGGAAGAATACCCATGTATACTTTGAATGATCATCTACAATTACCAAGGTATACAACTTCCCACCTAGGCTCTGAATTGGCAAAGGACCAAACAAGTCCATGTGCAATAGGTATAAACACCTTTCAGTATCCTTGAAGCCAATACTTTTAAAGGTGGTCCTAGTTTTCTTACCCATTTGGCAAGCATGACAGGGACCACTTTTAACACATTTTTAGTTTAGGACTATTTCTAACAAGTTTTTTAGAAAATAATGTATACATTATCTTATAGTTAATTTGGGCAAGTCTCTTGTGCCATTGGACACAAAGAGACTCACTTTCATTAGCTACAAGACACACAGAAGAGATAGAATAATTGCAAATGAAGTCTAAGCAATAAACATTTCCACTCCTAGTGCCTGAGAGAATGGTCTCCAAGTCATTAGACTTTTTGATCAAGCACTTATCATTGTGGAATTCAATGACATAGCCTAAGTCACATAGTTGGCTTATGCTTACAAGGTTGTGTTGCAACCCTTCAACATAAGCTACCCTTGTGATTGAGACTATGCCATTTGAAATCATACCATATCCTTTGGTGACTCCCTTTTCAGATCCACCAAAGATAACTTTGGGTCCATTCTTCACTGGATGGTAATCCTTTAGAAGATCCATAGTTCCTGTCATGTACCTTGAGCACCAACTGTCCAAGTACCATATTTGGTTGAGACTGGTACTTGAACTAACCTGCAACATAGAATTTACTGTACCTTAGGACCCCAACTGATTTGGGGTCCTAGGTTCAGGTTAACACCATATGGCATATTCCTAGAAAGGGCTGGTTTGGCTTGAGGTTCAATCCTTGCCATTGGCACATTGGGGTTGTGCCAAAAATCAATTGCAAAGTGTCCTACTTTGCCACAACACCAACACTCATATATATTATATCTCCTCTTCTGAACAGTCCTAGAAGATGAAGCTTCCTATTTCTGTTCAGTAGGGGATGCATCTGTTGTTTTCTTTTTCTTATCAGTAAAGGTATGACTTTTTACCTTCCTATAATCAGTCAAGGCAGCCTGTTTTTGTTTGACATCAAAACCCTTTAGCTTGGTAGCTAAACATGTGTGGATGGCAGCAGAAACTGGGCTTTTTGGCTTGGTTATAGGACAGTCAACAGCCATGGACTTTGCTGAACAATGTTTAGAATTGACAGCCTTAGTTATCTTGAGTGAAGGGGCTGAGGTTCCAAAAACAAAGGGTCCATGATGGGCCATTTGAATTTCCTCACGCAGAGCCTTGAAGGCACTGATGCCTAACTCCTTTCTATTTCCATAGCTGTGAGCATTCTTGCTCAAGTTATAGGAACTTCCATTTAATAAGTGACCATGAACACTTTCTTGGTCATACTTCTTTGAGGGCATCAAGACTTTCACAAAGGAGGTCTTAGATTCTTTTGAGTCCTTGACCTTTCCCTTAGTGTTGCTAGTAGCTGCCTCCTTGTTGAAACCAACACCTCTCATGTCATGAGAGTTGAAGGTGTCAATAATAGGCAGCACTGTCTTGGGCTTGGAGAACTTAGCCACTAGCATCCTCTCCTTGAGGAGCTTTTCTTCAAGATCCTTAATGATCTTGTTCTTGTGGCTTATGGTGCCCACATGGATGATTGACATTCCCCTTAGCTTGCCAATCTCCTTGCTCATTAGAGCTAGCTGGGTAGCATGCTCAATGCACTCAGATTTTGATTGCTTTAGGGAAGAAATTTCTTGAGCTTGCCTTTTGGCTAGCTTTTTGCTCTTTTTCAGAGCTTTCAGGAGTTCACCATACCTGATAGTTTATATAGGTGTAGTCAATAATACCTAGAGGGGGGGGGGGGTGAATAGGTTTTACTTATTTTCTTTGTTTAAACCTAATGTTTCTAGCTGCAGAAAACACAAGAACAGAAAGCACACAAGGATGTATAGAGGTTCCTCAAGACCGGGTGTCTTGAGTAGTCCTCTTTCCCCCTTCACCTTTCTAACAGTGAGTTAGACAAGGCCACAAACTCCAATCTCGGCTCCTTGAGCTTACACCACAAGTTCCTCAGAACTTCTCAGATCAATAGTGATCCTACCTCAGGCACAACAGCCCTACACTCAGGCTCAACAACCCTACACTCAGGCTCAACATCCCTATCCCTCAGGCTCAACAACCCTACACCTCAGGCACAGCAGCCATACAGCTCAGAGTTATGTAACTCCTACCACTCAGAAATCCCACAGATTTCCTATCTCAAACCTATCAAGAAGTCCTACCACTCAAGCTGTCAACACAGCTTTACACACAGGCTCAACAGCCTTTCACTCAGGCAACAATGCCTTACAAAGATATAATAGAGTTTGAGCTAGATACAAAAGACAAAAGGTTTACTCTTAGGTCTTCTGAATCCTTTCTTCAGATCTGAAAACAGTAGCTTCAGATTTGTATCACCTTGATCTTCTCCTTCAACAAAGCAGAAGATCAACTTGCCCTTCTTGAGTTTGTACAGGAAGAGCTATCTAATCTTCCTTAGAAGATTAACTTCAGCTTCAGAGAACAACTTCAACTGGCTGAAACGTGAATACTCGATTGCGGCGTGCATCAAAACCTTTTCAATGGAACAGTTCTTGTTGTTGTGCCCTAGCATCTTCTTTTATACCTCCAGAAGGCTTCAACGGCTATATCGATCCTCCTGACACAGTATGGGGCATATTTGAGTTGCTTTTCCCTCTCAATTGACGCTTGCGCCAAAAGCAGATCCCGTCAGCACATTTGGATCTATCTCAGTGGTTGGTCTGAGACAGCATCCAGTCTCACCGGTTGGGATGAGACAGCTTCCAGTCTCAGCAGCAACTCCAGTCACCTTCTCAGCGGTTGTTCCAGTCTCCTTCTCAGTGGATCCGCTGAGACGGCTCCTCGTCTCAGCGGTTCTGACCCTTCGTCTCAGCGGTTATGCTGAGACAGATCTTCATCTCCTTGTAGATGATTTCTTCTTATCTAAGGTCATGTTTGGTCCTTCCTTTTGAGTTACCTGTGCCTGTATATCCTACGCAAGTATAGCTTTGTTAAATACAATATGTCCTTAGCATTGAGAGTGATGCCTCTTCAAATCAAGGTAATATTGAGGGTAATATTCCCAACAATCTCCCCCTATTTGAAGAAGGCAGAACATCCCCAATGCTAAGGTCCATTAACAATAAAAATCTTATCACAGAAAAAAAATGATCTTATAGAGCAATTATCTGTGAAACATAGGACCTAACACCCTAGACATTTGCACTGGCCCTTTCTTTTCTTTCTCCAGCAACTCCAGCATTGGTACTGGCCCTATCTCCCCCTTTCTGGTTTCTTCATCCTTAACCTGCTCTGGATAGAGGGACAACATCTATAGATCCCTTTGGATCAACCTATAGGCTAACCTATACACTTTTAGCATTTGCCAACTTCCCCTCAGCCTGAGCAGGGAATTTACTCCCCCCCCCCAATTGGAGAGCTATTTTCTGTAATAGCTGATCCATTTCAATTTGAACATCCCATTTAATCTACTGAATACTAGAGATAATGAATACAGAGTACATATATCAATAGTAAGAAACACAATATTATGATCAGAATAGGAAATATCATTTCATTTTAAATGTTCAGTTCAGACAAGGAAAATTCAACTTATAGTTGTACATTTAATCCAAAAAAAAAGTTTCAAGGCTGGTTCTTCTAAGATGGACCCTGGGAAGAACTTTCCCCATCTGTAGACTTTCCTTTCCTAGCTTTAGCAGCAGCCTTGATCTTCTCCTTTACTTTGAAGTACAGAAATGGCTTGGGAAGATATCTTGGGGGAATCCTTAAAGGAGTTTCCCTTCTTATCATGTTTTCTTTGAGAATCCTTTCCCTTAATGATTCCCTTTCAAGGTGTT
Organism: Dactylorhiza incarnata; assembly: GCA_033032865.1. Classification (NCBI taxonomy): domain Eukaryota; kingdom Viridiplantae; phylum Streptophyta; class Magnoliopsida; order Asparagales; family Orchidaceae; genus Dactylorhiza; species Dactylorhiza incarnata. The sequence goes on from JAWHQI010000024.1 coordinate 17,612,579, forward strand.
TGATCCACTCAGCAGCTGAATAGACATGGTCAATGTCCTTCATTGGATTGCCATGGCTTACCCAAGTATTGACAACAATTATGTCCAACTTCAGATTGTCATCTTCATGGAGTGGATCCTCTAATCTTTCCATTCTTTTCTGTGTCATGTATTCTTCAGCAGTTTGAATACCCTCGACCCTTCTCCTCTTTGCTGCTCTCTCATCAGCAATCAGATTTGATTGACTGTGGAAGTCAAAGTCTTCATCTCTGTTAGGGTTCAAGACTGGAAGATTCAAAGCAATTCTTATTCCTTGCAGCACTTTTAAGCTTGAGTCCCATTGATTCTCAGTGACCTTTCTGACCATGGTAAGAATATTTTCTTGAATAGCACTGGAAGTATTGTTGACCACTCCAACCACTTGCTTGCTGGCTTCTTCTTGATTGGAGAGAATCAGTTTATGGGAGGACTCCATGTTGTTATGCAGCTGTATGTAAGATCCTTTCAGCTTAGTATGTAGATTGAGAATCTTCTCCTCCCCTTCTTTGCTGTGTTCCACTATCTTCTTCTCTATGTTAGAATGTTGATTCAATGTGGATTGGGAGAGAGTTTGAAAGGTGATATCCACATCATCTAAAATGTATTCCTTTGCCTTGTCAATGTGGGACTTGACTTGGCTGCTTGATGTGTTGACCACTTGTGCCCTTCTGGTAACAGCTTTTTCCCACACATTTTCATTTTTGTAGAGCTGATTCTTTACATATGTTATGTCCTTTGTGGAATCCCCTTGATGGTTTGCAATATTCTTCAGAACTGTGCACTGGGCAGCAACAGTATTTTTGGCCATTTCAAACCATCTTGTCATCTGCAGAAGAATATGATCTGATGCAGTTTTGACATCATTAACCTGGGCATTGAGCTCACTTCGCACTTCAGCTACTCTTGACTCCATTCTTTGCTCACTGGCCTGGATCTCCTGAGTCAATGCTGCTCTTGTTGTATACAATTCATTCCTTATCTGGGCAGAGACATCATGGACCTTTTCAGCAACAATCTCTTTCATAGACAACATCTGACCCTCAATCATTGTTTGTATTGAGTTTAACAGGTCAGATGTGTCCAGAGCTACAACTGGCCTTTCCTGGGCTAATTCCTTTTCAACCATCTCTTCAGCACCACTTTGAGCATTATCCCTCTCATCATCAGGGATCTGCTCCCCCTCAAATGGGGCATGAGGTGATACCAATTCTTGTTGATGTTCTCCACCACTAGCATTCCCACCTTCTCCTTCATAGTCTGGCTATGCTCCCCCTCACTTGGGGCATCCATATGAGGAGAATTTTGTCTAAGGTCACCTGAAAAGTGATTGATGAGTTAGATACCTAGACTATACTATTGATAGAAAAGAGAGGCCTAACTGAAATCCTAATTTACCAGGGATAGGTGAATTTGGAGTTTCATCTTCCGCTTGAGGAACAGCTGGAGCAGCATTCATCTGAGTTGGCTCAGGATTGGGCTCAACTCTTCCTTGGGGCTCCTCATCTCTTCTTGTCCTGGGAACATCTTCTTTACCTAAGTTCATTGGGTTGCTGCCAGATCTAAGATCAGACCCATGAATGTCCTCATTTTCAGACCCATCTGACTTTGAGGATGAATCTGATTTCTGTTGGGATGGTTCTTTCTTCTTTTCCATTGCCAAATATGGCTGGCTCATAGGGAGCCATCTGGAGAATCTATCCAGAGTCTTAATGTCCATTCTTTTGAGATAATGGAGATTTTATCCCTTGGAGTTTGCAAAGGTCTCTGAATGACTATTCTGTAGGTACAGAGATAGTATTCTTCCCATATTGGGGGCTTGTAGAGATTCCTTTATTCTTTGAAAGATAACTTCTCCCCATGAGGTTCTCTTGGACAGAATTATCCTAGTCATTAATTCAAACTTGAACTGAGAGACAGTGTCATGTGAACCAGGCTTGCATAGGATGGCTTTGCCCACTATATCAGACAACAGCTTCCCCTGTTGATTGAAGAACTTCCTCCTTAGACAACTGGTTTTAGTATCAATGTATCCTGTCCACTTTAGGGCAGTCTGCTTATCCTTTTCAGATATCTCCTCCTCTTCAGATTTACTGCAGGGAGTTAACTTCAATCCCTTCTCCAACCTTTTAGCTGTAATTCTTATCTTCTCACTTCCTATCTTGGACTTCAGGATGGTTTTGGAAGGAGATAATTTGACAATGTTGAACCATTCTAGAACTTCAGTTCTGAGAATGCAGCATGGTTCAGATAGCATGTGCTCCATACCTTGAGCTTCCATTAGATGAATCACGTGTCTTATTTCTTCTGAGGCATGAGAGAATCCATCTCTGATGATTTCATAGCCCTCCAGAAGATCTTTTGAGCTTTTTTGCGCCATGGAAGCATAAAAATCGAGGCGCTGAGATGGGAGAGTAGATGAATCATCTCGGCGGCTGAGGGTTTGGCTTTGTGGTGTGATTTAAGTTACAGTGTTTCTATTTATAGAATTTTAGTTTCATTTTTATTAACCCTAGGCTTTTAGACTTAATTACCTTATTTGTGTTAAGGAGTTTTTGGGTTTGTTATCAAATTTCATTTTGAACATACCCCGTCTCTGCGGTTCCGCTGGGACAGTGAACTGTGAACCGCTGGGACAGTTTGCTCATCTCAGCGGTTCAGTTTGGATTTTTCTCAGCTGATTCAGCTGAACATACTTCTGCAGTTTAGCTAATCATAGTGTTTAGACCTAATGTAGATATTTGTACGAAGAAATGTCCTAGTCATGTCACTAAGTTGTAATGTATAATAGTGTAAGGCTTTATAATTCACAATTCAGAATAAACAATAGTGACAGCTACTACTCATACATTTAGGACTATTCCATACTAAGCATGCCAAGATCAATTTTGAAGGAATTGAATTTAGATTCATCCAGTGGCTTTGTAAAGATATCAGCTACTTGTTTGTCAGTGGGGACAAATTCAAGACAGATATCTTTACTTTCTACATGTTCTCTAATAAAATGATATCTAATCTCTATATGCTTAGTTCTGCTATGAGAGACAGGATTTTTAGCAATAGAGATTGCACTGGATGAATCACAATACAAAGGAGATTCCCTTACCTTGAGGTTGTAATCCTCCAACTGATGTTGTGTCCAAAGGAGTTGTGCACAACAGCTACCTGCTGCAATGTATTCAGACTCAGCTGTGGATATTGCCACACTGGTTTGTTTCTTGCTGCTCCAAGATATCAATCTTTTCCCTAGGAATTGACAAGTACCACTTGTACTCTTCCTGTCTTCTTTGCAACCTGCAAAATCTGCATCTGAAAAACCTATTAGTTCAAAGTCATTGTTCTTAGGGTACCACAGGCCAAGATGAAAGATGCCCTTAAGGTATCTCAAAATCCTCTTCACAGAGGTGTAGTGAGATTCCTTAGGACAAGCTTGATACCTAGCACAAACACATGTATAATACATAATGTCTGGCCTACTAGCAGTCAAGTACAATAGGGATCCAATGATACATCTGTACATGGACTCATCAAAGGTCTTTCCCTTTTCATCCTTGTCTAATGATACATTAGACCCCATGGGTGTTCTCATGGTGGAGGCTGATTCCATCCCAAATTTCTTGATGAGCTCCTTAGTGTACTTGGTCTGGGAGATGAAAATTCCATCATCAGACTGTTTCACTTGGAGCCCAAGGAAATATTTGAGCTCACCCATACTGCTCATTTCAAACTCCCCCTGCATTAGATTGGCAAATCTCTTGCAGAGGTTATCATCAGTAGACCCAAAGATTATGTCATCACCATAAATTTGGACTAAGAGACACTTGCCCATTGTTTCCCTAAGAAACAATGTGCTATCAATCTTTCACCTCATGAACTTGTTCTTGAGGAGAAAGTTGGACAAAGTCTCATACCAAGCTCTTGGAGATTGCTTGAGACCATATAATGCTTTCCTAAGAAGGTAAACATGAGAAGTTAGAGTTGGATGCACAAAACCTGAAGGCTGTTCAACATATACCTCTTCCTTCAAGTATCCATTGAGGAAGGCTGATTTGACATCCATCTGGTAGACTTTGAACCCATTGTGGGCGGCATAGGCAAGGAATAGCCTAATTGCTTCCAACCTTGCAACTGGTGCAAAGGTTTGATCAAATTCTATACCTTCCTCTTGCGTGTATCCTTTGGCTACTAATCTGGCCTTGTTCTTGATGATTGTACCATTCTCATCAAGCTTGCTCCTGTATACCCATTTGGTGCCAATCACATTGTGTCCCTGAGGTCTTGGCACCAGCTTCCATACTTTGCATCTCTTGAATTGTAGGAGCTCTTCTTGCATGGCTTCAATCCAGAAGGTGTTTTGAATGGCCTCTTAAAACTTCTTGGGCTCCATTTGAGAAAGGAAGCTCAAGAATAGTGCTTCATTATGAGCTCTGCTTCTTGTCAATATGCCTTGGGTATGATCTCCAATTATTAGATCCCTTGGATGATCTCTCAGGTGCCTTGCAGCAGCTGGAAGAGGGTCCTCTGGAGGCTGTGGTTGTTCCACTGGTTCAGCTGTGATTTCACCCTCTTGTACCTCTTCTTCTTCAGGAATTGCAGCAGCTGTTTGTGTTTTGCTGCTGCTGGGCCTGTCTTGGACAGTCAGCTCATGCATCCCTTCTTTATTTTCTGTCAAAATAGATGAACTAGACCATTCTTTGTAGAGAAGGCTGGTTTCATCAAACACAACATGCATAGATTCTTCTACAACATGGGTTTTCTTGTTATAAACTCTATAAGCTCTACTATGTGAGCTATACCCAACAAGAACCCCCACATTACATTTTTCTGTAAACTTTATTAATTGATATTTTCCATTATTTAGAATGTAGCATTTGCAACCAAAGATTCTAAAGTAAGAAATTGTAGGTTGTTTACCTTTCAGAATATCATAAGGGTTTTCCCAAGGACCTTATTGATGGAGGCTCTATTGAGAACATAACAGGCTGTATTGACTGCCTCAGCCCAGAAGTATTCTGGGAGTGAGGAGTCACTAAGCAATGTTCTCCCAGCTTCTATCAAGGTCCTATTCCTCCTCTCAGCCACACCATTTTGCTGTGGAGTCCTTGGGGAGGAGAACTCTTGGGTGATACCAAATTCTTGACAAAATTTTGTCATGGCTTCAGATTGAAATTTTGTGCCATGGTCAGTTCTTGTTCTGACCACAGTACATAGTAGATCATTCTGAATGGCCTTGACATAATTTATAAAGACATGTAAGGTATCTGACTTCTTCTTAAGGAAGAATACCCATGTATACTTTGAATGATCATCTACAATTACCAAGGTATACAACTTCCCACCTAGGCTCTGAATTGGCAAAGGACCAAACAAGTCCATGTGCAATAGGTATAAACACCTTTCAGTATCCTTGGAGCCAATACTTTTAAAGCTGGTCCTAGTTTGCTTACCCATTTGGCAAGCATGACAGGACCACTTTTAATACATTTTAGTTTAGGACTATTTCTAACAAGGTTTTTAGAAAATAATCTATACATAGTCTTATAGTTAATGTGGGCAAGTCTCTTGTGCCATTGGACACAAAGAGACTCACTTTCATTAGCTACTAGACACACAGAAGAGATTGAATAACTGCAAATGAAGTCTAAGAAATAAACATTTCCACTCCTAGTGCCTGAGAGAATGGTCTCCAAGTCATTAGACTTTTTGATCAAGCACTTGTCATTGTGGAATTCAATGACATAGCCTAAGTCACATAGTTGGCTAATGCTTACAAGGTTGTGTTGCAACCCTTCAACATAAGCTACCCTTGTGATTGAGATTATGCCATTTGAAATCATACCATATCCTTTGGTGACTCCCTTTTCAGATCCACCAAAGATAACTTTGGGTCCATTCTTCACTGGATGGTAATCCTTTAGAAGATCCTTAGTTCCTGTCATGTGCCTTGAGCACCCACTATCCAAGTACCATATTTGGTTGAGACTGGTACTTGAACTAACCTGCAATACAGAATTTAATGTACCTTAAGATCCAAACTGATTTTGGGTCCTAGGTTCATGTTAACACCATAAGGTATATTCCTAGAAGGGGATGGTTTGGCTTGTGGTTCAATCTTTGCCTTTGGCACATTGGGGTTGTGCCAACAATCAATTGCAAAGTGTCCCACTTTGCCACAGCACCAACACTCATGAATGTTGTATCTTCTCTTCTGAGCATTTCTTGAGGATTGTGCAGCACGGTCCTTATGTCCAGGAATAGATACAACATCATTCTTTCTGTTCCTCTCAGCAATGATTTGACTGAATGTCATTCTGTGTGCTGTCTTGATGCTCTTTGTCCTGATGGCATCAGCTTGCAATGGCTTGGCAGCCATACAAGATGTGATGGCATCTGACACTGAGCACTCAGACATGTTTGCAGATTTGGCAACAGTCATTTTCTTGACTGATTTAACCTTAGAAGGGCTTGTCTTCTTATTCATGAGTGATGTGGCTGAAGTACCAAAAACAAATGGTCCATGTTGGGCCATCTGAATTTCCTCATGGGGAGCCTTCATGGCACTCAATCCCATTCCCTTTATTCCACTATATGAAGGAGCATTTTCCCTCCTATAGCACTTCTCATTCTTCCAGTGACCATAAATGCTTTCATGGTCATACATGTTGGAGGGAAGTATTACCTTTTGAAAGGTGAGTTGAGGCTTAGCTTTCTCCTTGCTCTTTACTCCACTCCCTTCTCCTACTTCCATTTTATTGAACCCTAATCCTCTCCTATTGGTTTGAAAGGAGAAGGTGTCAATAATAGGTAGCACAGATTTGGGCTTGGAGAATTGAGCCACCAGCATCCTCTCCTTGAGGAGCTTTTCTTCAAGATCCTTAATGATCTTGTTCTTGTGGCTTATGGTGCCCACATGGATGATTGACATTCCCTTTAGCTTGCCAATCTCCTTGCTCATTAGAGCTAGCTGGGTAGCATGTTCAATGCACTCAGATTTTGATTGCTTTAGGGAATTAATTTCTTGGGCTTGCCTCTTGGCTAGCTTTTTGCTCTTTTTCAGAGCTTCCAGGAGTGCACCATACCTATCAATCAATTGATTGACATCCTCCTCAGAATCTGATTCACTTCCAAATTTAGATGGAGGAGATTCAGATTCTGGACCTCTTTCATAATCAGAAGAAGAAATGCAATGTATTAATACCTGCTCATGTTCTGAATTGTTGTGGCTGTCCTCATTTTCAGTTATAGCCATCAGCCCATGGTCTTCTAGAGAGACCTCATCCTCCTCTACATCACTATCTGAACGCGATAGAGGGTCCCTGATTCCTATCCTGGCAGTAGGACAGTCTTCTTCCTCCTGATCAGCAAACAGCCCCAAGTAGGCTTCCTCCTCATCATCTGAATCTGAATATGAAGATTCAGATTCACTCCAGCTTTTGCCTTTCTTAGCTAGGAAGGATTTTTCTCCCTTCCTCTCCTTCTGGTGGTGAGGTTTCTTGTCACCTCTTTCCTTTCTCTTGACTGGACAGTCAGTAATGACATGTCCAGGCTTACTACAACAATAGCAAATTATGTTAGTTGAAACATGTTTATTAGACCTAGAGTCATACCTGTCCCCTTTGGGGTGATGCCTCTCAGATCTGTAATGATCCTTCTTGGGATGAGAAGAGGAGGAAGGTTTGTTCTTCCATTGTTTCCTCTTGATCATCTTCTTTAACTGCCTTGTGAAGGCAGCAAACTCCTCATCAGAACAGGAGCTGTCTGATTTGCTGCTCTTAGATTTCTCAGATTCAGCAGCCTTTCTTAGAGGTGACTGCACTCTAACCTTATTCCTCTTAGAGCTTTCAGCCTTGAGAGCAACATATCTCTCCCTTGTGTGAGCCCTGGAGGAAGAGTCCTCCTCCTTTCTTGCAGAAAGTTGCATCTCATATGAGAGCAGTTTTCCAAATAGTGTATGGGTGGGGGTTTCTCCAAGTCTTGCCCCTTCCCTGATTGCACAGATTTTAGTGTCCCATTCTCTAGTTAGAGATCTAAGGAACTTGTCATTAAGTTCATAATCCGTGAACACCCTTCCATAGGTTCTTAGTTCATTTACAATCCTAAAGAACCTTTCATAGCACATGGAGATATTCTCCTGGCTCAGCTGTCTGAAGGCTTCATACTCCTGATTGAGGAGTGACTTTCTATCATCCCTTACTTCAGTTATTCCCTCCATATAGACAACCAATGTGTCCCACATTTCATTGGCAGTTTGGCAGTGTACCAAGTTCTGAAATGTAGTGTCATCAATGGCATTTACTATTATGTTTTGGGCTCTCTTATCCATAGTGTACAGTGCTATCTCATCATTGGTCAGTTCAGAAAATACCTTAAGTACTTTTCTAGTAGGGTCAATAGTGGAGACTTTCTCAAAGGTATAAGGACCATTTTTGACAGTCAAAAAGATCCTTGGGTCTGATGCTTCCATGAATGGCCTTACCCTTTGCTTCCATATGCCAAAGTTTTCTTTGGAGCATATAGGAAACTTCATTGACCCCAACTCCTTCTTTATTCCACTGTTGGCCATTTGATTTCAGATTTGACTACTCCTGTATAGGATCTGATCAGACTATTAAGTCCTTTTGATCAACCTAGCTTTGATACCACTTGATAGTTTATATAGGTGTAGTCAATAATACCTAAAGGGGGGGGGGTGAATAGGTTTTACTTATTTTCTTTGTTTAAACCTAATGTTTCTAGCTGCAGAAAACACAAGCACAGAAAGCACACAAGGATGTATAGAAGTTCCTCAAGATCGGGTGTCTTGAGTAGCCCTCTTTCCCCCTTCACCTTTCTAACAGTGAGTTAGACAAGGCCACAAACTCCAATCTCGGCTCCTTGAGCTTACACCACAAGTTCCTCAGAACTTCTCAGATCAATAGTGATCCTACCTCAGGCACAGCAGCCCTACACTCAGGCTCAACAGCCCTACACTCAGGCTCAACAGCCCTACCCCTCAGGCTCAACAGCCCTACACCTCAGGCTCAACAGCCCTACACCTCAGGCACATCAGCCCTACAGCTCAGAGTTATGTAACTCCTACCACTCAGAAATCCCACAGATTTCCTACCTCAGACCTATCAAGAAGTCCTACCACTCAAGCTGTCAACACAGCTTTACACACAGGCTCAACAGCCTTTCACTCAGGCAACAATGCCTTACAAAGATATAATAGAGTTTGAGCTAGATGCAAAAGACAAAAGGTTTACTCTTAGGTCTTCTGAATCCTTTCTTCAGATCTGAAAACAACAGCTTCAGATTTGTATCACCTTGATCTTCTCCTTCAACAAAGCAGAAGATCAACTTGCCCTTCTTGAGTTTGTACAGGAAGAGCTATCTAATCTTCCTTAGAAGATTAACTTCAGCTTCAGAGAACAACTTCAACTAGCTGAAACGTGAATACTCGATTGCGGCGTGCAGCAAAACCTTTTCAATGGAACAGTTCTTGTTGTTGTGCCCTAGCATCTTCTTTTATACCTCTAGAAGGCTTCAACGGCTATATCGATCCTCCTGACACAGTATGGGGCAGATTTGAGATGCTTTTCCCTCTCAATTGACGCTTGCGCCAAAAGCAGATCCCGTCAGCACATTTGGATCTGTCTCAGCGGTTGGGCTGAGACAGCATCCAGTCTCAGCGGTTGGGCTGAGACAGCTTCCAGTCTCAGCGGCAACTCCAGTCATCTTCTCAGCGGTTGTTCCAGTCTCCTCTTCAGTGGATCCGCTGAGAAGGCTCCTCATCTCAGCGGTTCTGACCCTTCGTCTCAGCGGTTATGCTGAGACAGATCTTCATCTCCTTGTAGATGATTTCTTCTTATCTAAGGCCATGTGTGGCCCTTCCTTTTGAGTTACCTGTGCCTGTATATCCTACACAAGTATAGCTTTGTTAAATACAATATGTCCTTAGCATTGAATGTGATGCCTCTTCAAATCAAGGTAATATTGAGGGTAATATTCTCAACAATACCTATCAATCAATTGATTGACATCCTCAGATGGGGCATGAGGTGATACCAATTCCTGTTGATGTTCTCCCCCACTAGCATTCCCACCTTCTCCTTCATAGTCTGGGCTATGCTCCCCCTCACTTGGGGCATCCATATGAGGAGAATTTTGTCTAAGGTCACCTGAAAAGTGATTGATGAGTTAGATACCTAGACTATACTATTGATAGAAAAGAGTGGCCTAACTGAAATCCTAATTTACCAGGGATAGGTGAATTGGGAGTTTCATCTTCAGCTTGAGGAACAGCTGGAGCAGCATTCATCTGAGTTGACTCAGGATTGGGCTCAACTCTTCCTTGGGGCTCCTCATCTCTTCTTGTCCTGGGGACATCTTCATTATCCAAGTTCATTGGGTTGCTGCCAGATCTAAGATCAGACCCATGAATGTCCTCATTTTCAGACCCATCTGACTTTGAGGATGAATCTGATTTCTGTTGGGATGGCTCTTTCTTCTTTTCCTTTGCCACAAATGGCTGGCTCATAGGGAGCACTCTGGAGAATCTATCCAGAGTCTTAATGTCCATTCTTTTGAGATAATGGAGATTTGATCCCTTGGAGTTTGCAAAGGTCTCTGAATGACTATTCTGTAGGTACAGAGATAGTATTCTTCCCATATTGGGGGCTTGTAGAGATTCCTTTATTCTTTGAAGATAACTTCTCCCCATGAGGTTCTCTTGGACAGAATTATCCTAGTCATTAATTCAAACATGAACTAAGAGACAGTGTCATGTGAACCAGGCTTGCATAGGATGGCTTTGCCCACTATATCAGACAACAACTTCCCCTGTTGATTGAAGAACTTCCTCCTTAGACAACTGGTTTTAGTATCACTGAATCCTGTCCACTTTAGGGCAGTCTGCTTATCCTTTTCAGATATCTCCTCCTCTTCAGATTTACTGCAGGGAGTTAACTTCAGTCCCTTCACCAACCTTTTAGCTGTAATTTTTATCTTCTCACTTCCTATCTTGGACTTCAGGATGGTTTTGGAAGGAGATAATTTGAAATTGTTGAACCATTCTAGAACTTCAGTTCTAAGAATGCAGTATGGTTCAGATAGCATGTGCTCCAGACCTTGAGCTTCCATTAGATGAATCAAGTGTCTTATCTCTTCTGAGGCAAGAGAGAATCCATCTCTGATGATTTCATAGCCCTCCAGAAGATCTTTTGAGCTTTTTGGCGCCATGGAAGCAGAAAAATCGAGGCGCTGAGACGGGAGAGTAGATGAATCATCTCGACGGCTGAGGGTTTGTCTTTGTGGTGTGATTTAAGTTACAGTGTTTCTATTTATAGAATTTTAGTTTCGTTTTTATTAACCCTAGGCTTTTAGACTTAATTACCTTATTTGTGTTAAGGAGTTTTGGGGTTTGTTGTCAGATTTCATTTTGAACATACCCCGTCTCTGTGGTTCCGCTGGGACAGTGAACTGTCAATCGCTGGGATAGTTTGCTCATCTCAGCGGTTCAGCTGGGATTTTTCTCAGCTGATTCAGCTGAACATACTTCTGCAGTTTAGCTGATCATAGGGTTTAGACCTAATGTAGATATTTTGTAAGAAGAAATGTCCTAGTCATGTCACTAAGTTGTAATGTATAATAGTGTAAAGCTTTATAATTCACAATTCAGAATCAACAATAGTGACAGCTACTACTCATACATTTAGGACTATTCCATACTAAGCATGCCAAGATCAATTTTGAAGGAATTGAATTTAGATTCATCCTGTGGCTTTGTAAAGATATCAGCTACTTGTTTATGAGTGGGGACAAATTCAAGACAGATATCTTTACTTTCTACATGTTCTCTAATAAAATGATATCTAATCTCTATATGCTTAGTCCTGCTATGAGAGACAGGATTATTAGCAATAGAGATTGCACTGGATGAATCACAATACAAAGGAAATTCCCTTACCTTGAGGTTGTAATCCTCCAACTGATGATGTGTCCAAAGGAGTTGTGCACAACAACTACCTGCAGCAATGTATTCAGACTCAGCTGTGGATATTGCCACACTGGTTTGTTTCTTGCTGCTCCAAGATATCAATCTTTTCCCTAGGAATTGACAAGTACCACTTGTACTCTTCCTGTCTTCTTTCCAACCTGCAAAATCTGCATCTGAAAAACCTGTTAGTTCAAAGTCATTGTTCTTGGGGTACCACAGGCCAAGATGCAAGCTGTCCTTAAGGTATCTCAAAATCCTCTTCACAGAGGTGTAATGAGATTCCTTAGGACAGGCTTGATACCTAGCACAAACACATGTAGAATACATAATGTCTGGCCTACTAGCAGTCAAGTACAATAGGGATCCAATGATACATCTATACATGGACTCATCAAAAGTCTTTCCCTTTTCATCCTTGTCTAATGATACATTAGACCCCATGGGTGTTCTCATGGTGGAGGCTGATTCCATCCCAAATTTCTTGATGAGCTCCTCAGTGTACTTGGTTTGGGAGATGAAAATTCCATCATCAGACTATTTCACTTGGAGCTCAAAGAAATATTTGAGCTCACCCATACTGTTCATTTCAAACTCCCCCTGCATTAGATTGGCAAATCTCTTGCAGAGGTTGTCATCAGTATACCCAAAGATTATGTCATCAACATAAATTTGGACTAAGAGACACTTGCCCTTTGTTTCCCTAAGAAACAATGTGCTATCAATCTTTCCCCTCATGAACTTGTTCTTGAGGAGAAAGTTGGACAAAGTCTCATATCAAGCTCTTGGAGCTTGCTTGAGACCATATAATGTTTCCTAAGAAGGTAAACATGAGAAGTTAGAGTTGGATGCAAAAAACCTGAAGGCTGATCAACATATACCTCTTACTTCAAGTCTCCATTGAGGAAGGCTGATTTGACATCCATCTGGTAGACTTTGAACCCCTTGTGGGCAGCATAGGCAAGGAATAGCCTAATTGCTTCCAACCTTGCAACTGGTGCAAAGGTTTGATCAAAGTCTATACCTTACTCTTTCATGTATCCTTTGGCTACTAATCTGGCCTTGTTCTTGATGATTGTACCATTCTCATCAAGCTTGTTCCTGTATACCCATTTGGTGCCAATCATATTGTGTCCCTGAGGTCTTGGCACCAGCTTCTTGTCAATATGCCTTGGGTATAATCTCCAATTATTAGATCCCTTGGATGATCTCTCAGGTGCCTTGCAGCAGCTGGAAGAGGGTCCTCTGGAGGCTGTGGTTGTTCCACTGGTTCAGCTGTGATTTTACCCTCTTGTACCTCTTCTTCTTCAGGAATTGCAGCAACTGTTTGTGTTTTGCTGCTGCTGGGCCTGTCTTGGACAGTCAGCTCATGCATCCCTTCTTTATTTCCTGTCAAAATAGAAGAACTAGACCATTCTTTGTAGAGAAGGCTAGTCTCATCAAACACAACATGCATAGATTCTTCTACAACATGGGTTTTCTTGTTATAAACTCTATAAGCTCTTCTATGTGAGCTATACCCAACAAGAACCCCCACATTACATTTTTCTGCAAACTTTGTTAATTGAGATTTTCCATTATTTAGAATGTAGCATTTGCAACCAAAGATTCTAAAGTAAGAAATTGTAGGTTGTTTACCTTTCAAAATCTCATAAGTGGTTTTCCCAAGGACCATATTGATGGAGGCTCTATTGAGAACATAACAGGCTGTATTGACTGACTCAGCCCAGAAGTATTCTGGGAGTGAGGAGTCACTAAGCAATGTTCTCCCAGCTTCTATCAAGGTCCTATTCCTCCTTTCAGCCACACCATTTTGCTGTGGAGTCCTTGGGGAGGAGAACTCTTGGGTGATACCAAATTCTTGACAAAATTTTGTCATGGCTTCAGATTGAAATTCTGTGCCATGGTCAGTTCTTGTTCTGACCATAGTTCATAGTAGATCATTCTGAATAGCCTTGACATAATTTATTATGACATGTAAGGTATCTGACTTCTTCTTAAGGAAGAATACCAATGTATACTTTGAATGATCATCTACAGTTACCAAGGTATACAACTTCCCACCTAGGCTCTGAATTGGCAAAGGACCAAACAAGTCCATGTGCAATAGGTATAAACACCTTTCAGTATCCTTGGAGCCAATACTTTTAAAGGTGGTCCTAGTTTGCTTACCCATTTGGCAAGCATGACGGGGACCACTTTTAATACATTTTAGTTTAGGACTATTTCTAACAAGGTTTTTAGAAAATAATCTATACATAGTCTTATAGTTCATGTGGGCAAGTCTCTTGTGCCATTGGACACAAAGAGACTCACTTTCAGTAGCTACTAGACACACAGAAGAGATTGAATAATTGCAAATGAAGTCTAAGCAATAAATATTTCCACTCCTAGTGCCTGAGAGAATGGTCTCCAAGTCATTAGACTTTTTGATCAAGCACTTGTCATTGTGGAATTCAATGACATAGCCTAAGTCACATAGTTGGCTTATGCTTACAAGGTTGTGTTGCAACCCTTCAACATAAGCTACCCTTGTGATTGAGATTATGCCATTTGAAATCATACCATATCCTTTGGTGACTCCCTTTTCAGATCCACCAAAGATAACTTTGGGTCCATTCTTCACTGGATGGTAATCCTTTAGAAGATCCTTAGTTCCTGTCATGTGCCTTGATCACCCACTGTCCAAGTACCATATTTGGTTGAGACTGGTACTTGAACTAACCTGCAATACAGAATTTAATGTACCTTAGGATCCCAACTGATTTTGGGTCCTTGGTTCATGTTAACACCATAAGGTATATTCCTAGAAGGGGCTGGTTTGGCTTGAGGTTCAATCTTTGCCTTTGGCACATTGGGGTTGTGCCAACAATCAATTGCAAAGTGTCCCACTTTGCTACAGCACCAACACTCATGAATGTTGTATCTTCTCTTCTGAGCATTTCTTGAGGATTGTGCAGCACAGTCCTTATGTCCAGGAATAGATACAGCAGCATTCTTTCTGTTCCTCTCAGCAATGATTTGACTGAATGTCATTCCGTGTGCTGTCTTGATGCTCTTTGTCCTGATGGAATTAGCTTGCAATGGCTTGGCAGCCATACAAGATGTGATGGCATCTGACACTAAGCACTCAAATATGTTTGCAGATTTGGCAGCAGTCATTTTCTTGACTAATTTAACCTTAGAAGGGTTTGCCTTCTTATTCATGAGTGATGTGGCTGAAGTACCAAAAACAAATGGTCCACGTTGGGCCATCTGAATTTCCTCATGGGGAGCCTTCATGGCACTCAATCCCATTCCCTTTCTTCCACTATATGAAGGAGCATTTTCCCTCCTATAGCACTTCTCATTCTTCGAGTGACCATAAATGCTTTCATGGTCATACCTGT
Organism: Dactylorhiza incarnata; assembly: GCA_033032865.1. Taxonomy (NCBI): domain Eukaryota; kingdom Viridiplantae; phylum Streptophyta; class Magnoliopsida; order Asparagales; family Orchidaceae; genus Dactylorhiza; species Dactylorhiza incarnata. The sequence continues at coordinate 17,627,957 of JAWHQI010000024.1, forward strand.
TGGAGGGAAGTATTACCTTTTGAAAGGTGAGTTGAGGCTTAGCTTTCTCCTTGCTCTTTACTCCACTCCCTTCTCCTACTTCAATTTTATTGAACCCTAATCCTCTCCTATTGATTTGAAAGGAGAAGGTGTCAATAATAGGTAACATAGATTTGGGCTTGGAGAATTGAGCCACCAACATCCTCTCCTTGAGGAGCTTTTCTTCAAGATCCTTAATGATCTTGTTCTTGTGGCTTATGGTGCCCACATGGATGTTTGACATTCCCTTTAGCTTTCCAATCTCCATGCTCATTAGAGCTAGCTGGGAAGCATGTTCAATGCACTCAGATTTTGATTGCTTTTGGGAATTAATTTCTTGGGTTTGCCTCTTGGCTAGCTTTTTGCTCTTTTTCAGAGCTTCCAGGAGTGCACCATACCTATCAATCAATTGATTGACATCCTCCTCAGAATCTGATACACTTCCAACTTTAGATGGAGGAGATTCAGATTCTGGACCTGTTTCATAATCTGAAGTATCTAGTTGCCTACCTAAATCACCTAGAGGGGGGTGAATAGGTGATCTCTACGTCTTTTGTGGAATTAAAAATTAAACGTAAAGCACAGCACACAAAATAAATCACAGCCACAGATAACACCAGGAATTTATAGTGGTTCCCCGTACTTGGGTACTCCACTGCCGGCCTCGCCAATCTAGCACCACAGCTAGACTTGACTACTCACTAAATCTCGGATCAAGAACGATCCTACAGTCTCGGAGTCAAACTCCTACAAACTCTGAGAGAACCTCTCTTACAACTCGGAGAAAACTTCTCCTACAACTTGGAGAACAACCTCTCCTACAACTCGGAGATAACAACTCCTACAAAAGATGATAAAAGATTTTGAACAAAGAGATACCAGATCTGAATAACAGAGGCGTTTTCTTCCTTCTTCTTGAATAGCTTTTGAGAACGATGAGGAAGAACAACGATCCTTCAAATCTGTCTTTAGCAATCCGAAACGATCCAATAGAGATTGTAGAAACAGAACACAGATCAATCGAATCCTTCTTGATAGAAATCGGCAACTCCAATGAGTAGATCGATCTCCAATCGTAGACGACGGCGAGGCGGCGCTTTTCACGTTCTTTTTGATCGGGAGAGAAATTAGGGTTTGAGAACGATTTTAAAACTTGTTATAATAACTCAAGAGAGATCCTATATATAGAGGGAAGCAATTAAGGATTAAATCGACCTTAAATGCACTCCATATAGCCTTTAGGATCGGGAGAGAGCGTTTATGAAACGACAAGAACAGAGAAAACAAATTAGATAAAATTTCGAACAGAATTCTCGAGACATAAGGGTTTTCTCGAGATATGAGGGATCTCCCGAAATATGAAGCAAAGAGAGCAGGAAGGAGATGTCTCGAGAACTTGATGATCTCTCGAGACTTTACAAGGATTTCGGACATAAGGTCTTTCGAGACATGCTTGATCTCTCGAGACATCAAGAACCCATATCTCGAGATCCAAAGAACTTGCCTCTTGAGACATGTCAGAACTCTCGAGACATACTTGATCTCTCGAGACATGTCCTTAGGAAAATTGTTTTCAACAATTTTCTTTTCTTCTCTTGAACACTTGCTGCAACCGCACTCCAAAGTCTTCAATAGTCTTGAAAATGAAGTGTACCCCAATAGAGAGATCACACATGAGTCATCACCATGTTTCATATAATGAAGAATTACATTGTATGAAACTGTGTTTGCAGACCCATTGTGACCTGACATTGAGTTACACTTAGTAATGATAATCTGCAGGACAATACTGGAAAAGCATATCAAATACAAATGCAATTCAATCTTAGTTTAAGGGTGACTTCTCACAAATCAAGGTAATGGTGATTACAATTTCCAACAATCTCCCCCTATTTGTAGAAGTCAGAACCCTATATACTAAGTTGAATTACAACAATATAGAACAAATATGCTACACTACACAAAGATATGAAAATGAATAAGTAGAGAACGTCAAATCAACAATTATATATATATGTCTAAATTGAATTGTTAAGAAGACTTGATGTTCAACAAAATCAGAACCAAAACAGAATATGTCTTGACAGCATCAGCACTATCATTACGATCTTCTTTTCATCTTTTCTTCTTGTCTGGAGAAATAAGCATAAGGCTTGGGATGGTAAAACGGAGGTGGATCCGGAGCATCAGCATTATTATATCCAAAAGCCCTGAAATGAATCCTTCTCTTCCTTTGAGCTGTCTCATGTTTTTCCCATTCTTGAGAGTTGTAGCATTCAGATCAATTCATTTTACCTTCATGAACTAACTTATAGGTTTCAAGAATAATGTCTTTTGAGACTGGGCTCCAGATTTCTGGAAAACTCTTCTCAACCTTAGCTTTGCACTGACCTGTAGAGCTAGAACTTGGAACAGATCGACTAGCAGAAGGACCTTCACTAAACATTCTTTTTCTTTTGGTCCCAGCCCTATCTGATTGATCTTCAACAATAGGAGCCTTCCCAAGTAGTTCTTCTGGCCTTGGAGAAAACTGAGGAACAGGAACATCTGGATCAATTGCCAACTCAGGAAAAATCTGATTATGAAGCCACGTTGCTGTTTTGAAGGAATAAGCATTAATATCAGCAACTTGCTTCAGCATCCTGGAAGAGAACTGCTCAAACTGAGAATTCCATGAGCTTTGAAGAGCAGATACGGAGCTTTCAATCAAGTCTGTCATTTGAGCTACTATATTTTCCTCCCCCTTTCTGACTTCTACAGATAGGGTTTGGAGAATATCATCTTTGAAATGGCCCACCTCATCAACAACTCTGAAGGTGTTAGCCTCTGCATCATTACTCATCGATTGTTGAAGTTGGGTTACTATTACAGTCTGTTTCAACACTGTGCCTACACCTTCAGTTGCATGTTCAATTTGCTTGCTCCCTAGACTCATCAAATCAGAGAGATTTTCATAATTTGATTTGATTTTGTCTAACTCCCTACCAAGATCACTTTCAACTGAGGCAATCTTCCTGTGAACAGTCGTCAAGGAGTTCTCAAACTGTTCACTTTGCTTCTTGAGCATAGCTTCAATCTTGCCCAGAAGAGAATCTGCATCATGGATTGGAGGGGAAGGATGAAAGGATGGAAGAGTAGCAGCAGGGGCAGCACCAGGAGCATCATCAGGGATTTCTTCAATCTCAAGAGAAGAAACCTAGTTATCTTCTGCACAACCTAGCTCATCTGGAGCATTCTTGGTTGTGTCAAACTCTGACTCCCGCTCAACATGTACTAGGGGAGGTGATAATTCATGAACTGACATAGCATCATCATCTTCAAAAACATAATCAGCACCAGACCCTGCCTGTTGGCCACTGAGACTGTGCCCTTCAGATATTTCTTGTTGAATATTCTTCAGAACAGCTGAAACTATCTCATTTGCTAAAGAAGTTTCTGCTGCAACAACTGATGGAGAAGGAGGTGGTGGTGGAACTGAATCTTGAGTGTGAACATGAGAGGGTGATGGGATAGTATCTGTCGGATCTGACTGTGTCACTGATGGAATAAGTTCTGTTGGAGCTGAAGAGGGCTGACCTTTTGCTTTAGAACGGATTGGCAGCTTGGCACGACTTGAAGCTTTAGAACGGATCCGAAGAGGAGGAATTTCTGCTTCACTTGCAGCTGCAGACTGATGAGTCTCCCCCTCAGAAGTAGCACTAGCCATTCCTGGCTTCTTGATTCGAATATCCCATCTCTGCATGGAGATGACATCGATCTTCTTGAGATGGTGGATGACTGTACCTTTAGACATGTCAAAAATAGCAGGATTAAACTGATTCAGGAACAAAGAGATGATCCGGGCAAATTTTGGAGAATTAATACAGGTTTTGATATTAGAGAATAAGATTGAGGCCCAATCTCTCTTTTTCCCTAACACGATTCCAGCCATCAACAGAAAAGTCTCTTCAGACACATGCCCTTGTGTGCCTGTCTTGCAGAATAGAACTTGTAAGATTATGTCCACCAGGAGCTTCCCTGCATCATTCATCTTGTGCCTCTTAACTGCAGAAAAATCTGAGTCCAGACCACAGTACCTTGTTGTTCTCAACCAGTCATTGTCATCTAGATCTTCTTCAGCTTCTATTTCAGACATTTGCAAATACTTAGTAAGAGTCTTTGGAGAGACTTTGATTTTGATACCCTTAACAAAAGAGATCAACAATCTTCCTTCCTTAATAGGTTTCACATTGATAAAGAATTCTTCCACCTCATCAAACAGCACGCGGCAAGGATGTTCCAGACGAATGAAAGACCAGCGGCATCAAGCATACAGAAAAGATTTTTGAAATCCTCGGATAAACCGGCGATTCCTGAGCGAATGACTTCACTGCCGACGTCGATCTTTGGAAGAGAAGAAGGAGCCATTGAAGCAAGATATGGAGAACTGTCGAACGGAGAGGATGAAGAATCAAGAGCCATCGAGAGCACTGAGACCTGTCGCTAACCGTCGCTGCTCGAGAGAGAGTCGAAAGGTCGGGGAGAACTCGGAAATTGATTTCGTGAACATCAAGTTTTCGATTTCTTATATATGTATATGATTTTGATTTAACGTTAAAATGACATTTTGAAGAAAATTAAAAGTGGAAATAGCGCGTACCTGACGTTTGGAATTCTTAAAGAAAACTATGTCTCGAGACATCGGGTATGTCTCGAGAACTCAGGAGTTTCAACAGGTTATTTCCTTCATTGATGTCTCGGGAGATGACCCATATCTCGAGACATCACCATATCTCGAGATCTTGAACTTGTCTCGAGAGAACTAGCTTGTCTCGAGAAATCCCAGAAATTCTTTGGATTTCGAGACTTTAAAGTGACTTGAGTTGTCGAGAACACAGATAGTTCCCGAGACAACATGTAGTTCTCGAGACATGCCTGAAGTTTTCAGGAAAAGTTCTGAATTTTTGTAATCTTCATGTCTTCATGGTTTTGCTTGACTTGATCATTACTCCATGTTGAGCATTCCAAGTTCCGTCTTGAAGAAGGAGAACTTAGTCTCATCCAGTGGCTTCGTGAATATGTCAGCAACTTGCTTATCCGTGGGGACATAACTTAGATTTATATCACCCATCTCCACATGCTCCCGGATAAAGTGATATCGTAGCTCGATGTGCTTTGTCCGACTGTGAGAGACTGGATTATTTGCGATAGCAATTGCACTGGAAGAGTCGAAAAACATGGGAATGTCTTTGATCTTCATGTTGTAGTCTTGAAGTTGATTTCTTATCCATAGAAGTTGTGCGCAACAACTGCCAGCAGAAATGTATTCTGACTCGGCGGTTGATATTGCAACACAATTCTGCTTCTTGCTACTCCAGGAAATAAGTCTCCTTCCGAGGAATTGACACGTCCCAGAAGTGCTTTTCCTGTCGTCTTTGCTACCTGCAAAGTCTGCATCTGAAAAACCAATTAGTTCGCTATCATTACTTCTTGGGTACCATAAGCCAAGATTTGGTGTGCCTTTAAGGTATCTCAAAATTCGCTTTGCAGCAGTATAGTGGGATTCCTTAGAATTCACCTGATATCTAGCATATACACATGTAGAAAACATTATATTAGGTCTACTGGCAGTAAGGTAGAGCAAGGAGCCAATTATGCTTCTGTACTTGGTTTCATCAAAAGGTTTCCCTTTCTCATCCTTGTCCAGAGACGTAGCTGAGCTCATTGGAGTCCTCATAGAGGTTGCACTCTCCATTCCAAATTTCTTAATCAACTCCTTAGTGAACTTTGTCTGAGAAATGAAGATTCCATCTTCAGACTGTTTCACTTGAAGTCCTAAGAAATATTTCAGCTCACCCATACTGCTCATTTCAAATTTCCCTTGCATAAGTTTAGAAAACTTTTTGCAGAGGTTATCGTCCGTAGAGCCAAATATGATGTCATCGACATATATTTGCACTAGCAAAATCTTGCCTTTTACTTCCCTAAGAAATAATGTCTTATCTATCTTTCCTCTTGTGAACTTGTTCTCAAGAAGAAAGTTAGACAGCGTCTCATACCAAGCTCGAGGAGCTTGTTTCAAACCATATAAAGCTTTTTGTAATAAATAAACGTGATTGGGATGTTCAGGATTAACAAAACCTGGGGGTTGTTCAACGTATACTTCCTCTTTAATGTCTCCGTTTAGGAAAGCGGATTTGACATCCATTTGATATACGGTGAAACCCTTGAAAGCAGCATAAGCAAGGAAGAGTCTGATCGCTTCGTGCCTTGCTACTGGAGCGTACGTCTGATCGAAGTCGATGCCTTCCTCTTGTCTGTATCCTTTAGCTACAAGTCTGGCTTTGTTCTTTATGATTGTTCCTTCTTCATCCAGCTTGTTTCTATACACCCACTTTGTTCCAATGACATTTTTGTCCTTGGGTTTTGGAACAAGTGTCCATACCTTACAGCGTTTGAACTGATTTAATTCTTCTTCCATAGCAATTATCCAAGATGGATCTTCATTTTCCTCTTGGAATTTCTTTGGTTCGACCTGCGAGAGAAAACTTAAATGCATATTTTCGTTAATGGTACCTCGTCTTGTTCTTATTCCTTCATGAGGATCTCCTATGATCTGATCAACTGGATGATCCCTCATGTGTCGTAGCCCGAGGTTCCTTGCATGATTTGAACCAATAGGAGTTTCTTCTACTGTTGGAGAATCTTCCTCCACTTGGATTGGCTCTTCATCAGGATGATCTTCTTCATAGGTAGTTATTGGGGGAATCTTGATGAAGTGTTGAGAATTTTCTACAACTGGCTGATCCAAGCTTAAGTCCTGCAGCTTTGAACCTGTGTCTACAGAAGAAATGCTAGAGGAGTTGCCTTGTAGCATGCTCGTCTCATCAAATACAACATTAATAGATTCTTCTACCACTAGGGTTTTCTTGTTAAAAACTCTATATGCCCTACTATGGCTACTATAACCTACAAAAATACCTTCAAAGCTCTTTTCACTAAACTTAGTTTTGTAATGCTTTCCATTGTTTAGCACAAAGCATTTACTACCAAAGATTCGAAAATAAGAAATGGTCGGTTTCTTGCCTTTTAGAAGTTCATAAGGAGTCTTTTCATGGTTTTTGTTTATGAGCGCTCGGTTTTGCACATGGCATGCAGTATTGACAGCTTCAGCCCAGAAATATTCAGGTAGTGAAGAGTCACTCAACATGGTTCTGCAAGCCTCAATAAGTGTTCTATTCTTTCTCTCAGCTACTCCATTTTGTTGTGGAGTTCGAGGAGAGGAAAACTCATGAAAGATACCGAGGCTTTCACAGAATTCTGTCATGGCTCCAGATTCAAATTATGTACCATGGTCACTTCTGATTTTGACCACCGAACAGTTAAATTCATTCTGGACTTGCCTGACAAAACTAGTGAAAGTGTCAAAGGTATCTGACTTGTGTTTCAGAAAGAATACCCAGGCAAAATGAGAGTAATCATCTATAATAACCAATGTGTAAGACTTTCCTCCTAAACTTCTAATTTGCAAAGGACCAAACAAATCCATATGGAGCAGGTATAAACACCTGGTTGAATCTTTGCCAATAATGCTCTTAAAGGTAGCTCTTGTTTGCTTGCCTTTTACACATGCATGACAAGGTCTATCTTTAATGCACTTAACATCTGGTGCATCTCGCACTAAGTTTTGAGAAAACAATTTATTAATAGTTTTGAGATTTATATGTGCTAATCTCTTGTGCCAATGGTCAACAAGAGATGCACTATCTTTTGCCAAAAGACATACTGGTGTAGAAGATGATATACACAGAAAATTTAAACAAAATATGTTTCTACAGCGAATGCCTGATAAAATCGTTTCATGATTTCCAGCCGACTTTATCAAACACTTATCTTTATGAAAATCAACAGTGTATCCTTTATCACAAAGTTGACTTATGCTTATCAGATTATGTTGTAATCCTTCCACATAAGCTACATCGGAAAACGATACATTACCATTAGAAATCATACCATAGCCTTTAGTTATTCCTCTGTCTGAACCGCCAAAAATAACTTTTGGACCGTTCGCAACTGGAATGTAGTTTTGCAAAATGCTTCTTGTCCCGGTCATATGCCGAGAGCATCCACTGTCCAAGTATCAGATAGGATTTTTATTGACCTTTGGACATACCTGCAAAAACAAATCATTTCGCCTTAGGAGCCCAAACAGATTTGGGTCCTTGGTCCCGTGTCAGTTGAGCACCACGATGAATGATAACATTGCGAGTGGTCTGCCTTGCAACGTTCACTTGTGGTCTCCTAGTATACGTTGTATTAAACCAACAATCAACGGCAAAGTGACCAATTTTGCCGCAGCACCAACAGTCGAATCTGTTGTACCTTCTTTTTACACTCTCCTGCTTAACTTTTTGAACGTTAGCTCTTGCAGGAGCAGCCCTTTTAGATGAGGATGCCTCATGGGGGCAACACACACAAGGTGATATTGTCTTCTTCGGCTTTGGTGCAACAGCATTCACTTTTGGTGCTTTCTTAGCGCTCGGACCATGAACAAACGGACCGTACCCTTTCCGATTAATCTCTTGATAAGGTGCTTGAAAAGCACTATCACCAAAGTTTCGGGGAGGAGCCCATTCCTTATGATCATTCACAGGTGAAAAAGAAATTGGTCGTGTGAAATGACCATAGGAACTCTCCATATCATAAGCATTCGTAGGGAATATGACTCTCTTGAATGCTACAGGCTCTTGATGAGCTTTCCCTTTTTCTTTGGTAGTAGCTTTCTTAGCAACCAAACCATTCTTCTTAGCAATTGTATTTTTTGAAGAATTGTTAGTACTAGCTTCATGCCCTATACCGCTTCCTTTTGCCTTAGTGGTAAAAGTACCAATAATTGGCAGAACAGTTTTGGGTTGAGAGAATGCTTCAACCAACTTCTTCTCAGCCGCAAGCTGTTCCTCCAAGACATTTATCGAATGTTCTCTCAGGGCAAGAGTCTCTTCCGAGCTTTTGATCTTGTCTTTCAAGGCTTGGACTTCCTCTTTGAGAGAAGAAAGTTCTTCAACTTCTTTTCTCAAGTTAGATTCCACCTCCTTGAGAGCCATGATCTCCTTACCCTGATTTTTGACAACCTTTCGGCACTTGTCAAAGCTTTGGAGCATTTTGGTATATTGAGACATGAGCTCAGATTCATCGTCTGAGGGGTTATCCTTTTGTTCAGCCGAAGCATAATCAGAATCAGATAGGATAGTGTGATCATTTACCTTTCCGGTGTACGGGGGTGCTTCTTCATCATCAGACATGGCCATCAGACCGAAGTAAGCTTCTTCTTCATCACTCGACTCATCGGAGTCACTGTCGCTCAGAGTTTTGGCTTTCTTAGCGACGAAGCTTCTATCTGATTTCTTCTTTCCGTGGATGGATTTCTTGTCTTCTTTCCTTCCACCTTCTTTCTTCTTATAGGGACACTCAGTAATCATGTGCCCTGGCTTATTACAACAGTAGCAAATAATGTCAGAAGAAATGTGTTTGTTCTGTTTGGATTTATACCTGTCATTATTGCTTGAGCCCTTCCTGTGATATTCGCCATCACGAAGAGAATATTTATGATCCGAGGAAGACGGCTTGTTGTTCATGTGCCTTCGCTTGTTCAGCAGTTTCTTAAACTGACGGGAAATTAAAGAGAACTCCCCATCAGACAGTTCGGAACAGGAGGAGCTGGCTTCCGATTCTTCTTCATTATCAGATTCCTTTTCTCTGATCGGTGTCACTGCTTTGCTCTTCTTTGAATTCTCTGCCTTCAAAGCTAAGGTTCTTTCTTTGCTTGAAGCTCGATTTACATCCTCTTCGGACTTTCGGATGTTCATTTGTAATTCATGAGACAGCAGCTTTCCGAATAGATTCTGAGGTTCTAGACTTGGCAGTTTTCCAAACTCTCTTATGGCAACAATTTTGCTATCCCAGTCTTTCATTAGAGAACGCAAGAATTTGTCATTTAGTTCACCGTTTGTGAACTCCCTGTCGTAGTTCCTCAGACCATTGACTATTTTGAAGAATCGCTCGTACGCATCAGCAATGCACTCCTTCTTATTCTGCTTAAACGCCTCGTACTCTTGATTGAGTAGAGACCTTCTATCTTCTCTTACCTCGTCAGTACCTTCCATTAGAACAATTAAGGATGTCCACATCTCTTTGGCTGATTTGCAGTGGATTAAGTTTTGCAACATGGAGTCGTCCACTGCACTAGCAATTATGTTCTTAGCCTTCTTGTCAAGAGCAACAAGAGCTATCTCATCCTTGGTCAAATCCATCATTTTCTTAGGTATCTGAACAGTAGGATTTGTAGACGAAGCGGTCATTGGCACATGGGGACCTTCTTCCATGACTTGGAAGATTCTGGGATCTGCAGCTTCCATATAAAAACGGACTCTTTCCTTCCACATAGGAAAGTTGGCCTTAGTGCAGATGGGCAATTTCAGAGATGATTCATTGACTCTATCCATGGCTAGCTAGCAACTAGAGGGATGGATCCTGTTCAAGGTGTTAACCTAGCAACGAACAACGACCCTCTGATACCAACTGAAGTATCTAGTTGCCTACCTAAATCACCTAGAGGGGGGTGAATAGGTGATCTCTACGTCTTTTGCGGAATTAAAAATTAAACGTAAAGCACAGCACACAAAATAAATCACAGCCACAGATAACACCAGGAATTTATAGTGGTTCCCCGTACTTGGGTACTCCACTGCCGGCCTCGCCAATCTAGCACCACAGCTAGACTTGACTACTCACTAAATCTCGGATCAAGAACGATCCTACAGTCTCGGAGTCAAACTCCTACAAACTCTGAGAGAACCTCTCTTACAACTCGGAGAAAACTTCTCCTACAACTCGGAGAACAACCTCTCCTACAACTCGGAGATAACAACTCCTACAAAAGATGATAAAAGGTTTTGAACAAAGAGATACCAGATCTGAATAACAGAGGCGTTTTCTTCCTTCTTCTTGAATAGCTTTTGAGAACGATGAGGAAGAACAACGATCCTTCAAATCTGTCTTTGGCAATCCGAAACGATCCAATAGAGATTGTAGAAACAGAACACAGATCAATCAAATCCTTCTTGATAGAAATCGGCAACTCCAATGAGTAGATCGATCTCCAATCGTAGACGACGGCGAGGCGGCGCTTTTCACGTTCTTTTTGATCGGGAGAGAAATTAGGGTTTGAGAACGATTTTAAAACTTGTTATAATAACTCAAGAGCGATCCTATATATAGAGGGAAGCAATTAAGGATTAAATCGACCTTAAATGCACTCCATATAGCCGTTAGGATCGGGAGAGAGCGTTTATGAAACGACAAGAACAGAGAAAACAAATTAGATAAAATTTCGAACAGAATTCTCGAGACATAAGGGTTTTCTCGAGATATGAGGGATCTCCCGAAATATGAAGCAAAGAGAGCAGGAAGGAGATGTCTCGAGAACTTGATGATCTCTCGAGACATTACAAGGATTTCGGACATAAGGTCTTTCGAGACATGCTTGATCTCTCGAGACATCAAGAACCCATATCTCGAGATCCAAAGAACTTGCCTCTCGAGACATGTCAGAACTCTCGAGACATACTTGATCTCTCGAGACATGTCCTTAGGAAAATTGTTTTCAACAATTTTCTTTTCTTCTCTTGAACACTTGCTGCAACCGCACTCCAAAGTCTTCAATAGTCTTGAAAATGAAGTGTACCCCAATAGAGAGATCACACATGAGTCATCACCATGTTTCATATAATGAAGAATTACATTGTATGAAACTGTGTTTGCAGACCCATTGTGACCTGACATTGAGTTACACTTAGCAATGATAATCTGCAGGACAATACTGGAAAAGCATATCAAATACAAATGCAATTCAATCTTAGTTTAAGGGTGACTTCTCACAAATCAAGGTAATTGTGATTACAATTTCCAACATAATCAGAAGAAGAAATGCAGTGTATTAATACCTGCTCATGTTCTGAATTGCTGTGGCTGTACTTATTTTCAGTTATAGCCATCAGCCCATGGTCTTCTAGAGAGACCTCATCCTCATCTACATCAATATCTGAACGTGATAGAGGGGCCCTGATTCCTATCCTGGCAGCAGGACAGTCTTCTTCCTCCTGATCAGCAAACAACCCCAAGTAGGCTTCCTCCTCATCATCTGAAACTGAAGATGAAGATTCAGATTCACTCCAGCTTTTGCCTTTCTTAGCTAGGAAGGATTTTTCTCCCTTCCTCTCCTTCTGGTGGTGAGTTTTCTTGTCACCTCTTTCCTTTCTCTTGACTGGACAGTCAGCAATGACATGTCCAGGCTTACTACAGCAATAGCAAATTATGTTAGTTGAAACATGTTTACTAGACTTAGAGTCATACCTGTCCCCTTTGGGGTGATGCCTCTCAGATCTGTAATAATCCTTCTTGGGATGAGAAGAGGAGGAAGGTTTGTTCTTCCATTGTTTTCTCTTGATCATCTTCTTGAACTGCCTTGTGAAGACAGCAAACTCCTCATCAGAAGAGGAGCTGTCTGATTTGCTGCTCTCAGATTTCTCAGATTCAGCAGCCTTTCTTGGAGATGACTGCACTCTAGCCTTGTTCCTCTTAGAGCTTTCAGCTTTGAGAGCAACAGATCTATCCCTTGTGTGAGCCCTGGAGGAGGAATCCTCCTCCTTTCTTGCAGAAAGCTGTATCTCATATGAGAGCAGTTTCCCAAACAGTGTATGGGTGGGGGGTTTCTCCAAGTCTTGCTCATTCCCTGATTGCACAGATTTTAGTGTCCCATTCTCTAGTTAGAGATCTAAGGAACTTGTCATTGAGTTCATAATCTGTGAACACCCTTCCATAGGTCCTTAGTTCATTTACAATCCTAAAGAACCATTCATAGCATATGGAGACATTCTCCTGGCTCAGGTGTTTGAAGGCTTCATACTCTTGATTGAGGAGTGACTTTCTATCATCCCTCACTTCAGCCGTTCCCTCCATATAAACAACCAATGTGTCCCACATTTCCTTGGCAGTTTGGCAGTGGACCAAGTTATGAAAAGTAGTGTCATCAATGGCATTTACTATTATGTTTTGGGCTCTCTTGTCCATAGTATACAATGCTATCTCATCATTGGTCAGCTCAGAAAATACCTTAAGTACTTTTCTAGTAGGTTCAATAGTGGAGACTTTCTCAAAGGTATAAGGACCATTTTTGACAGTCAAAAAGATCCTTGGGTCTGAGGCTTCCATGAATAGCCTTACCCTTTGATTCCATATCCCAAACTTTTCTTTGGAGCATATGGGCAACTTCATTGACCCCAACTCCTTCTTCATTCCACTGTTGGCCATTGGATTTCAGGTTTGACTACTCCTGTATAGGATCTGATCAGACTGTTAAGTCTTTTTGATCAACCTGGCTCTGATACCTTTTGATAGTTTATATAGGTGTTGTCAATAATACCTGGGGGGGTGAATATGTTTTAATTATTTTCTTTGTTTAAACCTAATGTTTCTAGCTGCAGAAAACACAAGCACAGAAAACACACAAGGATGTATAGAGGTCCCTCAAGACCGGGTGTCTTGAGTAGTCCTCTTTCCCCCTTCACATTTATAACAGTGAGTTAGACAAGGCCACAAACTCCAATCTCGGCTCCTTGAGCTTACACCACAAGTTCCTCAGAACTTCTCAGATTAATAGTGATCCTACCTCAGGCACAGCATCCCTACACTCAGGCTCAACAGCCCTGCACTCAGGCTCAACAGCCCTACCCCTCAGGCTCAACAGCCCTACACCTCAGGCACAGCAGCCCTACAGCTCAGAGTTATATAACTCCTACCACTCAGAAATCCCACAGATTTCATACCTCAGACCTATCAAGAAGTCCTACCACTCAAGCTGTCAACACAGCTTTACACACAGGCTCAACAGCCTTTCACTCAGGCAACAATGCCTTACAAAGATATAATAGAGTTTGAGCTAGATACAAAAGACAAAAGGTTTACTCTTAGGTCTTCTGAATCCTTTCTTCAGATCTGAAAACAGCAGCTTCAGATTTGTATCACCTTGATCTTCTCCTTCAACAAAGCAGAAGATCAACTTGCCCTTCTTGAGTTTGTACAGGAAGAGCTATCTAATCTTCCTTAGAAGATTAACTTCAGCTTCAGAGAACAACTTCAACTAGCTGAAACGTGAATACTCGATTGCGGCGTGCAGCAAAACCTTTTCAATGGAACAGTTCTTGTTGTTGTGCCCTAGCATCTTCTTTTATACCTCTAGATGGCTTCAACAGCTATATCGATCATCCTGACACAGTATGGGGCATATTTGAGTTGCTTTTCCCTCTCAATTGACGCTTGCGCCAAAAGCAGATCCCGTCAGCACATTTGGATCTGTCTCAGCGGTTGGGTTGAGACAGCATCCAGTCTCAGCGGTTGGGCTGAGACAGCTTCCAGTCTCAGCGGCAACTCCAGTCACCTTCTCAGCGGTTGTTCCAGTCTCCTTCTCAGTGGATCCGCTGAGAAGGCTCCTCATCTCAGCGGTTCTGACCCTTTGTCTCAGCGGTTATGCTGAGACAGATCTTCATCTCCTTGTAGATGATTTCTTCTTATCTAAGGCCATGTTTGGCCTTTCCTTTTGAGTTACCTGTGCATGTATATCCTACACAAGTATAGCTTTGTTAAATACAATATGTCCTTAGCATTGAAAGTGATGCCTCTTCAAATCAAGGTAATATTGAGGGTAATATTCCCAACAATACCTATCAATCAATTGATTGACATCCTCCTCAGGACCTGATTCACTTCCAACTTTAGATGGAGGAGATTCAGATTCTTGACCTGTTTCATAATCAGAAGAAGAAGAAATGTAGTGTATAAATACTTGCTCATGTTCTGAATTGCTGTGGCTGTCCTCATCTTTAGTTATAGCCATCAGCTCATGATCATCTTGAGTGACCTCATCCACCTCTACATCACTATCTGAATGTGATAGTGGGGCCCTGATTCCTATCTTGTCAGCAGGATAGTCTTCTTCCTCCTGATCAGCAAACAGCCACAAGTAGGCTTCCTCCTCACCATCTGAATCTGAAGATGAAGATTTAGATTCACTCCAGCTCTTGCCTTTCTTAGCTAGGAAGGATTTTTCTCCCTTCCTCTCCTTCTGGGGATGAGGCTTCTTGTCACCTCTTTCCTTTCTCTTGACTGGACAGTCAGCAATGACATGTCCAGGCTTACTACAGCAATAGCAAATTATGTTAGTTGAAACATGTTTACTAGATTTAGAGTCATACACGTAGCCTTTGGGATGTTGCCTCTCAGATCTGTAATGATCCTTCTTGGGATGAGAAGAGGAGGAAGGTTTGTTCTTCCATTGTTTCCACTTGATCATCTTCTTGAACTGCCTTGTGAAGGTGGCAAACTCCTCATCAGAAGAGGAGCTGTCTGAATTGCAGCTCTCAGATTTCTCAGATTCAGCAGCCTTTCTTGGAGGTGACTGCACTCTACCCTTGTTCTTCTTAGAGCTTTCAGCTTTGAGAGCAACAGATCTCTCCCTTGTGTGAGCCCTGGAGGAAGTATCCTCCTCCTTTCTTGCAGAAAGCTGCATCTCATATGAGAGCAGTTTCCCAAACAGTGTATGGGTAGGGGTTTCTCCAAGTCTTGCCCCTTCCTTGATTGCACATATTTTAGTGTCCCAATCTCTAGTTAGAGATCTAAGGAACTTGTCATTGAGTTCATTATCTGTGAACACCCTTTCATAGGTTCTTAGTTCATTTACAATCCTAAAGAACCTTTCATAGCACATGGTGATATTCTCCCGGCTTAGTTGTCTGAAGGCTTCATACTTCTGATTGAGGAGTGACTTTCTATCATCCCTCACTTCAGTTGTTCCCTCCATATAAACAACCAATGTGTCCTACATTTCCTTGGCAGTGTACCAAGTTCTGAAATGTAGTGTCATCAATGGCATTTACTATTATGTTTTGGGCTCTTTTATCCATAGTGTACAATGCTATCTCATCATTGGTCAGCTCAGAAAATACCATAAGTACTTTTCTTGTAGGGTCAATAGTGGAGACTTTCTCAAAGGTATAAGGACCATTTTTGGCAGTCAAAAAGATCCTTGGGTCTGAGGCTTCCATGAATAGCCTTACCCTTTGCTTCCATATACAAAAGTTTTCTTTGGAGCATATGGGCAACTTCATTAACCCCAACTCCTTCTTCATTCCACTGTTGGCCATTGGATTTCATATTTGACTACTCCTATATAGGATCTGATCAGACTGTTAAGTCCTTTTGAT
The DNA here is from genome assembly GCA_033032865.1 of Dactylorhiza incarnata. Lineage (NCBI taxonomy): Eukaryota > Viridiplantae > Streptophyta > Magnoliopsida > Asparagales > Orchidaceae > Dactylorhiza > Dactylorhiza incarnata. Next base: position 17,644,270 of record JAWHQI010000024.1, read on the forward strand.
GAACCTCGCTCTGATACCACTTGATAATTTGTCAGGTGTAGTCAATTACCTAGAGGGGGGTGAATAAGTTTTACTTATTTTCTTTCTATAATCCTAATGTATCTAGCTGCAGAAAACTCAATCACAGAAAGCACACAAGGATGTATAGAGGTTCCTCAAGACAGGGTGTCTTGAGTAGTCCTCTTTCCCCCTTCACCTTTCTAACAGTGAGTTAGACAAGGCCACAAACTCCAATTTCAGCTCCTTGAGCTTACACCACAAGTTCCTCAGAACTTCTCAGATCAAAAGTGATCCTACCTCAGGCACAACAACCCTACACTCAGGCTCAGCAGCCCTACACCTCAGGCACAGCAGCCCTACACTCAGGCTCAACAGCCCTATAGCTCAGAGTTCTGTAACTCCTACCACTCAGAAATCACACAGATTTCCTACCTCAGACCTATCAAGAAGTCCTACCACTCAAGCTGTCAACATAGCTTTACACACAGGCTCAACAACCTTTCACTCGGGCAACAATGCCTTACAAAGATATAAGAGAGTTTGTAATAAATACAGAAGACAAAAGGTTTACTCTCAGGTCTTCTGATTTCTTTCTTCAGATCTGAAAGACAACAGCTTCAGATTTGAATCACCTTGATTTTCTCCTTCAGCAAAGTAGAAGATCAACTTGCTCTTCTTGAGTTGGTACAAGAAGAGCTAACTAATCTCCTTCAGAAGATTAACTCCAGCTTCAGAGAACAAATTCAACTGGCTGGAACATGAAAACTCGAGTGCGGCTTGCAGTAAAAGCTTTTCAATCGAACAGTAGTTGTTGTTGTGCCCTAGCTTTTGCTTTTATACCTCCAGTAGGCTTCAACGACTATTTCAATCCTCCTGACACAGTATGGGGCAGATTGGAGTGGCTTTTCCCTTTTTATTTTCGCTTGCGCCAAAAGCAGATCTCGTCAGCACATTTGAATCTGTCTCAGTGGTTGGGCTGAGACAGCTTCCAGTCTCAGCGGTTGGGCTGAGACAGCTTCCAGTCTCAGCGGCAGCTCCAGTCTCCTTCTCAGCGGTTCCGCTGGGACAGACACAAGTCTCAATGGTTTTCCTCTATCTGCAGCTCTGCAAGCCCAGACTCCATCTCAGCGACTGGACTGAGACAGAGATGTCGTCTCAGTGGGTTTGGGCAGTCTGTTACCAATACTATTCCTTGTCTTGGAATAACCTAACCCTGCATGCTTATGAGATACAAATAGGGTTTATCAAATACAACTTGTACTTTGTATTTGAGTGTGAGGCCTCTTCAAATTAAAGGGACATTGAGGTTCAATTTCCCAACACTATTATTCTCGGCCTAACCTGGAGGGTACAAAATCAAGTATTGTTCGCCCTACTGTAGCGAACAATAATTTTGAACTTAAGCCTAGCATCATTCAAATGGTGCAGCAATATATGCAGTTCGACGGATTACAAGATGAAGATCGGAACTTGCATATTGCGAGCTTTATCGAAATCTGCGATACTTTTAAGATAAATGGCGTGAGTGATGATGCGATTAGATTAAAACTTTTTCTATTTTCCTTAAGGACTAAAGCTAAACAGTGGTTGAGTTCTCTTCCTAGAGGTTCTATCACCACATGGGCTCAATTAACAGAAACGTTTTTATCTAAATATTTTCCGCCCACCAAAACTGCAAAATTAAGAAATGATATTTCTTCTTTTAGTCAAATCGATTCTGAAATGCTTTATGTTACGTGGGAACGATTTAAAGAATTGTTAAGATGGTGCCCTCATCATGCTCTACCTGTATGGTTACAAGTGTAGACATTTTGTAATGGGCTAAATCAAACCACCAAGCAAATAATAGATGCGGCTTCCGGTGGTAATTTAAACCATAAAACTTCAGAAGCCGCTCTTGTGCTTTTCGAGGATATGGCGATGAACACTTATTAGTGGAACGTGCCAAGGTCTGCAGGTATGTACGAGGTTGACACTGTCTCCCAGTCGGCGTTGCAAGTAGAGATGCTGAGCAAGAAGATGACAGAGAAGACTTCTCCCTCTACCCCCAGGTATGGCAAACTGCAAATGCTGCCACCTAGTAGGTGGATTATTTAGGAAATGCACCTAGGCCTGCTTTTAATAATTTTTCTGCTTCTGCTTCAGCGCCGTTTAATATGTCGAACAATTATAATTCGGGATGGGGTAACCATCCAAATTTTTCTTTGAGTAATCCTTCAAATGCGATGCGTCCACCAACCAATTTTACACCACCACATCCTGCGCACAATGTTCAAAAACCTCCCACTTTAGAGGAAATGTTTTCAAAACATATTAATGTGAATGAGGCGACGATTCATAACTTAACGAGAATAGTTAAAAATCTTGAAAATCAAATCGGGCAGCTCGCCAAAATCATATCTGAGCGATCGCCTGGGGCTCTTCCTGCTAATACTGAGCCCAATCTGAGAGAACAAGCGAAAGCTATAACTCTTCAGAGTGGGAAAGAATTATCCGGTCCATCTGATCAATAGTGAAGAGCCTGAGTCAATTATCGCCCCTATTTTAAATAAACCACCGCTTTCAAATGATGTTATCGTTTCGCCTCCCATTTTAAAAAATTCTCCCGCTCCTCCTTACCCATCTCAATCAAATAAAGAAAAGTTAGATGATCAATATCATCATTTTTTAGAAATTTTCAAACAAATCCATATTAATCTACCATTCCACGAAGCGATTTCTCAAATGCCCAAATACACAAAGTATTTAAAGGATCTTCTAACAAATAAAATGAAATTAGAAAATTTATCTCTCGTGACGCTAAATGTTGAGTGCTCTGTGGTCTTAACAAATAATTTACCAAAAAAAATAAATGATCTAGGTAGCTTTTCAATTCCATGTGTCTTTGGTGACTTATTTGTGAAACACGCGTTAGCCGATCTAGGAGCAAGCATCAACTTGATGCCTTTTTCTCTCTTTAAGAAGTTAGGTTTGGGCACTCTAAGCCCGACCAGGATGAGTATACAACTTGCCGATAGGTCCATTAAGTATCCGTTAGGAATAGTAGAGGATGTGCTCGTAAAGGTTGACAAATTTATCTTTACGGTAGACTTTGTCATTTTAGATATCGAAGAGGATGTCGAGGTTCCCTTAATCCTTGGTCGTCCTTTTCTTGCCACCTCTCACGCGGTAATTGACGTAAGTAACAAAAATCTTCAACTTCGAGTTGGAGATGATAAAGTTTCCTTTTCCATCACTCCATCCATGAAAAACACGTTAGCAAATGATGATTCTTGTTTCTTTTTAGATGTTTCTAACAACGAGTCTTCTCTTTCTTTGCCAAATTCTTCTGAAAATGTTTTTTTTCTTCTTTTTCTGAACTCCCACATGATTTTCCGCCCGACACGGTTATGACCGTGGATAATATTTCTGAAAATTATCAAACTAAATCTAAATTTTATGAACAATTAACTTTTGATAAAGAAAAAGTTTTAATATCTTCATACGAGGAGCCACCTACTTTGGAACTTAAGCAACTATCCGATCACCTTAAATATATTTTTTTGGAAAAAAATTCTAATCTACCAGTTATAGTCTGGACATTTTTGACTGAATCGGAAAATGAAAAATTATTAACGGTTTTACAAAAGCACCGTCGATCTATAGCTTGGCAAATTTCAGATATCAATGGTATAAGTCCATCTTTTTGCACACATAAAATCCTTTTAGAAGATAACTCACGCGATGTCATTCAACCCCAATGCCGATTAAATCCAAATTTGAAAGATGTAGTAAGAAGTGAGGTAGATAAGTTATTAAATGCGAGGATTATCTATCCAATTTAAGATAGCAAGTGGGTGAGCCCGGTTCAAGTAGTTCCTAAGAAAGGTGGCATAACGGTAGTAGTAAATGAGAAAAATTATCTCATTCCAACACGAACGGTAATGAGGTTGCCAATGTGCATCGACTATCGCAAATTAAATGATTCCACTCGCAAAGATCACTTCCCCTTACCCTTTATCGATCATATTTTAGAACGCTTATCAGGACATAACATCAATTGTTTTCACGATGGTCTCTCGGGTTACTTCCAAATTCCTAGTTCACCTGAGGACCAAGAGAAAACAATGTTTACTTTGTTGGACATGTGTGTTACATCCCTTTGTTTGAGAATAACAAATCCTAAATTGTATTTGATCTTGCTTGTCGTGTGTTTATAGTGTGCAGGAACTATAGGTGCAATACTCTACAGGTAGAAAGCAGCTGAATTCAAACATCTGGAAGAATACACTACCGCCAGCGTTAGAGTTACTGCCAGGCGCTAGCTCAGGTTCCGTTCGACGAACTTGCCCGCGTCCGACGAAAATTTCAGTCGACGAAATTTTTGTTCGACAAAAATTCCATTCGATGAAATGTCGTTCGACGAATTTGCCTATGTTCGACGAAAATTCCGTTCGACGAACTTGAAGCTCCGTTCGACGAAATTGTTCCGTTCGACGAAAATTTGTTCTGCCACGTCGTCGACTGTTTCGCAACTGCTCCACACGAACGCTATAGCCAGCGCTAGCGCTACCTCCTGGCGCTATCTCAAGTTCATGCACAGCGCCACGCCGCCGTGGGTTTCGCAACCGCTGCACACGAACGCTACCGCAGGCGCTAGGAGCTACCGCAGGCGCTATCTTCAAGTTCTATAAATTTATAGGCCCTTTCTCGTTTTGGCTAATCCATCCCAGAGAGATTGCAAGTGCCACAATTCTACTTCTGCTATGCTGCAGAAGATGGATCTCCCACTAAAAGCTTAAGGAGAATTCTGGAGGAGGACAACGTCACGCTACATCCGAAGGACGGCTTCAACCTCGCTTATGCTACAGCGATCCTTCATCCTCATCTTCAGAGATCTCATATATGGAGTTTTATTATTGTTATCTTTATTTTCATTCCATATATTTTTGTAACTGTTTAGAGAATTCACCTTGTGTTGGCGACTAGGTCTTGGTAGGACTTAGGGAGTAATTCGCCTTGTGTTGGCGACTAGTTCTAGGTGATTAGATCTAGGGGGTGCTCGAGGCCATATCCGGGGAAGGATTGGCTAGAGCAGCTTGAGGCCTTATCCGGGGAAGGATAGGCTAAAGACAACCGGTTTGTGGGGATACAAGTCGGTATAGAAAAGGAAAAATTGTATTACTTTATACGCCTCCGATTTCAAGTGATATTGAAATCAATTTATCTAAACACATTTTCTATATAATATAATCATGTCTCTTTCTGTGTTTACTTGATTTCTATCATTTGGCATAATTTATAAAATTGCAAATTACAATAGTTTCCTTCTTTAAGTTAAATTGTTATTTCATTCTAAATTACTCAAAACAATTTAGTAAATTATCTAAAATTATAAAGAAGAATTTTATTCCCTTATTCACCCCCCCCCCCCCCTCTATGGGCGCCAATCAATCCAACATACTTGTCCCTTTGGCACCTTCGCCTATAGAAGAATGTCATTTGGTTTATGTAATGCGCCGGCTACATTCCCAAGATGTATGATGGCTATCTTTGACAAGTACGTAAAAGTCATTATGGAAGTATTCATGGACGACTTTTCAGTTTTTGGTGACTCTTTTGATTTATGTCTAGGAAATCTTGAGAAACTTTTAGAGAGAGGCGAAGAAACTAATCTCGTTTAGAATTGGGAAAAGTGCTATTTTATGGTACGAGAGGGTTTAGTCTTGGGTCATAAGATTTCTTCTAAGGGTATCGAGGTAGATAAGGCTAATATAGATGTAATCAAAAAATTACCTCCAGCTACAAGCGTAAAAGCAACTAGAAGTTTTCTAGGACTGCTGGTTTTTATTGTCGTTTCATAAAAGACTTCTCTAAGATCACTAAACCTCTCACTCATCTTTTAGAAAAGGACACTCCATTTCTGTTTGACGATGCTTGTTTATCCGCATTTAATTTGATTAAGGAAAAACTTATTAACGCTCCGATTATGATTGCTCCAGTTTGGAATCTTCCTTTTGAGATTATGTGCGATGCGAGTTGTTTCGCCGTTGGTGCGGTTTTAGGCCAACGTATTTCTTAAAAATTTCATCCTATTTACTATGCGAGTAAGCCTCTTGAAGTATCTAGTTGTCAACCTAAATCACCTAGAGGAGGGGGGGGGGTGAATAGGTGATAACTGCGTCTTTTGCGGAATTAAAAACTTGATAAAATAGAACGCACAGAAAGCAAATCACAAACACAGATAACATAAGGAATTTATAGTTGTTCCCCGTTCTTGGGTACTCCACTTGCCGACCTCGCCAATTTAGCACCACAGCTAGACTTGACTACATCACTATAACTCGGATCAAGAATGATCCTACAATCTCGGAGTCAACACTCCAAAAACTCGGAGACAAATCTCCTACAAACTCAGAGAAAATCTCTCTTACAACTCAGAGAAAAACCTCTCCTACAACTCGGAGACAAACCACTCCTACAACTCGGAGAAAAACCTCTCCTACAACAAATGTAAATTGAGATTGATACAATACTTATCAGTACAATAACAGATCTGAAAACACTGAGAGATCTTCTTCCTTCTTGAGGCTTGAAAAGCTTTGACTTGTTATCGATGAGGAAGAATTGAATATAACTCAGATCTGACCTTCCACGATTCGACTTGATCCAATAGATACAGTAGAGGATGGAGCAATGGTCAATCGAACCTTTTCGTCCATTGGAGACATTTAATTCAGAACAGTAGATCGATCTCCAGCAATGGCGACAGGCGACAACATTTTCTCGTTCTTACGGATCGAATAGAAATTAGGGTTATGATTAGAAAGATTAATGCTTGATTAATCCTTAAAAGAGAGCCTTATATAGCTAAGGACTTAACATCATGAATTAAGGTAGGATTAACCTTAAACGAAATCAGACGAGCTGTCACATCAGACAGAAGAAATTAACGTCCCGACAAACGGATCAAAAATCACTTAAAGGACGAAAACGAGACTTCTTGAGAAATACAAAACTTCTCGAGAAATTGCAGCTTCTACTCGGGAGAAGAAATAGAAGGATTTCTCGAAGGCTTGACATAAAACTTCTCGAGGGATAGTTGATTTCTCGAGAAAAGAATAGACTTCTCGAGAACTATTGACATCTCAAGAGAACAAACTTCAGAAAAACTTAACTATGCAGACGAGAATGACTTTCCGAGAGACAGACAGATTTCTCGAGAACTAATTTTAATTTCTCGAGAAATAGGGACTTGTCGAGAAAGCTTTAGAAACTTGGAATAAAAGGCTGAGAGGAATTTCTCGAGAGCTTACAAGGACTTCTCGAGACATCATTTGGATTTCTCGAGAAGTAGCCTGATTTCTCAAAAAATTAACTTAGAGAAAATATTATTCCTTCTTCTATTGGACACCAGCTGCACCTCCAAACCATGGGCTTCAATAGTCTTAAAGAAGAAGTGTATCCCAATAGAGAGATCACACATGAGTCAACACCATGTTCCACACAATGAGGAATTACATTGTATGGAACTGTGCTTATTGACCCACTGTGACCTGACATTGGTCTACACTTAGCAATGTGAACCTGTAAGAACAATACTAGAAAGACATATCAAATACACTAGCAATTCAATCTTGGTTCAAGGGTGACTTCCCACAAATCAAGGTTATTGTGGATACAATACCCAACAATCTCCCCCTATTTGTAGAAGTCAGAACCCTATTCACCAAGATGAATTGCATCAATATAAAACACAAACAAAACATACCATAGAGGAAAAGATATGAAAGCAAAGAGAGCATCAAAATCAATGACTATTTATATATATAAGATTGTCTTCATCAAAATCAACAACTATATATATATATTTAAGATTGCCTTCATGAATTAATGTTCACACAATCAGATTGAATAAAAATTTTGATGGGTCTCATAATCCTCTCTTCAGGTATTGCTTTTTTTCTTCTGTTCTTGTCTAGCAAAATAAGCATATGGCTTAGGATGGTACTTTAGAGGAGGGGCAGGAGCTTCAGGATAGCTATAACCATAAGTCTTGGAGTGTATTCTTCTCTTTTTCATGCTTGTCTCATACTTTTTCCATTCAGTTATGCTGAAATAGTCTGAAACTTTCATACCACCTTCATCCACTAGCTTGAATGAGTCAAGAACAATTATCTTAGAAATAGGAATCCACACCTCTGGAACATCTTCAGTAGCAACTGCCTTTCCAGAGCTTGCCCCAGGACAGACCTACTAGCAGATGGCCCTTCACCATACTTCCTTTTTCTTAAACCAGGCACCTTAGACTGAATTTCAGATTGTTCTGCAGAACAAACCTGGGAATAGTCAACAGGAGCTTCATATTCAGGTTTCCCTTCAGGTCTAGGTGAAAATTGAGGTTGAATGGCAAACTCAGGAAAAGTCTCATTATGAATCCACACAACAGTCTTTGTAGTGTGAGCATTGATATCTGCAATCTGCCTTTGGACACCAGAAGAAAATTGTTCATGCTGATTTCCCAAACTTCTTTGAAGTTCAGACAATGAATGATCCAAAAGCTCTGTCATATTATCCTCCCCCTTTCTGACTTCTATAGTAAGGGTTTGGATTACAGATTCTTTGAACAAACCAACCTCATCAATGATTTTGAAAGTATTTTCTTCAACTTTTGATTCTATAGATTCTTGAATCTTCCTCACTTGAAGAGTTTCTGCCAATACCCTTGCTACATCCTCAATTATATGGTCTATAGCTTGCCCACCTTGAATTACAAGCTCTTTGATTTTGTCTGCATTGACTTTAATTTTAGCTAGGCTTCTACTAATTTCTTTTTCATCAACTGAGATTCTAGTATGAACTTCCTGAATTGAATTTTCAAACTTTGCACTCTACTTCTTGAGCAACAACTCAATCTTACCAAGAATAGAATCTTACTCAAACAAAGGTGGAGATGGAGGTGTAGGAATAATAGCAGATCTGAAATCATCTGGAATTTCTTCAAGAACCACAGAACTTATAACTTTTGGAGAAGAAATTTTAACCACATTTCCTTCCTCACAAATTATCTCTACTTGAGCAACCTTGTGTGCTTCCTCACAGAACTCTTTCTCCCCCTCAAAATGTGTCGGGGGAGGAGATAACCCATGAACTGACACATCATCAGCTTCATTGGTAAAGCCAAAATCTGCACCAGATCCTGCCATTTGACCACTGGAACTGTGCTCTGCCATATCATCCTTTTGAATATCACTAACTATATCTACAATTATGGTAGCTACAAAATTTGCCTGAACATTCTCAATATCAACATCTAGAGGAGGAGGAGGAGGAGATGGAACAACATCATCTAATGTGAGAGGGAGAGTATCCTCCTCTTGAGCATTCAGAACATCTTGAGCATCATGAGCAACTGGATCAGTTGAAGCTTGAGCTGAGATAGGAGGTTGAGCTGGTTTTGCAGATTGAAGAGGTTCTAGAGGAACTGACAACTGTGGTAGAACTGGAGCTTGATGTTGAACTGGTGGCTGAGCTGGAATTGAAGTAGCACCTAGAGAAGGAGTATCAGAAGGAGGAGCTGGAGCTGATGTCCCATTTTGATCCTCAGAATTGATAGAGGGAAGAGGCTCCCCTTGGGAATTTGCACCTGCATTTACTGGCAAATTCACAGATTGAAGAGGTTCTTTCAAAAGTAAAAATTTCATTTCTACTACAAGACCCTTGCAAATAATTCATATGGATCTTTTTGGTCCCGTTAGCACTGCAAGTCTTGGTGGTAGATTATATATATATGTTTTAATAGATGATTTTTCAAGATATTGTTGGACATTATTTCTCTCTTCCAAATCTGATGCGTTTTGTGAATTTGCAAAATTATGTACTCGTATTCAAAATAAAAGTGATTTAAAAATTAAATGCATCCGCTCGGATCATGGAGGAGAATTTGAAAATGAAAAATTTACATCCTTTTGTGATATTTTAGGCATTTAACATGAGTTCTCTGCACCACGCATAGCACAACAAAATGGTGTTGTAGAAAGAAAGAATAGGACACTTCAAGAACTAGCACGCACTATGTTATGTGAATATAAATTACCTAAGTCCTTTTGGGCTGAAGCCGTAAGTACATTGTGTTATGTTTTGAATAGAATCATGCTTCGCCCATCTCTTAATCTCACACCATATGAACTCTATTTTCAAAAGAAGCCTAATGTATCTTATTTCAAAGTTTTTGGTTGTAAATGTTTTATTTTGAATACAAAAGATAGCTTGGGAAAGTTTGATGAAAAATGTGATGAAGGAACTTTTCTTGGGTACTCTTCAACTAGTAAAGCTTATAGAATTTTTAATAAAAGAACTAGTAGAGTTGAAGAGTCAATAAATGTAAAATTTGATGAGTTTGTTCCTTGTGTAGAAAAACTTTCCGCAGGCAACGAGGATGATCTCTTACAACCTTTGGAGCATGGTGATGAGGAACCTTCCAAAGAAGAAGAGGAGGAGGTCAAGGAAGATGAATATGTACCTCCAAGTGCCTTGAAATCACAAAGGATCATCCATGGGAATTGATAATTGGTGAACCATCCATCGGGGTAAGAACTCACTCTTCTCTTCATGAATCTTTTTCAAATATTTGTTTTGTTTCTGAAATAGAACCAAAAATCGTTTTTACTGCTTTAAATGATGAATTTTGGCTTTTGGCTATGAATGAAGAGTTAGAACAATTTGAGCGACATAATATTTGGAAATTAGTTGAAAGACCATCTAATCACCCAGTTGTAGGTGTAAAATGGATTTTTAAAAATAAATTATATGGTGAGTCAAGAATCTCTAGAAATAAAGCACGATTAGTAGCACAAGGATATTCTCAAATCGAGGGGATAGATTTTGATGAATCTTTTGCACCCGTTGCTAGATTAGAGTCTATAAGAATTTTTCTAGCATTTGCAAGCTTTAATAGAATAAAACTATTTCAAATGGATGTGAAAAGTGCTTTTCTAAACGGGTTTGTAAAAGAAGAAGTTTATGTTGAACAACCCCCCCCCCCCCGGTTTTATTAATGAAAAATTTCCAAATCATGTTTATAAACTAAAGAAAGCGCTTTATGGTTTAAAACAGGCGCCCCGTGCATGGTATGAAAGACTTATATCATTTTTATTAAAGCACGGTTATATTATGGGAAGTGCGGATAATACTCTCTTCATTAAGCACAACAATGATGATATAATTATTTTACAAATATATGTTGATGATATTATTTTTGGATCTACTAATGAAGAGATGTGTAAAGAAGTTATTTTAGTGATGAAAAATGAATTTGAAATGAGTCTTGTAGGAGAACTTTCTTATTTCCTTGGTTTTCAAATATCACAAAGAATTGATGGTATCTTTGTATGTCAAACTAAATATGTCCATGATCTGCTAAAACATTTTGGATTTGAAAACCTTAAACATGCTTCTACACCAATGAGTGCATCACTAAAATTAGGAAAAAATGAATCAGGAATTTCTATAGATCAAACTTTATATAGAGGTATGATAGGATCTCTACTTTATCTAAGTGCAACCAGACCCGATATTATGTTTGTCGTATGCTTATGTGCTCGATTTCAAGCCAATCCAAAAGAATCTCATTAAAAAGCGGTAAAACGAATTTTTAGATATCTCATTGGGTCATCTAGATTAGGATTATGGTACCCGCACAATAATTCATTTACACTTCACGACTACTCTGATTCGGACTACGCCAGTTGTTTACTTGATAGAAAAAGCACTAGTGGTACTTGTCATTTTCTAGGACCTTCATTAGTTGCTTGGTCTAGTAGGAAACAAAACTCGGTTGCACTCTCAACCACGGAGGCCGAATACATTGCATTAGGAAGTTGTTGTGCACAAGCACTATGGATGAGCCAAACTTTAGAGGACTTTGGTTTTCATCTAAAATTTATTGAACTAAAATGTGACAACAAAAGTGCCATTAATCTCACAAATAATCCGGTACACCATTCTAGATCAAAACATATAGATGTACGTCATCATTTCATAAGGGATCACATTAAGAAGCAAAATGCTAGAATAAGTTTCATTGGCACGGACTCTCAACTTGCTGATATATTCACTAAACCTCTTCCCGATGCAAGGTTTCAAATGTTAAGGTTGGAATTAGGAGTCTTAGACATCTTAGGATGAATAACATGTATAACGTTAATGTTTTATGTAATTTGAGCAATCAAGACATCTCTGAAAATTACAAAACTTCTGCATAAGACTACTCTTAAGACCCCTAATCAATATAAAAAATTAGATTTTTAAAATTCTTAAAAAATCGTGTACTGTTTCCAGCGCCGGTGCTAGCGTGGGTGTCTGATTTTTCTGAGTTTTAAAATTTTTAAAAATCTATACAAATATGTTAGTTCATATGTACTACTTATTTGTTGTGTTTCTGACTTTTGTTATTTTTTTTATTCATATTACGAAAAAACAACTATAAAAGTTCAAAATTCAAAAATACAAAAAATATGTTTTTGAGATTTTCTGTTTTTTATTTATATTATGGAAAATCAATTATAAAATTTCAAAATTCAAAAATACAAAAATATGTTTTTATGGTTTTCTGTTTTTATTTATATTATGAAAAATCAACTACAAAAATTCAAAATACAAAAATAAAAAAATATGTTTGTGTGATTTTTCTGTGTTTATTTCATTAAAAAAATTTCAAAACAACAAAAAATAATGTATGATCTTTATTGCTAATATCAAGCATGAATGATTTCAATTATTTAGAATTATTTACAATGTTAAAATTTATTCCTTGAAATTACTATGAACATTGTTTTGTTTATCATGCTTTGGATATATCTATTTAAAGTGCGTCAATTGCATCGAAAAATATGTGTAGAACCAAGCTTAGCATGCCTCTAAGTATGAGTAAATGTATTATGATTGATAATGATACCTTTCACTCACTTATTTTGGTAATCAACATGTGTGTTTAAATCTAAAAATGTTTGCTTGTGTATTGTATTTGTACAATGAATTAAAACTTGCATAAGTTTATTACCTACACTACATTTGAATTGCACTTATAAAATTTAGAAAAGTGGTTAAGTTTAAAAAATTGGGTTTGCAAAACAAGTGTATTCGGAGAATGTTGTCTCATAAATATGAACAAAAAATTATATATGTAGACAAATATAACTCCACCAAGCACTACTTGAACCTCCTGATAAGTCTTCATAAGCATTGTGAGGTTGAGCACCTTGGAAAGAATAGTAAAGTGTCTTGTGCAAACCTTGGTTATTACACCACATTGTTAAAAATTATGTGCATTAAAGTGTGTGAAAGTAATTTACTTGTGTTTTATTGTGCACTTTACTTTACATATGTCTTATATTTTGTTGATTTAAATCAATTGTTAACATTGCCCAAAATACACTTATGTGCACATCATTATCTTTTATAACACTTCTTCTCATGAGTATTGGATTCTAATGCTTTATCTATACTACTCTTTATATAGGAAATGCACTAGATAACCTAGCATGACCTCTGCAATGTTTTGGTATCTCTTGAACTTAAAATTAAGTAACATTGTAGTATAATCTCTCTTTGATATGTTCATTTCATGCTTGGTATCTCCATGAAAAACTTTGAGATTTCAAAAAGGTTAAAACATCTTTCAATTTTGAACTAAAACTCATATTTTTACTTATGTTTTTCATGCTTACAAAAAGATGTTTCTTATAATCTTCCGCTTGCTTACAACTGTTATCTTTTTATTTGAAATCTCTTATATACTATGCTTAAAATCTTTATCATTATCTATATTACAAAAGCTCGATCATGCTTTATCATTTATAAGAAATGCCTCCTTACTACCCTCACCCTACCTTCTTTTGATAATACCAAAAGGGGGAGATTGATTGAAGAAATATATATAGGAGAAATATAGAAGAATAAGGGGATACTAATGTCACAACCCGCATTTTCTCAATATTTAAAATATATCAGAGTAAGAGAAAATATGCGCCGTGATGCCACGCCGTGCAGGGGACAACTGCAGACGCTCAGGCAAACTCCTAAATCTAATGCTCTTTTATGAAACACATGTTATTATGATAAAACAATATTTAGGTTTAAGTTGAGAATCGTGTCCCTCAGTTCAGTGGATCAACTAGTCCACGAGTAAAAGTATACGTAGTCGCGGCAGAAAAATACTTGATTCAAATCTTTTATGGTCCTATATGAGCCCAAAGCCCTAACATACAGCTAATGTTATGCATGACTCTAGATTTATTATAAGTAATAAAAAGGTTTTATAACGTTCAAAATATGGTGGTTTTAATTTAAAGATATGCGATGAATCTAAATTAAATGCAGCTTTTTATATTTAAAGTAACTAACATGCATCCTAACATAAATCCTTCCCAGAGAGCAAGTGTAAGAACTAACAGTAGGTAACAGCAGTAAACACCAGCAAGTAGTCTAACATCCAAGACAAAACACTATGGGCGTCAACAAACAGACACAAACCCATAGGAGCAAACCTAGTCAGAAAGGGCAAAACTACCTCACAGAAGGAGGTGAAACAAACGCTGCCACTACCTGCAGCACAGAAACCTCGAGCTCTACCAGACAAACCTGCTACTGCTCTGAACCTGAGGCATTCAAAAGAGAAGAACGCCTCAGCAAGAATGTGCAAGTGGTAGCAAGAAAATCAAGGTTAGCAGCAATCATCAGTAAAAGATTGCAGAAAAGAGAGCTAAATAGAATAACATTTAATCTTACAACAACCCGAGCCAGCTCAAACGAGTGCACTCGGTAAGAGGAAGAGACAAGCCTGCACTGAAAGGTAATAGCCAAAGCATAATATATCATAATACCATACATAAGCATATAAGCTTAATAAAACATGAGACTCATCAGCTCGAGGGAAGAGCGTCCCCCAAAAGAAGGCACTGCGACGGTGGTACCTTTCCACTAACGCTCGCAGCCCCACAAACAACCAGGAGTGCTGCGGCGGTGACTCCAATCCACCCAAACCAACAGTCCAAAAGCGGCACTGTGGCGGTGACTTTAAGCTCACACGCTCAACAGACTCACACTTAGCACCTGTAGCAGGGGTGCACAATCATATATATATATATATATATATATATATATAAGTATATAAACAAACCCCAGTGCAGGACACCTGAGAACACTCAGAACACTAGACTACGAAGATCATGGATATCAAGAACCACTCACCGAAACCATCCCAGGGAATTAGGCAACAAGGCATACCTAGCTCATAAATCCAACAGAACACAAGGAGGAGTGTCAGACCGGGAAAACATGATAACTAATGGTTTTAACCATAAATCAAAACGAGAGAATCAGGAAACACCGGATTCAGCAATAAATCAATAGATTAACATTTAACTTACAACAGAGCTGAAGATTTCAACAACCCGACACCATGCAAGGCATGGTGTCAGAACGAGACGGAGGGAATCTTAACGCGAAGGCCAAACACCAGAACAATACTAGTGGGTTCATAAGAGAACACTTGGAACATAACTAACACAGATCATAAAGTTCGGGAACCACTCAACGATCTATTTCGGAGTATTGAAGAAATAATCCGATGAAGGAACACTTAACACTACGGGGCAAAAATGAGACATGACTTCGTCAAAAGACTCACCCAAAGAGCATAGAACATTTGACAACAATGATTTATGATACTCGGGCCCATACGGCAAAAAGGGCACACAACATTGATGCAACAATTCAAGATACCCGACAAGGATAAGCTTAAGCTGAATGCCAAACACCAGATAAAAACTCAACAGGTCAAAGAAAATACTTGGTGAGTCCAAACTTGACACCCCCAACAACTCTCGTAGTAATACGATGAATAAAGCACGAAAAGACACAATAAATGATCACTAAACAAATCCAGGACACTCAAGGAATAAGGCATAGTTACCACTAAAAGGTCTCAGCAAGAAGGACATAAAAAGCTTGTCAACATCGCTTAAAATACCCGGGAACACCCGGTAGAAAAACATAAGGGCATGCTAAAGACCAATCAGAATAAGTGATGGAATCGACCGAAAGACTCATCAAAAGTCGACAGGAAACTCAACAAAAGCTGACGGGAAAAGACTTATATTACGGTCAACGGGGAAGACTTAACAAAAGGTCGACGAGAAGACTTCATAATGAAGTAGACGGGACAACACAATAAAATCGATTAGAAAACTTGATAATAATCGACCAGAAGGTTAATTAATTAACGAGAAGGAGATGCAAACAGATGAAGACTGGAGCTATAAGGAAGACAATCGACAAGGATTTAATCCAGGCAGAACTCAGGATGCACAATCGAAGCAATGTATGCAGAAAAAAGGGATACCAGGAGCATGTAGCCGAATTAAATACCAAATCCCGAGCAAACCTTGCTTGAGGTTTAACAAGCACAACCTCCAGCTAGACATGAACTCTAAGGTTTATAAATAATTTCAACGACGAAGGAGGCGACACTTTTGGTTGCATTGACATAACAATTTAAGCGATTCGACTGACTAACCTACGCAAGGATCAAAATAACGATACAACTTACAAGTGTAACATTCAAGTTAATACGACGGATAAAGTGACACTACAATCAAAATGGCGAGGCGAACAAAATGATAGCGAGTTATCGCAGCAACGAGGTAATGCATTAGGTGAATACAATTCTGAGAATTAGCCAAATAACGGAACGAGTCCAACGAACGTCCAAGGGTAGGTATATGACAAAAGAAATATTTCAAATCGAAGATCGGGCACTACAACGCGTCAAGACTAATTTATAAACGAATTGCAAGAGATTTTACCATGTTCGGAAGAGAAAGGGGAAAGGAGAAACCACCACTTGCCTTGGTTTCTCCGGAGACGTCTTCCGAAATGCACCACGTCGTAGATCGGGGCAAAAGAAGACGGGAGAAGTTGAAACCTACGAGAAATCGGACGGAATAGAGGTTAGGGCCAAAAACTCTAACGAGAAAATGTTCATGAAACGAGAAAAACTCACCACGAACGCGTAGCTCTCGCCGAGAGCATTCCAAATCTATGCTCGATCGAGAAATCCGAGCACCGGAGCTCCGTCGACGGTCGCCAGAAGCTCCACGAACTCACGCGTTCTCGCCGCCTCGGGCTCTCTGGTTCGGTCGGGAGTAATTGAAGGAGGAGGAGATGAAGTTAATCGCATATGTATATATATATATATATATCTAATAATAATAATAATAATAATAATAATAATAATAATAAACGTAATAGCCTAAACTTCAAAATTAAATGACCCCTTTAACCGGAAGCTCTCATATAACCGCACAGGAAATTCGCCTAATTACTATAGCCGATTATCATTAGGGGTTTACTATTAGCTTAATAAGATTCGGCGATATATGTATAGCCGAATACAGTGTTAATACTTAAAATATATAAATAAATTATTATTACCGGAATCTAAACGGATGCCGAAATCGACGAAATTCGCACCGTAGGTGAACGGCGGCGCTACAAATCCAACGGCGAAGTCGGAATCAAAATCCGACGTACCGATCTCGAGATATAAATTTCTGAAGTTTACGCTAAACGTAAACCATACAAAACTTCAAACGCGCGCCGAGACTCCAAAAACGATCAGATCGCGACGAAACTTGACGGGGATTTCTAAAATTAAACAACTTAATTTCCTATCGTAAAATTTTCCAATTTCGGTAACTTTCAAAATTTTGCCGTCTTGACCAAACGGACACGAGAACGCACTAACAGCGATGCGTCGCTAACTCTGCACTAGTGTAACGCCCTTACGTCATTATTACGACAATTAAATAATTAAAATAATAGTCGAAAATCAGGGGCGTTACAACTAATTCATTCATGTAATCTATCATTTAGGGGGGAGTAAAACATAAATTGCCTTTATGTAGGGGGAGCATTAAGATAGGGGGAGTATGCACATTATCATGCTTATCATATACTATAGTTGCACTATCATCTTACTATAGTTGCACTATCATCTTGCTTATCATATACTATAAACACTATTGTTGATTTCTTGCTAAGAGGATTTGTTATTATCAAAAGGGGGAGATTGTTGGACATGTGTGCCACATCCCTTTGTTTGAGAATAACAAATCCCAAATTGTATTTGATCTTGCTTGTCGTATGTTTATAGTGTGCAGGAACTATAGGTGCAATACTCCACAGGTAGAAAGCAGTTGAATTCAAACATCTGGAAGAATGCACTACCGCCAGCGTTAGAGCTACCGCCAGGCACTAGCTCAGGTTCCGTTCGACAAATTTGCCTGTGTTCGATGAAAATTTCGGTCGACGAAAATTCCGTTCGACGAATTTACCTGCGTACGACGAAAATTTTGTTCGACAAAAATTTTCGTTCGACAAAAATTCTGATCGACGAATTTGCTTGCGTTCGACGAAAATTCCGTTCGACGAAAATTCAGTTTGACGAAATTGTTCCGTTCGATGAAAGTTTGTTCTGCCACGCCACCGACGATTTCGCAACCGCTACCGCCAGCGTTGACGCTACCACCTGGCGCTATCTCAAGTTCGTGCACAGCGCCACGCCGCAGACAGTTTTGCAACCGCTCCACACGAACGCTACCGCAGGCGCTAGGAGCTACCGCAGGCGCTATCTTCAAGTTCTATAAATTGATGGGCTCTCTCTCGTTTTGAGTGAGTGCTTCCAGAAAGATTGCTTGTGCCATATTTCCAGAGTTGTTACTCTACCGAAAGTTCATCTCCCACTCAAAGCCAAAGAGGATTTCTGGAGAAGGAAACAACGTCATGCTACATCCGAAGGACGATCGCTTCAACCTCGCTTATACTACAGCGATCCTTCATCCTCACCTTCAGAGATCTCAAATAGGGAGTTTTATTATTGTTATCTTTATTTTCATTCCATACTTTTTTGTAACCGTTTAGAGAATTCGCCTTGTGTTGGCGATTAAGTCTGGGTAGAACTTAGGGAGAAATTCGCCTTATGTTGGTGACTAGTTCTAGGTGATTTGATCTAGGGGGGCTCGAGGCCATATCCGGGGAAGGATTGGGTAGAGCGGCTTGAGGCCTTATCCGGGGAAGGATAGGCTAAAGCCAACTGGTTTGTGGGGATACAAGTCGGTATAGAAAAGGAAAACTTGTTTTACTTTGTACGCCTCCGATTTCTAGCGATATGGAAATCAAATTTATGTAAACACTTTTTTCATATAATATAATCATGTCTCTTTTTGTGTTTACTTGATTTCTATCATTTGGCATAATTTATAGAATTGCTAAATTACAACTGTTGCCTCCTTTAAGATAAATTATTTTTTTGTTCTAATTTTCTCTAAACAATTTAGTAAAAATTTACAAAGAATTTTATTCCCTTATTCACCCCCCTCTAAGGGCGCCAATCGATCCAACAAACCGATTCTTAGTGAGAAGAGTCGATATAGAAGACCAAAAGAGTATTTCATATTTGCTTTGATTTCTAGCGTCATAGAAATCAGATTATGTAATCAAAATTTATAAATAATAATCATGTCTTTTCATGTTAAATAAAATTGATTTCATTTCTTATTTCTAGCTCTTTACTCTTGTTTCAATTCACTTCTTAAAAAATCACAAAAGTTTTTCTTAAAATCCTAAAGTTTTCTAAAACCCTTATTCACCCCCCCCCCTCTAAGGGCTCCTCAAGATCCAACACACTGCCCCAAAAGAGATACAGTAACTGCCCCAACCAGACTGCACAAGGGAAGATCACGCGATCACAAGAACAACCATGCTTGAGTTATAGCCAATACAGTGTCCAGATAGCAAGAGGGAGACCGCTAAGACCGCGCGGTCTCGGCGATCACTACGGTCTGACTTCCTCAGACCACCCAGCACATTTTTACTTCCACTTCAAAAGTTTAACACTCCCCCTTGAAGTGATAAGTAGAAGTCAATCCAAGCAAACTCTATAACCGACCAAAAGGTCCTTCAACAACGACTTTGTGAAGATATCTGCGACATAGTCCTCGCACCACACATATTCAACTATCGTAGATCCCTCTAGCACCTTCTCCTGAATGAAGTGATGCTCGATCTCGACGTGCTTGGTTTGCACGTGACAAACTAGATTATTAACCAGTTTAAAGGCACTTCATTATCACCGCGAAGCAGAGTAGGACCTTGCACCTCCTCATGGATGTCTTCCACTAGCCTCCTAAGCCAGATGACTTCTTGAGCTGCCAAGGCCGAAGCCTTGTATTCCGCTTACGTAGTGGAGAGAGATACTGAATCTTGCTTCTTGCTGCACCACAAGATAGTTGTGGAGACAGTCATAAAAACATAACCAGAAGTCAACTTCTGATCATCTGAATCTCCTCTATAATCAGCATCCGTGTAACCATGCAGATTGAAGCCAGAGTCCCTCTCATAAAAGAGATCCATATCAGAGGTGGACATCATATACTTCAGAATACTGCTTGCCGCCACTATATGAGGTTTCCACAGCTCTGCCATATATCGACTTACATGGCCCACATCATAAGCAATATCCGGCCTCAAAATCGTCAGATAAATCAGGCTTCCAACAAAAGCCCAGAAAACTAAGGGATCAGATAGAATCCTCTCTTCATCTCATCGAAGCTTCAACCTAATCTAATACGGAGTAGAGCTACTCTTCCCCTCTCCCATGCCAAATCGTTTCATGATCCATTCTGCATAGCCCTTCTGGGAAACGAGCACACCGCTCTCTTTCCTCTCCACCTCGAGACCAAGGTAATGGTGGAGCTCAACCAAATCCTTCATCTCAAATCTGATAGCTACCTCAGCCCGGAGCCTAGATACCTCCTTCTCAGAGTTCCCCGTGATGATCATGTCATCCACGTACAATAGTACCAAGACTTGCAGCTCCCCCATCTTCTTTACAAACAAGCTTGAATCAGAATCTGAAGCAAAGTACCCGCAGAATTGGAGATATTCTGTGATCTTTCCATACCACGCCTGAGGCACTTGCTTCAAGCCATAAAGAGCCTTCTTGAGCTTGCAGACATGTCCTGGATGAATTTCAGAAACATAGCCAGGTGGTTTCACCATGAAGATATCCTTGTCAATCTCATCATAAACAAAAGCATTATTCACGTCAAGTTGCCAAGTCTTACAACCTTGGCACACCGCCAATGTAATCACCACCTGAACTGAAGTAATCTTGGCAACATGACTAAATGTCTCTTCATATTCTTCACCGTACTATTGAGATAACCCTCGAGCTACAAGGCAAACCTTGTACCGCTTAATGCTACCATCAGCCTTCTTCATCAGCTTGTAAACCCACTTAAACGTCATAGGAGAAATGCCATCAAACATGGGCACAAGATCCTAAGTTTCATTCTTCTTGAGGGCAGCCATGTAACATACCCCAAAGAACTAGACCCCTAGAGTGGTTTTGTCATGACTAGGTCATGACAAAACCCTAGGAAGCTTGAATAAGAGACCACTTGCCTTAAGCTTGAAGGGAAGAGCACCTTGGTCTGCAAATAGCAATTTCTAGTTACCAAGCTTAGGGTTGGAATCTAGGGCCTCACCATGGTCCTTTGACCCCACCATAACATCCCTAACCCATTAGGGGTCCCTTAAAGCACTAATGACTCATTGTGGTCAACCAAAGTGGTCAAGTTGACCAAACTCAACCTCAAACTTAAATTGGTCAAAGTAGCCTAATTAGGGTCAATTGGCCTCCAAAATGCCAAATTGACGTTGCCCCTACCCTTATAAGTATATAGGAACCCAATGGACCAGAAAGCCTAATCATGGGGCTACCAATTTGGCCAATTTGACCTAAGTCAACTCTAGCCTTATTTTGGTCAAATTGCCCTATTGTGGATAAATTGACCCCCACCTTGCCAAATTGGCCCTACCTAGACCTTACTAACCCTTAAGAGAGGCCAATGGGCCACTAACTACCCATTGGGGTCAACCCAATTTGTCAATTTAACCAAAGTCAACTCAACCCTAATTTTAGGTCAAAATTCCCTATTTTGCCCAAATCAAGTCCAATCCACTTGGGCTACGCCTAAAATGAGTAAACCATTAGCTTGGAGGATAATAATTACCAGGAGTTGCCAATTAATTTTTGTAAATGATGAGTAGGAGAGAGAAAGTGCAATTTCCCCCTTAATGAAGAGAGAGAAAGAGGAAAAAGAAGGAGAGTTAATGGTGGAAGGCCATGGGTCACTCCATTCATCTCCCCAAGCCCCTCCATTCATCTTCCATGATGCTTGGGAGGAGTTTCCCCATAAATTCCAGCTAGCCATCATCAATGGAGGAGCCCAACCATCATGGCCGAAATTCCCCTCCTCAAATTTCCCATATACCGCCCTCCCCACTCAAATCTAACTTCACCATTAGCTTCAAAAGGTGGATGGCAGTCGAAATTGACTCTTACATCAATGCTTTTGGTGGAGAATCAAGAAATCGACAAGGAAAATCTTGGAGCTCGCCGGCAATGGCGTACCACCAACACACTCGTCGCCAAGCCCGTCTAAAGGTCCGTTTCTCCCCCTCTCCCCTTGTGCTAGTATCCTAGATCAAATAGGAGAGACATCGGGCTCAATTGAGCCTGATCCCATGTGAGATTTTTGGATTTTTCCATGAAAAAAATGAGGTGCGGGTTCGCCGAAATCAGCCCCTCCGGCGGTCGTGCCGCCGCCCGGCGTTTACCACCACCTCAATGGAGGTGGTGTTGGTGGTGGATGGCCCGGGAGGTGGCTGGTTGGATGGGAAATAGTCCTAGAAGCTGCTCCAGGTTGGATATATCATGGTCGTCGGCTAGAGCTTGATGACGAAATCGTGGCCCTCCATCTCCCTGTACAGGAAATATTAATAGCAAATTTTTATTATTCTCATTTTCTGTATTATTACTTGCAGTAGATAGAAATTATTATAGAAAATACTTAGGCCCCTCTGATGAAAACATGGCCAACACCAACGTTGTAGCTCTTGGTGTGTACGTTAATTTAAAATTTGTTTCAGCCCAAAAGGAGCAATGTATCTCCCTATAAGGCCATTTTGGTGGGACTGGTCCTTAGGGTAGGACAACAACTATTTCTTTAATAACTTTTGATTTGATAATGATATTGACTTGAAATTTGGAGCATAGTCTAATTATACCTACCCGCTAATCGTATCCAAAAATGGGAATTTTTGGAGAACATTTTTCTAAGGTTTTT